>OZ017738.1:104155063-104755063 GCA_963969285.1 Odontomyia ornata | reverse complement strand
CATTCCAGTAGCTATCCTAATGGACGCAATCTTCATCTTCAATAGCATCCCATCAGCAAAAACAGCACCCAAAGCAGTATTCACAGCAGCTTCAAACATATGCACAAAATTCGCATCCAAAACAATTTCATCAAGGTTCTTCGGTACCCCAACATCATGCAATTATATGAAAACATTAAGGTTCTTTGAGACACACTGGATCACTGTACACCAATAAATTATCAACAAGTTCGGCAAAAAATAAAAATCGGCAAATATCAAAGCCTCCGCCAAATATTTGTATGAGCGGTAACTATTCATAAACAACACAATACCAGCAACCAAATTCTGTATCTATTGATAATTCATCAGTCAACAAGCCAAATGCTAAATCACAAAGTAACGTTCCAAAATGCGTTACCATTCTCAGCTTCCTATAACAAAACCAACACCTCAAATAGCACAAGCCTCCACCAAATGGCGTTCTTCCACACACGCAAGTGCAGCAAATACCAAATGTTCAAGAAGATACACAGCATGTAGGGTTACATAAGATTCAACAGATTTCAAGAACTTCACCACCAGCTGTGGGTCTCGTATACAATGTTTCAGGCAGGTGCATGTCCACCAATCGTTAACATGAATTTTGCTTTAACCGCCTATTGCCAAGTCTAGTTCGCGTTCATCGAATTGACGTAGCAACATCGATGGAATCAATTTACTAAATCCTTTTTGTAACGCTGAAAATTGCTGCTCAATTCCTCTCATAAACCTATAGTTAATATGAAGTCAAACATTGTCACGTTTATTATTCTCTGTAATAACAATATTTGACCCACCTGGTTTCAATTCGAGAACGTTCAACGTTCCGAAACTATTGTTCTCAACATTGAATGTTGAGTCAATAATTCTGGTTACGTTATTCTCTAACACTCATGTAAGGCTTCTATGTAAGTCCGGATCAACTCCCTCGATATCGTTCGACGCAATTGGTTCACTTAACAATGGCTTTTAAAATGGAGTTGTAAATTCTCCATTCGAGCAATGACCTTGAAACACTGCAATTTCCCATATCCGTCCAACGAAATGGAAATATGAAAGATGATCTTGATTTATTCCTGAATCCGGATTTATTTGTAGAGTATAGTGAAAACAGCCTGTATGGCGGATTGAACATTTCCCGAGACAGCAAATGAAGCTACTTGTTACAATGCACCCTATACATTCTTCACTTTTCAGGTTAAATTAAAATCAGAGTAAACTAAAATTAAATTGCTTACCTCCGAGTTTCTTACACGCGCGTTTTCCGAATAATTTTACCTGTTCATTATAGAGATCCAATTGCGGCGAATGAATTTCCGGCACGCGTATTTTTCATGCATAGAACCGATAGCATATGCAAAGGTGTCATATGCATACCTGTTCTATTTTTCTGTTGCAACAATTAGCAAGACCTAATTATTGCAACAGATCAGCATATTAAAGCTATAAAAGCAAAGGTAACAAAAGACTCGGTTGGATTAGTTTTTCCAAAAGTTAACAGAGTACGGGCAAGCCTTAATACCCAACGTTTCCAGTGTGAGGCTGCATTGGGGTACTCTTGTTCCGGGTAAGGCGCGATAAAGTTTGCGTAAAAGGATAATTTTTAAGTGTGCGATAAAGATATTGTGCAGTAAATTATAAGTTAAGTGAAAAGTGTTAGCTTAAAAGTAAATGAGGAATTTATAGAGGACAATCGTTGTTTTCTTTAAGTTCTAAAGCCGCGGGAAAATAAATTCTACTCTCGTGCCACTCCACCGTCATTTTTTTCTCCCCTAAATTTACCCATTCGTTTTTTTCGCATATTCTTCGCTATCATTTTTATTATCAGTCTATAACTCTTTCCGTGTCTTAGATATCGCAATTTATTCACTAGATTGCACTACTTTGAAAATAATTCGGCACCTTCTAAAAGGCCTTGTGGTAGTTCATGAATAGTTGCCACTGCTCTGTTTTCGGGATGACGGGAAGGTGAATTAGCACTATTGGTCCCATTTTTGGCTGGCGAAGAAGTACTTCCCGAGGCATTTGTTGAACAAGCTGTTGGCAGCGGCGGATCCACGGGGGGGGGGGGGGGGAAATTAGGGAAATCCCCCCCCCCTTGGAACCGCAGAACCTGAAAATTTCACTTGTTTGCTAGAAAAATATTCTCTGCAATAAAAAAAATGAAAATACAACAGTGACACTCTTCCACTGATCTCTATTTATCACTGGATAGGCTACGGCTAGCTTCTGCCTATAACAGCGATGGGACACTTTGAGCGCCATGTTGCGTGAGGAATTTTCGCATTCTGAAATGTTAATGGCGCGAAATTCGAATCGTCTTATGAAGTGTCATTGAAATCAATTCAATAAAGTACGGATTTAGAGGCACTTTTTCAATTAGTATCATATATATGCTATAATTAGATATGAAATGATATATATAATTGAAAATTATGATTAATTTTTAGAAAAGTAAAAGCAATTTGTCAGCTCCTCATACAAAACAGTTCGTTTGGAGCCCTGTCATTTTAACCATGTACCCTATCCGCACTTTCATACATATCATTGGTTTCGGCCAGCTGATAGTCGTCAGCCAATCAAAACGCATACATTATGTCGCAGATCCTCTTACAAAATGCATCTAGTGGTGCCGTGTAGTTTGAACGCGTCACCTATCCAGTGTGTAGTATAGATCAGTGCACTCTTCTCACCAAATACGCTATGGAAATCACAACAAGATACTATCATATATTGCATTATATGACCTGCCTAAATTTATTTAACCCTTTTCTGGGCGGCTCACAGCGGAAGTACTAAATTCTGAATCGAGAAAGAGTGGAAGTCTTGAGTACAATTGGTACTATTTAAATCCGTTTATCTCGCCAAAAAATGGTAAGTATCGATGTTGTTTCGATTTCACTGTTCATTTTTGTGCGTGGTGAAATTTTACTGACATTATACAAACGAGTGTTTACATAAAAATTGAGGTTAAGTTTGCTCATTCAACAATAGCAGTAGCCAATTTTGCATATAGAACCCGTGTTTTAACTTGGTGTTCCGTAACAAACTTCAGGAATCTCAATATACTCGTAGAATGAGAATTTTGAAAAAAAAGTCATTCGACATTATTTTCGACGTCATTTTCTTTATTTTTAAAATCTATACGTTTCATAATTCATATTCTCATATTATACCTAGATACACTCATTATTTCAAACCGACGGAATGATTAGTATTGAAACTTGAATTTATTTTTATAATTCCTATTTTACAGTCATCTCGACAAAAGTCCATCTCGGACTACTTTTACTCTGCAACTGCGAAAAAAAGAAAACTAGATGAAGATGAAGATGTTGCGACAGTACATCGAGAAGAAAACGAGGTTCCTCGTGCAGTGACGCACAGTTCACCTAAACATGATGAAGGCATTGACAATTCGGGCAGCAAAACACCGTCTTCGTCCAGAAACTCCGACATTGTGCAAGTTTCTACCATTGCTGTAAACATTTCCAATGATGTTGGTAATTTCGTGGGACAAAAAATTGACGATCACGTGAAACAAATTTTACTTGAAAATCCCTGGACTCCTCCAAAAAATTATACTTTCCCATTTTCGTCGAGAGTTGTTTCTGACAAAGAAATAAAACACTACGTCTCTTCCAAACACTTGGATTCTCATGCAGAGTGGCTCGTACTATCTGACGTGAAGAACGGGCTATTCTGCAAATATTGTCCATGGTTTACGCCTCGAAACCAAGGAGGTTATCGGGGGAATACTCCGCTTGGGGTACTTGTCACGCAGCCGTTAACTGATTTCAAAAATTTGGTTGGGATCAAGGGTGTTAGAAATTCATTCTCAAAATATGTACCATAAGAATGCAATGGCAACTGGGAAGGACTTCGTGAGAAACTATCACAATCCACAACGAAGCGTCCGTAATCTTCTCGACGAAAACCCCCCTTTCGGAAACGCAAGAGAACAGAAAACGACTCATCGCCATTGCGAAAACGGTCATTTTTTGCGGAAAGCAGAACATTCCACTTCGTGGGCATAGAGATGACGGAGATATTCAAAAAAATAAAACGCCCGTGCAAAACGAAGGGAATTTTAGGGCTTTGCTGAGATTCAGAATCGATTCAGGTGACACAACTCTGAAGCATCACCTTGGGACCGCATCTTCAAGAGCGACCTATACCAGTAAAACGATTCAGAACCAACTAATTGAATGCTGCAGGGCAGAGATACTGGACAAAATTTTGCAACGAGTGGCTCGTGCTGAGTTTTACACGATTGTTTTCGATGAATCTCCAGATCTGTCGGGAAAAGCTCAGGTAATACTTTAATCCTGCCAATTATTAATAAAAATAATTGATGCCTATTGTCTGAACTATCGGATAGAGGTTGTTCCCATTAAAAATGAACAGAAATTTACAGAAGAATGATGTTTCTCGTTACAGATTAGCGTTGTACTCAGATACGTCGATTTTTCTCCTGGCAAAGCATGCATACGAGAAGACTTCGTATCTTTTTTGGACGCATTCGGTCAACTTTCGAAGAATACTCTCGCGGAGGGCACAGAATCAGAAGAAAGCGAGGATGAAGATGGATTAATGGCTTACAGGACTGCTGGAAAAAATGACCGAACCGACGAAAAATTGTCTTCAACTGGATCTGCCATCGGGGGGCTTGTTCTTGGAGACATGAAGAAAATGAATCTCCGAATGGACAAATGCGCTTCGATAGGGACTGATGGATGTGCGGTCATGCTGTCAGATATCGGAGCAGTCAACGAAATTCGGAAAGAAGCAAAAAATGCTGTCATGACTCCGTGTTTCTCGCACAAACTCAACAACACTATTTCAAAGTCAGTGAAAGTACGATTAATCGAAAACGTTGCCAGTGCCATACGAGAAGTCGACAAATTCTTCAAGAACTCATTTCCAAAACGTGTGACTGTATTAGCAAAGATACTTGGTGAAAAAATTGTCCAGTTGTGTGAAACAAGATGGGTAGAGAGACACGATGCTGTCCTTCGATTTGTTGCGAAGTTATCGTTGATCATCGAAGCTCTGTCAAAAATCAGTGAGTGGAAGAACAGAGAAACAGCAGGCAAAGCAACAATTCTCATATCGGCTTTGTGCAAGTTCGAATTTATCGTCGGGCTCTTCTGTCTTAGCGACATTCTATCGCTCACCCATTCGCTTAGCATAGTTCTTCAGAAGGAAGCAATAGATTTGGCGAAGGCATCAAAAATGATTAGGACGTTGCTTGCCACGTTGGGAAAAAAGAGGGAAAAAGTTGATGAAATATTCCGACTGATTTATTCAGATGCCAAAAAAAGGCGGAAAAACTCGATGTTGACGAAGCGAAACCGAGAACATGTGGTTGGCAAACGAAACGCGAAAATTACGACGTGAAAACTTGCGAAGATTACTACCGGGTCTCTGTCTACATACCTCTGCTGGATACCATCAAAGAAGATTTGGAAGCTCGTTTTTCACAAGAAGTTTTGGATGGTTACCAATTGAGTGTGTTGCTCCCAAAAAAAGCAAGTCTTTTAAAAGAAAACGAAATCGATGATCAAATCGGCTGCTTGATAGAAAGATTCGGGAATCTTCTGGATGATGACAAAAGCGTACAAAAATTGAAATTCAAAGGTGAATTGAGCTACTGGCAATGTCACTGGCAGCAGCAACAAAAAATTGAAGGCAGCGAAATTCCAACTTCTGCACTGGAAACATTAAGAAAATGTGATGTCGACATATTCCCAACAATCCACACCTATCTCCGAGTATTATGTACACTTCCCGTAACAAACGCGAGCTCTGAACGATCTTTCTCTTATCTTCGCCGCATTAAAACATGGCTTAGGACGACCATGCTTCAAGAAAGACTAGTTGGATTAGCGTTGCTTCATACGCATCATGACATCGAAATCACCGCCGAAGAAGTCATTGAAAGATTCGCAAAACTTGGCAGCCATCGTTTAGCGTTATGAAACACGCAATGTAAAAGCATTTTTCTGTTTGAATTTCTAATAAAATGAGCCACTCTGTAATGCATGCATATGGTTGACTTTTCGAATATAACCACTTTGTTTACCTAAAAATTGGAATTGATAATTTTTGTTTCATAATTTGTACTGTATTTCTCTCGCAATAATAAGTTTGAACCCCAAATCGAAGGATAAATTCAATTTCCCCCCCCCCCCCCCCCAAGAATCGTCTCTGGATCCGCCACTGCTGTTGGTGGGGAGGGGATGTACTACTTTTGGCGTTATTGTTACCACCACCCACGCAAATCATTTCTATTATCTCTTCCTTCAAGTTATGTGAAAGTTGCTTATATTGTCACAAAATAATTTAAATGACATTGGAATTGTCCCGGTGCGGTGAAGAACGAGATTATGGAGGGATGATAGAAATTGCTAAGAGGTCGGGAACGATTAGAGGGACTTCATTGGATATTAGTAGCAAGTCCAGGTGCTTGGCTTGCTAATTTTCGATTTTAAATGTCCGCGCGGTAGCTACCAGTGATTCGGATCAGGGAAGTCGTTTGGCAGTGTTATTAGAATCGAAGTCTTGCGATTTTCTACTATCATATGTACCGTTTTTGGGCAGCCGTCGGCGAGTTTCTCTTACGTGACAACCTATCTTTGGCGTGTGGCTAAATGATTGATTGGATATTTAAGCTCCGGTTTGGATCGATCGAGTGTGGTGTTTTTTTTATTCGATATTAGATACGAAGCGCATTTGGGTGCTATGGCGCTAAGTGTTTGAATATGGGAGGTGACAGAGTAACGATACACAAGAAGATTAAATGGTGGCCCACGACGGTTCTCAGGGAGCATTTCCACGAAATCTAGACTGTGCCGTTCTGTGATTTATTTTATTATCTTCCGGAAAATCAATCAAAATATTGAGAACATCTTCAATTCTTTGAAATTTAAGTGAAAAGTGAAGTCTCCTTTTCCATGACCGTTCCCAAGATTTTAAATATTTTTTTGAACCAAAGTATGAGCGCGATTCAGACGTTCCACAATAACCAACTCTGAACATGGTATCGTGTCGTTGTCGTTAATCGAATTTCAATTCAATTCTTGTTGCTTGAATATGAGCAAAAGTAATCAGTATTGACATTGGCAATGCACCGTCCGGGGAGAAAAGCATTGAGAAATGCGTGTCAATTTTCAATGGCAACAAAATAAAAGCAGTTGCTGTGTTTTGTGCTGATGAGCTCGGATATGAATACATTTATCTACTATTCAGCTTCGAACGGCAACAATATTAACGCCCAAATGTTTAGATGCAATACGTAGTAGCTCACAATTTTAGTGAGGTCTTATACATACTAGTTGAATGATAATTGTAATGTAAAAATAATTTGACAGTGTAGTCATTTTAATTAATTTATCTAAATTGGTGTATGTTCCAGGATAATTTTGTTACAAATGTATACAACATCTCCCCTAGTTGTGCCAATTTGTAATTTCTTGAAATTAATACATGTTGGGCTTGATTGTCACTACGTGTTTCAACATCACCGCTTCAACGCTGACAAATTTTTCAAACATTTCAGCCCACTTACCCCCCCAATAGCAAGCGCTCTCCAAAGGAGTGGGTGCGTACACTCGTTTTTTCGTTTTTAAATTTTTGTGAATGCAACAAATTTTATTGAAATTATCATCAAACAATATATTATTACAATTTTTTTTACATTTTTGAGACAATCAATCTACCCAAAGAAAAGGGGTGTAAGATAAGTTTCTATTAAATCACAAAAATAAATAAATTGTTTGCTTAGCTATCCTTTTGTGTCCTAAAGTAAAAGAAAGCAAAATCCTGTTCCTCCCTTCTCCTTAGCACTATAGCCCATCTCGGGCCTCCACTTCCTACAAATAGTGCCACCAAATGTCTCGGTCCATTGACCGCGTCCTTCAATTTCAAAATCCGAGCAGCGATGAACTGTCTTCGTCGACTGAATCAGACCAGCGGTTCCTTGGCTTCCCCACTGGTCTCCGGCCTTTAGTTCTCACAACAAATACCTTTTCGGGTATTGGTTGTTCATCCATGCGATTCATGTGGCCAGCCCATTGCAGCTTCCGCAGTCTTACATCTGTTGAGACCTCCGGTTTGTCAAAAATTTCATACAGATCATGGTTGTATCGAATTCGCCATTGGTCCCCGTCTAGCTTCACTCCGATTATTCGCCTCAGGACCCGTCGCTCAAAGGCGTTCAATATATTTGCAGATGCTTGGATTAGGGTTCATGTTTTACACCCATAGCATAACACAGGTTTTATCACAGATTTGTCTATTTGGGGCTTTGTTTTCCTGTAGATACAGCTGGTCTGCAAGATCGTCAAAACTAAATGAAATATTTTATTTGCGAGCTGTATTCTTCGGCGTATTTCATCTCTTTCACAACCGGTTCTCGTTATTATGGTGCCTAGATACACAAATTTGCTCACATTTTTAATGCTGTATTTTCCAAGTGTGATATTTTGTGTATTTCAGATATTCTTCCTCGAGCGCGTCATGAGCTTTGTTTTATTTTCATTGATTTGTAGTCGGAAAAGTTTTGCTTCGCTGTCGAGTTTCAGCAAGAGTTCTTTGGCAGTTGTTAATGACCAAGAAAAATTGCTGATGTCACCTGCATAGGCTACTACCTGGCTCGACTTGTCTAGTAATATACCTCGAGTATCGACAGGTAGCTTCCTTCTGACGTACTCCAGAGCCAAATTGAATAGCAATGGGGTCAGCCCATCTCCCTGCTTTAGTCTGATATTTGTGTCAAAGGCATCGGTGAGTTGGTTATTGATGTGGACTTGGGAGGTCGTCAACGTCTATTCCTCTATTTACATTTCTTTTTGATTTGTAATTGTTTTTGAATTCCCCCATGTAGCGCTTTTGTTTTCGTTTTTTCATTTAGTCTTCTTTAGCAAGATTATTCTTCAGTGATAAAGTAAATGGTGATTGAATGTTTGTTTCATATTTTTTGTTTTGAAATATTTTTTGTTATTAATATGAAGTACGGGAACGGATGTAAAAGCATCGTTGAAGTATAGATCACAGAAAAATCTCCCATAACCAAAAAACAAGAAGAAATACGGGAAATTTAATTACAATTAGTAAAGAAAAATTAAAAATTTGGTCTTACCACTTGAACTTCGAACGGGTGCGGGGCCCACCAGGTTGGCTGGCTAGCTATCGAGTAAGCTGTTCTTACTTTCTTTATTACGGGAGGTTTTGCCGAGACGCTTGGCCTTCCACATCCAATATGAGCCAACGCAGCGTATTGGATCGTTGATCCGGTTGGGAGGGGTGCGTGGGAGCACCGCCATCACCTGGATGCCCCACTCTTATTTGTGAGTCGTGACCGTCCAGGGCAGAGATGAAATCACCTTACGTCTCGCGCGAGTTATGTTTTAACTTATAAGGTTTCTCAAAAAAAATGTTGAAGTTCCTTCCACGGAACTTGAAATGAGAACACTTTTAAAGTTACTTTTAAACAGAACACTTTATTGAATATTTAACTTATTATCTAACACTGTTCACTTATAATAATTTATGCACTACTTAGGGTTTTCCTTTTAATAAGTTTGAACTTCGAACTAGAACTGAGAGGAAGATCAATTGTATCATCTTCTTTTATATCATTGATCTTCATCGTGGGTGATCTCTATCGTGAGATATGCTGACTTGGACTTTGGTCGAGGATGAGATAAGGAATTTAATTAAGTTTGGTTTGTTTATCCAAAATATGGGATGATGTGTCTATATGACAGGAAGTGGGATATTAATCAGATCGCGATATTGATATGCAACAATGTTGATAATAGGGTATGGAGACATTGTTGCAATTGCATACTTTGTTGCAATATGAATTGAAAATATGAATTGAATATATGTATCGAATATATGAATTGAATATATGTATTGAATATATGAATGTGAGTAATTTGTAAATGTAATATATCTAGGATGTTCAGGTGTTGAATCTAGTGGTAATTAGGGAAGGTTCAGGTAGTGTAGGGTTTGTAACTCCTCCCTCCTTTGTGGTAACGTTGTCCTCAACGTGTTTATTATTTTGGGATTCAATGTCCTTTTCAGCATTTACAATTTTAATTTTTATGTTATTTCTTCTATTTTTACAATACATGTATAAAATGAAAGTGATAGTTATGACAATTATAATAAGTGTTAATACAGATCCCACTGTCACAATGTTCTTTTTATATTCGAATTTGGTTTCTTCGATTTTATCATAATTCTTTACATTTTCCAATTGTAGTTGGTCTAAATCTATTTTGAATATATAGTTAGATATGTTTCTAATTGGTTCTAACATCAGTATTTGCTGGAAATCTTTTACAGTATTGGTAAATGTTCGATTGTTAATTTCTACTTTACAGTTGTTAAATCTTACAACATAGGATCCAAAAAGAGTATACATTTTTTCGATACATGTTTGTTTTAAGATTTCTTTTGCATTTGTTATAAAAATTAGACCTTTTTCAATTTCTTCTGTTGTAGTTATATTATCCAACTTTACAATACATTTTGTGTTTTTACAGTTCAATATGTTATTTAATGATTTTACATGCTTGTTATATTCAAAATACTTATTCTTGTAATAGATAGCTTCTTTCATGTTGATATCTAATGATTCAAAGTTACTGTTAGGTATTTTTCTGACATGATATGATAATAAGGGTTCAGTAAGTATAGGCACATTGACGACAAATACTATTGTACTATTTTTAATAAGGACACTAATCGATATATCTCGCAATTCTTGAAAAGAAAGTCCGTAAGTATCAATTTCGTCATGAGTCAGTATTGATCTCGACATAATACCGGATTTTGCAGAATTGACATTATCAATTATTTTTTCCAATTCATCTTTGATTAAATCAAGGTTATGATTTAACTGTATGTCCATAAGTATTTTGTTTATGTGGTACGTAACATTATTCATGTCGTCAGTTAACTTTTTAATTGAGTTATTAGTAGTATTTATATTTATGAGTATTTTATTTAAGTTATTTTGAAAAGCATTATTTATTTGTAATTGTTTATTCATAGTTTGTATTACAGCGTGATTATTTGAATCGATTATTTTCAGATGTTCAATTATTTCTTCATAATCATCGTTATCCATAATTCCAAAAAGCCATTTATAAATTGTTCCTATAGGGTTGATTAAACCTCTTTTATTTCTTTTTAGATTTTTGCATAATTGAATATATCCGGGTTGTTTACCTAATTCCGAATTACATGTTTCTGTTAACGGGCTAATTGTCTGATTAGTATTTTGTTCAATTGTCCTTTTGTTTTGTTTGTTTTGTTTAGATTTCCGTTTTTTGGAAGACTCTTTTTGTTTGTTTTCAGAGTTTTTGTTGTCAGATGTCTCTATTGTATAAAAATGTAAAAGTTTTAGTTCACCTTTTATTGTTTTTATTAGTTCTTCCGTATAAGGTGTCAAATCTATTTGTTTAGAGATATCGTTCAGGGCATACTCGTATTGTTTTAGATCAATTTTATGATAAATTCTTATAAAATCTTTGATTAGTCTGACAGGGTCTTTCTTAATTAGAACTATTCCGGAATTGGAGTCGATTTTTTCTATTGCCATTTCTGATGTTGTTGATGAAATTGCAGTAAGAATAAGGATGAGGAATATCCATACTCCAAACTTTGAGGATGATGTCTGAAATTTAGGAGAGGAGTTTTCCTTGAGTAATTTCTAGGATCATTCTCGTCCTAAGTTGGGGAATTTGACTTTGATTAAAGTTTAAGTTATTATTCCTTGAAATTAATTCGGCTATTATACAGGTAAAAACTCCACAATCAAATTGATTTTCCTGTTCGGGCATTTCTAAAACATTCTCTTTAGTAAATATAGATGTATCAAAAAGTAAGTTGCGTTTAGCAAGAGATTCTTCTTTAAGGTATTCTTCTAGAGAGTTTAGAAGTTGGGTATTTGTATTACCGAGAGAGTCATAATATTTAATATTGTTTTCTTTGAGATCTATGACAGCTAAACACCAATGGTTACCATTGACGTGGATTGGTAATAATAGTAGATCGTAAGAAAATATATCAGTTTTTCTTGTCCATCTAGAAATTGAACTATAACCTTGCTGTAGGTATCTAAGGATAAAGAAGGTATTGAAACAATATGTTTTTGGTAATTCTGCGTTATATCGGCTTCGTTCAGAAATTAAGTTTAGGTAGAAATTAATGATTTGATCATTGAGCCAGTTTCCTTGTCTTAGAGTACATATGTCTTTTCTTGTAATGTTAAGACTGAATTTTGAGATAAGGACATCAGTTGGTTCTCCGTTGGTTAAGATTTCTTCTACCTGGTTTATTTGTTCGTTCGTAAGATCGTTTGCTGTAGTTTCATCTTCGGTTTCGTTTTCTGTCGTTTTGTATTGTTCGTCATAATGCTTCTTGAAACGTTTAATTCTTGAAGGATGAATTTTTGCTCCGCGTTTATTATTTTTGAAAGAAATTATGTCGTCATTATCGTTTTTCGTAATTGTCACCTTTCTGTATTTCGGTTCTTCTTTATGTCTTTCGTTCGCGTAATTTTTAATGAAAACGTTGTCATGGGAAATTTCTTGTGGTTGCTCTCTGTTTTTATTGTGGTATTTTATCCACTTTGATTTTTTGTTCTTAAGCACTTCATGAATTTTGATTTTATTATGTAAACCTTGAAGTATTTCGATAGGTTTGCATTTAGTACTTGAGTGAATAGAATTGTTGTAACATTCTGTAGCTTTCAAAATCTTATCTGTTATAGAGAGATTCGAGCTTGTTATGGTCAAGATTCTAATTTGTTCTAGGAGAGTGTTGTGACATCGATTCATGTCAGAATTTCCTGTATGAGATTTTGGTGAAGTAAAATGAATTTCAATATCTTGTTCACGTAGGAAGTCTTTGATATTGACTGTATTGAATTCGTTGTCTGCAATGATTTTCTTGGGTTTACCTAGAATAGCATTTCGTTCTTTTATCAAATCTATAAACGTTATAGTGTTCTTGTCCATTGTCTCTTTAGTATATAAATGTTTCGAGAATCTGTCGATGGCTGTAAAGTATTGTCTTTTGCCTATGTAAAATATGTCGATGTGGACTATTTGGTTAATGTCTGTTGGCGTCTCCGTTAGCTGAAATTCAGGTTTCACTGGTTTTCTATCGTATTTTGCCAGGTTACAGACGTCACAGTTATTAATGTATTTGGTAATAAGTCGTATCAGTCCTTGGTAATAATATTTATTTTTTAATTCTTCATAATTTTCGATAATTCCGCGATGGTTGCTTTTTTCATGGACATTCTTAATTTTGGTAAAACAGTCTTCTTCTGTCAAGATGTCAATTACATGGTCGGTACATTTAATGAATTTTAATTCTTGGTTATTTGAGTAAAGTTTAATGATGACTATTTGGACTTTGTTCCAATCGTGATCATTGAGGTCACTGTAGATGCCGATTGTACCTTTACCTGGTATATATCTTCTAAGAATGTCAATCAAAGTATTTTCATTTGGAATATCGTTTAAGTCAATAAAAATTTTTCGTCTATTTTTAATTTGTTCTAATTCCTTTTTCTTTTTATCCGTAATGATAACTTGCGTTCTATATATGTTTACGATACCGGTTTTAATTGGAATGAAGTCATTGAGTTCTTCTTTACCTGAATGTATAGTTGCGATGTTGCTTTCGATGTCCATTTCCTCGTTGATGTTTATTTCATTTTTGTCTACGTTTATTCTGCTTAAGAAATCGGCTACATTATTTTCCTTGCCTTTGACGTACTCGATATTAAAATTATATTCGTTGAGCTTAATTTTCCATCTTTGCAGTTTACTATTTGGCTCTTTCAGGTTGTTCAACCAGACTAATGGTCTGTGGTCAGTTTTTATATCAAACTTGACTCCGTAAAGATATGGCCTAAAGTATTGACATGCCCAAACGATTGCTAATAGTTCCTTTTCTATTACAGAGTAGTTCCGCTCATGTTCGTTGAGTGTTCTACTTGCATAGGAAACAGGATGTCCTTGTTGTGATAGGACAGCACCTATAGCTGTGTCTGATGCATCCGTTGTAAGAGTGAATTTCTGCGAAAAGTTTGGATAATGTAGTATTGGATGGTTAATCAAAAGACTTTTTAGTTTTTCGAAAGCCGCGATATACTTTGGATCAACAACATTGATTTTATTACTTTTCTTTAACGAATCAGTAAGAGGAGATGCAATCTTCGCATAGTTATTTATGAACTTTCTATAGTATCCGGTTATACCTAAGAATGATTTAATTCTTTTTGTAGTATTTGGAATTTTCAAATTTTGGATTACTTTAACTTTATCCGCATTTGGTTTTATTCCTTCAGGTGTAAGTATATGTCCGAGATAATCTGTTTCTTTTGTAAAGAATTTGCATTTGTCGATTTGTATCTTTAGTGCGTGTTTCTTTAGTGTTTGTAGTATTTTCCTCGTATTGTCTTCCATTTCTTGGAGTGATGTCGCAAATATCAAAATGTCGTCTAGGTACACTACGCAAATTCTGTTTATATAAGGTTGTAACACTTCATTCATCATTCTCTGAAACGTAGCAGGGGCGTTCTTCAATCCAAAAGGCATCCGAATGAACTCGTAATGTCCTTGTGGAGTTGAGAAGGCAGTTTTATGTCGGTCATTTTCGTTGACTTTAATTTGATGGAATCCCTTAGCTAGGTCAAGAGTTGTGAAATATTGAGCTCTTCCTAATTTATCAAATATTGAGTCTATATTGGGTATCGGGAATTTATCTTCGATTGTTTCTTCATTTAATTTGCGGTAATCAATTACAATACGCCATTTAGTTTTTCCAGAATTGTCCGTTTTCTTCGGTACAATCCAGATAGGTGCATTGTAAGGCGATGATGAAGGACGAATTATTCCTTGTTTCAGCATGTCCGCTATTTGGGTTTTAACTTCTTCATCATGTACTTGAGGGAATCTATACGTTTTGGAGTACAAAGGTTTGCTACTTTTCGTAACAATCTCATGCTCTGTCTTAGTGGTGCAAGTTAAGTTGTCACCTTCCTTGTAGAATGAATCCTCAAATTCCTTAAGGATACTTCTCAAAGCTTTTGACTCCTCGTAATTTAATCCTTCAAATAATTTATTTAGTGAATTGCTTCTTGGTGCTATTTCACATTGCACATTTATTTCCGCAGGTGCAGCGTAAAGAAAATTTAACTTTTCATTGTTTATTTCAAAGTACCCTTCACCAGAATGTATGATAACATTCAAGGGGTGAAGTACATTTTGGCCAATAACAGCTTTAAATGATTTATTATGGAAGTTCATTAAATTCCATAGTATTTTATTAGATTGAGGTAATTTAAATTCGAGAGGCATATCAGTTTTAAGTTTTTGATTTACAAATAAGGTACCTCCGAGTCCGTAAATGGGAATAGGATTAGTGAGAGATATTCGAGAGATATTTTTCAAACAGTTAATATCTAGACTAGAAGTAGATGCTCCAGTATCTATTAGAGTAGGAACGATCTCGTCATTAATGGTTAAATTTATTATTGGTAGAGGACTTCCGAGGCTTGTATTAGAAAATTTGTATCCATTGGTTCTGGATTCTGATTTCTATTTTGGCCACTTCCGTCCACTTCCATCTGTTCCTGTCTGTAATACCTATTACCTCTATAGTTGTTTCTATATCTTCGATGACGATAATTACCTCGATTCTCACGATAATTATCCCCGTTGGGATTATTATGTTGTTGGTTATTTTGGTTACTGTTACTGTTGTTAGTATTATTTTGATCGTCAGTATTGTTATTAGTGTTAATATTATCGTTATTATTTCTATGTTGCCTTCGGTTCTGTTTGTTATGTTTGTGATGGTAATTTGTATGGTCATTGGTACTTTGTCTTAGTTCCCTCAGTAAATGATAACCTTGATCTAGGGTTTCAATATTTTTTGTTTCTAATAGGAACATTTTGTACTCTGGTATTGAACCTTTAAATTTATTCAAGACTAGACTTTCATTTCTCGCGGGACTGAACTCTAAATGTGTATTGCGAAGGGGATCTTGTAAGAATTTTACATTCAATTTATTAAGCAAATTACTTAATTTTAAATATAAGTCATCTATGTTTCCTCCACTTACCTTATGTATTTGATTGACCAGGTTGTTGTACGTTTCTGTGACGCCATATGTTGATGTTAAAATATTTTGTACAGATTGCCAATTTGGGTCCGTGAGTTTCTGTACTGTATTTCGTGCTGCTCCTTGGATTTTGTTCAAAATTAGCCTGAATAGGTAAGCTCGTTGGTCTCCGATTGGTGCCAATGCTAATATAGTGTTGACTTCATTGATCCATGAGTTCAGGGCGTATTCATCATTGCTCCCGGTATAGTTTGGTAGTCTTCTAGCTTCTTTAAGTAGTTCTTGGAACGGTAGGTGTAGTGGTTCAGCTGCTTGTTGTTGTTCAGCCATGTTGATTTTATTTCAGTGTTAGATTATTCAGTTAAAAATGATTCGACAGTGTTGTATTAACTTGACTATTTCTATTATTCCAGAAAATAGCCAGTTGGTTTTAATTTTTGTTTTATTCCACAAAAATTTTATTTTACTTTATTATAATGTTGACTCTTTTTATTATTCCAAAAAGAATGTCAACGTAGTAAAATTTATTTATTTTAATTTAATATTTCCGCTTTTCCGGTTTTATTAAGATTGGCTCTTTCTATTATTCCAGAAAGTTAGCCAATAATTTTATTAATATTGTGAGTGTTAGAGAAAGTGTTTTTAATTTTCCTTGATTTAAGTTCAAGAGCACTTTTTACTTCACAAATGTTAATTTTTTCGGTTCGTTGTTAATGTCCTAGAGGTTCCTCCCTCCTAAGACGGTCGACTGCGCCAGTTATGTTTTAACTTATAAGGTTTCTCAAAAAAAATGTTGAAGTTCCTTCCACGGAACTTGAAATGAGAACACTTTTAAAGTTACTTTTAAACAGAACACTTTATTGAATATTTAACTTATTATCTAACACTGTTCACTTATAATAATTTATGCACTACTTAGGGTTTTCCTTTTAATAAGTTTGAACTTCGAACTAGAACTGAGAGGAAGATCAATTGTATCATCTTCTTTTATATCATTGATCTTCATCGTGGGTGATCTCTATCGTGAGATATGCTGACTTGGACTTTGGTCGAGGATGAGATAAGGAATTTAATTAAGTTTGGTTTGTTTATCCAAAATATGGGATGATGTGTCTATATGACAGGAAGTGGGATATTAATCAGATCGCGATATTGATATGCAACAATGTTGATAATAGGGTATGGAGACATTGTTGCAATTGCATACTTTGTTGCAATATGAATTGAAAATATGAATTGAATATATGTATCGAATATATGAATTGAATATATGTATTGAATATATGAATGTGAGTAATTTGTAAATGTAATATATCTAGGATGTTCAGGTGTTGAATCTAGTGGTAATTAGGGAAGGTTCAGGTAGTGTAGGGTTTGTAACTCGCGCGATTAACCGGATATACGTCGTCGCGTTCCCATTATAATCCCTTTCGGTCTGTTACCTAGGCCCTGACGCCTTTAGAGTTGAATAATTTTTTGCGTATCTCCCTGACTCTGGCCGCCCCCGTAAATCGTAAGCGTGAAATTTTGTAGAGGGAACTTACGCTGGCAGAAAAAACCCGGCCCATGATATCGCAACGCTAGCTGCCAGCATACTTACGCGTCGTCAGGCAAGGCCAGCTTCAGCGTAGTACTAATTTTCTGCGCGCTGAGATTAGCAGACCACCGCTGCTGTCCTTTACGGACATTTTAATCAATTATAAACACTACATGGTCATACAAGGTCCCTATTTTTTCTGCATGTACAAATCTGTTAGAAACAGTCTGCTACCTTTTGAATATAAATTCTGAAATCTTACTCATGAACATGAATTCGTGTGAGTAAAAACAATTTTATGTTTTGTCAGTTTTTCAACTTCAGATTGGTTCTTTCTCAATCCAACCCTTCCAGCTGCTTTTAATTTTTTGTAATTCATGGGTTTCCAAAAAACTTTCTTGTTAGTTCAAGAAAACAACTGATAAACTGTAGCACAGTGGATAGTGAAAAAATGTTTTTTCATAGGTTTGTTTTTAATCTATTTTTGTTTAGTGCAAATTTATTAATAAAAATTCAATTTCTATCTAATATTCAAGAGACTTGGTACGAGAACTACAAAAGTAAACTTCTTACTTGAAACGAATTCGTTACTTATATGTTTTGATTTAAAATTAGTCTCCAAAATGTGTGGAAAATAACGTTTTAAATCAACACGAATGTCATGGATTGATGCTAAACACTATATACAATATCTGGAATTCAACATTTTTATCTCAAACATCGTATATGTATAACTTAAAATATTTTAAACTTAACCTAATTCGAATACAATATCGTAAAAAAGCAACATGTTCATCACATTCTTGTTATAAATAAAAAGTAACATCTAGTTTTCCCCCAAGTTCCTTCTGAAAATTAAATCAATATTTCATGCAGGCAAAGCACATCAAGTTTTGAAACTTTATCGAATTTCATTCCACATATGCATTTCTGCAACACTTGCTTGTCGATTGCATCTTGCATATTTCAGTGGACACTTTACCCATCCACACAAAGTTCTCAAATCGCTTTCCAAGAAACCGCATCTCCATCTCCAAGGAGTAACCACAACCATATCTACAGCTATCGTATACGAGTATAATCAAATAGGAAAATTACCTTTGACGTAAAAGTGGATCAACACCAACCGTCGGTTCATCTAAAATTAATAATTCAGGTTCATGGACGAGAGCTGCCGCTAAACTCATTCTCCTTTGCTGACCGCCACTTAAATTCTTTACGAACTTCGTGCCACTGGGCAACTGGAGGAATTTTAAAAGAAAATCTGTTCGCTCCTCTGTCCTTTTTGCATCCATGCCTGCAATCATTCCAAAGTATGTGAGGGTTTCTCGCATTGTGAATTCACCGTAGAGTGCAACTTCCTGTTAAAGAAAAATGAAAATTTTTGATTTCATTTAAATCTCATTATTTTTTAATATCCTTAAATCTACCTCGCTATAAAAGATCCCGAAAATTTCACTGTTAAAAGCTCAAACTCAATTCAAAACATACATAGCAAACAATTAACGCGCGAATAAAGTTGGACAAAGTATTTAAAACAATTGCATTTTAAATGGCAATTTTACTAAATGTAATCAACAAGTTTCGACCAGGTATGCTCATTTCAAAATTGTTAAATATTAAGGACTGGACTTTGTTGGCTTTACACGGTCAAATAAATAAATACATATGAATAGCTTGGCTTTATGCCCACTAAATTTTCGGGAAATTTCATTCTACACTGCACATTACTTACTTGAGGCATGTAACCGATACGTGGTCCTGGCACACCGGAACCTCTCGATCCAGGATGTCCACCCAAAACCCATAATTCGCCCGAATTTAAGCGACGCCGTCCCACAATACATGCAAGCAGAGTTGTTTTACCACAGCCGGAGGCACCCAGTAGACCATATCTGAAATGCAAAATAGACAAAGTCTAAATAAGTCACCTGTTCGAAAATGCCCACTTAATGGTCCATGGCCTCCCAATAGATTGCCATTCATTGGCACAGTCTACACACGTTGAATAGCTGTTTGCTTATATCGTGAAATATGTTTGGAAAGAGTTGCCATCAGTTTATGATTTGGATTTAATAATTTTATTAGAAGAAAAAAATTAAAATACGAAAATTAAAGCACTAAGTGCTCATACAAATTTTTGGGGAAAATTTATAGTTTTACGAATTTGACTTTTCGTTGAAAATTAAAAAGTTGGTTGGAGAAAATTTAATTCTTTGAAAACTAATCATTTTCCTGTTTTTTAAAACGAGATACGTAATCGACGTAAATACGTTAAAATGTGTTATACGCAAATTGCAATGAGCCGTTTCATATTAAATTATAGATAAACGTACTTTTATTTCTAAAAGAAAATTACGTATTTAATATCGGTAACAACGGATAATCCGAAAATAAATATTGAAAGTTTATTACAGGCTCCGATTCCAGCCAATGTTACTGAAGTTCAGGAATTCACGGGAATAATAAATTTTCTGAATTTTTTCTGAATCTTGCAAAGAAAATTGAGGCTCTATATCGTTTGTAGCATAAAGGGGAAACATTTGTTTAATCAATTGAACATAACCATGAATAACATTTATTGAAATACGAGATTGCTTCTGATCGAGTGTCACAGAGGCTGAGTGATTGGGAGAATAGAGCTAGTCGTTTGCCGGCCGAGTAAGACGTAAAAAGAGCGATCATTGAGCATTAAATAAAACTGTGTGAATTTGTTAAATTGTGTGTTTCTTTTAAATTGCTCGAGACCTGGTCCTGATCTCAAGCCATACCTGACAGTCAGAAGTGGGATACGAGTGATTTAAAAAAACGGTGTGAACGACAAGTCCGAACTTGTTCTAAGTGGAACGTTGTGAACGACGCGGCGACGCTTTGTGAAAGACTTGTGTATGCGCTGCCAATTTGTATCTTTGTGCGCGCGCGAAAACGTTGGATTACGTGGCTACGGGCCTGTATGGTCGACTTAGTGGTAACTACGTGTGGACTTATTTTGCTCGGTGTGCGCGAATTTTTTTGGTGAACATTAGTCATTATGGCAAAACGATGCCGGTCGTTAAAATATGTGAATTAACAGCTAGGACTATAAAAAGACATCTTAGTGCAAAAGGGTTGTCGACGAAGGGGAATAAGAATGATCTTAACCTGGGGCTCACAGGAGCCATCGGAGCTGATCATATTGACGATATCGATGACGACGAAAATGATGAATGCGACGCTTTCAGAAGGATGTCCGAAGACGTGAAAAATCTCCGTACGCTAATGGGATCTCTGGCAAACACAGTGAAATGCATTGACGAGAGGCAAACCCAAGGTGCAAGCGGTAAAGTAAGTACGCCGTCGAAAATTAACGAATGCGAGAAAT
This sequence comes from Odontomyia ornata, assembly GCA_963969285.1. NCBI lineage: Eukaryota > Metazoa > Arthropoda > Insecta > Diptera > Stratiomyidae > Odontomyia > Odontomyia ornata. Next base: position 104,733,982 of record OZ017738.1, on the reverse strand, counting down.
CAACACAAAATGGTTTGGTTAGAGAGACGTGTGTATTGGATCGAAAAGTGGAGCGATGAGACAATCAAATATACACTGTGTGCGAGATATCATTGACATCCTCCCCACATTCGATCCTTCATCACCAACCTCGCTCCCACCATTACAGTTTGTGAGAAGAGTACGTCGACTATGGCAAGCGTATGCCTGGGACGAGAAGATGCTTATGTGTGCAGTCATGGCAAATATGAACGGCTACGCAAAGCTGTGGTTAGATGGGATCGAAGAGATCCACAACGGATGGGAATCATTTGCAGAGCAGTTGTTGCACGATTTCCCATCGTCGGAAAGCAGTACTGACGTCCATCTTCATATGATCGAGACATGCCGACAATCAACCGAAACGATCGAGAGTTTTTATTTCCGACTGGTAGCAATTTGTAGACAAGGCAACCTGTGTGAACCAGACATAATTAAATATTTTCGACGTATCAGCAGCAGCGAAAAGGTCGTGACGAACATCTGTGTGAATAATGCCAGCGTAGAAGTTGAGCTTTACTTAGTGAAAGACGAGCATTTGGATGCCGACGTACTGCTGGGCATCAACGTGTTAGGCAAGGATGAGGTACGTGAGAGCGGAAGCTGCTCAATCGTTTTAAATTCTCCGAAATGTCAACATGGCGACATTGAGGACTTCGTGAAGGCACAACTATATGAAGTATTGAAACGATACCAACGTCGTTTTAGCGATGAGTTATCGCTGCTCGGACGGTACAAGTATGTGGATGCGCTCAGCCGTGCACCCTGCAAACATCTACCGACGCTGCAATCGGCGACGGAAAAGATTCTACGTGTCGAAGTCAGTCAACTGGACTGGTTGGCTGGACTGCAACATCAGGACGAAAAGGTGGGACGCATTGTCACCATCCTAAGTGGTAGTGACCAGTCCGAACAAGAGAAACAAATAAGAATCGACTATGTGATGAAGAACGGACGGTTATATTGCAAAAACGGAAACGAGCTGAAGTTTGTGGTGCCAAATCCAAATGCGATCAGATGGCGAATACTTGGTACTTACCACGACGAGATGGGACACTTTGGAGAAAAGAAGACTCTACAGAAGCTGCGTGACTTGTTTTGGTTCCCAAAAATGCGCAAGACTGTTAAGGAGTATATTAAGGCGTGCCAGAAATGCTGCTATCACAAGGAGGTTGGCGGTAAACGGGAAGGTGAGCTTCACGGTGAGGAGGTCATACCTATTCCATTCCGAGTTTTACATATTGACCACTTGGGACCATTTCCCAGGGGCAGCAAAGGCAATCAGCATGTAATTGGAGTTCGAGATCCTTTTAGTAAGTATATTGTACTGAAAGCAGTACAAAGCACAAAAACTCAACCTGTAATACAACTGATGAATGAGTTGTCATCATACTTCGGGTTGCCATCTAAAATTGTAACTGATCGAGGGACGGCCTCTACATCTAAAACGTTTGAGGGATACTGTCGTGATAATAGTATCCAACCCACAAAAATTGCGGTACGGTCACCCTGAACGAATGGCGAGATTGAGAGAGCCAACCATACGATTCTGCAATATTTGCGGACGGCAGATAACGACAAACGTCAATGGGACACAAATCTTCATGTGATGCAGTTCAATTTGAATAGTCAACAAAATAGCACGACTCGTTAAACCCCTAACGAGATCATATTCGATTTCAAGTTGTTGGACTTGGTGTTGAACCGCATCGTACAGGCGTTAAGCGATGAGAACGAAATAATTAACAACGATGTCCAAGAGAAGCGGAAAGTAGCATTGGAAAACATTCATCGCAAACGATTGAAGTGGAAAGCGAGACGCAAAACATCGGACACCAATGAAGTATGAAGAAGGCGATTTAGTGGTTGTTCGAAACGCCCCAGCAGCAACGGGTGAATCGAAGAAGTTGGAGCCGACATTCAAGGGCCCGAATCAGGTGATCAAGATTCTTCGACACGATGGCTATGTGGTTGAAGATATACAGCGAGGTACCAGTAAAAAAACCGTATGCGACAGTATTTGCTACAGAGAACATGAAGCCGTGGTGTTCTCTCGCTCCAGGTATTAGTCCGTTTGAAGATGATGACGACGAGGAAGATGTTGACCTTGGGACGAGGTCATTACAGGATGGACGAGCTGTCACAGAGACTGAGTGATTGGGAGAATAGAGATTCTCGTTCGCTAGCCGGGAAACGAGTAAGACGTAGAAAGAGCGATCATTGAGCATTAAATAAAACGGTGTGAATTTGTTAAATTGTGTATTTCTTTTAAATTGCTCGAGACCTGGTCCTGATCCCAAGCCATACCTGACACGATTTTTAGTTATTTCGATCCATCGAAACCAATTGTTTTAACGACACATGCATTTGATACGGCGATAACTGGAATATTATTACACAAATTTGTGGACAGAACACTACGTCAAATTATATAATCAAAAGCTGATCACAAGTATTGCGGAATATAAAAGGAAGCTTCAACTATCATTTTTTATTTTATATTACAAATGGATCGCAAGCTGCTTTAACGATTTTTGGCAAAACATAAATGTTTACTATTAAAAGAAGCTGCACGTATGAATAGATGGGCTTTTATTTTGTCCGGGTTTGATTATATATTTGCACACATAAAAGGAACAAGTAATTATGCGGATTATTTATCGAAATTTCCATAGAAACCGTATGACAAACCATCAGGAGAATCAACGTTCGTAAGTTACGTCGATTACGAAAACGTTCTACAATTAAATTTCCAAGATGAAGCGAGAGAAAGACGCTGGGAGCCGACTTTATTTAAATTGCTCAACACAGTACAGAATTAAAATGTTCAAGATTTAAAAAGCGATGGATTCACTCCGTTTTGTAGCAAAAATGAAGAGTTATCCCTAGAATTCGATTGTATATTGTGGGGCTATCGGACTATTACCCCGTTGAATTAAAGTCGGTAAATTTTGCAGTGTTAAAGTCCGCTTCAACAAACATATCAGGGAAGCATAGTCAGCGATTGCTAGAAATGATACTACATGCGTTTGGTTATCGGTTGCGCTACATATTTGTGCTGGAATCAACATTCATTGGGAAGGCCTAGAAGTCATTAAGTAGGTGCGAAACATAAGAAAACTTCCTGGCTCAATGGCTCTTCTGATAAGCAAAACATATGTTATTGGCCAGTAACAAACTAATATGTGCTTCTAGAGACACCATTGCATCACAGAAAATTATTGTTTGGGGCGGTTTTTATACCGGAGGTGTGAGTGGGCCGTCAATGGAGAGCACTATCGTGCTATGTTAGAAGATTCTTTGTGGCCAGAATTTTATGAACTTGACATCAACGATATGTGGTTTCAACAAGACTGTACTACTAGCCACACACGTTCGACTATCGAAAGGCAAATCTGGTGAACGTGTTACCACGGTCGAATGGCCGCCTTATTCATGCGATCTAACGCCATTGGAAGAGTCGGCCGCGTGATCATATGACTGAAATCGAATTCTACTCCTTAAATGTAATGCTTGCACTATATCCACAATGAATTTGAACTCAATATCTCAAATGTTTCTTTGTTTTATTAACAGATAATATTGTTATACGTTCATATAACGATACAAAATTAGTTGATGGCCTCCATTTTTGGCGCTTTCTATAAAATCTGTGAGAACAATAATTTTAAAATGCTATATTACTTGTTTTAATGAGAAATACATATATTTCGGGAGTAAATGTGCTCCTTTTTCCAGTGCCTGATTTTTTCTGAAGTTTACATTTGTAGTCAAAAAAGCTAACTACTTTCACAGATTATTCTTGAAGTATACTTAAAGTAATTAGCACTAAAAAGTTTCATTGCTTTTCAGCTTAACCTTTTTATTCCTTCAAAAATATCCGATTTTAATCCTAGTTGCTATAATAGAAGCTACTCTTATAACTTATCCTACTAATGTACTTCTAGTAATTAGCTAAGGTTGATTTTTTGTCTTTATTTTTTTATTATAACAAAAGAAAAAGCAAAGAATAACCATTTCCAATATCCTCGTTTATTCTCTGCTCCAATGGCTGTCACATAATTCAAAAGTCTCATACGTATCTAGCTCCTCTATGTCTCGCACTTCCTTAATAACGTCTAGGTCTTTGCAATAAATGTTGTGTCCATCGCAAATGTGTGGCGCAACTGATGGACCGAACGCCTGTATTATCATGTTTAGCGATGGCTAACTGTGCTTCCCTGATATGATCGTTGAAGTTGACTTCCACGCTTCGTTTTGTCTGACCGATGTAAATTTTCGCGCCTTGTTGACAGTTGACGTTGTAAACACTTTTCTGGCTTGCTTTTGCTGTCCTTGACACACAGGACGGAGCCACAAGCCACACAACACAGGCTAATCGAGCACTTTTGCAAGAGAAATTTCCAGGACGGGTAATTTCGAGATTGAGTGATGTCGATTGGCCCGCAAGATCTTGCGACCTAACACCTTTGGATTTCTTTTTATGGAGCTATGCGAAAGATCGTGTTTATGTGAATAATCCTCAAAATCTTGAGCAACTGAAAACCATTATTCGTGAAGTTATGGCCGAGATATTGCCGGAAATGTGCCGAAAATTCATTGAAAAGTACCTCAAAAGGATTGAGTCCGGTAAGAGGTCTTGTGGAAGACATTTGAATGATATTGTATTTCACGTATAATGGCAGGGTTCAATCTTTATTTTGAATAAAAACGTTGTTTCCATCTGAATATTTTGTGTTTTCTTTAGCTTTACTTTTCCAAGCTGAAATGGATAACCCTTTATATAGAATTCAGCTTCCTCAGGAGGTTCAGTGCTTTATTCTCTTTAATAACAGTGAACACATCATCCATATATATTGCGCATCCATCTTTCCTCAGCAATTTCACTTTCCAGCCACTCCATAAATATTTCACTAAGGAACGGTGACAGAGAGTTTCCTATTAGTGCCCCAGACCTTTGTTTGAAAAATCGTCCCCCAAAAGTGAAATAATTTTCCACCATGCACAGAGCAGTTATGTTAGGTTAGATCATCATCCTTGCTTTTTTCCTTACATTGGCTGTGCTGTTTTCCTTCGCTAACCAGTCCTCCAACAGGGCAAATCCTTGTTTTACGGGTATACTGGGAAACAAAGATTTAACGTCAAAGGAAACTAGTTTTTCATCGTCACTGATCCTACAATTAGGTGCCAGTTTGTTGAAAAAGTCCTGTCTGCTTTTGATAGCATATTTACTCGGAGTCCTGTCAAATTTATTGCATTCTTGTAATACCCATTGAGCAATTTTAATAGTAGGTGCATCCACAGATGCGACGACCTCCCATAATTCCTTTCCTTCTTTTTGCTCTTAAGAGAGGCATTTTATGCTCGACAGCACAGGATTAGAGACTCTTAGTTTACTGATGTCTCCGGTGAGCCTTTTGCATTCTTTAGTTGCTTTCTCTATCTGTTTTCATGAGTCCAGTAGTGGATCATTTCTTAGCTCAAAGAAATAACCATTTGACAATTTTTCGAAAACTACTCATCGTAACGCTCTTTATCCATAATAACCACTTTGTTGCCTTTTTTTGCCTCCATGTAATAGACTGATTTCTCTTTAAACTCCTTCAGAATCTTGAGCTCGTGTGCATCTTGATATCTACCTTTTTATTTGTTCACATTTATGATCTTCCTTGCTTCTTCCCTTATTTCATGCTTCGTTTCGATTGGTAGGTACTTGATGGCTGCTTCCACATCCATTTCTATATCCTCCGTGGATAATTTGTGGGTCTTCATCGTAAAGTTTAACCCCATATTTACAAGATGAAGTTGCTCTCCGGAGAACGCTTCTGATGTTTTATTCACAACAAAACCCGGGACCTCTTAAACTCGATTTTCCATATTCTTCTCAATATTCCTGCCTGATTCTTTGATAAAACTTTGTGTTTTACATCCTTTTCGCACTCAAAGGCCCGTTGTGCTTTCTCATCCATCTTCGTATAAAGTCGATTGATACTATCCTTGATGGGGTTCCTTTCCAGTTCTGATTTTTGCTCCCGGTAATGTGATTTTCATCCTAACATTATGGCTTTTAGGGACTAGTTTGTGCAATAAACACCATCAGAAATTTGATATCTTCGCCAATTCTAACTTGAGGCCTTTTTTTAATTTAAAAAATCGAAAAAAAATTGGAGTTCGACTGAGTTGTCCATTCAAATTTGTTGATTGCTTCCATTTTTAAACGCTTACTAAAAACCGGTATGAAAAATAATTTTAAAACGCTATGTTATTTGTTTTAATGACAAATATATATATATAAATATATGTTTCGGGAGTAAATGTGCTCCTTTCTTCAGTGTCTGATTTTTTCTGAAGTCAAAGAGCTACAAAGTTTACATTTATATTCGAAAATTCTAATTACTTTTACAGATTATCCTTGAAGTATATTTAAACTAATTAGAGCTAAAAAGGTTCATTACATTTCGGCTTGACCTTTTTATTGCTTCAGAAATATCCGATTTTAATCCTAATTGTTATAATACTGGATACTTTCACAACTTGTCCATCAGCATCAACTAGCATCAATAAATAAGCATGCAATCAACCGTAATATTTGTCAATATCAGTTGCTAGTTAGATATTACAACTTTGAAAAATTAAGTGAACTCTCTGACTAAATAATTTGAGACTTTGAAAATGTAAAAGCCACCGATTATTTGAGCTTGATTCTGAAACAACTGTTCGCTAAGCACGGAATGATGTAATGACAAGTCGCCTTCTGGTGATTTGTGGCGAATTATTGAAGAATATAATATCGGCAAAAGTAACGATTTAACACTGCAGAGGTCGTGCATAAAAAATCACGTAGGAGGTTGCGCGGATTGTGGTTGTAATCCAACTTAAAATGAAAAAAAAATATTTTTTTTTAATAAAATAATGCAAACATTTTTGAAGATGTTGTGCTGTGTCCTTGTGGTTTTTGGCATGGATATCATTTTCAATAGATCTTCTATTCTTTAAATTGACCTTCGTGCCAATTTGACATAAGGTCTAACCCTATTTCAAGCTGAAGCTGAAGGCAATTGTTTGTCGTTGAGATGCTTTGTTTTCCTTACTCTTCAGTACAACAGCCAGGAATTCACCATGGTCAGGTCTAGCAAATTATAGAACATCCTAACTTGTCATCTTTTGCTTTGCATCAAGATCTTATACCTTCTCATTATACTGTTTATTAAATCTACGCCCGCCATGTGACGATTGTACTCTCCAACAATATGAGGGCCATCAATACTAATGTGCCTTTTATTTGCCTTACCGTAACGTTCGACTTGGGTCTTGGGCAATTCTCCAGCAAAAGATGATATAAGCTTTGCAACCTTGTTGTCTTCCTACATGACATTTGACACTCCCCGTTCTTTTTTCATAATTTTTTTGTCAGCGGGCAGTTTACAATCGGGTATTCGATTGCGTCGCTCTATCCCAATATTTATTAGAATGAAATGAAGTAATTATCAAAATAAAGTTAATAATTATGATATCTTTATACGCCTCGTACCATTCTCACAACAACGTTTGATGATGCTCCCAAGTCAGGTTCTTCGTGGAGCACATAATTCTCCACTCTTGTTTCAGGTTCTATTTTGTAAGCAAAAACCGAAATCCTACTCAAAAAAAATATTTTATAACCCCATTTGTGTGGTTTCTTTAGGTTGTATCCCTACAAGCTACTTCTTGTGATAGTAGAGAAAATTTGTTCCTCCACAAAAAGATACTTTTCCGCAGGAACTCCACTGAAAGTTTCGTTCAATTTTTCAACAATCGATCTGTCGCTATTCAGGACGTTATGAGAAGCTAATTAGAATTATCGTGAATCTCTCTTTAATCTGTCTTTAATCGTAGGAATACCAATCGATGAATTCCAATGGCTTGTTACTCTCGGTAGTCTTATCAGTGACATCATATAGATTGCTCCAAAAAATTGCTGAATATCAGTATCAGATATTACGTTTGCTCTGTGATAAAACTTATCAGTTCCTTGGGGGAAAAATTGTCCTAAAATTGAGGAGGTATGTCTAACTTCAATAAATTAGGTGGTAGGGTCGTATTTCCCATAAACCGTAGTTGTTGGTCATTTAGAGCAAAATTGTTTTTTTTTTTTTCATTCTAGTTGTCGCTTTTCTCTTTTTTGAGTAGTAGAACTTGATTATCTGATTTGCTGAGCAGGATTTTGAGACGAAGGGCCAGCAATTTAATAATAGAATCAACGTCGATTCCATTATTGCCCTCACAATCAGAACAAAATTCCAAGTCAAACAATGGCCGATAGTTGGGATCATCGTCATCATATAGCCAGTCTTCACTACTATCATATTGGTGAAGTGGATCATAAAGCTCATCATTTTTCTGTGATCGTCATGCCATTCTGAAATAAAATGGAACAGCTAAGCACTAACATGCATACACTTTTCTCGAAATGAATATTTTCATAAGTAATCAATGTAACAGGATTGTTACAAACATGAAAAGGAACGTTAGTCACATGAAGAAGTGAAAATGTGCATTTCTAAAACTAAATAAACAAAATCGTTTACTAACTTAAAGGTTTTGCGAAAAACTTGACCTTGCATTTTTCAAACGAATTTCGAAGTCTGCACGAATTTAAACTTGCCACTTTCACTAACACCTGAATTCCGAACTCACTTCAGTCGATAATTTCGTACAGCTGTTAATTTTAAGGTATATGAAGTGATTCATCGGTGTGTTACAAAAGTGTTATACTGATATGGGCAAAATATATTTAGCATGAATTTTGTAGACATAATTTAGGTTTGTTACAGATATGTCATATGAAGCTATAGAGGGTTAATTTTACATCTAATAGACAATATATTGGACTAAATCTACAGCATCAAACCATCATGTACAGAACCTTTCCGTGAAGAAGCATTCAGTGATATGCTTAACAATATTACACAAAAACTAGCTGAGCGGGACAACTTATTGCAGCTTTCGTTAATTCTCGAAAAATTGGAAAACATCGATAAAAAGTGCAATATTTTAGAAGAAAAAATTATGGAGCAGCATAACATTGAAAACGTTTTTCCAGTTCAATATAATGCCAGCCATCTGAAATCATGTGGTCAGAATGAAGTGACGTCGGTACCTCCCTCAAATCAATAATCTGAAATCATTAGCCGCATATATAAATTGGGCACGTTCTGGTCAGAGGACGAAAGGAAACAAGTTGAGTAAACAGACCTACGCTCATGTCAGAAGGGTTTTGTATTCAATTTACAAAATGCAGTCACCAGATCATATCAAATCAAGAAACATGTTAAAGACGATTTTATTGGAGAAAATATGAAATGCGAAGATCAGATTTTTAACAAAGTTGAACAAATTTCGACTTCTGAGGTTTTTGGTATTGTTATACTCATAAATATCTCCCTTGATAATTATTCCAGATGTCCATACGCGACGGAGGAAACACATTTTTCATGTATTTCCCCCCTGTGCCCCACTGAAGCAAAAACTGACAGTTTAAAAACTGTTTTGAGAAGCTCCCATGAAAACTTTCATTTCATACTCATATCGGCTACGTTTGATGATTTTTTTTTCCAGGGGCCACTCTCCTGTACTGAAATCATCGATTCATGGCCAATTTTTTCGAATCCTAGAATCGTTACACAACGCTTTTGCTAGGAGCTCTCTCCCACCTCCCTGACTTGTTTCACTTATGAGCATTAATTGTAGGTACTCAAGTGTTCAAAGCATAAACCTTAAACGTTGAAGTTGGGAAAAAATAACTCCAAATTATTCAATCTTCGCATTCAAAACAGCCACTATTTTGTTTTACGATTACTGATACCACTAGCTGAACCAAATCTCAAAGATATACATGACACCTATCATTCCTGAAATTTTCATGCAAATCCTAGCAAAACTGTAGTGTCTGAGTCGGTAAAAAGCGCATGTTGTTCATACAGCACATATTGTTCCATAGTAATACAGGAAAATTCAAACCGCTATAACTTCGCAAAATATGATTCAATCTCTATGAAACTTTCAGGATTGATCAATCTTATAAAAAGACATCAACGTACTGAATTTCATTGAATTTAAGGGTACCATTAAGATTTTATTCAAGAAAACATAAAATCGATAAATCATACTATTACTAACAAAGTTGAGTGAATTGCGACTTCTGACGTATTTGTTATTGTTGTACACACCAAGGCCTACATCCCTGATTTTTTTCAGATTTTTCGGATCACAGGTGTCCAATCGCGAGGGGGGGGACACAACTTTTTCGTGTATTTCCCCTCCCTGTGCACCCCTCGAAGCAAATTTTGCCAAACTTAGACCTGTTTTGAATCAAGACCATCATCAAGACCTTTCATTTGATACCCATATCGGCTACCTTCAATGAAATTTTTTTTCGGGGAGTCACTATCCTATATGGGGAGGCCCCCCTTAAATACCTTATAAAATTTTTTTGTAGTTGAACTTTGAAGAGATCACCACTTTGCACCTACGCACAAAATTTGATGTTTCTAGCTTAAGTAGTTTCCGAGAAAAACTGCTGTGACACACGGACGGACGGACGGATGGACAGACGGACAGACGGACAGACTGGTCGCGAAACTAGTAGGGTTTTGTAAAATTATTTTACAAAACCCTAAAAAAGACTTGCGCGGTTGGAGGAGGCTAATGTAACGAATCATCAGCACAACGATTCTGAAATATTTTTTTATTAAGAAAACACAAAAGAATACTAATACTGCTCGAGTTTGAAAATTCTTGGAAGTAAATCTATTACTGGAAGGCTGCAGAGTGGAGGCAATTTCACAGAGAAGTAAGAAAACGAAATCGTTCAAAGTATACATACCACACAAATATGCTTGGCTTTTCTCTTATCACACATCCAAAAACGGTAGCGTCTATTGGAGTGAACTGGTCTTCAGGAAAAGGAAATCAAGGAAACCTGCTGTCAACAATAATCAACCAAGCAAATACAACAACAACAAAAATGTAACAGCAATTTCCACCAACAAAAAAAACCTGAATATCAACACTACTCACAACACAAAATCGTTTATTACTAACAACATTGTTAATCTTTCAGATCCTTTGGATAACAGGCGGATGGGAGACAGTAATTCTGATAATAACCAACCCAAAGAAAATATCAGTTCTTCAGAAACGAATAAGGGCTCAACTTTTGAATTGAGCCCTATAAAACCTCCTTCCAAATATCCGAAGTTCGTAAGAAGTGTATTTCAGACTTCGTCCTCTAATTGTGTAATTGAATTACCTAGCACACTCAATAGCCCTTTGAACGAAAAATAATCCTTTTTAGACCCACTCGTATCTCCGATTGTAAAAGCGACAATAAACTCTAGCAAAGATCTTCAGAGCAGGTATCTACTATCAAGACTGGGTGAGCACAGATTAAATGAGTTGGTTCGACTCTACCTAGCTTACATGCATACAGCACCAGACACAACATGTATCGACGGTAAAACAAAGACCAATATAAAAGTATTGATCCAGAGAGAAGGTCTTCCGATAGATGTTGATGCTCTACAAAAACTATGTCTCAGATACCATGAGCAACCTGGTGTTACATCAGAACAAGCCAAAAAAGATCTTGAAACTTACGCTTCTCATATAAGCTCAAATTATGTATCCTCACTCCAAGGGTCACGTGGACAACATCACAAATTTTTCGTCCACAATAAGAGCTCTACCACAAAATGCCTCAAAATGTTCTACCATAACACTAGTGGCATGAGAGATAAACTCAACAAACTTTTTTTTGACGCTAAATCATGCCCTTTTAGTATCCTTACGTTCACAGAAACCTGATTGAATGACTCCCATCGTAACGAAGAGATTCTCGACAGTTGTTGGTTTTTTAATAGAGACGATCGAGACTATCTAAGCACTGGCCTAGTCTGAAGAGGCGGTGTCATCATTGCCATACACAACGCTTACTCGATTGATATCGTCAATACCGCAACTTTCAAAACTTTCCAACATGTAATAGCGAAAATCAAAATAAATAAATTTTATTTGTACGTTGGCGTGTTCTATATTCCCCCAGAGTCCAGTGAGACAATCTATACCGAGGCTTGTGGAGTTGTCCCTTTACTTGCTGAACTCTTGAAAGAAGAAGATAAAATTATTATCTTTGGAGATTTTAACAGGTCCAATTTAAAGTTTGTAGTTGACAAACTTGTCAATCGTCTCATCTCATTGAATCTTCGAGACAATATTGATTTCTACCTAGTTTCTACATTGTACGGCAATGATTTACAGCAAGAAGCTCCGACGGCCAATTCCTCTGGCAATTTATTAGATCTAATTTTCACGAATGCTTACGACAAGGTGATGGTTTATCCAACTAATGATGAGGAAAATCTTTAAAAAAATACCCTTCACCATTCCGCATTTTCAGTTGATTATTCCATCTCTGATTTATTTATTAATTTATTTATTTACATGATTCTATATACAGATTAGAAAAATCCAATTATAATATAGAAAAAATAGAAGTAATAAAAGAAATAATCAATCAATACATATCCAAACAAAACTAGAGAAATTATGTTACAAAGCAAGAACGTTGAAACTAGAAAGTACGCTTAAGTTAATCTACAAAACTATAAAGAAAAATGAATTGCTTAAGTTTATTTTTGTGTTTCGCAAAAGAATGAGGTATGGACGTTGAGGCACTCCAAAATCCAGCGAGAAAGGTGAAGAATTCTGGGAATTCACAGTGACTACGCAATCGTGGTTGATAATGTACGAGTGGAACCATCGACAAATAGATGAGCCCAATTACAGTATACGATGATCCAATGAATCAAAAGCGTTCGAAAAATCGGTATAAATGACGTCTACTTGCTTCGTTCTGTCGAAAGCTGACGCAGTAGTATTTCAAAATGAAAGCAAGTTTGTGAGAGTGGACCGACCTTTGATAAAGCCATGCTGTTCACTATCAAAGGATTTTAATAAGAAGGGATAAATCTGATTATACACAATTCTTTCAAAAAGTTTACTAAAACACGGAAGTAGGGAGATAGGACGATAATTAGATATATTAGACTTATCATCGGATTTGTAAACCAGTAATATATTAGCCTTTTTCCAAAGAACAGGAAATTCATTGTCAGAAAGACTTCGATTGAAAAGAATGGACAGGGGAGCACACAAAGAAGATGACAAAAATTTGGCAAAAATTTTAGGAACTCCATCAGAACCACAGCCAATATTACTGTCTAGACCTTTAAGTAATGGTTCTACGTCAAGAGAACTTACGCAGGCAAAGGACAAATTTAAGGACTAACCGAAAGTATGATCAGAAGTTTCAGCAGTTGAAATATCATAAAATGAAGAAAAATGTAGAGCAAAGAGTTCACAAATCTCCTAATCATTGGATGAAAAGAATCCATTATAGTGCATCGAGTTCGGCAAACCACCTGATTTTTTAAGCCTATTGATGTATAACCAGAATAGTTTGCTCAGATTCGTTCTAATAGAATCTTCAACATAATCAATATACTTTTTTGGGCAATCTTAACCAATTTTTTACCTTCTCTGCGTAAACTTTTATAGCTAAGAAGATGAATCGCAGAGCCGTTAAGACGATACTTAGTACGGGAAGCATTCTTTGCTTTTAAGCTAGAGGTGATATTTCTATTTGGCAGAGGAGCGTCTTTTGATCTCTTTCGAAAACAGACAGGTGTATGTTGCAAGATCAGAGATTTAAGGAAGCTATAAAATTTTTGTATGGCATCATTAATATTTAAATTACAGAAACATGAAAACCAATTCATGGAGTTTATTTCAGCCTCCATTTGACTATATTTAGCTCTCACGAAATTAAAGCGGGGAGAAAAGACTTTTTTTCAGAGCGGTTTTACAAGGCAAGCAAATAGAAAAATGAAGTGGAGGACGGTGAGGATCAGGGTTAACCTATTCATTTAGCGAAGCAGAAAGAAAAACGGATGATTTAAGAATGTTAGACAAGACCAGATCTAAAGCTTTGTTATTAACATTGGGGACATTGTTGAATTGGGGAAGTGAACACATGAAGAGAAATGAAGAAAAGGAAGTGGATTGACAGTCAATTGAGCTTATTTAAGAAAATGATGCATCCCACACAACATTTCGGAGGTTAAAGTCACCACAAATAACAAGCGAAGTAGAAGGAAAGCGGTTGAAAATAAAGGAGGAGAGTTCCGAAAAGAATGTTTCATCGACATGTAAAGAGCAACCAGGGAGGATATAGACTGTAAGGATCAATAAAGACATGTTGGACGATAGGGGAACTGAAATACTAATGCACTCAACAGGAGAAGGCGGTAGAAAGTCACAAGAGTTGGCACCTAGAATTGATCAATGAACACCAGTTAGAACACCACTACCATCAAACTTACCAAGGCTCAAGCGATTTCGATCATTACGAAAAACATTATAAGAAGGCAAAATTTCATTATCATGTATATCTTCAGTGAGCCAAGTTTCTGTGAAGCAGACAAAGTTGTCAAAGGACACAAGAGAGGAAAGTCGAACTTCATTGATCTTGGTTCGCAAACCTAGAACATTCTGATAATAAAATGAGAACGAGTTATCTAGATTAGTTTTTTAATTCTGTTTCGCTGACGAACACTTGATCGAAACTTTTTCCGTATGTCAGTGACAAATTCCTTAACAAACACACCATTAGGCCAAAAATCAGATCTTAGGAGCGCTTTGTGCTCATTACTTGTAGTAATGCGGAACGATGAGATCCTCTGCACGGTGAGGTTATCAGGCGTTCGTTTTTTGCAGAGCAGTCAAGAAGGTTCAAATCCCAATTTCGCAATAATATAGCTTTTGATAAGATCAGGACTCGTGTTATAGGCGAGACGAGATATAAAAATTTGCGCAGGTGGAGCAATTACATCCAGTGACGGAAACTGAGATGATAAGTTCAACATATGAGGAGGAGCAGCTAACAAAGTCTCCGCCGACGCCGACGATTGTAAGTCTGTACAATTTTTATCTCTAGAAGATAAAAGAGAAGTGTTAGAGTTAACTGCAGTCCTTTTGGGAATGGCTCGCTTGCTAGGAGCAGGAGCAGCTGGTAAACTCTCCGCTGATATCGACGGGTGAAAATCAACAATATTTCTATCCCTAGAAGATAAAGGAGAAGTGATTTAATTAACTGTTGCTTTTTTGGGATGCTCTTATCTTCAGGAACATTTACAATTGGCTGAGCAACAATATCGCTCGACATAGCCACAATTGATGTTGTAGGATGCATTGCACCAGATTGAGTTGCGGCACTGTTCAAATTAGCAGTAGCCAACGAATGATCCATCCGGCCCCAAATATCCAGCAGTAGATTAAAATGCTCTTTCAGTATATGAATGGTATCCGCGATCGTCACACCTTGAAAGTGATCACATCGAAAAGTAATGTTTTTCGAATGTTTAGCACGGATATCATAAAAAACAGCTGGAATCGATAAGCATTTAAATATCCATTACACACGATTAATTTAGCTCTTGCGGACTCAGATTCTTTACAAATAAAACGCTTAATATTATATACAGGAGAGCTTACCATTGTCAAAAGTTGAGAAGAACAAAAGTATTAAATGTATAAAAATACTAATGTATATTACGACGCAAAATTGGTTCAGGTTTTGGATACACTTGTATAGGGGAAAAAGGTTGATTGCTTGGCTTATTTTGATGCTGGTAAATTTTTACACTAAAAGTTTAGTTTTAACCACACTGGCAAACGAAATTTACGGTACAAAAAATTAAGAAACACAAACAATTCACTACGCAGTTAGTTTGAGGTAATAGATGGCGCGGAGGATACTGAAAGTTGATAACAATAAGAATGCAAAAGATCTTAGCAAATGAAATTATTGTTTTGAAAGAAATTCATTCTTGCGGTTGCTTCAGCACAGTCGTGAACTAGATGTTAAAATTCTCAAACGAACAGTTTTAACGGATGAATTTATGCAGAAAAACTCGGAAAAGCAAAAATAAAACATAGCAATACTCTTTGACGTTTCGAAATACTACATATATGATGACACAAACAGCCTTCCGTACAATAACTCGATTATATTTGATTTATGTAATGCTGACTACGATAGTATTAATAGTTCTATTTCTAATGATGATGCAGTGAACTCTCTCTACCAGACCATATTTGAGGCCGTTGGAAGTCATACACCTAAAATCAATAAGAGGAATAAACTGTCTGAGCTATGGTTGCACAGTAGTCTTCAAAATTTAAGAAACAGAAGGAATAAGCTCCACAAAACTATACAAAAAGAACCCAATGTCAGTGATGAAATTCAAAACGAATATAATGAACTGGCAAAAGAATTTAGATTGAAGTCACGCGAGGCCTTTGCAATGTATGTTAATTTTACTGGCGAAAACATAATCCAAAACCCAAAGAAGTTTTTTGATTTTGTAAATATTAAGCGCAAAGCTCATGGTTATCATAAACAGATGACCTATGAAAACCGCAGTTCCTCTGTCCCGGAAGACATCTGTAATTTCTTCGCAGATCATTTTCAATCAGTAGATTCCTTGCCAAACACCTCACCTCATGTAGATAACACTAACGCCGTTTTCGAAACAGTGCTTCAGGAACTCTGCGTTTCTGAAGATAATATCATTAATGCAATTAAAACACTGGATCTGAACCAAGGACTTGGCACAGATTTTCTTCCGCCTTATTTTTTATACCAGTGAAGTGAAGTATAGGGTTATCAATTTTACGCTTGGGAAAGTAAAGCTAAATAAAACACATAATATATTCAGTTAGAAACAAAATTTTTATTCAATATTAAGACTAAACCTTGCCATTATAGATCAAATACAACGTCATCAGACGTCTTCCACGGAACCTCTTACAGGCCTCCATCCTTTTGAGGTAATTTTCAATAACTTTTCGGCATATTTCCGGCAATATCTCGGCCACAACTTCACGAATATTGGTTTTCAATTGCTCAAGACTTTGAGAATTGTTTGCTTAAACACGATCTTATGCACAGCCCTATAAAAAGAAATCCAAAGGTGTTAGGTCGTAGGATCTTGCGGGCCAATTGACATCACTCAATCTCGAAATTACGCGTCCTGGTAATTTCTCTTGCAAAAGTGCTCGATTAGCCTGTGTTGTGTGGCTTGTGGCTCCGTCCTGTTGTAACCACATGTTCTCCAGATCATAATCTTCAATTTCTCTCCAAAAATAATCGGTTAACATCCGTCCATAGCCGTCAGAATTGACTGTAATGACTCTTTCTTGATCGTTTTCAAAAAATACGGGTCAATAACACCACCAGACCATAATGCACACCACCGGATGCAAAGGCCTTTCTGCAATCACTTGAGGATTTTGAGAGCCCCATATGCGGCAATTCTGTTTATTTACGTAACCACTGAGCGAAAAATAAGCCTCATCACTAAAAAAAATTTTGTTCGAAAAATCGTTATCAATGGCTTGTTGTTCAATCATCCAATTCGCATACATCCTGCGTTGTCCATGGTCTTGAGGCTTAAGTTCTTGAGTGAGTTGGATTTTGTACGGATGGAGATGCAAATCCAAATGCAAAATCCGGCACAATGAGCCGTAAGAAAAGCCCAAATGTTGAGCACATCGAGGATTCGACAAATTCGGGTCTACCTCCACACTTTGAGCAACGACAGCGATATTTTCAGCAGAACGAATGGTGCGATGATGCACCGGCCTTGCAATAGCAATAACCAATCCAGCCTCTTCAAATTTTCTCACTGTGTGCGAAATTGTTTGCTGTGTAGGTCGATTATGTCGACCGTAATCGGCTCGTATAGCCCTAAATGTTGATACAGCAGAATCACCATTTTTATAATAAAGTTTAATAATTTTAACGCATTCTTCGACTGTTAAACGATCCATATTTCTAAATGACAAACCTTCATCTAAAAAAAACTCGCTTTGGATGACATTTAATTTTAACAGATGTCAAATGGAAGGGTTATACTTTCCCAACCCGGAAAGGGATAAACCTGTATTAGTTTTACCTTTCCATATTATTTTTAATAAGTCACTCGTGAGCGGAAAACTTCCAATACACTGGAAATTTTCTCATCTGACTCCAATTCATAAAAGCAAAAGCAAAGGGAATATTCAAAATAATGGAGGAACTGCCATTTTATCCGCCATCCCATAATTATTTGAGAATATAATATACTCTCAATGACCAGCAGCATGGCTTCAGGAAAAACCGATCCACAACCTCCAATCTAACAGTTATGGTCTCATACATACTTTCTGCAATGGAAAAAGGGCACCAGGTGGACACAATTTATACTGATTTCAGTAAAGAATTTGATCGCGTCAATCATACGATTCTGTCAAAAAATTGCGCAATTTTGTAATCACTGGCCCATTGCTTCGCTGGCCAAACTCTTACTTCAGAAAGCGGATTCAAACCGTTAAATTTCAAGGGTATATGTCAAAAGAAATTAAAGTCTACTCCGGTGTACCTGAAGGCAGTCATCTCGGACCTCTTCTTTTCAACATCTTTATAACAGACCTTGCTGATGTATTATCCGATATACCCCATTTATTTTATGCGGATGATCTCAAATTATACTATGGGATAACATCCCATAGTGATTCGATATTCTTACAGAACAAGATAAATGCTCTGCTTGTATGGTCCAACAAAAACCACCTATACCTGAACCTCGAAAAATGTCAGGTAATTAGTTTCTCTCGCAGAACTTAAATTTTATTAGCTGATTATCACCTCGGTAATACTAATCTTCGGTGTCTTCTTGGATAAAAAACTCCGTTTTAATTTGCACTATGATGAGGTTCTCTGCAAGGCTAATAAAATGTTAAGCTTCATCAAACGGCGTGCTAAAAAATTTCAGAATGTGTGGGTAACAAAGACATTACACATTTCATTAGTCCGCTCTATTCTCGAATATGCAGGTGTTGTCTGGCATCCTGTTTCTGATGTTCATACAGAAAACAAACAAAAACAGTTCTTGCTATTTGCTTTACGATCTCAATATGATCCACATAACTTTTAGAGCTTGCCTTCATATGAATATCGGTTGTCCATTCTATATTTATCTTCATTTGCCTCTCGTAGAATTATGGCATGCTCTTGCTTTGCATTCGATGTCCTCCGTGGTACCATTAAAGTTCAATATCTGATTGACAGGATCTCCCAGGACGAACCAGTAAGATTTACAAACCATTCACGTTTGCTGGTGGAAAGTCGACATCTTACCATCTACGGTGAAAATGAACCGATTATTGGATGCTGCAAAATATTAAATAGCCTGAGCCATTGTTTTTCCCCAACCATATCCAGACTACAGTTTAAAATCAATCGATCAATGTTCCTCTCTTCCAACTCCGATATTTTTAACTTGTATTTTTGTAAGTGTAACCTATATTTTTAACTTGTATTTTGTAACTTCTAACTTGTATTTCTTTGTGATAATTTATAATTTTGATGTAATACCTTGTTTGGTAAATAAATAAATTAATAAATAAACTGATTTGGAATATAATTGTAATTCACTACCTGACTCTAGAGATATTAATAATAGCATTTAGCTCACTGTAGCTCGGGCATCAAATTTGAGTATCCTTTTACACAAAATGAACTAATTATGCATTTATATCCATCATTTTTATGAAAAATAACGTGAACTAATGATTTATTACTCACCAACTTAAATTACATGGTTCACAATTAGTAAAAAACATTCCGTCCTATTATTGTACTGTTGTTCGCAGCACTGGTCGAAACAAGACAAGCATCATTCGTTACATCATGTAAATAAACATCAAAGTACTCGTATCATCGATGTAACATGTACGAGCATCTAAACTCTAATCTATCGCCTAGCTATGAATAGGCAGCAAACGGATTCCATGCAATCAGCCTCAGGTCTAGTGACGTTACATGGTTGTTGGCCCCAACAATGCACCAAGGCCAGCTAACAACGTGTAAACGAGTAGAACTGGTCGGATTTTATGAGATTTAGCAGAAAAAAATTCCATCTTTGTTACTAAAAGCAACGTGTCTAGTTACACATATCCACGCGATATGTGAGATGACTGCTGGTCAGTGAGGTGAAGCAGACGAACAGGATGTTATACTCGTATGTATGTAGTTTCCTAGAATGTAAACTTCAAGAAGCAAAGAGAATGCATCGAAGTGAAATGCGGAAAGTAGCAGGGTGATACCATGGGCATCAATCTTTCTGATACGCTTCTAATTGGGGCAAGCTGGCTAATTATTACATCCCACGTGTGAGTGACCTTCAACACAGCACCTAATTGCTACCTATACTGTTAGATGAAATATTTCAGTCTCAGACCTTGCCAAAAATCATTGGATTTTCCATTTTCTTTCTTACTCATTGTTAAGGAAATGAATAAAAAAGAGTGAATTTGAAGATTTCGCTGAGTAACACATATGTAGGCCCCAATCTTGACGCAGTTGCTAATTTCTTGACCTTGGCATTCAAATTTGTAACGTCTTACTGATAAAACGAGTTTTGGTGATGAGTAAAGTTGCTCAAAAATGTTTGTAGTCATTAGCTTGACCATTTGCGATTATACATATGTTCTCATAAACTTGTCTGTTCTGGTAATTAAGGCAAGTCATGCAGGCGTTTGATTTTCTTACCAGAATTGCTTCAAGAAATTCCTACTTGAGGATGGTCATGGCTAGGTTATACATTTTATAAGACCAGTTTTGAACATGAATGTTTGGCTCAAGATAATCAGTTATATTTCTAATTAGATATAGGTAGTAGGAAACTATTTAGGTTTACTTAGAAATAATAAACAAGAGACAGGTCAATGGCCAAAATAAATTATGCAGAATCATTCTATGAAAAACCCAAACTACATTCAACTTTAAAGTTTTTATTAGATTTGATATTACGAGTAATTACGTTACTTACGCTCAGAAGTCTGCTGCTTCTATGGAGCCTGTTTCCATCTATTTTTTTGTGTCCATCTAGTATTCGTATCGAATTCTTTAAAATTAAATTTTACTATTGTAGTATTGTACTTAAAAATCATTCTAAGTTAAAGTTTCATTTGTGTACCGCTGAAAAATATTCTTAACTGGATCATCCTACTTGGATTGATAGGTTACTAGATCATTAATATACGAGTTAGAGTTGGAAGGAGTTATACCATTGCTTTAAGTTCGGCTTAGTGAATTCTCATTTGAATACAGAGTATCGCAAAACGACAAAACTACTTTAGAAGATAATACCAAACCTTAAAACTATTGTTAACCATTATTGACTATAATCAATGCAAAAACAATGAAAGAACATTTACTTTGTACAAATTGCATTATTTATACGACGGCTATTCTATTGGTGGCACTTGTCAAATCTTTTGCGAATATTTTTGAAGACTTTTCTAGAAAGTTGTCATGGAATCAATTTGATTTTTAAGGTTTTGTAAAATTAATTTTGCAAAGACCTACTTGTTTCATGTTCTGTCTGTCCGTCAGAAACTATTTCAGCTACAATACTTAAACTTTGTGGAAAGGTCAGAAGTGGTGGTCCCTCAAAAGTTTAGGTCTTCTCGAACCTTTCAACATTTTTTAATGAAGTGACTGTAATGATTTTCGAAATGTCCGTGTAGGACACGGCTGCCGATGGTCTGGCACAAGTGTCAGCGAGCTAAAACAACACCGAGCTCAGCTAACTAGCTTCGCTTAACGACCGCGTACGCGTGCTTGATGACTAGCATTTGCGGGATCATATGAGGCGGGTTCTTGTCGAGCCACGAAGCTACACTACAAAATACTTATCACGCGTACTCTACTCTACAAGACGCACCGATCAATTTTTATTGTCTTTAGAAAAGTTCTATTAGGTGTCAATTAATCTACTCTACAGAAATTCAATATTGTTTTGCCTCGTTAAAGTTAGCGGACACGGACGCTTGAGACAAACGCAAACATTACACAAAAAGCAACCGTTACTTTCACCGAAGAAGGTCATTGCATTACAAGGGGAATGTCAAACCTAAAGATGTTAAAGTGGCAGAAGTGAACCACTCATCTCTGCCTAAAGGATGGAAACTTGACGGATGCAGTTTACTTTACACTAGTACAACAACAAACTAAGCAGTTTCGACGGGGTGACCACCTTTTCTCTTCAGGAGCAGCCACTCCTGATCACCACGGGGCTGCTCGACTGCTTATGTTTATTACATGACCCTTAAAAAATATTTTCATCAAAAATAGACGAGTGGGATATGAAATGAAAGGTCTTGATTAGAACTTTTAGAATCCAAACCAAAAAAGTAGTTGCGTGAATCAAAGGGTTAAGGGAAGAAAAAATTTCCGGAAAAATTGTATCTCTACCCCTTTTTTGCGAATGGACACCTTTTAGCTGAAAACTCTGAAGAGTACCTCAAAAATCGAAGTTCACTCAGATTTGTTAGTAATCATTTGGTTTCCAAATTTTACTTTTTGCTCCATAACATTGGAATAGTACTCTTAACTTTTTTAAGTTTTCAAAATTATGTTAAGACCCTTACACTAACAAAACTATTAACAATCAAGTGAGATATACCGATCTCAATTCAATGGGAATACAATTAAGGCTTTTTTGGTAGATCAAACGGGACTCCTGTTAAACTTTAATGTAATTTTTATTTAATATTGTTTGACAAATCATCATGGAAAGACTTACGCCGCAACATAGTACCCGAATTGTTCAACTTTATTACAAATATCAGCGTATGGGAGACAGCGCTACTTTTATACAGTGAGAGAAACAAAGGACTTATTGAGAAATCATTTTGGCGCGAACTTGATTTCACGTTTTGGACCAGTAAAATGGCCACCTAGATCGTGCGATATCACACCTTTCGATTATTTTTTTGGGGTAACACGAAGTCTCTGGTCTTCAGGGATGACCTAAATCAATCGACGCTTTGAAAACCAACATTACTCGGGTCATTCACGAGTTACCGGTTACTACGCTGGACTGCGTCGTCCCTCAGGATGAACCATTTACGGCATACTCACAGTCAACATTTGAACAAGATGATCTTTAAAAAGTAACTATCATAAATTGTGCTTTTGATTCAAAATAAAATGTTTACTATGGAATTCAATTTTATGCCTTTTACTTGAGATTAGAAACCAAATATGTGGTGAATGGCATGTTTTTTCAAACCGACGCACAGTGGAGTATTTTTTATTGAAAATTTAACAAAAGTCGTTTGCAAGATTATTATCAAATCGTACTTTTTATTGCATACGTTTAATAACCGTTACATTCGGCACAACATAACTTTTTGTTGCTGCACTCTTCATCGAATCGTCTCAGCAGTCGAAACCCAGACATTATGCAAATTACTTGGGCTTATTTTGGATATTTTTTCCGGAATACTATATTTCAAACGTTTGTTTTAGTTTGCGTGTAGAAAAATTCACTTAACGTGACTAAAAATTCTATATATTGTTTTCACTATACTTTAAAAAGTAACGTTTCCAACCACATATATTAGAAATTATAAATTTAGTATGTTTTTTTTGTAAACACCATATTCGAAGGTGGTTTTGTACGTCAGTTAAGTCTCCTTCTTCTTTTTAGCACTACAGCCACTCTCGGACTTTCGCTTAGAGATGGTTAGAGTATCATTTTTTTTTTATAATACCTCCATTCCCTTCCACACTCTCCATCACACTTTCTTCGTCGCACAACGCTCGTGCGACCTGAACTTCACATTTCGTCGTTTCTTCAGGTGTGCCACCCAGACAATGATTAGACCATCGGTATAAGGGGGCATACAAATTATGTGAAGTTATCCTATTAATCTCATCTTGTCCATTTCGTGATCAGCCCTCAGAGATAAAAAAAACTTTGTAATACGCCGTGGGAAAAAAACTCTGTGTTATAAAGATAGCTGTCTTTCCAAGCATCACGACGATAGGTTTTAAAGTGCCCTTAGATGCTATGTTGAAATTTATTGGACTGAGATTCTCCATAATAATGTCTTTCTGCTAGACAATCTCGACGATAGGGTCAAGAAAGGCCCTAAGATGCGATGTAGAAATTTATTGCACTGAGATTCAATCGTTGTTAAATAAATATTCTTTAAGCCTTTTTTTAAAAACTATAAGTGAGTTTGCATCGTTAACTGAATCTAGGAGATTGTTGTACATACGCAAGGCATCATTCGTAGCGTCATTCCTTAGACGATCCGTTCTTGCAAAAGGTATTATGAATTTATTTGCGTTCCTAACATTGTAGTGATTTTTCTGCGATACTTCTCTCATTTTCATGACCGTATTGATTTTTTCGGAAGTTGGTTTGGTCAGTACCATGCTCCCGTGTATCTGCTCAGCTATGATATGATCTGATTAAATCAGTACATATCACCACTGAGTGAACACTCGTAGTCTGTCCGAAAAATCCCCTGAACTAAATCAGGTTGTTCACCAACGAGATTTGAACCTGGGACCTTCGGCTTATGCGTCTCATGCTCTAACCACTAGACCGCACGGACAACGTCAGTTACGCCTAGTTAAGTTATGATTTTGCACAACACATAGAATTTGCTTACTGTGGTTGATATTTTTTAACAAAAAGTCCCGCAGGTACCCGCTAATTTTTGATATTATTTAATTCATTTAAGGGGTCAAAATCAGGTGTTTTCATGGTAAATTTTTATTCATGTTTAAATTTTGGCAAAAAAAGTTAATGTCATAAAAGTGACTAGGAAATCACTCTATGATGTTTTGGAACAATGCTTAAAGCGAAAAATTGGCTAAAAATTCGTTTTCTTCGACGACCACTTAAAAAATATAAGCAAATGTCCTGAAAACGAACAGAGTTCATTGAGACCTATTTTAAAAATTTTCAAGTTTCAATTCAGACAAAAACGGGAAGCTGTTAGCAATAAAGAAGAACGCTTCTTGAAGAAAAACGGATCATGGCTTAATAACAGCATAACAATACCTTCTTGGAGAAGAAAATGGTCTGTGTGACTATCAAAAGTTTTCAATGAATCGAGTTCACTGACGAAGAAGCGCAAAATAAAGAGAAAAATGTCTGCGATCAGTTAGATTATGCTACCCAAATGAGTTTACGTCCTGCAAGACATAGTAATGCTTCTAACGTAATCAAGGATACTTTTCCTGCACAAAAACAAGTCGAAGTAGCAGGACAGCGCTCCTGCCAGAAGGGTATTGTAAAATAATTAGTAAATCAAACAATATATTCTGCGTATGAAAACTTGACTAATATACAAATTCCATAAATTGAGTACGAAAAATTATTATAGTTATTATGATTTTAAACTCGCCACCATTTTGTTTCAAGTGTTTTGACCGCATGCTTGATTAATCATGATAACACATCAATATTATAAACCATTTCTGAAATTTTTATCAGAATCCCTACATATTTGTAGTGTCTAGGTCCGTTGCAAACGTGTATCTCCCTAGTATCACGTGTTTATGTAGTTGTAATTGTGAAATATTGAATTGGCTGTAACTTAGCTGTTTATTGTTCGATTATTGTGGAATTTTCGAAACACGTACAAATACTTTCAAAAAAATTTAAATTGTAGGTTCTGGGAAATTTAAGGGTCCCATTTTGATTTTATAGGCGAAAATGTAAAATTTATATAATGTACACAAAATTTTCGTTCATTTCTCCTTCCCCTGCACCCCTCAAGGCAAAATTTGTTAGTTTAGGACCTGTTTTGAAATGTTCGCATCAAGACCTTTCGTTTGATACTCATTTTGTCTACATGCGATGAAAACTTTTTTTCGGGGGCAACTCCCCTATATGGGGAGACCCCCTGAAACACCTTATACATTTTTTCTTGTGATGAAACTTTAAGAGGGCGTCACTTTACATCTACATTCACAATCTTATGTTTCTAGCGAATGTAATTTGCGAGAAAAAGTGGTGTAACACACGGATGGACAGACGGACAGACAGGAGGTGATTTTAGTAGGGTATTGTAAAATGATTTAACAATACCCTTAAAAGAGCCCAAAAATATAGAAAAAGTGTGACCTGTACTCAAAGGGATAAGAAACACACTTCATCACAAGCACTCTCAATTTTCGTAGAAATAAGTCTGACGGGAAAGTAATACGCAATAATTCGTGCCGGTAACAAGAGTGTCTACCTTTGTTATTTCCTTTCAAAAAAGCAAAAATGGAATGTTATCCACGGCAAGAGTCGACAAGAGTTATGGAAACGTGTTGCGGGATCAACCGACAAGACCTACTAGATCATACTTCGACGCGCTCGGGTGAGTATTTAGATGAAGTTTTGGAAAATTTATATGAACAACAAAAACGCAATTTAGAATTGTAATTTAAATGGGGTTGTGATGGCTCGTAACAACAAAAATTTAGACAAAAATTCCGAAGCAGTACGAATAGCGGCACAAACATCTTCCAGAGTTAATTTGTTCCACTACGGCTCATATCCCATATTGATGATCAGAAAAAGGTGATTTGGCAAAACCAAGTTCCATCTTAGTGAGTAACACAGTGTAAACGCGAATAAGATTACTGTCTAAATTTGGTTTAATTTGCCAGTGCAGCAAATTTTATTTGGCCAAAATCTTGTCGATACGATTCAAAAATAAGTTTGAATAAATTGACTTGATTTTATGGCTCTTTCAAGCTCGAAAAGACTCCAGTGATTATCACATGAATACAAAAACCATTGAGTTAAGCACAATGTTTTTAGGGTTTTGTAAAATATTCTTAACAAATCCCTATTAAAATCGCGTCTTGTCGGTTCGTCCGTGGGTCACAGCAATTTTTTTCGCAAACTACTTCAGCTAGAAACATCAAATTTTGTACGTATGTGTAGAATGGTGCCCTCTTTGAAATTAAACTACAAACAGTTTTATAAGGCATTTAAGGGGGGGAATCCCCATATAGGGCAGTGGCTACCGAAAAAAAAATTTCACCAAAAGTAGCCGATATGGGTATCAAATGAAAGACCTTGATAAGAGATTTTTAAAACATTTGTACTATTTTTTCGCCTGTTAGTTTCAATGAAAATTTATAAATTTCCGGACTGTTTGGCCAAATTAAAAATATACACTTTTTTTCAAAAAGACGATTTAACGTTTCGATCACCTGCAGATCGTCTTCATAAATACTACATCGCAGAGCCATTGCAATTCATATTTATTCATATAACTTTCTCCTTAACTATATAAGTACATTATTTTTCACTTACGTGTTTCTTATTATCCCGGAATTAAATTCATTAATGCCTTCGGTGTCCGTTTTCCTATTCATTGTGTTTTTGGTTGTCATTATTTTTAGTGCCTCCAGGATCATCCTCTTTTTGAAGTTGCGCTCTTTCCCTATCACTTTTGAGTGCTGAAAGTTAGGGGTGTGTCCTGTTTGTGCACAATGCGTCGTTAGTGCCGTTCGGTTGCTGTTGCCGCTCCTCAGTTCTAATTTGTTCGCCGATATCCTGCTCTTGAGCCATTGCTTTGTTGTACCGATATATGTCATATTGCAGTCGCCGGAGGGGATATTTTTTCTCGGAGAACCATTTTTTGTGAGCATATCCAGCATGGCTTGTCCGTTTTTCTCCCTGAAGCAGTCATCGCCTATGCAGAGAATTCGCTGTATTGTAGTCGATGCCGTTTTTATGATTTGTTGCTTCGGATGGGCTGATTTGAAATACAAAATTTTCCCCGACGATGTTTTTTTCCGGTACCAGTCTAATATGAACTTGTCTTTTTCCCTGATTACCAGAGCATCTTAACAGGACAGTTTTCCGTTCTGCTCCAGTTCTGCAGTAAAGCGCAGTCTGTCATGGTAATTGTTGAGGATCTTCAGAAAATTATCAATAGTGTTTTTACGACCGCGAAGATGTCCTCTACATATTTTATAATTATTTTTGGTTGTGATCTGGATTTATCCCACATGTTCTTTAATAGGTCTTTCATGATGATGTTGGCGATAATGGGTGAGAGCTTCTTATTTGTAAGCCATAAATATTTTGTACGGGTATATTATACCAGTGTAGCTTGTAGTTTCCATAAATATCTTCTCGTTGGTCATCGAGATTTCACTGCATCTTTTTTGGATAAGGCTGATTGCTGGTTTGGTAGAAATGTTGGTGAAAAGTGAGCTCACATCAAATGATACCATCATCTCATCATCGCTGATTTCTATTCTTTTGATTTTCTCATTGCACGCCAACGTGTTCTTGACATTGAATGCAGGGCTGGCCGTCAGGTTCCTAAGGAAGTTAGCAAAGTGCTTCGCCAGGTTGTACGCTGGACTGTTGACATTTGAGACTATTGGCCTTATTGGGCAGTTTGGTTTTCGTATCTATATAGCACCAGTAATCTGGACATTATTTAACCGGATTGTTGATTTATTGCTTTTTTATAGTTTTGGCACTACAGCCCCTGTCAGGCTTTCCCCTAGAGATAGTTCGAGTATCTCATTATCTTGATCTCATATATCGAGATTTGAGAAGGTGGTGTAGTCAATACCATGCTTTGGCCATTGATGCATCCATCCAGCTACAGTATGTCCTGATTTGAAACCAGTACGTAACATAACTTGACGCGATTGTTGATTATCTAAATAGTTACAGTTTTGTAGAAAATTATTCTACAGTACACTAGAAATATCGGTACCTGTCCATTTATCTGCCCGTCAATGCGTAACTGTAAGTTTTCTCAGCAAATAGAGAAGTCAGAGTCATCAAATCTTGTGGGAAGTTCAGAAGTTTCTGGTTAAGAAAATTTCATAGCCGATAAAAGTTCAACCCGTTATAGGGGAGTCTCCTCATATAAGGATGCGACTCCCAAAAAAAATTTTCACCAAAGATAGGCATAAAGGGTATCAAATGAAAGATCTTCATGAGATTTTTTAATACCAGTTTTTAGAATTTCAATATTGGTAACGGGATAGGCACGGTTGGACACTTGTTGACCAATAAATCTTAAAAAAAGTATGGATGTGGTTTTTTATGATTGCATTAACGACAAATACCTCAGAGGTCAAAATTTGAGTGAGTAGCCTACGTAGTGTAGTAGTTAGAATACTCGCTGCGTAAACTGAAGGTTTCTGGTTCGATTCCTTTTGGTGACAACGAAATTTGTTTTGAGTTGTTCTTCGGACAGAATAGAAGGCCGTTCAGATATGATACTTACTAGTTTCAAATCAGAGCGCATTGCAGCTGAGTGGACGGTCACACGGCCAAAGCGTGTTACTGGCCGTATCACTTTCTAGAGTGCCGATAAACTTGATCAAGATAATGAGATACTCCGACTATCTCAAAGTGGAAAGGGGCTTTAATGCTAAAGCGGAAAATAAAATGATTGATTAGTTTTACAGTTTCATGAATGAAATAGTGGAGGTGTCTCTAAACTCATTGAAATTGAAATTTTATATGCAAAGGTATTTTTTCTGAATATCTCACAACGATCGATATGCATTGTATTTAATGAAGTTATGCTGGTTTTAATTTTCTTGTGTTACAATGCACTACATGATTTTAGAACAATACCCACTTTCATTCGACTTAGGCAGTACGGACTTGTTAGGATTTGCATGAACGGTTCGAAAATCATTTTTCTCTATAAATTCATATGGGTACCCTTAAATTCACAGCGATTTGGCATTCAGAAAGTACTACAAAAGGTCCTTATTCTCTGTCATTTGCAATGATTTGTGTATGGCTGTCTGTGTGCCTGCATGTCGTACTTTGAGTACAAAACCAACTGTTGTGGGCGTAATTCTGTCTACCCAACTTGTCCTCAATTTCAAATAAGAAATGAATTTTTATTTCCCCAATTTAAAACCATAATTAACGCATTATTTTGTGTTATATATCTGCACATATAAAGCCACCGATCAATTTGGATGATTAAAGTTTAAATGAATTTGGAGAAAACATGCTGTGAGGTACGAAATGATGGATGAACTAATGAATGGTTGACGCAACAGGCAATCGAAGGTACAGATACACAGATGGATACATACTACTAAGACCAAAAAATAAGGTGACATTTGCATTTAAACTGCGCGCGTCAAAGGATTCGGAGAATTATTTTTTTTTTTAGGTTGGTAGCACTGTCAGTGACATCTGTGTCAAATTTACATGTCAAAGTTTATTAGTGTTTGAGATACGCGTGTTTTTTTGGACCCAGTAGTATGACATAAAATAGCCATATCGACAGTCTTTGTAAAAAAAATGTTAAGGGTCATCCCTCCATACAGGAAGAACTTCTTTAAAACCCCTATGAAATTCTTTTTTGTTTTGAAGCTTTGAAAACTTTTGTTAAACTTTTTTTCAAAACCAAAACAAAAATATATCTGCGCAGTTGATAACATACTCTCTTGTGTAAGTTGGGTTGGAAAAAATAAAAAAATCTACTTCAAAGCACTTGAAAAATGACGATGCAAAATTTCATGTAATTAATGCTAAATTATTTTCCCTTGATTTATAAATAGTTATTGCTGATAAATAAATATAAGCCACTCGATTTCACGAAGTGGGGAAAATAATTGAATGCGTAAATGGTGTATAACTTAATAACCGGAATTTGACGCTAGATGTCCGTACTTACAAATATCGTGAAAGCTCGAACTTATATATATATATATATATATATATATATATATATATATATATATATATATATATATACATATATATATATATATATATATATATATATATATATATATATATATATTTATATATATATATATATATATATATATATATATATATATATATATATATATATATATGTGTGTTTATATATATATATATATACATATATATATATATATATATATATATATAAATATATATATATATATATATATATATATATATATATATACATATATATATATATATATATATATATATATATATATATATATATATATATATGTGTATATATATATATATATGTATATATATATATATATATATATATATATATATATATATATATATATATATATACCATTTTGAAGGTACATATGACAGCTATCAAAATCAGTCAACAAAACAATTTTATCTTGTGTGCATCATTTATATTTTTCATGATGAATAACTTCGGTAATTGGAGAAAAAGACAGCATTTGCGGGAGGTTATGTTGGGTCATTTCTTTGCAAAGAAAACTGCTGCGGAAAGTCATTGCTTGTAGAAGTTTATGGCGACAATGCTTTAGCGAAAACACAGTGTTTTGAATGGTTTCAACGCTTCAAAAGTGGCGATTTTGACATCAAAGCCAAAGAATGCCCAAGACAGCCAAAAAAGTTTGAGGACGAAGAGTTGGAGACGCTACTCAATGAAGATTCATGTCAAACGCAAGACGAACTTGCCATATTATTGGGAGTGACTCAACAAGCCATTTCAAAACGTTTGAAAGCCGCCGGATACATTCAAAAGCAAGGTAATTGGGTCCCCTATGGGTTGAAGCCGAGAAACGTTGAACAGCGCTTCTGTATGTCTGAAATGCTGCTTGAGCACCATAAAAAGAAATCCCTTTTGCATCGGATCGTGACTGGGGATGAAAAATGGATCCATTATGACAATCTGAAAGGCAAGCTTCATACGCGAAGCCCGGCCAACTAGCCAAATCAACGGCGAAGCCAAATATCCATGCCCTTAAGGTTATGCTGTGTATTTGGTGGGATCAGAAGGGGCCGTTATATAACGAGTAATTGAAATCAGGCCAGACAATCACCTGTACCAAACACAATTAATACGTTTGAAGCATGCCATCATCGAAAAACGCCCGTGATATGCGACCAGATACGAGGCTATAATTCTTCATCACGACACCACTCAGCCGCATGTCGTAAGACCCGTTGAAAACTATTTGGAAAATAGTGGATGGGAAGTTTTGGCCCACCCGCCTTCAAGTCCGGGCCTTGCTCCGTCTGACTTTCATTTATTTCACTCGATGCAAAACGCCCTCACCGGAATACGCTTCACTTCAGAGCAAGGCATCCGAAATTGGATAGATTCGTTTTTGGCCGCCAAGCCGGCGCAATATTTTTGGAATGGAATTCATAAATTACCTGAAAGATGAGAAAATTTTGTTGTTTCGAATAAAATATATTCTACAATAAAGCCTCAAATTTCGCTAAAATTTCCAGTTATTAAGTTGTAAACCCAATACATTTTAGTGCGTTATCATTTTCTGAAAGTTTTTTTATTCAATAACTTTTGGAGATATTATGCATGTGAAAATTGGCTGCTCAAAGTACTTCACGTTGGTTCTACTAGATATTACGATCAACTTTGAAATTATTTTTTTACAATTTTCATTAAGACTGTGTATTTCAGTAGTGCAGGTTACATACAATACATGACATAAAGTCACATTTAATCCATATACTTTAATTTATAAGCTATTAAAACTTATTAGGACACAGACACACACACACACAATTTTTTGGTGTCTTCCACTTCCCCTGCCTATTCTGTTTTCGATATTGCAGTTTTCACAATGAATATTAAAAGATCTTAGTAAGGCCTTTCATTTGATACCATATTCGAATATCTTCGGTGAAAAAAATGTATGGGGTTGCATCTTTATTTAGGGAGACCCCTGTTAAAATTAATTTTATTTTTTTCGAGTATGAGACTTTGATAAGCCAGAATCTTCTGAGTTGCTCATAAAATTTGATGCTTCTAGCTTCTCTAGCTCTTGAGGAAACTTCCTGATGGACAAGCAGATGGACAGGCAGGTAGCGATATTTATAGGTTATATTACCGTTTTACAAGGGGTGGTCTGGTCAGGCTCCAGATTGCTTCGTTGGAGACAGCACAAGCGCCACAGAACGAGATTACGGCTCCCCGGAGAACGAAGAGTAGAATCCTACCCACCTCAGATTCTATTCCACCAAATTGTAATTCCCTACAACACCTGAGTGAAACACTGGAAAAGCCAGGAAGAAACTTTAAGCATGACCTGACCACGATGAGCACTTGGCAATCTCGCTACTTCAAACGACGCCAGTAAATTCTCTTTTGGAAAAAAATTATCATCCCGCTCACGA
Organism: Odontomyia ornata; assembly: GCA_963969285.1. Taxonomy (NCBI): domain Eukaryota; kingdom Metazoa; phylum Arthropoda; class Insecta; order Diptera; family Stratiomyidae; genus Odontomyia; species Odontomyia ornata. Next base: position 104,700,878 of record OZ017738.1, on the reverse strand, counting down.
GTAGAAAGTTCACAGTAATGAAAACAAATTCACTTCAACTTTAAACCTTAACGAAAATTTCACAAGAAAATATATAATAGAATATTAAAAAAAAGAAAAACGGTTGGCCAACACTTACAACGGTGATTCCACTGCCGCTTATGTAGAGATACCCAATTAATGGTTTTTTGCTTTCTTCACTGCCATTTGATTTATTTATTTCCTGATCTCCACTGCCAATTTTCTCGATCTCCTTCCTCCGGTTGATTCCTTCACTTGATGATTTTTACTGCTCGAAAGAAGAATCGGACATCTTTCCGTCACCCTTTTATTGGATTTTCGACCAACGGCTCATTCGAGTAGGTCGACAACCTTAGAAATCCCACTACGTGTGGTCGGCTATTTAGTTTTCCACGACGACAATCGGTGCTTTTGGGTGTTCATGGAATCTTACTCCTACTAAACGAGTTTGGAGAAATGTCAGTGAAACAATTCACTAACAGTTTGGGTTTGTTGCTGTTGTCGTTGAAGTTTGTTTTGTGATGGATTTGTTAATAGTTTCCTATCCTGTGATAGATTCGTGGATAGATCAATCAAATCGTCAGAATCTCTCCATAAAAATAGAGAACAATATACATATGTACATCAGTAAATTTGATTGAAACGTCTTATACAGGGGAAAAAACTCAAGGTTTTGGTGAGCTTTCGTCTAGTAAATTTGCACCAAATCGAATATATTTTGGGTTAAGAGTTTTTCGGCGCAGAGGCCTAAAATCGATGTCCACGAAACAGTTCATTGCAATATTCTGACATTTTCTCGAGTTTGTCGCTGGTAACTGTCTTTCCATTGGGGCTAATTATGTCGACGATATAGTTTCAGTTCTATCTCATATTGAATACCCTTATACTTGGCTGAAGACACTTAGTGCTCCCCACGCGTTCAACAATGTGATTATACTTTTTGGTTGGATGTTCGACTTTGTCCCCAGAAATGAATCGAACGAGGAGTACGAGCGCGAAAATTTGCTGGTGGATGATATGATGGATCAATATTTTGCGCTGAAGTTCAGTTCATCAGCTAAACTATGGTGTTCATTGTGGAATAATAGCACAGACGACGAATCGAAACTGAGATTATTCGAACCAGCTATGCACGCTGATACATTTACGGAAAGTTACATTTCAGGGGGATACTTTTTGAGCCTTTGCGGACCATCAGGACGTATTTGCAGTAGCTGTTGATGTTGCTGATTTTATGATTACTATGATGATATTGTGGGCTTAGTCGATCACGGTTCGAATCCAATGTGCGTTGCAAATCCATCACACCTGGACGGGTTTCTATATGAAGTTCTACATTACTGGCTGAGGGGGCAATGTTCCAAAGGTCTCTCCTTTCAACTTGAACTTGATGTGTGGCCCCGGACTCCGCCATCATGACGATCCGCATGGCCATAGCTCGGGTGAGCCACTCTAAAAATTTGTTGAGTTCACCTAATGCAAATTCATAATACCTAATACATTTTCGTTTACATTACTTTACGCTTTCTGCTCGTGAGGCCTGCGTTCATTCGCGGCTGATTGCGTAAAGTCGTGCCAAGATCTCTTTGTAGTTGTCACGTGTTTAACCTACATGGCGTTGTAAAAACTAAATTTTCTCACAAAAATGATATCTATTTCAAACCCTAGTCCAACTATTGAGTCAAGAAGAAATATCCCCCAATTTCGAAGTTTTTAACTAATCATAATTATAATTTAATTTTTTCCATTTCTATCGTTCCAAAAAGAGACAAATGATGCCCTTTAGACCTGCCTTAAACCATTCTCGTCCAACGTTTTTATCTAATTAAGAAAGCTATTAAGCACGTTTCACAAACTCTCTTTGAATTTTCCCTGGTCTATATTCACCTGCAATACTTCTTTTTCAATCCAATCTAATTTGAAAAACTTTTAAATAGTACTCTCATTTCAATCAGGACAATCACCGTTTTTTTATGTTAACCGATTTAGATTTACCGAAGTTTCAATTCGCTTTTGAACCCTTAGCATTAGTGTCACAAGGATCATCACTAAACGTGGACATGCTTTAATTATCCATGAGACTTTAACCTTTCAAGAAGATTAAACTGTCGTAAGCTTAGAGAGAGAGACCAGCAACGATAGTGAGCTTGCTTGGGCACTCTCTTTGTGAAGTGTTAAGGGAGTTAGTATACGAAAGAAAGTCAACAGGCGACTCAATTGCCACTCTAATAATTATTGTAAAAGCATCAGAGTAAGAAGAGATGCCATCCTGTCCTCTAGTCTTAAAAACTACTTTTGCAGACAGCTCAAAAGGACTCTCGTTGCAATGAAGACAGGTATCTCCGCTAGTAAGGTAGACGTACAGGGTATGTTAAAACAGGAAAAGAAAATACCTAATTATTCTAACGGTGCAATTTAGAGAAGTTTAGGAAAGGATGCTCGTAGATGGAATGAAATGAAGGAGTTGTCAAGTCAACAGAAGGTATTCAACACAAATTGAATTTTCCTTTTTAAGCATTCACTGCTTGGAAATGTGCTAATTGTGATTAGTGAATCTGCTATACGAAAGAGAGATAATTTTTCAAACTTTACAGGACTATCCTTTTTCAGTATTTACTTACAAGGAACTACTTAGGTATTTATTCTATCTAATGGGATGTAGGGAGATATCATGCTTGACTGAATATTTTAGCTTACCCAGCTTGCAAGTAGATTTGAAGAAGTAACTTTCATCTTGTTAAAGTTAATCAATGATCTGGATATGGGCTATGAATAACTTAAAGGATTATTTGAACAGTCTCCACTACTGCATTCCACCGTTCTCCACATCAATTTCCATGGAAACTGGCCACTGGGTTAATTAAAGCATGGGTCGTTAATTATTCCGGATGGAATTATCGTATGATTCAAAAAGCCTGACCACAGCATCAAAAATGATAGTCGATTGAACAATAAACGTTCCGTTAACTGTTGTATTGCATTCGATACCCGGGAGAATGTTAATTATAATAATTTGATACTCAGTGATGGTGGTGCGTTGGCTTCACCAGACAAGCTCGATGGCTGGTTGACTGGCTAAGCGATTGACCAGCACAGCTCAGTAAATATGAGAGCTAGGAACGAAGGACTGAAATATGCTAATGCGACCTAATCTGGGGGAAATCGCCGTGAAAACATGGATATGTAATGGCCTTCGCCTAAAGGACTAGAGTTGGATGGCAATTTATTCTGAACAGTTTTACATGACTGGGTATGCATAACTAGATTACATCTACAGGGGGGAATTTTCCGTCACAGAGCAAGCTCAGCGATATGGTCAGAGTTCAATTAGCAGATAGTTTGCATATATCCTTTTTATGTGTCCATACCACAAAATCCCCGGTATGCGTTACGGATTATCTTTCAGTTTATAATTGGTGATTTATTAAAATGATTAAAGGATTCAAAATTTAAAAAAACAGTTTGATATGCATTTATAAAATATAACATAATTCGGTGGGTAGGTGCATGCCGCTCAAGCCATGTATTAACGTAATGATGCATACTAATAATGAGATAGACCCGGTCAAAAGTAGTACTGGCCATATAATCCTTTGAAGAGTACAAAAGCTCCTAATTTCAAGCAATTATTATCATTAACAAATTGAAAACCAACTGAGTTCGCATTTCACCCCAACAACGACTAGTTTACACCAAATACAATACAAATAATCTTAACCATAATGGTTTCTGGCGAGCTCCATAAAATTTCGATTACCACTCTCAAAATATCAGTCGAAAATGCCATTTGCCATAACACTATCCAAGCTTTCGGCCACTCCATTTATTTTCATCAGGGTTTCAGGGTTTTGTATCAAATGTATTTGCAATACTCTATGATAATCGGCGTATGTCTGTCCGTTCGCTTATCCGTCAGTGCGTCACAGTAAGTTTTCTCGGCAGCTAGAGAAGCTACAGTTATCAAATTTTGCAAGCAGCTCAAAAGTTTCTGGTTAATGAAAGATTTCAAAAGATTTCAAGGGGGGTTTCTCCGTACAAGGATATGATCTCTTAAAAATTTCTTTTCAGCGAAAATAATCGAATAGGGTATTAAATGAAAGGTAATGGTAGAATCTCTAATCGTCAGTTGTAAAAATTGCAATATCAATTACGGGGTAGACAGGGAAAGCAGAGGTGTACAAATCAAGTTGGGTAGACAGCCTACGGTCATGTCAGAAAGGTTTCGCATTCAACTTATAAAATGTAATCACCAGCAATGAAGTCAAAAAACGTGTCAAAAAGATGTGCACGCTTAAAAGAAAATCCATTGTTTCTCTATTTTCAACGGTCACCATTTTGTTGCAAACTAACAAAAATCACTCAAATCCTGAATTCTCAAAAATATTGATGTTATTGATCTAATTTGAAAATTTCAAGAAGATCAAATCAAACCTGCAGTGCCTGATTCGGTGGAAAGTTCATAGAATACCAAAATAATGTATTATTGTTGTTATAATTAGAAAAATTACAAATGGCTATAACTTCCACGAATATGATCTGATTTATATAAAACTTCCAAAGTATTGGGACCTTTCATAAGACTACTTAAATATCAGATTTCATTGAGTTTAAAGGTATCCATATGATCTTATCGGAAAAAAAGTTAAATTCTATGATTTGCTATTATTAGACAAGTTGAGCTAATTTTGACATCTAAGGTATTTGTGGTGTTGTAGACATTAATATCTACCTCCTTAATTTTTTTCGATTTTTCAGATCATGGTTGTCGCATTATCGCATTATGAATAGTTCTTATCAAGATCTTATATTCGATACCAATATCGGCTTTCTTTGATGAAAATTTTTTCGGGCGCAACCTCCATTAAATACCTTATGAAATTTTTTTGTTGAACTTTGAAGAGAGCACCACTTTACACCTGCATTCAAAATTTAATGTTTCTAGCTGACATCATTTGCGAGAAAAATTGCTGCAACACACGGGCGGACGGACAGACATGTCGCAATTTTAGTAGAGTTTTGTAAAATTGTTTATAAAAACTTAAAAATGGTGGGGCCCCTGGCGATTGGACAATTGTGGACCGAAATACCTGAAAAACATCACGAAGGAGTTTTTAAGTCTTTAAAAAAAATTTACAAAGAAATACTAGTTTTGTGATTTGTGCAGGTAAGACTGAAAACACGCATACCCGCTCAAAATCTGGGTCAAACAGAAGTCAGTCTCACCATGCCTTCAGTTTAGCCATGGTATCACATCCGGGATGAGGCAAGCAGTCCACCTTCCTTTGGTGCAATTCATCCAAGACTGCTGTCAATCGTTGAGTGAGCACTGTCTCTCCTCGTGAACAACCATCTCCCTCGCATCCTTGTTTCGGCGCAGGTGAATAGCGTGGCCTTCTCTAGCAAAGAAGGCAACAGGTATTATGCCTGCAATAACTTTTACCACCGAATCAGAGACTATCGGATACGCAGATGCAATTCTCAGTGCTGCTATTCTCTCTACCTGTGCCAAGCATTTTTGGTATACCTCCTTCCTGAGAGCGTCGCCCCATACTTCTGCTCCATACAGTAGCACTGACCCTACAGCACACATCAAGAGGCGTCTTCTCGACGGGCTAGGGCCCCCTACGTTGGCCATAAGTCGACACAGAGCCGATGTTCCCGAAGCAGCCTTCTCATCTGTTGCCCTGATTTGCTCAGAGAAACTCATCTTTGAGTCGATCAGTAGCCCCAGGTACTTCACCGACGGCTTCAATTCGATTCGTATGTCTCCAATACTGATCACCTTTATTCTAGGGACTCTCTTTTTTGTCAAGATGACTCCTTCGGTTTTCTCCACTGCTAAACTGAGCCCGCAAGCAGTCATCCAGTCCCTCAGTAGGCATATTAGCATACTTAGCCTAAACTGCACCTGTTCAAGGTGCGTCCAGTGACCAGAGCCGCAGCATTATCCGCATAGCTGACCAAGCACGACTCACCTGGCATCTCAAGTCTCAGTAGCCCGTCGTAAGGCACGTTCCACAGGTCTGGACCAAGGAAAGATCCCTGGGTAACGCCCGATGTAATTTCCATCCTTCGTTGGCCCTGTGTCATGTCTTAAAGCAAGCTTCGGTCCTTTAGGTAGTTCCTCAAAAGCCGCATTAAATATTCTGGAACTTGAAAAGAGTTTTCTAGTGTATTCAGAATATCCACTCATCTAGCGGAGTTGAAGGCGTTCCTGACGTTGAGTGTCACCAACAAGAAGATCCGTCGCTTGGCGCGTCTAGATGCCTCCACCTTTCGGACCGTGCTGACCATCTCTGCGATTGCATCAATGGTGAAGCACCCTGTTCTAAAGTCGTACTGCCGAGGAGATAGGTCCCCAGCAGCACGAATCGCGTCAGTGAGTCTTCCCTTGATGAGTTTCTCCAGCACTTTGAATGTACTGAGCAGCAAGCCAGAACAATGGTGACTTACAAGCCGCAACACCTCAGCTGGAACACCATCTGAACCTGGAGCGTTCCTCGCTTCCAGTAAGAGAACTGCCTCTTCCAGTTTCAGCTGTGTGAAGAATGGACACTCAACCGCTGTTTCACCATGGACAGCGTCAACATGGACGGGAAGGGTGGGGAAGAGTGCCCGCACTATGTGTCTATCTTTTCCGCATCATATATGCAAGGTTTCTGTAGGACACTAAGCTTCCGCATAATTAGCTTGTAGCCAAGGCCCCACGTAATCTTGTTCACATTGTCTACTAGATCTTGCCAGCAGCGAGCCTTGTTGTTGTTAATCAATTTGTAAAGGCATTTCCTGGCCTACTTATATGCTGCCACCTGATTACATTCTTCGTCACAGTTCCGCACCAGTTGGGCCTCACGCTAAAGCTTGTGACACTCCCTTTGTTCAGTTAACCACCAGTGCGCTGGAGGCTTGCCGTGACGGGGTTTTTGATGGGGCATAGAAGCATTGCAAGCAGTCGTTATGGTGCTCATAGTTGAGTTCACCATGTCTTGAGCTACCGGGTCGTCCCTCCCCTGCTAATCTCTCTGCAGCGGGGCACATACTGTGAATACCTCGACAAACACCGCAAGGTCCATCTTCCCGATGTTCCATCCAATTGTAGGATGCTAAGAGGCCGGACGTCAATGGACAAAATCACTGAACTCAAGCAGAATGCCCTGATGATCACTGACTGAGTAGCCCCTAATACTCTCCAGGTGGTCACTGAGCACCAAATCCACACAAACCATCCCCTCATCCACAGCTCTCGGCCTGATAATCACTATTTCGAACCCAGATGGCGGCAGTACCAGTTTCATTAGGATACCATAATGCAGAACTTATATCATGATGTTGCTCGGCTTTCATGTCCTTCATAAACTGCTAGAGCAGATTTTGCCGGTTGAACTGCAGTGTTTGTTCAGCTCCAGGATGCGGGTCATCAAAGCCCTGATTTTGCCTTCGCTAGGGCTTTCTGGGAAACCCGGCATTTTTCTGATCCCAAGACGTATCCAAAATCAGGTCATCGGTCAGCATCCTTGCAAAGAATACAGTGTGCCCCCTTCGTGCACTCTTTCCTTTTGTCTCCCATTTCACAGCATTTGTAACGTAGGGAGCTCCTATTGCATACTTGTGCGGTATGACCATTGTCAAGGTGTTTGAAAAATTGAAGAGGCACTGCTCTTTGCCGTATCTTATAGGCCACCCGCCCTATTCTTACTTGGCCCTTATTCAGTAATTGCTTGGCGTCCTATTCGGTCAAGTCAATCAAAGGCATGCGTTGGCCATGGCTTTGGTTTTCTGATGTTAGTCTTGCTTTGATCTTGCCCAGACTAAGGAACTCCCTTGTGATGGCCTCTTCTGCCTTGGCAAGGTCCGTAACGCAGTCAATATCTCTTATTCAGATCGTTGCTATCGACTCAAGTGACGCTATGGTTGTGCATTTATCAAGGACTTTGTTTACTGCGTCGCAGAATGCTTCCGTATTTTCTGCCTCCGCTCCGAATTCGACTACTATGTGGCCCGACCGCATTGGTCGTACTGCTTTAATGGCTTTATTGGTATCTTTGGGCCTAACTTATCCCACAGCACCTCTACGTAGGATCGGCCATCTTGGAGTTTTATGAGCAGTGCCTGCTGTCGGGGTCTTCTTCGAGGCTTCTTTCTCTCCTGTTTTACATCACTTCTTTTTTCTTGTTGGGCGCCCATGTAAACTTTGTTTTCTGGCACTTTTTGAAGGAGTTTCTTTGCGAAGTTCTTTGCTCCTTTTGTCACCACTTTCTGGAACCCTTGATGTGGCGTTCCACGCCCATCAAGCGCCTCTTCCTTCCTTCTTCTATCCCGATCTCCTTCGATTGGGCTAGTCACCATTCTTTTAATGATTTTTGATGGTGGAGATATCTGCACATGCCCTTTAGATTTAGCTCTAGCGCATCTTTAGCCTTCTGCTCTTTTCAACCTTCTGCTCTTCTTCGGCCTTTAACCAGCTCCTCCGATAATGCCCTGTGTGGTCTAGGAGCTTCTCTACTTCAAGGAGCCCAATCTTAACTGCTTTGCTGTTTTTGGGGAGTTGCATGAAGATTGTATTCTTTTCAAAACATCTCCCGCTTTTCGGAATTGTCTTTCTCCTTCATGTTACTGGGTGGCAATAACCATGTTTCTTGGGAGAGATTATCGGCTTCCATTTCCAAATACAGTACTTTCACTACATTTTCGACGTTGGCGATTGAATCACACAATGTCGCTTGATTTTTCTGGTCAATCCTGTCGTTTCTGCTGTAATCTCTTCGTGGACTTCAGGATGCTTCGATGTTATTTCGGGATTTACAACCCGTGCTTCACTTGCTATGGTAGCAATCGTAGCAGATCTCGACGTTCTTTATATTTTCCTCGACCGCTCGAACATTTGATGTGTCCTGGAGAGTTTCCCACTTTCCCGTTTTAGACGCTCTGGTGTTTGCGTCATTTTTTTGCTGCGGCCGAATACCGCAATAATCTCAGTCTGGACGAGACTGTTTGTAAATCTCCGTTTGTTGTCTGTCTTCCCTGTCATTATATTAATCGTCGTTTTTGCCATCTTTAGTACCGTTCCCGATGTGCTGTTAACATCGTGGTTGCAGCCACTGGTTGCGTTGTTGTTGTTGTTGTTATTTTTGCTTTCTTTTTTGGTTTTTTTATCTTTTTTTGTATCGTTTTTGGTAGCTCCAATTTTATTGGTTCCCCCCCTGTAATTGTTTTATCCATTTATGTGAGTAATCACTTTTTTGGTCCCATGATTGTCTCTGCAGAGCAGGGAAGCCATGCGAGGGTTGGCACAAGCCCTTATGGAGACAATGGCTCAGAGCCAGACCAGCGCTAATCAGGAGTCTGTCTCAACCAAGCCTAGACCACCAACCCAATGGTGCGAGCTTTGAACGTACTCCGAGGCCTGCCAAGGTTTTACCGGGACGGAGACGATATGATAGTTGAGTTGGAGCCGTTCACGCACGGGTGTCACATTGGAGCTACCATGCAAAGCAACTAGGTCCGAACCATCATGCCTAAAGCCCAAAGCATGAATTCCAGTTTGTTGTCCAAAGCGTAGTCCAAATCCAGTCAGGGTCGTTACCTGTGATCCCAGGAGGGCACTTCATGGCACCCCCCATATCTTCGAGTCCGTGGGGCGGCGCCCTCCAAAGATGCTAGCCTCTAAGAGTACTCTTATCGACCGGGATTCCCCCTGCGGGGATTTCCTCAGGTACGTGGGAGCTGAAATCCTCAAAGAATGCTAGCCTCCAAGAGTATTCCTGTCGGCCAGGGTTTCCCCTGCGGGGCATCAAGAGGTTTGGCGGGAGGAAAATGTACCAAAAATCGATGTAAGTCTCGCGAGCAACGACACAAGACAAGCATACAAAGTAGTGGAAAGCCTGAAACGTGGTTATCAGCCCAAAACCACACTCTGTCGCGATGGTATTGGCAATATCATCGCTAATGAATACCAGATTAAGGAAAGATAGGCATCATATTTCGAAAACCTCCTTAACCGAACCGAACCGAACCGAACATCGGAGCTTATAGATATTTCCGGAGCGTTTTCATTGGGTTAACCAACTCTGGATGAAGACATTTGACAACAAGAATATATACCAAAAGAGTGGAGCCAATCAATCATATTCCCTATCTACAAAACAAGGTGACAAGTTGCAGTGCGAAAATTATAGAGTAATATGTAGTAATCGAGGAGTCGCCTAAGCAAACTGCTCAAAGACCATCATAATGCTAATTCAATTTTAATTGTTAATTTGAAAAAAACACAATTTAACTTTGGACACGGCAACCCCTTTATAACGCCGTTTGTTCACGAATTGCCGCAATGCAATCTCCATTGGGTGGATGAGGGGCTCTTCATGAACCACCGTTGTGGCATTCATCGTACGGTAGTGGATGGCAGAAGTGAGCAGATTTGCTTGGGCAGATCGAGCAGTCTATGACGGATCGCCACAGGGAGCGTGCCGCGATAACCGCGCCGGCAAATGAAAAATGTAACTTCTACGGCGAGTGAAAAAGTGTTAATTTCGGGCTGCACTTGAAATTGGAAAGCAATAATTAAATATTGTTTGACGGTCGCTTTAAAACAAAACGTGAGTAAATCCTCTTTTACCTCGTACAGGTACAACATCATGTCCGAAGTGGATGGGAGTGAAGTGTCGCGAAGAAAACTGAATTGAGTACGAGATGAGAAAAAAAGGAATAGCAAAAGGTATTTATGTGGGCCGGCCTCGTGCGAAATTCAGTGGAGTTGCAGAGGGATTATAATGTATTCTAAACAACCAATAAATTCTACAATAAAACAAACAAAAAGTGGATAAAGTTTGGAAATTCCAATGCGAAATACGTTTGGCAGATCGAGTTCCCCACAATTGAAAATCCATAGGACTTTCTCATTTACACCTATTATAATTTCTCGTGTGTAAAGTGGTCTGTAAAATTCTCGTTTTCTAATTAATAAGGCAATGCGATAAATTCCACAGCTTGAATTATTTGTGTAGCCTCCCTTTCGGATAGCTAAAGAAAAGATCCACCGTTAGAACAGAAAAAGAAGTCGAAGTTGTTCCACGTGAGCATGGCGATGAAGAGGAACACGATTCAAACTATCAACCACCGCCACAAAAAAAAAAATGAATGAAGAAATCTTAGCTGCCGATCAAAAAGATGAACATTTTCGGCGTTATAAGGAAGCATTGTTAGGAGAGGCTCAAGCGGGATTGGTTATTGTTGAACCAAGCCGTAGATGGGCGTGATGATATGGGACTTGATCTTACCAGTGACTTAACGTCACTGAAGAAACAGGCTTTCACAATCAAAGAAGATGTAAAATACAAGGTCCGAATCGACTTTATTGCACAGCATGAAATAGTTTGTGGATTTAAATGCGTTCAAAGAACATATCGAATGGGCGTTCCAGTTGATAAAACGACACACATAGTTGGCTCATATCCACCAAAAAAGAAATTCAAAGCTACACGACACCAGATGAAGAGTCGCCATCTGGTATGAGGGCACGTGGTACTTATTCTGTGTCATCACGGCTCACGGACGACGACATTCGAGATTAAGAAAGACTAGCAATAAATGAGAATTTAATCTAATTCACGTCACATATTTTCTATTTTCCCTTGTTCTTCATCTTAAGATAAAGTTATTTGCCCGTGTAAGTGTGTCTGTAAAGTATCTTTTAAAAGAAAAAATATAGTTTCAAGATATGGGATATGGTTTGGTTAAGAAACAATGATTTTATTTTGTTTTTGAGATCTGTTGAGCAAGACTTTCTGGTTTTTTTCTGAGTGCATAATATGTTAAGGTTTACAGTGATTCCAATGTACTGTATTTTTGCAATCGAAATAAATAATATGTAATGCTATCTTTGTACTTAATTAATTTAAAAATTAAAATTATAGTATAATTTCAATTTGTATATATATAACATAACTCAGAAAATACACAGGTCGTCAAGGATGATGGGGTAAGTATCTTTTTTAGTTATTAATAGAAAAAGAAAATATTATGCAAGAAAACTCAACCTTTAAGCTTTTCATATTTTACATCGGACATTTGTTTTTTTGTCTTGTTTTTGGATTTATTATTTTTGTTACTATATTGCCTGAAGTTTTATCGGCCATTGCCATTTTCTGTTCGACAAGAACTCCTTACAGCGAGCAGTTTAGCAATATATTTGAAATGATACGAGAATTCGAGAAAAAGAAAACAAAAACAATGAAAAATGAGAATTTGTGGAAAAGGAATAAAAAAACATTTTGTATTTAAATTGAAAACTCAGTCTTTCCATTTGGTTTTGTGAACCTGACCGGGTAAGGGACCCGCCACGTTGGCTGGCCCCTCCACTGTAATAAGCCAGCGATCAGGTGAGGTTACCCCTTTTTAAATCTTTTTAGGTGCTCTCGCAGGGTAGAGTGGCCTTCCGTTCGCTCGCCCATTTATGGTATAGTATTATGTGATTCCATCACATAACACTAAACCATAAATTTGCCGCGTTAATTTTTTTTCATTTGAAGGAAAGTTCATGCGAATACTGTTTGCATGAGTTTTTCATTCAAATGAAAAACATCTAGCCATGTCTACATTTGATCTTGATCCGGTGCAAGGGGGCATCGCTTCCACCTGGATGCCCCACTCTTATTTGGGGGCCATGAGTATCGCCGGTAAAGACGAAGTCTTCCTAAGTCCCGTCTGTTTTCGCCAGGCCCCATTTGCCATTTGCTTCAGTAATTTCAACCCTTAGTAGGTTACCTCGGCCTCGACTCCGGTCGATACGTATTTGTATATTCTTAAATGCAAAATTTTTTTTTGTAGTGGGTCCTTGCGCTGGGGGAAAAGAGCCCGTCCCACGACACCAAAATGCTAGCTTGCCAGCGCATTCACGCGTCTTCAGAGAAGGGCAATCTCGGCAAACACCTCTATTCTCTCTCAACGAGGTGGCAGACCATTGCTGCACTCCTTTACAGATATTTTTATGTACACCAAAATCACTACTCATATCTCTACTTTGTACGGCGTACAAAATATTTTCAAAGATCTTAGAAAATAAAATCGGATCATACGCCAACAGTGCTATTGGGGAGTATCAAGGAGGTTTTAGAGCAGGTAGATTGACAATAGAGTTCAACATAAACGTATACCAAATTTTCGTTGACTTGAAGCAAGCATACGACAGTATTGATCATAACGTACTCTACCGAATAATGCTTTGCTCTGGCGTCCCAGCGAAGCAAGTCCGTCTTACCAAAATGACAATGACGCTGACGACTGTCCAAGCCCGCATCAATAACGAACTCACCGATGCCTGTGAGACAAATATCGGACAAAAGCAGGGAGATGCGCTGGCCCCATTGCTTTTCAATTTGGATCAGGATTACGTCATAAGGAAGCTTTCTTTCAAATAACGAGGTAAATTACTATACAAGTCGAGCCAGCCAAAATTTCATGTGTCAATTTCCAGCGTTTCAATGGCCAAGTATCAGAATATATGGTGTGATTTCACTTACCTTAGAAGGTGCAAAAGCTTGGTCCATTGGACATCTTGAGGTTTCAATGTCTCACAGCGAAATTTCACTAGGCTGGAGATCGGATCGTTCTGTTGATGACACTTGACGTTAGGAACGCCTTCAACTCCACTGGAAACCTTTTTCAAGTTCCAAAATTTCTAATGTTGCTGCTAGAGGACTACCTGCTCTATGACATGACACCAGGCCAATGAAGGATAGAAGTTACACCAGGCGTTGCCCAGGGATCTATCCTTTGTCTGAGCCTGATGAATGTGTCTTACGATGAATTGCTGAGGCTGAAGATGCCAGATGAGTCACACTTGACCAGCTATGTGGATGACGTTGTCACCACATGCACCGTTGAATAAGTGCAACTTAGGCTACGTATGCTAATGCAGCAAAAGAGAGTCTAGATCACTGTTTGTAGGCTCAGTCTAGCACTGGAGAAAACTGAAATGGTTATTTCGACAAAAAAGAGAAGGCCTGGAGTAATGATGATCAGTATTGGAGACATACTAATCAAATGGAAGCCAGTGGTGAAGTATCTGGTACTACTGATCGACGCAAAGATGAGTTTTTCTGAGAAAATCAGGGCAACGGCTGAGAGGGCTGCTCTGGGAGCATCGGCTTTGAGTCGATTTATGGCCAACGTGGGGGGACCCAACCCATCAAGAAGGCGCCTCTTGATGAGGGTCAGTGCTGCTACACGGAGCAGAAACGCTCTCAGTAAGGAGCTACCTGTATACTGAGAAGAGGAGCAGAGATTGCATCTTCATATCCAACCATCTGTAGGCGTGATGCCTGTTGCCTTCCTTGCTACATAGCGCAGCGCTATTTACGTGCAAAGAAGCGAGGACACGAAGGAGATGATTAGCCGCGAGGAGAGACCGCGCTAATCAATGATTGGCAGCAGTCATGGGTTAAATGCACGATGGGAAGGTGGACTGCATGCCTCATCCTGGATGTGAGACCATAGGTAAATCGAAGGCATGGTGAGACTGACTTCTATTCGACCTAGCTTTTCAGCGAGCATGGGCATTTTCAGTCTTACCTGCACAAGATTAGTAAGCCATGGTCCCCCGATTCTGGTTTTGCGTTTAAAAAATGTAACAGGCTGCAACGGAACCACTGCAGGAAGAATGGAGAGCTCACCTCAGATAGTGTAGTTGCGGTGATGCTTGGACCGGTTGACAAATGGAACCATATGGCTTATCTCGTTCGAGCAGTCCTAAAAGATAAAAGAGACTCACAGCAGCTGGGGTTGGGATATCACTTGTCTAGCAATCCCACTTCCCCTCTCCTCCTTCCTCCTCTAGGAAGGAGGAGGATCACCTAGAGTGAAGGCACCTCATGGCGTAACAAAATGAAACCTGATCCGAAATAATGTATCAAATGTTTTCAGGCTGGGTTCTCGGGTTTACAGGGGAGGTGTTTAGTGAGTAGTCCAGCTATTTGTGAGCAGTGGAGTCCCACACTCAGTGCGTGAATGGCATTCACCTCGTAACCACAAAAGTAACTATTCGGGAGATGTAAGTACAATCCTGTTCTCGCCCCATAGAAAATAAGCACTCCAGCTGATAAGTACCAAAATTAAAGGCAAAAGCAAGTCGATGTCCACTGTGGAAGCATTTTAGAACTGTCAAGAAAATGTTGTTCTTTTTTAGAAAGAAACTCTAAGGAACAAATAAATTAATTGAGTAATTATGAGATTATACCTAAAAACAAATAAAATTTAGACTGAAAACATTACTTTTATCTTTGAAAAGCCGTTTAAAGCGAAATCATTAATTTCAGCATTTTGGTCGACACAAGGAACGAATGGTAGGAAAAAATTAGAAATGCAATAAATTCTCGAAATTGAGTGTTGAATCTTGCTTATTCCTCCAAACTAATATATTTCATTATTTTAATAGCATATGTCACCAGATTAATTGGCACAAAAGTGTTCTCTTCATATTGTGCCTAATTGCCTTCTATATAACGGTTGAATGGTACAAGTAATGACAAGTGATTAAAGTATCTTCCAAGATTTGGTTAAATATATGAAAGACAATTAATAAACTTCATTGTAAGCGTGAAATATTTCCTGGGCAAATTTGATCGTGAAGATCCCAGAAAGCAGCCAAATGTTACATCAGATAAATGAGACATGATGAAAAGCTTCATTAGTGTATGACGCTTTAATTGTTTCGCAGATTTGTCATAGAAGTTTTAATAGTGATAAATTAATCAGAGCAACATTTGAATTGTCTTGAGCTAGCATTGATCCAATAGAGTGAATTCTAGACACTCAGATTGAAAATTTATTTCCAGGAATATATTGAATTTGATTATAAATTATTCGCTGCTTAACCCAATATTTTCTCAAAAGATTATTTACTAAGCTTTACCCTCTTAAGGATGAGCTTCGCTTTACACAGCGCCCTGGTGATACTTAAGTATGGAGTAGGAAGATGTCATTAATCCATTTTACTTCATAATCTCTACATTTCCGAAACGTTATGCAAGGAAATAATAACGTCCTATACAGCACAAAGCCGACGTTAATACACATATCAATTGTGGACTCGTAAACACTTCCGACTTTCAAGAGAACTCAACAATTGCTCCTTAATTCGTTCACATTATCAGTACAACTCAAATGAAAGTAATTACCGTATGAAGTGGTAACATTGGCTACTTAATTTCAAAATTGACTTCCCCCGTGAAATTAGACGTGATTTGGGTGAAGACCTTCACTACGGTCATTTTCATGAAGAAAAAATTACACACCGGTGATGGATTGTAATTACAGTACAAGGTGATTACTTGAGGAAAGTATTTCGTGGGCTAAGTAAACATCATTTACTTAACTTTGTTTATTAATGGTTCTTAGAATTAGTATGAGGTTAATATGATAGTACTTTACCTTAATTAAAGTATTGCACGCAAACTTGGTGTGAATTTTTTTTCCGAAAGTAAGTAAATTAGTGAAAATAATAGGGAAATGAGAATATGTGGCAGCAATTTTTGAAAAGTAGTAGGCATTTTTGAACATGAAATATCAATTTACCATTAAAATTATTGCATAATTTTAAAACCTAATGTGGGTAGTAATAATTACTATGATAATATCATTAAAATAATGCAATCATGTTAAGAAGTTTAGGCAATATATTTTTTTCATTAATTCATCAGCATTCACCTAATCCCTTCCTATAGGACCATCATGATATTACAGATTTATTTTAAATAATTCAAAACCAGAATGGCTTTGTTTGAAAGCTCAATTCCGCATTATCTATCTTCATATTAGTTTGAGTGCTAGGGCACTTTGTTCCAAAATATTTTAAATGATTAGTTTTCATGACGTATTAAAAAAGATTTACTGGGAAGTGTGTTTTGGCATATATTTTGCCTTCAAAGATTTAATTCGCTTAGAAACTGTAGATCAAATATATAAACTTCAGGCCAGATAAGAGATCTTGCCTGATAACAAGCAAACGTTTTAATGGTGAGAAAAATTCAACTAAAAAATTAATAGCTTTCATCTCTAGGACTTTATGTCATTTTATGCACTTGAAATTTATTAGTCTTTTTAGCTTCAAACATTTTTATATGTTAAATCATTCAAATCAATTCATTTCAAATAGATGAAAGGTTTTTAAATATTCGTTTGAAAGCACTAATATTATTTTTTTTAAAACCTCCATTCCCTACCGCTCTCTCCATCACTCTTTCAACGTCGCATAACGCTCGTACGATCTGTACTGCAAACGTCGTCGATTCCTACATGTGCCTCCAGGCAATGCTAAAACATCGGTATAAGGGGCATACAAAATGCTTGACACAAATATCGGACTAGAATAGGGAGAATAGGGAGATGGGCTGGCCCCAATGCTATTCAATTTGGCTCTGGAGTACGTCCTAAGGAAGCTATCTTTCGATACATGAGATACATTACTATACAAGTCGAGCCAAGTAGTAGCCTGCGCGAACAACATCCAAATTTTGTCACGTTTAATAACTGCCAAAGAACTTTTCCTGAAACTCGACAGCGAAGCAAAGCTAGTAGGGCTACAAATCAATGAAAATTAAACAAAACTCATGACGCAGTCGAAGAAAAATACCTCAAATACATAAAATATCACACTTGGTGAATACAGTATCGAAAATGTTAGCGAATTGTATATTTAGGCGCCAAAATAACAAAAACGGGCAATGAAAGAGACGAAATACGCCGAAAAATACAGCTCGCAAACAAAATATTATATTCAGTATTGAGGATCTTTAAGACCAGCTCCATACACAGGAAAACAAACCTCCAAGTATATAAATCTGTGATAAGACCTGTGTTATGCTATGGGTGTGAAACATGGACCCGAACCCAAGCATTCGCAAATATTTTGAACGCCTTTGAGCGACAGGTCCTGAGGCGAATAATCAGAGCGAAGCTAGACGACCAATGGTGAATTTGATACAACCATGAGCTGTATGAAATTTTTGACAAACCAGAGGTCTCGACGATTGTAAGACTGCGAAAGCTGCAATGGGCTGGACATAAGAATCGTATGGACGAACAACGGATACCTAAGAAGGTACTCGTTGGGAGAACTGAAGGCCGGAGGCCAGTTGGGAAACCGCAGAAACGCTGGTCTGACTCGATCGACGAAGACAGTTCATCGCTGCTCGGATTTTGGAGTTGAAGAACGCGGTCAATGGACCGAGACAGTTGGAGGCACTGTTCGCAGGAAGCGAAGGCCCGAGAGGGGCTGTAGTGCTAAGAAGAAGAAGAAGAACTGTCTTTAAGTATCTCGACGATAGGGTCTCAATGCCCTAAGATACTGCATTTTGAAGCCTCAATACTCATCATTAATTTGAATTTACTAGATGTTCTTTAAGTCTTTTCTTAAAATCTAATAATGAGTTTGCATTTGTGACTGTTTCTGAAGGATTGTTGTATATACGCAGAGCATCATTCGTTACATCGTTCTTTAGTCGATCAGTTCTGGGTTAAGGTGTGACGAAATAGTTGGCATTTCTTGAATTATATGGATTTATTCGTGATACTTTTATAAAGGGTTTTGTTTCAATTCACTGGAACTCAGATATTTGAAGATAAACTTAGCTTTCTCCAGAGTAATGATTTGACTGAAGGTGAATGCATTGGTTCGTTGATACACATGCTTTGTTAGAATGAGAATTGGAAGACTTAGAATATTTTTATAGGCTTTAGTTAGTATCTTAGATATAATATTAAGGTTTTGCATTTAATACAAGTTTCTTTATATGCATTGGAAAACGTCCATATTTTCTCAACACTTCTGTCATTGGTCCTAGTTGTCTCCTCAAATTATTTATGTGTGGCAACCATGTCAAACGATGATCTATGGTAAGACCGAGATATTTAATTTCAAACACTCTTTGCAAGTTTTTGCCGTTAATTTTTAGGTCAACTTCTATTTCTTCTTTATTCTTCTATTTATGAATAATGTATTCTGTCTTTTTAGTATTCAATGCTAACTTATTTTCGATAAGCCATGAATGATATTTATCTTGATCCTCGTTGACGATATTCTCCACGGCAACTTTATCATCTCCTGAATAAAGAAGTATAGTATCATCAGCATATAATGGGTGGTGAGTTTTCAGTTTACATATATTCAAATTATTGGTGTATAGCAAAAATAAGGTTGGTCCGAGTATGGATCTTTGAGGAACCCCCCATTTCATTGGTGTTAGATTGCTCAAGACTTTAGGAACTGATGTTCTTTGGAATCTTCCTTCAAAAAAACTTTTAAAAAGTTGTTTCAGTTTGCCTTGAATACCATACGATTCAAGGTCTTGAAGTAACAGGTCCAGATCAAGTGTATCGAAAGCCTTTTTCAGTTTCACAAAATTTTCAATGACATAATCTCCTTTATCAAGACTTTCATTGATGTGAAGTGAGACACAAAGTAACGCATCGAAAGTGCTCTTGTTCTTTTGAAAGCCAAACTGCTTCAGATTTATGATAGAATTGTCCATTAAGAAAGATTTTAATCGATTGTTTAAAAGCTTTTCGAATATTTTACTAAATGCTGTCAAAAGTGCAACAGGGCGATAATTATTCGGGTCGAGATCATCTCGTCCTTTGATCCTTTGAATATTGAAATTATTTTTGCCAGTTTCTCTTCGTCCGGAAATGTTCCGTTTCTAATATGCTCGTTTATAAAATTTCCCTGTAGTTCAGCTACCTCCTCTTTGACAAGAATAATTTCATGTGTGGGGTGATGTTGTCAATACCTGGTGCTGTATTTTTTTGCTTCAAATTTTCGATTGTATTTAATACTTCTCACTTCATCGTTTGATGAATATGAAAAATGGGCTTAGATGGGCTATTTGTGATGTTGAAATAGCTAGTTGACTTATCACCAAGCTCCTAGGTATTTTTTTCACAGATTCTTGAAAAAAAATAGTTTAGAGAGTTTGCTGTTCCACGTGGGCGTGCTGCATTATTAGAGTCCATGCCAAAAAAATTCAGCATTTGATGATATGATCCAGGATGATGATTTATTTTTAACTTCATCTATTATCTTCCATATTTTGTGCGAGTTGTCCGCCGCTGTTTCCAATCTTCTGGAGAAATATGAAAATTCAGCTTCTTTTATGAGACGTTTTGATTCTTTAAGGCCTGGTTATAAAGATATTTAAGTGCTTGATATTCAGCGTTCTTTTTGTATTTTTATACTAGCCTCAATAACTTTCTTTGTTATCCATGTACGTTGTCGACATCAGATCTTTTTCTCAATGGTAGAGTCACGCTTGGAGTCTGGAATCATATTTTTGAGATCCATTAGGTTTTCATGTTTTGGGTTTGTTAGCAACTGTTGAAATTTTGATTTGAAACGACCCTTTTCTAAATACCTGAATATTTTGTGAGTAGGTTTTTGCTTTCTGAGTCTTTGACCATAGACTACAAATTTTTAAACACGATGATCTAAATCCAGCCAGTCTTCAATTGTGAATTTAATGTTTTCAGCAATTTTTTTCTCATTCGTTGCTATGTGATCCAGGCTGGTACTTGAAATGGGGCGAGTAATTTTTTCCTTATTGAAAATGATCGCTCCGTTTGTTTCCAGGGTATCCTTATACATCCTCAATTCTGGAGATTCTGCAATCAGGTCTATGTTTGTGTCAGCAACTGTGATTAGATTTTTTTCAATAGAGTATATTGCATCTATTACTGTGCAGAAGTTCTGTGCATTGAGACGATTGGATTTTTAGGAAGTGCTTATTTTTAGTTTTTTACCTGCGCAGATCATTTCAATTATTATGAAATTACATATGTCAGATGTTACTCTCCTTGTCACGAAATTAATTGTATTTTGGATATAAAGTGCTGTAACTCCTCCTTTTTTTGCGGCTGCAGGAGAAAATGGAGCTACATCCCGAAATATTGTAACACTTTGCTTTTTCAGGGTAGATTCATATTTTGTTTAGTATAATCAGATCCATTTCAGCATTTTGCTGCAAATAAATTGAATATCACTTAACTTGTGTCGTAGGCTTCTTATATTGGCATAAAACATAGTAAATTTGCCAATCATCAAAATTGTAGTCAGTACTCCTCCTAGCAATAACAATCGTTCTTTGATATTTTGGGCACTCCCACGAGTCTGCTCTGTGTGAGTAATCAGCATTTCCATTATTACGCATATAATTGTTAAGGTTCTCACGTGTGCTTTTGAATTCCTTGAGCTCATGTTTTCCTCCACATTTTACACAGATTTGTTCTCCTTCAATTTTCGACGTCTTATGGTTATATTTTTGGCAGGTTAAAGTTTTTGGCAACGTTAAAGTCTACCTTCACAAAATATGACCCATAATCAATTTTGACGTGTTTTTTAGCTAATCTTTTATACATGCTTCCATTTACTTCAATAATGTTTAACCATTTTCCGAGTTTTTTTTTAGTTTGGCATGAATGAGCTCCATTTTTTCTCTATTCCCAACATCAGAGTTCAGCGCCTGTATTTCATATCGCAGTCCTTCATTTGAGAATTGATTATCAAGCCCATTTATAACCAGTCTGGATTGACGCATCTTTATCTCGGCAATGTCGTACTCGTCCTGCATGGTATCTATGGTTAATCGGTATAGCTCAGACGCATTGGCATTGGTCGTTGCTTTAATTATCGCCCTTTCATTGCGAATAAGCCAGATATCAATATTTTGAGGAAAAATTGTCTCTTTTATAAGCAGCGATATCGTGAAGCTTCATTGTCTTTATTTTAGCTTTTATTATAATGGCTTTTCCCTAGGGAAATTGAAGGTAATTAATATAAAGAATTTCGTAGATGAAAGTTTTCTATCATATAAAGGACATTTTTTTAGATCATAATTCATAAACTCGTATTACACCAACTTCATCAAGTCACTATTATGATTGGCGATATCCATGTTCATCCTTTTTTTCTCACCGGAACTCTCGATATCTTTCGCATTTATTCAGCTAAATGCAATCTTCTAGTGTGACCCTTTGCTTAGAGACAGTTAGAGTATCTCAGTATTTTAATGTGAATTTATTGGCACTCGAGAAGGTGATATGATCAACAACGCGATTGGGCTGTTGATCCGCCCATCAAGCTGCGATACGTTTGGACTTTGAACCGGTAAATATCCTAACAGCACGGGCTTATAGTCAGTCTAAAGAATGCCGCAAAACAAATCTCGTTGTCACCAACGGATCTCAAACTAAGGACCTTCGGCTTATGCAGCCAGCACTCTTACTACTACACTGAGTAGATTACTACGTTTTGTGCTATTACCTACTCCATTTTATGTTTTTCTTTGACTATATGCTTCATACTGCCGATCTTGCTTTTTCTGTGAGGCTCGTTTGATGATATGCTTCGCTTCTTTGATGTGCTCTGGCGACCTGATTCTCGCTAGTCGTTTTGTTTGCCCAATATAAACCATACCGCACTCTGAGTAAGTGATCTTGTAAATCTTTATATACCTCCTATTTTTTCTGTCTTTTCCACTAATCGTAAGGGATTGAACAAACTAAGACACGATAATCGTACAACTATCAAAATTTACACATGGTTAAATGAAAGCGCGCACACTGTAACTTTGCGACATTTTTGGCCAGGTTGATTGTCGCAAGGATTTGCAATCTTTCCTAAAACCAGTGTACTAGGCAAAATGAACAGAATAAAATTATCATTAATGGTGATTTTAATTGACCAAACTTAAAATTTGTGCTCGATGAAGAAGACGGTCTCCTTCTTCCGATCAATCTCCTAGATAGTATCGATTTCAATCTTATAAGCACCTTTTATAGTAACGGTTTGCAGCAAATAGCTCCTATACCCAACCAAAATGGCAGATGGTTAGACCTTATTTTTTCTAACACATATGACGAAGCAGTGGTCAGTTTAACTGATGACAACGGGCATCCGTTTTCTAAATCAGTTCATCACACAGCTTTTACTGTTGAATTGTCCACTCCTGATAATTTTAATTCTTTATCGTACAATTCCACTATTGTATAAGATTTTTGCAATGGGGATTATGATAACATTAATAAACTTTTATCCCGAGTGAATTGGAGTGATACCATGTCAACGTTAGACTTCGATACGACTCTATCCACCTTTCACCGCATAATTTGACGTCGTTGGATCATTCATCCCTAAAATAAAGAAAAGAGACAAGATTTCGGAACCATGGCTGGGGAGTGATCTCAGACATTTACATAATCAATGAAATACACTTTACAAGCTCCTAAAAAGAAGGAATGATGCAAGCAACGCCATAAAAAGTAAGTATAACGATCTTGTTCTTGAATTTAAGCTTAAATCTCAAGAAGCATATCATTTGTATGTTAACGTCATAGCTCAAGAAACTATTTCCAATCCTAAAAAGTTTTTTGATTTTGTAAACGTTAAGCGTAAAACCAATGGCTATCTTTCGGTAATGGCATACAAAGACTCAATGTCATCATGTACAGAACAGATCTGTGAGTTTTTTGCCGACCATTTCTAGCATGTTCACTCCAATCTTGCTACTTTACCAAACCTCGAGTCATCGGAAATAAGGTCAAGGACTCTTATAAACAGTATTTCGATTTCTGAAGATGAAATCCTCCAAGCTATCGAAGACCTTGATTTGAATAAAGGGCCTGGCTTAGATCTTATTCCCCCTTGCTTACTGGCCCTCTGCAAAAATGAGGTGATTAGACCCCTCTTCATTATTTTCTCGTTCATTTGCGCTTCTTAAAAGTGTTAATTTATGTAAATTCTTCCTTTAATGTGAATGAAAAGAAGTAAATGTATTTAATTTTAAACTAACATAAATTAAGGTCAACTCCGGCGTAGTTAGTCCCAAGCCAAGTTGAGAAATGAAGCGAGAACCCTTTGTTTCCCCATCCCCAGCTTCCATGATTCCTAATCCTGAATTCAGCGACTAAATGGTAGTAAATAGTCGCAGGGTAGCAGATTTGCTTTATGGGTTTCCCAATGATGGGATATTAAATGACAAGAAATTTCAATAACTGCAAATGCACCTGCAGTTCTTCTACAAAATTCTACTTATATTATATAATGTTTTGCATCAGGGACATAACAATGTCGTATCTTTATATGAACGCACACTTAAATTTTCGTAATAAACTGTCAATGTCAAAACGTTTATTAATGTCAAAATGTTTATCATGGTAAAGTTCACGAACAAGCAACGTTTCGAAATTATTAAAAACAAGTACCGAAATTCTGAGTCGGTGGTCGCAACTCTCTAATTTTCGGCCGTAATAAGCACCGACCCGACAGGCTGTGCGTACTATAGTGAATAAATTCGAGTCCAAATTTTTACTATAAGATGTTCCGGTGCGAAAAAGACGTCGTACAGCTCGAAGCGAAGGAAATATTGCAGCTGTAATTGCATCGATTCAAAATGAGCCAAATCAGTCGATTCCACATCGTTCTTAAGAATCGGTGTATTTTGCGAAAAGATCTTGGCCTACATAGTTACAAGATCAAGTTGACTCAACAACTAAAGCCACTTGATCATTTGAAATTCCAAAACTTCTCCGATTAGGGTCTGACAAAGCTTGAAGAAAATGACGAATTTGATCGAAAAATCATCTACAGCGATGAGGCTTATTTCTTGCTCAATGGCTTTGTTAATAAGCAAAATATGCATTATTGATCAACAACAAACCCACATATGCTTCTTGAGATACCGTTGCACCCGCAAAAAATTACTGTTTAGTGCGGTCTCCATGCCAGAGGTATGATTTTTGTAGATGAAAATGACTGTCATGTTACCGTCAATGGAGAACGCTATCGTGTTATGTGAGAAGATTATTTATGGCCAGAATTGGATAAGCTTGACATCAACGATACGTGGTTTCAACAAGACGGTATCACTAGCCACACAGCCTGCCTAACAAGCAATTTATTGAAATTTATTTATTTATTGTTATGTCCTTAACGGAAAACCCTACACGTCCTGTGTTGTGACGTAAGGTGATGAAGTGTAATAAACATAAGCAGTCGAGCAGCCCCGTGGTGATCAGGAGTGGCTGCTCCTGAAGAGATAAGGTGGTCACGCCGTCGAAACTGCTTAGTTTGTTGTTTTACTAGTGTAAAGTAAACTGCATCCGTCAAGTTTCCATCCTTTAGGCAGAGATGAGTGGTTCACTTCAGCCACTTTAACATCTTTAGGTTTGACATTTCCCTTGTAATGCAGCGACCTTCTTCGGTGAAAGTAACGGTTGCTTTTTGTGTAATGTTTGCGTTTGTCTCAAGCCTCCGTGTCCGCTAACTTTAACGAGGCAAAACAATATTGAATTTCTGTAGAGTAGATGAATTGACACCTAATAGAACTTTTCTAAAGACAATAAAAATTGATCAGTGCGTCTTGTAAAGTAGAGTACGCGTGATAAGTATTTTGTAGTGTAGCTTCGTGGCTCGACAAGAACCCGCTTCATATGATCCCGCAAATGCTAGTCGTCAAGCACGCGTACGCGGTCGTTAAGCGAAGCTAGTTAGCTGAGCTCGGTGTTGTTTTAGCTCGCTGACACTTGTGCCAGACCATCGGCACCCGTGTCCTACACGGACATTTCGAAATCCATTACAGAAGGCCAGTCGTCCACACCTGATAACGAAATCTACAGTGCAAATGGAGGTTGAGCGACGGGATTATTTACCGTCCCTGGAAAATCCTACATTATTTTGAAACCTGCAACTAGGCGTTGGAATGGATTTCACCTATGGTGACAGCCTCGCAACCATAAAAAAGGTTACGGAATTGAATCCTGGGACCTCAGATTATTGAACAATTTTTGTGCTGTTAAGGACTTTGTACCACGGAATCCAGAAAACGAACTAGATTGGAAGTGATATTCAAGATATGAGATCCCACAAAATATTCAAAAGAAAAAAGCCTGCTGTTTAGCGAGAATTGTGAATGCGGAGTTCAAATAACATGTAATTGATTTTAAGGCAGTCAGCAAATGGTTATGTTCGATCCGTATCAAAATGAAAATCTTCAAAATTTAGCTGATTAATGAACTCACCTCAGTCAAAAAATTGAAGGAGATGTTCTACAATCACCTTAAAATACTAGTCGACTCATTGCCTACAAACGAAATAGTAATTCTAGATCATTTCAACGCTGAGGTTGACAATGAGCTATCTCATCGGGGAATGACTGGAGGATATAGCCTTCACAATGAAAAAAATGCCAAGGACCCACACCTGACTAACTTTGCATCTAGCGGAAATCTAGTCATACGTCTGACTAGCTTTCTACATCGGCGCATTCATAAAATGACCTGGACACACCAGATGGCAACACAAAAAATCAGATCGATCATGTTCTTATCCAACAACGTTGGGCCTTGGGCATACTTGACGTCCATATATACCGAGGAGCCAATTGTAACTCAGATTATTACTTGATCAAATTAACCTATCGATGTCGTATGTCAAAGGCATATTCGGCTAAAACCAGCCCTTAATAGAAATTTGACATCGAGGCCAAAAAATCCACAGACACCCTCGACAACCAGCTAGCTTCCATACTATTTATAAGGCACATCGCAGAAGACAAGCAAAGTGCTTTGGTTGCTAGTGGAAGCAATAATCAAGACCGTTGCAGAACAGACAAACGGGCATCAAGCCCAGGGCAACAGAAATGATTAGTTCAATGACGAGTACCAGAATGCGTAAGATGAAAAGGATCAGGCAAATAAAATATATAAACGAAAATTAGGATGAATAGAAAACGCTATGAAAATCTCAGAAGAGTAGCGAATAAGATAATTAAAATAAAAAAAAAAGCAAATAAAGCAGCGACCAATGAGAATACACACAAGCCAAGCATATGAAGTAATGAAAAGCCTAGAACGAGGTTATCAGCCCAAGACCACGCTCTACCGCGATGACATCGGTAAGATCTTTGCTGATGAAAACAGGATCAAGGAAGATGGGCATCATATTTCTAGATCTTCCTTAATCTTTCGCACAGCCCCAGAACATCAGAGCCTGTAGATATTCCCGGAGAGCTTCCATTGGTCCTATAAACTCTGGATGAAGTTTGTTATAGCAAAGTGCCAGGCACAAATTAGATATCAGTTGAACTCTTTAAATATGGTGACAGCGGTGTTCAGAAACGAACATTTGGCAACAAAACATATGCCAAAAGATTTGAGCCAATCAATTATGTTCCCTATCAACGAAAAAAGTGGCAAGCTACAGCGTAAAAATAATAGAGGCATATAGTTACTTAGTACAGCATACAAATTATTTTCAAAGATCATAGAAAATAAAGTCAGATTATTGACAATTATTATAGGGGAATATCAAGGTAGCTTAAGAGCAGATAAATGGACGAAAGACCAATTGTTCACAGTCAAGCAGCCACTTGAGAAATTCTGGGAGTTCAACATACGACAGTATTGATCGTAAAGTACTGTAAAAAATTATGTTTTGCTTTGGTATCCCAGCCAAATTAGCCCGTTTTCTCAAAATCACGTCAACAACCTCACGAGACCACATCAATAACCAACTCGTCGATGCCTTTGACACATTGCTATTCAAGTTGAGTCTGGAATATGTCATCAGAACGCTGCATAAAGTACATTATTATACGATTCGAGCTCCGTAGTAGCCTATGCGGATGATGTCAACATTTCTTCACAGTTATTAAAAACGGCCAAATGACTTTTCCTGAAACTCGACAGTGGAGCAATAGTAGGACTACAAATCAATGAAAATATAACAAAGCTCATGAGGCAATCGAGGACAAATGGCCAAAATATAACACCTGGTGAACACAATATCAAAAATGTAGATAAACTTGCATGTTTTGGCGCCAAGATAATGAAAACAGGTAATAAAAGAGACGAAATACGCCGCAGAATACAGCCTGTAAATAAAATATTTTATTCAGTTTTGACGATCTTGAAGACCAGCTGCATGCACATGAAAACAAAGCTCCAAGCATACAAATCGGACATGCTAGAGGTTCGAAACGCGGGCTCTAGCTAAAGTATTTGCAAACATATTGCCCCCTTTCGAAAGAAGGGTCCTGAGGCGAATAATAGGAGTGAAGCTAGACGGGGACGAATGGCGAATTCGTTACAACCATGAACTGTATGAAGTTTTTGACGAGCCGTAGGTCTCAAAAATTGTAAGAATGCAAAACTGCAATATGCTGGCCACATGAACAATGAATGCAGAAAAAAGTATTCCTTGGGAAAACTTAAGGGCAGAGGCCAGTTGGAAATCGAGGAAATGCTGGTCTGCCTCGATCGACGAAGACAGTTCATCGCTGCCCGGTTTTCGAAATTGGATGATGGGGTCAATGGTACGATACAGTTGGAGGTGCTTATTGCAGGAAGGAATAAGCAATATGTTGAAGACTTGAGATCTTGTGAAGATATATTGAGAGCTAACTGGTGGGTTCGGAAACAGAGACTTGACGTCGTAGAAACCAGTTTATTATCCTCTTCTACTTCCACTTTTTGTGTACCTTGAGTAATTCTGCCCTGTCTTTGAACGAGCGCTTCCTGGTGCAGTGAAAATAGTGTATGAACGCCGGTACAGGACTGCAGCGATGGTCTGCTGTCTCGGCGGGAGAGGATGTTGGGATCCGCCGACATTAGACATGTCTGGGGACGCGTGAGTTCGCTGGCAGGCTAGCGTTGCGGTGTTGTGGGGTAAGTTCTTTCCCCCAACCATAAGGACCCACTACAAAAAAATGTCGCATTCACGAATTAGGAAGAGATCGAATACCGATCGACTGGTGTCGAGGCCGAGGCAACCTACTAAGGGTTGAAACTGCTTGTTCAGAGAACAAGTTGGGACGAGCAACAACGAACGGACTGGTGGAGACTTCGTCATTAACGACGATCTTTATAGCCCACAAATAAGAGTGGGGCAGCCAGATGGAGGTGGTGGCCCCTCACACCCTCCCAACCGGATCAAGATCCCAAAGTAGACGTGGCCATATATTTCACTTTTGAGTGGAAAACTCATACAGACATAATTTGCATGAACTTTCCCATCCGAAGAAAAATATAGACGTGACCGATTTATGTTATAAAATTATGTGATCGAATCACATAACCCTGCACCATAAAAGGGCACGCGAGTGGAAGGCCACACTACCCGGGAAGAGCCCCTGCTAAACAACGAAACGGTGGAGCGTGCCCGATGGCTAGCCCATATTAGGGAAGATGCCCGCCATCGATGCGGATCCTATACCCGGTCTGGTACACCGAAATAAAAAGACCGAGGTGTGCGTTTAGCTATTCATTATTATTATTCTTTTTTTGTTTTTTTTTTTTCAATTAATTAAATTCACAATTCATTACTTCAATTTGAATGAAATTTTCAAAATCAACCTGTTATTGCAAAATGCGATGTGAGGACAAGAAAATATTATGCTTTTTGGAATTTGATTGCTACATACTAATTGAAGCTCATCTCTAAAAGATTAAGCCTTCTTCTTCTTATTAGCACTAGAGCCGCTCTCGGGCCTTCGCTTCCTGCAAACAGCGCCTCTAACCCAAGCAGCGATGAGCTGTCTTCGTCGACCAAGTCAGACCAGCGTTTCCTCGGCTTCCCCACTGGCCTCCGGCCTTCAATTCTCCCAACGAATACCTTTTTGGGTATCCGTTGTTCTTCCATACGATTCATGTGGCCAGCCCATTGCAGCTTCCGCAGTTTTACAATCGTTGAGATCTCTGGTTTGTCAAAATTTTATACAGTTCATGGTTGTATCAAATTCGCCATTGGTCCCCGTCAAGCGTTGCTCCAATTATTTGCCTCAGAACCCGTCGCTCAGAGGCGTTCAATATATTTGCGGATGCTTGTGTTAGGGTCTATATTTCACACCCATAGCATAACACAGGTCTTATCACAGATTTGTATACTTGGAGCTTTGTTTTTCTCTGTATGCAGCTGTTCTCCAAGATTGTCAATACTTTTTGTTTTACAAAAAAAATGTATTTCTTAGTTGTATATATTTTGTTTTGTCATAAGGTTTAGTGACCCATCAAATTAAGATTATTATAGAATCTATTACATATAGTAGTTTTTATCATTCTCTCATTGTCGTCTGGATACAATACGACATTAAAAGAAACCATTTAAAATATAAAATAATGAATGAAAATGTAGCTGAATAAAGTCTAATGCGAAATAGGATATTTCAGCAACCTATATTGATGAAAGCTGATTATATCAGACACCAAGGAATTTCAGATCTAGTCAAGGTCCACTCCTAACAAATGCATCCAAATTACTGTTTACTATTGGACTATTATTCGTTTTGAATCCATTACGTGCATAAAACAAATACAAACAATTATGTATAGCTATACAACTTTGGTTCGATATTAAACAGAGCAGAAACAAACACAACTCAACTTTAAAGAGTCAAACTTATTAACATATTCCAGTCACAAAATTTTGAAGCACTATATATTAATTACTAGATGAGCACGTCGTATTTACGGAATCATGCAAGGTTTATAGGAATCGATTTGACTGATATGAGATGATTATCTTTTACATTACATTTAAAGATTGGCTGCAATTGTTTGTCTCAGTGAACTTTAAATTATCATGTCTTAAAATTCTTAAAGAAACTAATGAATTTGTTTAAAGCATCAATTTTCTTTCCATGTTTTTCATTACATAATGGGTAAGATTAGCTTCATAAAAAAATCAATGAATAATTTACGGGCTGTTATAGTTCAAAAGTAAGGCTCAGCTAAATTTAAATAATTTTTTCCCAGTCCCATCACATCTTGCGTCATTCCGTGTGTTTACCCCACAAACTAGCAAAAGAATATATTTTCGATCAAATTTAAAAGTTTCTTTGTGGCTTTTATGAAATGGCATGAAATAGTGGAGTTGTTTTTGCATTGATACTTTTTAAAAAATTAAAAATAAATGAAATGTTCTTAAAATTCTTTAAAATGTTAAATTTGCTGCCAAACTAGTGAACGGCTAGACATGCGTCTGGGAAGAGAAGAATTGATGTCGTCCCCAAGTGTTAGGCGAGCAACCGCTTCCTTACACCGTTGGTACAGCTGGGTGTATTTAATTTCAACCTCTATGATTGAACTATCATGGAGCATTTACAGCGCATTGTTAGCTTCAAAATCTTTTAACACATATTCTGCCTTTTGCGTTGAACTTGCATCACTTTACACGATTCGGCTTTTTTTAGGGTTTTGTACTAAAATACAAAACCCTATTGCAATCACGACCTGTGTCCGTCTGTCCGTCCGTCCGTCCGTCCGTCTGTATGTCACAGCACTTTTTCTCCGAAACTATAGAAGCTACAGCCATGAAACTTTGTGGAAAGGTCAGAAGTGATGACCTCTTGAAAGTTCAATGGTGGGACAAATTTTCAAAGGGGTTTGAGGGGGGTCTCCCCATATAGGGAAGTGACCCCCCAAAAAAAAATTTTCAGCATTGGTTGTCGAGTAGGGCGTCATTGGAAAGGTCTTAATGAGATCTTTTCAAAACAAGTCTTAAAATTGCCTTACAAGTACCGAGGGGGGCAGGGGAAGGGGAAATGTACGAACTTTTCGCGTACCCCCCCCCCCTCGCGATTGGACACCTTCCATCCGAAAAATCTGAAAAAATCATGGATGTAGGCCTTAATGAGTACAACAACAACAAATACATGAGAAGTCGAAATTCACTCAACTTTGTTAGTAATAGTATGATTTATTGATTTTATGTTTTCTTGAATAAAATCTAGACGGTACCCTTAAATTCAATAAAATTTAGCACACAGATGATTATTTATAGGATTGATCTTTTCTGAAAGTTTCATAAAGATCGAATGCGATTTGAATTTTCTTGCATTACTATGGAGCCATATGCGCTATGGAGCCATATGCGCTTTTTACCGACTTAGAAACTACAGCTTTGCTAGGATTCGCATGAAAATTTCAGGAATGATAGGTATCATGAAGATGAGTATATACAATTGAAACAAGTCGGAAAGGCAGGAGAGAGCTCCTAGCAAAAGGGCTTTGTAACCATTCTAAGATTCTAAAAAACAGGCCATGAATCAATGATTACAGTACAGAGGAGTGGCCCCTGAAAAAAAATTTAATGAAAGGTAGCCGATATGAGTATCAACTGAAAGTTCTTAATGAGAGCTTTTCAAAACAGTTCTTAAACTGACAGTTTTTGCTTCTGTGGGGCAGAGGGGGGGGGGGGGGGTGGAAACATGAAAAATGTGTTTCGTCCCTCGCGAATGGACACCCGTGATCTTAAAAAATCTGATATAATTATCAAGGGAGATATTTGTGGGTATAACTATAACAAATACCTCAGAAGTCAAAATTCTTTCAACTTTGCTAATAATAGTATGATCCTCGAACATGACATGTTTCTTGATTTTATTCGTTACTGGTTACTGCATTTTGTAAGTTGAGTACAAAACCCTTCTGACATGAGCATAGGTCTGTCTACCCAACTTGTTTACTATTTAAAGTGCTGCTACAGTACTACCGCCATATTCCAGTGGACTTGAAGGGATTATTACGAAGCATCACACTATGACTATATAGTCGTTCTACTGTCGCTATTATACATGGTTAAATGGGAGCGGGCACACTACAACTTTGTGACGATTCTGACCCTTGAACAGTGCTGGCAAGGTGCAAGGATCACGCGGTGATTAAGAGTTGGCTCCAAAACACCAATACAAAGAAAGAAAAAAAATAACTGTATCAGGGTGAGGGAGCCTGTCACGCAAATCGACAAACTGAACGGCATCGACAAGGCAAAGCGTACAATAAGTGATTTTGGCTTCCGCACCGACAAATCTCCGCAACGTTAAATGGCGGAAAATCACATTCCCTATCTGCTATGTTTTCCGCACTTCTCACTTTTTATTTGGGTCACTACTAATTTGTGCGTAAACACTCTTTTTTTTTAATTTCAACTCTACACAAATTATCCCTTTTCTTCAAGCAAATAAATTTCCTATTGAAATGCACATTAAACAGTGGCAATTCACGAGTGCTAGCCGCAAAATATTGACATTTTATTATCACAGAACTACACGCACACCTTTTTGCCTTACAGCGGTTAAATCACGACCAAAAAAGATAAAGAGAACACCATAGCAGCCACTTTTTGCAGAAATCATTTTCCCTTCCCAAACTAGCCTTTTGTCTATTCCCCGACGCAATTCTCCTAACGTGCGCCATGCGTGGTGATCAACACCAGACTTCCCGATTCACTTGTCGATCCGTCCAAAACTTGTCTTTCTTTTCTCGCCTCCCGTCCATACGGTCAATCGCATCAGCTGGGCTCTATAAGCCCAGTTTATTTGTCTTCCGTGATGTAATACACCTTTGAGGAGTATTACATTAGCGTTCCTCAAACCCGGAATTTTACATGCAGATTTGCAATTTTTCAAACAAAATTTAATTGAAGCAGAAAAAATTGAAAGGAAGAAAGGAAATTTGAAATGTAATAAAGGAATTTAAATTATGTACAGAAGATTTAAATGGAGTCAAGAAATTTAAATAAAGTAAAGAAATTTTAACTAGAGTAAAGAAACGAATATTTTAAATTGTTATAAAAGTTAAAACTCATGACGAATAAAATTTTAATTTTATTATAAAGAAAAATTGATATAAAATAACATTTGATAAGATTAATGGGACGAAAAAGTATTCTACAAAAATATGATTGCAAATTCCGAGTAGGAGATAGGAAGGTTTTCGAGCAGTTTAGTTGTGTGACTGCTCGATTAATACACTGGTCTTTTAAGGGAGTTTAATGCATTCTGCTGGCATTCACATGGGTATTTTCGTCATTGGAACATTCTCCCTCATTTTATCACCTTTTTTATGAACCTACAGTGCAAATTTAATTCTTGATAGACATGAGTTTGATTCCTTTAATCTTTAGATATCTCCAATAACTACTTTGCATTCTTTTATATCTCTACTTTATTTGTTGATGTGTAGCTGGTGGTAGATTCCGTTATTGAGTTTGTCATTATGAAGTTAATATTGGATTATAACAATAACGGGTTTTGCTCATGTTTCAGCAATTTAGTGTTCGAGTTTTAAATATTAGGTTTACTTTCAAGTTTAGCTATAAAAGTCCATTAAAACATTAAAAAAATTGCCGAAAATTGTAATTTAAATTCCCCAAGTAAATTATATTTCAATAAAATGTATTTTGTTAAGTTGGTAGGACTGTCCTTAATTACTATGCCAACTATGAGCGTGATCTATCCACCAGTTTGTTTACAGCAGCTGCTTGCGACGGTACACCTCAGTAGTGTGTTGCGATTTTTACAATGGATAAAAAGATTGAGCAAAGAATTGATTTTTTTATTGTAACTGAATTCGAAGCCAAAAATGCAATGAATTCCATCGATCAACCACCATATTCACTACGAGTAGATTTGGCTCAGTGTGATTTGATGATTTTTGATATTTTGCATTTTATTTGCAATTAATTAATTTTTTGTCACAAACTCGCTGAAGGAGCTGAAGGCCATCCCAAAAAGTGCTTATGAAAAGTGTTTCGAGGACTAGAAAAATCGTTGGCGTAAGTGTAGTACATCTGATGGGGATTATTTTGAAGGCGACAAAATAGATATTGATGAATAATTAAATATTTTGCATTTCATTTGCAATTTCCGGGTTCTCATTTGTCACAGCGTAAAGTTTCCTGTGGTCTCCAAGTCCCGTCTAAAAAAAACCATCATTTTGTTACTTATTGGCTGATTTGGCAAAATAATGACCTTATTGCTATCATCAGTATTATAATATGCATATGTGTATTCCCTTCATTAATATTATTATAAGTTACTTTAAATATATTTCCAAAGAGTCAGCATATGAATTGGCTATATCTCATATTATTTATTGAATGATCAATGTCAATGCTGAAAATAAGGTTGGCATCGAGCCTGGACTTATTGTGCACCCCAATATGCCGATAAATCCTAGCGATGGAACTATCTACATTTCCATTCACATCAGAGTATCTGCTATATTTTCAGTTAACGCCTTTTTGTAAGCCTACTTTCATTTTATCATTTTTCAATTTATTATCAATCAATGTATCAACTTATAAGATAAAAATATACGTGTATACTTGTCTTAAAGTATCTCTGGATTTAATAAAAGCTATCTTACTATGAGATCGGATGTTTACTGTTTTGCAATATCAAACAAGCCGGCACTGTGCGGACTAGCTACTTATCGCTTTTGTACGGTGTTTCAGCTGAGCACTTTTGCTGATTCAACTCGAAGTTGCTTTACGATTGCTTAAGATTAAGAAATTACATAAATCGAGTTTTGCTACAAGATTTGTATCTGAATTTGAGTGAGCAATCGTATTGATATTTGGAACAACATTATACTGGAGAAAATTGTACAAATTAATCCCAATATTTGTTTTCTAGCTAAGAAGTTAGTATTAAGAACAAGCAAGGTAAAATCTAATCTTTAAAGTCACACTACGATTATTTTAATTGCTAGCCCTTAATTACAGCAAATTATTTATTGTGGTATAAAACTTATTTAGTGTTCTTGATATCTTTAATCACCGAAATTAGGTGAAGAATCTTGACTGCGTAAATAATGGCCGCAATAAACAGCGCCTAATTGCTACGATTGCTTCATTTAACGCTTCACGAATTGCTTCTATGACGAAGCATTCAGTTATTACACTGCATTAGGAATCGCATGCTGTCCAAGAAAATCCATTTCAATTTCAAGTACAATGAATAAATATAAAAACAGCTTAGCCAGCTTTGAGGTATTTTGCTGTAACGTGAAGGTGAAATTAAAGAAGTGTGCGATTTGCTTGAGCTTCACATATGCGTATCATTCGTGCAAACTCATAATGCACATACTCATATATTTGTACATACAATGCACAGATATCAAGTCTGCAAGTTATGAAAGCGTAACATATAAACAATAACAGAAAACACTGAAAACCATTACAACATCCAAAAATACTACTTTTAATTACCAGCAACTTGCAACATTGCTACCATACTTCACATTTAATTGCCCGTTTCAATTTTTGCAATAAATTGAATTAATATCGTATGAGGGTTTTAAATGCTTTTAAATCATTTAGCGACCTTCATACTCTACATTGAATGAATGTTTATATCTAGGGTTCATTTCCGTGTAATTTATGTTCTTATGTAGATGAGGGATATGTACTATACTATATTTAATGGTGCATTTTATTCTCAATAAAATTAAGAAAGCGATTCATTATCTTTGTTAAAATCTATGTTCGATTTTTATACTCTCTATATATTTATATATTATATACTCAGAGTAAGCCGACACTAAGGTATGATTTAAGGCTTCTTGGTATTCATAATGATATTCATAATTATTTTAATAGAGTGATTATAATTAGGAGTTGACTTACAGGACTATGATAATATTCACCAATCAGACTTACCTAAAAAAAGATAAAAAGAAGTATTAAAAATATATAAAAAAATGTATTATAGGCAAAAAAAGAAAGTAGAAACATCTACTATCATGCCTACTAGAATAACAGAAAAATGTTGAAATAAAAGATGCAATTGCCCGATTGTAAAGGGAACTCATCCCAACTGAGTGAGATCATAGTCTGTCCATCATTATAACAAAGTTTAACGAGTTTCAACCACTTAGTTATTTATTATTGGGTCTCCTTCCATGATTTTTAGGGCTTTGTGAAAGAAATTGTACAAAAACTTACTAGTTTCGCATCATGTCTGCCCGTCCATCCGTGCGTCACAGGAAATTTCTTCAGAAACTCTAGAAGTAAGAAAGCTCAAACTTTGTGGAAAGATCAGAAGTGATGGTCTTTCGAAAGTTTAGGTCTTATATATGTCGAAATTTTTTAAACGGGCATCATGAACTGCAGTCAGGCAGGGTATCTAATGAAAGGTGCCAAGGGGGAGGCAAAATTTACGAAAAATATTTGTGTCCCCTCCCCTCGCAATTGGACACCTTTGAACCGAAAAATTAGAAAAAATCACGAAGGGAGGTTTTTACGAGTACAAGGACAACTAAAGGGTTTTCCATTAAGGAAGGACATAACAATTTTATCTGTTAATAAAATACAGAAATATCGAGTTGAAATTTATTGTGGCTGTAGTACAAGCGTTACATTCTATGATTTTGGTCATATGACCACAACAAACCCGGTTTTCCAACACTCTGGCATACATTTCGAACGGAACTTTGACAATTTCGCATTGGGTGTAGTCTTTGAACACGCATTAAGTTTCTGGCTTGTTGATAAGACCAGTGACGGAAAAAAACCTTGGATCCGAAAAATCTGAAAAAAAATCACAGGGGTGTGGCTTTAGGAGTACACGGGCAACAAATACCTCAGAAATCGAAATTTGATCAACTTTGTTAATTATAGTACATTTTATAAATTTTACCCGTGAATTTCCCAAAACCCACAATTTAAGTTTCTTAAAAGTAATTGTATGTGTCCTGAAAATTTCACAATGATCAAATAATTAACTGTTAAGTCACAGTGGGTTGAATATATAACAATTACAACAATATTAACACGTCATACTATGGATGAACACGCTTGCAACGGACCTAGAAACTTCAAATATGTAGGAATTTTGATAAAAATTTTAAAAATAGTTTGTAATATTGATGTTTTATCATGACAAATCAAGCGACGGGGTTAAAACACTTGGAATAAAATATTGGCGAGTTTGAAATTATAATAGCCATAATAATTTTTCGAACTGAATTTATGGAATCTGTATATGAGTCCAGTTTTGATATGCAGAATATATTGTTTGATTTACTAATTGTTTTACAATACCCTTCTGGCAGGAGCACTCTCCTGCAACTTCAACTTGTTTCTCAAAGTTTTCATGAAAATGCAAGTCATATACTTTAATTTCGTACCCCCTCGGTATTAATAAGGTAATTTTAAAATTTGTTTTGAAAAGATCTCATCAAAACCTTTCCCATGACC
The DNA here is from genome assembly GCA_963969285.1 of Odontomyia ornata. Taxonomy (NCBI): domain Eukaryota; kingdom Metazoa; phylum Arthropoda; class Insecta; order Diptera; family Stratiomyidae; genus Odontomyia; species Odontomyia ornata. Next base: position 104,662,858 of record OZ017738.1, on the reverse strand, counting down.
CCCCCCCCCCCCCCCCCCCCAACTATCCATGGCGAAAATTTTTTAAGGGTCATCCTCCTATGTGGAGAGAACTCTTAAAACTACCAGAAAAACTCTCAAGAGCTCACCAGTTCTGACCTTCCCACATAGTTTCATATCTCTAGCTTCTTAAGTTTCGGAGAAAAACTGCTGTGACATACAGATGACGGACGGGCGGCTGGGCCGATGAACACTGGTTGTGATTTCAATAAGGTTTTCTATTGAAGTATTAAAACCTAAAAAATATCCGAAAGTCACCTGACCACGTAGCAACCTTACGCTCTAAGAATAAGCAACACTTTAAGGTTTACTAAACACATTTTCATTAGATTTTAAGCAACCTCAACTTGTAAACCAGCAGAGGAATCTTAACGCTTTTCAACACTTTCACCCCAACATGCTGCGCCCTTTTGTGGGTTTCCAATTTATGCAGTCCCATATAGAAAATTAGTTTGAATCATTGAGTATATACTGGAGACGGTGTAATTTCATTTCTCAAATAAGTCATACATACATACATTCTATGCATGTATCCTCCCCACCTTCAAGAAATCTCCAGTTGTCATGTAACCTCGGACTATGACTACCTACATATTAACGTAGTACATAGTTCGCTCAATCAAATTTCCATTTTTTACCAAAATGTACGAGTCTTAAGGACTAAGCTTGAAGAACCCTTCTTTTCTTACCGACTTAGTAATGATACCGTTATTTGCTTTTCTGAGATGTGGCTAAATGCAAATATTGTTAATTCAGGAACTTTCACTGGATGACATTATTTATAGATGTATCGTGATTTTATCTTCACAAATAAATCTAATGGTGATGAAGTCTTCCTTACCGTCAACAAATCTATGCCCAGCATCTTTTGAACTGATTTTAGTTTTTCTCATGCCCTGGACTCTGTATTAGTTAAAGTAAGTTTATCTAATAGTGCCTCCATATTGATCTCATCTGTATATGATCTTTTTAATTCCTCTTTGCAATTATATGAGCCATTTTTTCGTGATCTTGCTTCCTTTCTCCAAGCAGACAATCCGCACTCTAGGATCTTTGATGTCGGATATTTTAACCTGACTACCATAAAGTGGGCTGGCCCCCTGTTTCAACAATCTCTTCTACAAACACATCTTCCTTGGCTACTGCTTCCGTCCTTTCTCTCTGCTCTCTATCCCAGTATCATCAAGTTTGTAATACCAATGGTCGTCTACTTGACCTTATTCTTTTCAATCTTCTAGCTCATAATGTGTCGGTATATTTTTCCTTACATCCTTATGTTCCTCTTGACCAAAATCATTCACCTCCATCCATTGATCTCAATGTCGACCCCTTTATCCTTACTAAACCAGTTTATGCTCTTAAGTTTTTTTTTTCAAATTGTACATGAGGCACTTAACACTGCACTTTTAGTTCTTCTGAACCTTAATTATGAATCTGGTGTAAATAAATTTTATGCATTTCTCCATAAACTTAACTATTTATAAACACCTCTTCAGGCTATTCGAAAGGAAAGACCGAAGTCTTGGCTTATTACGCGTGTTCTGACCGCCTTAAGTGCCAAAGATAAGGCACGTTGTGAGTATAAGGGTTCAAGTACTGCTGAAAATAAATCTATCTTTAGCAGGTTGCGTTCAGATGCCAAAATAGAAATCAAACTTACGTTAAAAATTACTTTCACGTTTAGAAGCTTCCCTAAATGCAAATAATGTAAGACCCCGTGGTCCTAAATCAATGCATTATAAAAATTTGTCTTCTATTCCTTCTACCGTAGTGCCATTTATTCCTTCTACCGTAGTAGCAGTGTAGAATGCTCTTTTCCTCAGGGAATTCCAGATTTATTCTCTCAGTATTTTTCCTCTAACTTTTCTCTTGTCGTCAACTTCACTTCCTCCTTCCCAGCGAGGAATCATGTTTATTCAACTCCCTTTTTAAGCACTAACTCCTCTGAGCCGAGTCATTAATTCATTCTCTTGCTCCGAATATCAGCCCTTGTACAGATGGTTTGCATAGTATTTTTGTCAAGTCTTTGGCCTTTGTGCAGTTCTCTTCCGTGTCCCTTCTTTTAAATCTGAGCGTAAGCAGTGGGTCCTTTCCCTCCTGTTGGAAAAGTGCCTGGTTCTCACCTACCCATAAAAGTGGTGACCCTTCATCTGTGTGTAATTACCGTCCAATATCCCTGATTTCTGGTCTTCCGAAGTTGCTTGGGCGTTTGGTTCACAACCATCTCTCCGATTCATTGCGTACAATTATTGCAAGCGAACAGCATGGATTCCGCAAAGTTCATTCGACGTCCACTAATCTGATGCAATTCACTGACATTGTAGCTACGGCATTGGATAATCAATATCAAGTTGATGTGTTATTCACTAATTTCACCATAGCGTTTGACACAGTCAATCATCGTCTTCTTTGCTATAAACTTGAAGCTTTAGAATCACTCGTACTCTTTTGTCAATGTTTTTTTCTTATTTAACGCATCGTGCATGTCGAGTTACTTTTTGTGGATCCACCTCTATTCTATTTTATCCTTCTTCCGATGTTACTCAGGATTCTATTCTTGGACCCGTTCTTTCCTAATGTTTATCAATGATCTCCCCTCAGTAACCTCTTCTCGTTGTTATGTCCTTAATGGAAAACCCTATATATATAAATATATATATATATATATATATATATATATATATATATATATATATATATATGTATATAAATATCCATACATACATATGTGTATATATCCATATATAGATATGTGTATATATATATATATATATATATATATATATATATATATATATATATATATATATATATATATACATATAAATATATATACATATACATATAGAGGTTTATAAAATCCAGAAAGATACATTAGGTAAATATCTCGGATGTAATCGTTAACCAATCACATCAGCAGGGCAAAAACAAAATGGTGGCCATTTTAGACAAAAACCGATGATTTCTGTTCTGCCCAAAGTACTTTTAATTTGGAGGAAATTTAGTAGAGGTGTTCACTAAACTTTGTAATGAAGTACACAATAAAAGATTCAATGTCAAACCAGCTAAAACAAAATGGCGGACTCTCAAAGGCTGGGAAACGTAAAAAAATTTGCTATTGTAGCTGTGACCAAGCCTTTCAATCCCCGCAGTGGGAATGCTGGTCCACAGGAATAGCTGTGGAGGCTAGCATTCTTTGAAGATTGCCACCCCACGGACTCGATGATATAAAGGCCAATGTGAGGTTCCTCCTGGGATGACTGATAATGACCCTGACTGAATCTGGATAGCACTTTGAACGATGAATGAAAACGATGCTTTTGACTGGTGGATATGATGATTTGGACTTAGTTCCTTTGCACGGTAGTACTGAGGTGAGACCATTGTGTGTACGGCATCAATCAAACTATCATGCCATCTCCGTTCCGGTGAAACTTTGGCAGACCTCAGATTACGTTCGGAGTTCACACCATTGGCTTTGTGGTGTAGGTTTACTTATCCCCATAAAGACTTGTGCCTACCCTCGCATGTCCTGCCTGCTCTCCAGTGATAATTACGGGACCAAATAAGGTAACTATCTACAGGGTTATCCATTTCATGGTAGGAAAGTTTAACCCTGCCATTTGACATCTGTCAGAAGTGAATGTCATCCAAAGCGTGTTTTTTTAGTTGCAGGTTTGCCATTTAGAAATATGGATCGTTTAACAGTTGAAGAACGCGTTTAAATTATTAAACTTTATTATAAAAATGGTGATTCTGCTGTATTAACATTTAGGGCTTTACGGGCCAATTAATCGACCTACACAGCAAACAATTTTGAACACAGTGAGAAAATTTGAAGAGACTGGATCAGTTATTGATATTGCAAGGCTTGTGCATCATCGCAACATTCGTTCTGCTGAAAATATCACTGTCGTTGCTCAAAGTGTGGAGGAAGACCCGATTTTGTCGATTCCTCGACGTGCTTATCCTACGGCTCATTGTGGTGGATTTTGCATTTGGATTTGCATCTCCATCCATACAAAATCCAACTCACTCAAGAACTTAAGCCTCAAGATCATACACAACGCAGAATGTATGCGAATTGGCTGATTGAACAACAAGCCATTGATAACGATTTTTCGAACAAAATTTCCTTAAGTGGTGAGGCTCATTTTACGCTCAGTTGTTCCGTAAATAAACAGAATTGCCGCATATGGGGCTCTCAAAATCCTCAGATGATTTCAGAAAGGCCTTTGCATCCGGAAAAAGTGACCGTTTGGTGTTCATCATGGTCTGGTGGTGTTATTGGCCCGTATTTTTTGAAAACGATCAAGGAAGAGCCATTATAGTCAATTCTGACGGCTATGGACGGATGTTAACCGATTATTTTTGGAGAAAAATTGAAGATTATGATCTGAAGAACATGTGGTTCTAACAGGACGGAGCCACACAACACACTCTAATCGAGCAATTTTTCAAGAGAAATTTCAGGGACGCGTAATTTCGAGATTGAGTGATGTCAATTGGCCCGCAAGATCCTGCGACGTAACACCTTTGGATTTCTTTTTATGGGGCTATGCAAAAGGTCATGTTTACGCGATCAATCCTCAAAATCTTGAGCAATTGAAAATCAATATTCGTGAAGTCATGGCCGAGATATTGCCGGAAATGTGCCGAAAAGTCATTGAAAATTTCCTCAAAAGGATGGAGGCCTGTAAGAGGTCCCATGGAGGACATTTGAATGATGTTGTGTTTTACGTATAATCTTTATATTGAATAAAAAATTATGTTTGCATCTGAATATTTTATGTGTTTTCTTTAGCTTAACTTTACCAAGCGTAAAATGGATAATGGAGGTAGCAACTCCAAGGGGGACCCAATTAAAAAGGAGCAATCTCAACATGAAAACTTAAAAGTAGGTTAAAAAAATATAAGTAAAAATACCAATGAAAACAACGGAACCAACAATTACAGACATGATATTAATAGCTCATTAAGAACAATAACAATGACAACAAAAACGACGATAAATACAACAAAGTAAAGACGGACAAAAAATGGAGAACAAAGGATAACCTTGTCTGAACAGAAATTCCTTCAGCGTTCGAGTGCGGAAAAAAATGATACAAGTACCAGATCATCCTTAAAAAAGAAAGGCAGAGAATTTTTCAGCATCCGAAAGATGTTTATGATGTTGTAAAAAAAGGAAAGAATACCGAGAATCCGATAATCACTGCTACGACCACTATCAAAGCGACCTAAATATTTTTTAAATGCCGAAATATTAACTATCCATCATGAGATCTGCAAAGTGATCACGGTAGAAAAAGAAAGGAGTGAACAGGCAAGCAATGCGATCAGCATGTACCTCGTCAAAAATCAGCAAAGGTATAAAAAATGGGCTCCTTGCACTAGAGGAGCTCTTGGATTGCATACAGCACTACCGGTGGAGATGGTTAAAGACCGAACACTGAAAAACGAAGAAAAGTAGAACGCTAAAGAAGCGTCAACGACCAAACCTATAGGGCATGTGCAGATAGTTTTACTATCAAACATCAATAAAAGAATAGCGTCTAGCCCGATTTAAGGAAGAACGAGGCTTTTAAATGGGCGTGGAATGCTAGATCAGGGGTTTAAGATAGTTCTGGCAAAAGAAGCAAGGAAAGTCATTAAGAAAAAGGACCAGAAAAAGGTTCATATGGATGCCTAGCTAGAAAGAAGACCTGACACAAAACAGGAGAGAAAACGCTACGCTCAAAATCCCAACAGCAGGCACTGCTCATAAACGTCCAAGATGGCCAATCCTACGGAAGGGTTTTGCTGGATATCAGGGAAAAGTAAGGCTCAAAGAAATTAACACTGCTTTTAAAGTAGCATGACCAACTCAACTCAGCACATGATATTCTTTGCAAGGATGCTGGTCCAAGACTGGATCTTGGGAAAGTCTTAGGATCAGGAAAATTTCGGGTTTTTCAGGAAGCCTTACTCAAGATTAAATACTGCCTACACTGCAGTTTAACCACCCAAAACCTGCTCAAGTAATTTGCAAGGGACATGAAAGCCAACTTTTTGCTGATGAGTGAACAATGCCACTATAAAAGTTCTACATCATGAAATCCTGGCAAAACTGGCAATGCATCGTCTGTGTTTGAAACAGTGATTTCCAGGGGAGACTAGGAATGGTTTAGTATGGGTATAATGCTCAGACTACCTTCTTTAGTGTGTACTTAATGTCGAACGGATGGATATTATTATTTTAAGGCAAGCTCAGTGCTTTGGGGTGCGCTGCCTCGAACACTGATGGCAATGTGCTCATTAGGGGAGACTTCAACTCTAAGGCAGTCCAGTGAGGCATACTTTTAACAGGCCCTAGAAATGGAGGCCGGGTGATAATGCGCTACACAGCCGGAACACCCCAACTTTCCACTGTATTTGCTGTGAAGGAACCATAACGCAGATACATGTAACAAAGAAAATGAAAGAGATCGTGTGGCCACTTTTCCTGCTCATTATGCGCATGTTGTCGCTGGCTACGGTAAAGCAGCTATCGTGTACTCACTCTTCATACAGCCAGAACTAGAAGAGGCATTATTATCAGAAACAAGAAAGACTCCAGATCCTGACTTGCTGCTCAGTATATTCAACGCTTGCCAACGGAACGGGTTTTCCCGGAACAATGGCAGGAGGCACAACTTGTGTTGATCAGCAAGGGAAAGAAAATCACAAACCACCGTCTTCATGCATGCTAGACACGGCTAGGAAAATGCTAGAGAAACTCATCAAGGGAAGACTCACTAATGCAATTTGTGCTGCTGGGGATCCATCTACTCAGGACTATGACTTGAGAGCAGGAAGTTTCACCATTGATGCAATAACAGAGCTGGTGAGTGTTTCCTAAAAATGCGGAGGCACATAGCCGCACCAAGCAACGGATCTTTAATTGATGACACTCGGTGTTGGAAATGTCTTCAATTCCGCTAAAATGGAAGATATTCTGCCTAAGAATATTTTATGTGACTTTTGGGGAACCACATGACGTACCAATTTCTACTTTATGACATGCCACAGGGCCAACGAAGAATAGAAGTTACATCGGATGTTGCTTGGGGATCTATCCTTGGCCCAGATCTAAAGAACATGTCTTAAGATGGGCTACTGAGAATGAAGATGCCTAATGTGTTACAGTTGATCAGCTATACGAAGATATTTTAGCTCTAGTCACTGAACGTAATGTTTTGTAAACCTTTTTCCATTGAGTCTTGCAAAGCAAGTCCCGGTGGCTTTGGAAGCATTATCTTCTGTATACTGCTCTTTTGCATTTTACACTGTAAACAGTGACCAGCTACATATGCAAAAAGGTGCGAATTGTAATCAAACTATCTGTAGGCGTAGCGAGTGCATCATATATTAGCCGAAGTGGGTATGTATCAACATAATTGATTAAAGCATATTATATAAGGCGCGTTCCAAAATAAACAGGACTTCCGTCATAAAATTATTGTGTGGTGCCATCTGTAAATGAGGTAGTGCATTGAAAAGTTCCATTCCCCTCTGACTTTCACTGAATGTTTGGTGACATTCGGTTCAGTGAAAGCGAAGTTATTGCAGCTAAAGTGACAGTATGTTTGCGTCATCGGTACAAAAATGAGCTCCGAAAAAGAATTGATGAAAAGAGTTTATGGCGGTGATTGTCTATCTTGTGCCATAGTTCATGAGTGGCTTACATGTTTTAGAGATACTCGTGAGGACATAAATGACGATGAACATGCGGGCCACCCAAAATCAGTGATCACCAAAATTTCCATCGAAATTGTGCGTGAATTTATCAAAAATTTGCCGAAATCACCGTTAATATTCATGGAATCGGAGTTTAATATCTCCAAAACATCGATTTATTGCATTTTAACCGATCCTTTGGGCTTATGAAAGGTCTGTGCACGTTTTGTTCTGTACAAGTTAACTGATGGTCAAATTGCTCAAAATTCAACATTCGAAAGACATCATTAAAGAGGCGAGAAAAGACGAGAACTTCCTTTATAACACTGCAACTGGTGATGAAACGTGATGTCTCTAATATTAACCCGAAACCAAGCGTCAAAGTGCCGAATGGAAGGCTCCAGACGAGCCACCACCCAAAGAATCGCGTTCGCAGAAGTCAAAAAGCAAGTCGATGCTCATTTGTTTTCACGATTCCAAGGTAATTTCCCACAAGGAGTTCGTGCCAACGGGCCAAACCGTCAATAAAATTTTCTATCTCGGCGTTTCGAAGCATTTGTTGCATCGGCTTTGTCGAATTCGGCCTGAATACCGCGAAGGAGGAAGCTGGTGCTTATTGCATGGGAATGCACCATCTCATCGATCCACTCTTGTGAGTTATTTTTTGCCTAGAAATCGCATCAATCACTCACCGTATTCACCTGATATGGCTCCATGTGACTTTTACCTATTCGGAAAATTGCATTTGGCCATGAAAGGAAAACGCATTGTGTCCGTAGAGGGCATCCAGGTTTGTACCGACTTTCTGATCGACATTCCGGTCAATGACCTGAAACACTCTTTCGAAAAGCTTTTGTATCGAGGCCGAAGGAGACTATATTGAATAAATAAACTCGAATTTATCAGAACAAAGCTCCTGTCGTTTCTTTTTTAGGTTCGTCTCGTTTAGTTTGGAAAGTGCCTTATACAACGTGGCTTCTTTCATGAAAAAGAGGCTTGTAATGTTTATTTAGGATTACCCAAACTCTGTTTCGATGCAGGCTCACTGCAGAATATAAAGGGTTTTCCGTTAAGGACATAACAATTCTATCTATTAATAAAACCCAGAAATATTTGAGACATTGGGTACAAATTTATTGTGGGTGTAGTGCAAGTATTACATTTTATGAATGGTTTTGGTCACATGACCATCTTGAGCCCATTTCTATCGGTAGATTTTTTAGACCCAATTTTCCACCACTTCGGCACACATTTCGACCGGAACGTTGGCAATTTTGCGTTGGATGTTGTTTTTGAGCTCATCTAAAGTTGCTGGCTTGTTGGCGTAGACCAGTGACTCGATATAGTCCCATAAAAAGAAATCTAACGACGTTAGAACGCATGAATGAGGCGGTCATTCGATCGAACCATTTCTCAAGATAACACGTTCACCATATTTGCCTTGCAATGAATCGATTGTAAGTCGTGTTGTGTGGCTAGTGGCAACATATCGTTGAAACCACATATTGTTGATGTCAGGTTTATCTAATTTTAGCCACAATTAATCTTCCAACAAAGCACGATAGCGCATTGATAAAAACATGACGGTCGTTTTCATCCACGAAAAATATGGCCCAATCGCAGTACCAGTAACTTTTCGCAGATACAACGGTGTCTCAAGAAGCACATATAGGTTTTTTGCTGACCAATAATGCATGTTTTGCTTATTAACAAAGCCATTGAGCCAGAAATGAGCTTCATCGCTGAAAATGATTTTTCGATGAAATTCATCATTTTCTTAAAGCTTTGCTAGAGCCCAATCGGAGAAGTTTCGGCATTTCGAATGATCAAGTGACTTCAGTTTTTGAGTCAATTTGATCTTGTAATCATGTAAGTTAAGATCTTTTCGCAATATACACCACAGTGTCGTTTGAGTGATGTCCACTCCCTGCGAACGACGTGGAATCATCTTATTTGGATCATTTTGAATCGATGCGCTTACGGCTGTGATATTTCCTTCGCTTCAAGCAGCATGACGTCTTTTTGGCACTGAAATATCCAAACGTAAAAATGTTGGCTCAAACGTATCCACTGCAGCACGCACAGCCTGTCGGTTGGGACGATTATTACGGCCAAAAATTGGAGTAAGCACTTTTAAAGTTGCGACCACCGACTTAGAATTTCGGTAGTAATTTTTAATAATTCTCAAATGTTGCTAGTTCGTGAACTTTACCACGATAAAAATGTTGTGTTTAACTAACATTTTGACACTGGCAATCTATTAAAAATGTTTTAGGGTGCATTCATATAAAGATACAAAATTGTTTTGTCCCTCATGGAAAGCCCTATGCATATGAGAAAAGGTTTGCGTTTAGGCTATAAAAAGCAACGATTGTAACTCAAAAGTGGCTTGAAATTTTGATACAGGCCTAATAATTGAATGCCAGATTGAAATTTTAATTCAAGAAGACTTCATAACCTACAATGAGCTGACTTCATAAAACGTATGGGTACCTAAAGAGGTATTGGTTTTTGAAATTACAGAGCACCAGCCAAAAGAAAAGTAACTAAAAAAAATTTTTTGCGACTATCTTGACAAAAAACGCTATTTGCTGTGGGATTCCGCAGTCGGTGAACTAAGGCATATATTGTATTTAACAGTGCAAAAAACCGTGGCTCAAAGTAAAATGATTATCGCAGCGACAATACAATTCAGCTGAAGTTTTCAACACTGTTAAAGTGTAATAGTGATATATGCTTTTGATTTCATCATTTTACGGTCAATGATCTGTGAATCTTAGACTAGATTAACATTTTTGAATGCAAATTGTTAAATTTTTACATATTTCATGCAATGAACACAACAAACAACTTTTAATCATCAGTGAATAAACGTGTTGTTAAATATTGCCCGTAGCAATAAGTGGCGACGTTTAATTCGCTCTTTTAAAATTATTCATTCATGTTTATTGGTTGACATGATGGAACAAAATTACGTACACATGCAAGAATATAAAAGTCAACTCGTGGTAATAAAATAATTGCCAAAACAAATTGGACAATTTCCCAATTTAATTAACGAGCTGAACTATTTCATGAAATATTAATATTTACCCCTCAAAGCAGAAATTATATTAACTGGCTTTCTTTTTTATTTTATCATATACTACATACAGAAATGATGTCGTCAGTTTACATGAAAAATATAATATTTAATTATTGAAGCATAAGCGGTTGAAAGATGATTTAATTTATGCGAGTAATATCATAAAATGGAAATGAATGAATTTTTAATCAGTAATAATTAATGATAGTTTATGTCGAGTGATGTTTTTGGTATGATATTTTATAGAAAGATTTTGTGCCGGGTGAGCGACTGAATGACTATTCGTAGGTTGAAGCACTGGAGAAAGCTGAAGTGGTGAACCTTTGGAAGAGAGTCCCCACAGCAAGGTTGATCAATACTAGGGAAGTACTGGTTGATTCGAAATTATTTGTAAATTATCTGGAGTTGATGATTGGCCCAAAGATGAGTTTCTCTGAACAAATCAGGGTAACGGCTGGTAGAGCAGCTACAGGCGTATGGGCTTTGAGTAAACATACGACCAACGTGAAGGGACCCAAACCGTCAAGAAGATGAATTTTTATGAGAACCGTAGAGTTGTTGCTACTGTACGGAGTAGAAATATGGAGCGACGCTCTCAGTAAGGAAGTGTGCCAAAAATGTTTGACACACATACAGAGAAGAGAAGCACTGAAGATTGCATCTTCATGTATGAAAATCTTTGATCTGGAGGTACTTATAATTGAAGGCGTCATATATATTGCCTTCCTTGCTAGAGCGCGTCATACAATCTAGCTGCGTTGAAATGAAGGTACATAAGGACATTTGACCGCGGGGTGAAATAGCGCTCACTTAATGATTGGCAGCAGTCTTGGGTAAACAGCACAAAGAGAAGATGGATTGCGAACCTCATCCCTGATTCGAGGACGTGTCTCAATCGAACAAGCAGTGCGGCAGATTCTACCCGGCCCAGCTCTTGAGCGGGCATTGGTTTTTTCAGTCTTACTTGCACAAAAATTGTAGGTCACAGTCCCATAATTGTGGATTTCATGCAAAAGAGACAGGTATTGTCCATCATACAATTTTTCACAAGTAAAAAATTTAAAAATATGCGCCGGAAAGAACTTTCCCTGGAAAATTTGGCTATGGAGATGCTTGCACCGATTGGCAAATGGAATTATGTGGTTCGTTATGTTTGAGCAATCCTAAAAGATAAAAAGGGCTCACAGCAGCTAGAGATGTCAGAGTAGGGGATCACTTTTTGATCAATTTCTTGTCCTCCCTTGAGGGTGCCCCGGGGTGCAGCAGAACGAGGTTTAGCCCATAATAATGTGATCAGCGGTTCGAGATCAGGGTCTCAGATTGACATGGGAAGTTTTTAATAGGAAGTCCAGACGTTTTGCGCATCTTGAAGCCCCATAGTGTTTAGATGAAATTTGATACAGAGAGTCATTGAACCGTGCGATGAAGCTCACAATTAAAACATCCAGATTAAACTATCTGTGGTAGATGCAGTAGAGGCTTAGCAAGAAAAACATGTGAAATTGAGTTTGCTGTGATTGGTAGGTATCTATGTCCATATAGGACTGCAGCGATGGTCTGCTGCCTCTGCGGAAGAGGATGGTAGCATCAGCCGAGATTGGCCTTGTCTGGGGATGCGTGAATGCGCTCGCAGGCTAGCGTTGCGGTGTCATGGGGCGGGTTCGTTCCCCCAGCACAAGGACCCACTACAAAAAGAATTCCGCATCCATGAATTCTCGGCTCTCAAAAGAAAGGTCGACCGAAGTCGAAAACTGTAGGTAACTAACGAAGGGAAAATTGCTTGCTCAGAGAACAAGCCAAAACGAGTCAAAACAGACGGACTTGGGGAGACTTTGTCGTTGCCCGACGATTCTTATGGCCCACAAATAAGAGTGGAGCAACCGGCACCCGCCCAACCGAATCTAGATTCAAATGTTGACGTGGCCGTAAATCTCCCGTTAGAGCGGAAGACTCATATCAACCTCCTCTGTACGAGCCCTCCCATCAACGGGAAATATGGATGTGACCAATTTATGTCATGAAATTATGTCATCGAGTCACCCAACTCTATGTCATAGAACAGGCACGTGAGTGGAAGGCCACTCAACCCGGCAACCCGATGGCTAGCCCATGTCATGCGGAAAGCCTTCCATTGTGGCGGGTCCTATACCCGGTCAGAAAGACAGGATGGAAAGACCGTGTTTTTAATGTTTAACAATTTATTTTATTTATGAATTCAATTGGAACTATTAATAACAAAAGAGGACTTACAACTTTTGTTTTTTTGATAAATTACCTGGCCTGAAATAAAGGTGATATTCTATTGCTATGATTGACTCGGTTTACTTTACTCAAAAAATTTTTAATTGAAGTTGTTCTTGAATGCGGTGCAATGTTGAAAAAATGTTAACTTTGTAATTTGTAAAAGACTACGTAAGGTTTTTAGGCCAAAACGAACAACGTTTGCCTACTTGATCGGCTCAGGAAGTATTTACTGCTGTTATTTTTACTAGCTCCAGTAATTGCAAATAATATTTTTTTTTCTTTTTACTTCTTTCTTACTATAGCTTTTTCAGGATATTTTTTATTGAACACACACTCACCAAATTGGTGTCTAAAATTTTGCTACTCATATTCGCTTAATTATTGAAAAATTCAATTTAACTTTTATATCCCGCCTCAATAAACATATAAGGGTGGTTACTTCATTACATTCACCATTGTAAAACAACAACAACTACATTATATGCTCAACAAAGCCTATACATTATACAAATATATCTACGGAAAAACACCAAACATTGTAGCTAGTCCCTTATATGCAGTTTTCGTATTCATGCAATAAAAAAATTCGCTGCATTTTGAAATCAAAGTAAAATGGACATATTGTTAAATCAAAACTGCACTAATCCATTTATTTTAATCTGTTCTATTGTATTTGACCAGGGATTGTAATATAACTTAAACGTTAACTTTGACTGCCAGAAACTTGAGCTTTCATGTAGAAATGCTTTGCATGCAACTAAAAATGTACATTACGCCCTGAAGAAAGCTTATTTATTAGGTACAACCGGTTTATTTAAAAATTCCAATAGAGCTTGACAGGGCCATATTAAGGTACTCATTCTATAATTCAACTGAGTTTTAATCCAACGCCCCCATCATTTTCAAACCGTATCATTCAATTGTATTAAGGAACATTAAATTTACTTAAAATATCATTATTTGATTGCAAAAAGAAAAAATACACATGGGAGTAATAAACAAGAGGAAAATTTTCATTAAATTACTGAAAACTGCACTTGATGTTACTTTGCACAATAAAACTCACAAAGGCTAACAGTAACGCAAATTTCATTTGAAGGCTTGGTATTCACTTTTGTATTATTTTGAAATATTTGGACTTTTCAAAATGTCATATTTCTTCTGATATGTATAGTGATTTCCCGATTTATTGCTTAACGAGTACATGTACAAAATAACGGTTTTGTGCTATGAAGATTCATTTAACAGTAGGTTAGCCTTCTACTTCTACTTTAATTCTCATAGGTTGTAATCGTTTAAGAACATTTTAATTTAAAAATGCGTTGAAGTATTGTACAGTACCTCCCAGCAAATATACTTATTGCATTTGTTCCGATGCGTTTACGAATTAAACGGGCAGACATTGAGCTAACTTGCAGTGTAAGTGGTCTCTCTGCGAATTTTGGAATTACTGCTATACAATCATCACGTTCCTGTTCACTACTCGCAAATAAATTGTAGACTCTTTCCGGCGTAAATAATGTGCAATTAAAGCCTTGATCTTTTGCCTCTGTTGGCGCTCCAACACGAGCACTATAGCCATTCAAATGATGACCTTAATTATTATCTCCTTTTCGGTGCATCGAGCACTTCTCCATTTCAACTGTGCTCGCCTTCGCTTTTCGCTAAATACGTGCACTAATGCATCAAGTTCAATGTTCAGACGCAAACGTTTTGTACTCACGTTTCACATTTGCCCCTGCGGCAGCCAAATTTGATTTTTGGCACATTACATCCCTTTTCTTGCGGGTCCCTGGACCTAAAATACGCTTTTAAACTCTGCCTTTTGCGAAAACGTTCATGTTTTATGAGCGATTGTTCTTTACACCGCCATTTATTCGGAATTCTGCATCAGAATTATGTTTTGTTGTCTTGCGGAGCCGGCCGGTCGACGCTCGTTCTAGAAACTCCCTCTTCAAAGCATTCGGTTAGAATCTTGCAAAAATCAGCGATCCTCCTCGGAAACCAAATACAACGATCAATCACCGCGCGAAACTTTTCGATTCACGTAAACCAATTTCTCACCAATTGACAAATACGAAATTCTCAAAACTTTCATAACCTCCTTCTTGGGCATCGAGCCTTCCCACACTCCCCACGTGATCGCTGTCGCGATTCAAAGCAGATTCTCCCGAAAATCATCCCATAAGATTCCGTGGTCCCGTAAATTACCCGACGGCAAAGCTTCAACCGTTCGAAACTCCCACAAAACCAAGTCACGTTCGGATTGAGATTTGTCTCCATGTACAGTGCTACTTCGCACACCAATATAACGCGAAAATGTGATCCACTCAGCGTTAAGCTTCCGGGAAAATAACAATCTCAGCCGTTGCATGAATCATTACATATTCGCAATCAGTTAGCGTTCCTGAAGCTCTTGGGCATGATTTATGCGAGAAACGATTGAAACAAGCCGCACAGACGAACTCAGCTCCAAACACCCCATGCGTGAACATCGCCGGCGGGCAATCCACACTCGATCACTTGATCAACTCTCAAAATGAGTTGAGACTTCAACGATAAATTGAACCGACACTTCGTCTACAATTTATCTCGCTCAAAAACGGTATACCACACAAATAATTGTTGTGCTTTTGCATGCGCAATCGCACAAAGAGCTAATAAGCGAAAAATTAAAACCAACGCATTCGAGCTGATTCCGATCAAGCTCAAATTTCCAATTGCAACATCTCTTCACTCGCGGCACCAGCGTTGGTTGCCGATTTCAAGTAGACTCCCCGTTTTCACTTTTGGATCCGTCCAAAAATTCGTCTTTTTCTTCATTCCGTGTTTGCTGTGAATCCCTTAGCTGATTCCCACAGACCTGTTTGCTTCTCTTCCGTGATGTAATACACCGTTGAAGAGTAGGGGAAATCCAGGAGATTTGCCCATGTGGGAGAGATGCTCCATAACGCTTTAATCATTTCAAAATTTGCACCATCATATTCTGCTACATGGCACAACATGCCGGTTCATTCTTCATCATATGGGTGGCACGACATCAGCTGCTACCATTCTGAGTTGACAGTGATAGAGACAAACACGTTTTTGGTATTCACGAGTGAAAAATAATATTTTTGTGTGTTTTTACATTAAATAGCCTTATTTACCGAGCCGCAATTACTGTCTAATAAAGTGAATACGTGAAAAAGTGTAGATGTAAGAAATAAGTGTATTTTAATCTACAAAGTCGAACAGTTTCCTCAAACAGGTGAGAACGTGAAGAGGTATGTTCAGGGAGATTTGATCCATAACGATTAGGGAGACATGATCAATGGTTTAAGTGTCCCTCATGTATATGTGGAATACATACAAATATTTTCTAATTGTTTTCAGGTGTCAGCGTCATGCCATTCAATTACAAACCAAAAGTTGGTTCTACTCGCAAAAAAGTAAACATCCAAGAATTAAAAAACGTTATTCGTGAAGTGAAATCTGGGAGTTCTCTTCGGAAAACAGCGGCGAAGTTTGGAGTCGACAGGACCACTTTACGTCGCTATTGCAAAAACGATGAAAAGCTACAACTGTTCGATGAAAAGGGTCGATACAAAGCTTCCCAGGTTTTCACAATTGCAGAGGAAAAAATTTAAATGGAATATTTACTAAAATGCAGTAAAATGAACTATGGCCTGTCTCGGGTGGAGGCGATGAAATTGGCTTTTGAGTTTGCTTCATCAAAAACAAAAAAAGTGCCAGATAGTTGGCTCAAAAATAAATCTGCTGGAAAAGACTGGTTTCGTGGATTTCTTCAAAGAAATTTAGAAATCAGTCTACGGAAACCTGAAGCCACTAGCTTGTCAAGAGCAACCAGTTTTTATAAGAAAAACGTTGCTGATTTTTTTGAAAATTTAAGATCTGTAAGAGAAAAGTACAAATTTGAACCACAAAATATTTATAATTGCGACGAAACTGGATGCAAAACTGTGCAAGACTGCCCTAAGGTACTAGCCAATAAAAAGTCGAAACAAGTAGGAAAGGTTACTTCTGCTGAAACGGGAACTCTTGTGACACTCTGTTTTGCAGTTAATGCAACCGGTAATGTTATTCCTCCGTTTTAGATTTTTCCTCGAGTGAAATATCGACAAGATTTTGTGTCAGAGGGGCCAGAAGGTTCAGATGGTGATGCATACTCACCGGATAGATGATTACGAAAAGTTTCTTAAAATTTATGGAACATTTTAAAAAGTACTCCCGTGCATCAAAAGAAAAGCCAGTTCTGCTAATTCTTGATAATCACGAGAGTCATAATAGCGTGAATGTAGTCAAATTTGCAAAAGACAATGGTATAACATTATTAACACTTCCTCCGCACTGCAGTCAAAAACTACAACCACTAGATGTAGCTATTTACTCTTCGTTCAAATCGAGATACAACAGTGTGATGAAAAACTGGATGCTGTCGAATCCCGAAAAAACTGTAACAATTTACAACATTCCTGGATTTATAAAAGCGATGATGTCACAAGCTTTCACCCAATCAAACATCCTAAGTGGATTCAGAAGTTCCAGCATCCATCCATTTAACCCCGATATATTCAGCAAAGAAGACTTCAAGTGCTCAGCAGTCACAGAAAGAGGTTTCTCGAATGACAAAGAGATGCTCCCTGAATACCCTGCTTCACATCGAAATCATCAGATTCAGCTCACTCCCTCCACTGGTAGCCTTCCTCAAGTTTCTCTTGAGCAAGCATCTTGTGATGACACTGAAACTTCTATCAGCAAACTTCAAACTGAAGCTAATAATTTGCAAAACTCAGCGATTGCTAGCTTATTAACGATTCATGAGAAAAATATACTAAAGGACTTTACTTCACCACATCCTGCGAAGGTTTCTGTCATGAATGAATCAGCTTTAACTGGCGACGATAAAATTGATGATGCTTCAGTCCCAACAGATCTCAGCCTTACCTCAGATTACAAATCTAAGCGACCAAAATATCGCTGATGGTACTCGAGAAGCAACAGCTTGTCAAAAGCCCTCACTTGTTACTCCGGAAACGATAAGACCGTACCCAAAAGCTGCACCCAGGAAAACTACAAGGCGTGGCCTATGCCAGGGAAAACGAAAATTTTAACACAAACTCCTGAAAAAGATGATACAGACAATCCAAAATCCAGTACGAGTGGGGTTTTTAATAAAATGGAAATGAATAAAATAGGCCAAAAAAATCAAAGAAAGGCAAAGCAAAACAAAGAATTTTTCAGGATAGTGAGAGTGAAATTGAGTATAAAAAAAAATAGTTACAAAAGTGTAGCTGAAAAGAAAGCAATGAAAGTTAAAACAAAAAAGAGAAAGTTACAAAGTAATATAGAAAGAGGAAATGAAACAACAAAAAATATATGTAAAACTAAGACCAAGAAGCGCATTCAAACCAATGAAACCGAATCTGATAATGAATTTATCATTCCATATGCTGATAGCTCTTGTGATAGTGATTGGAATGAGGATTCAGATCTAGAGAACCGGTGGTACTGTTTTGTATGCCAAAGAGAAGCAGTTTTAGATATGAGGCTTTGTATTTCCTGCGAGAGATATGTCCATGAAAAATGTGTTGGATTGACGAAATAAGATGATCGGAACTTCACATGCTATGAATGTGACCTTAAGATCTGAAATACAGAAACAAATTAAATACTGATCTCTTTAGCTTAGATGCTTACTTCGAAAAACAATTAGTTTTTCATCTTACTATATTTTCTTAAAATGAATAGAATCCTTTGTTTTTACATTTATATTTTGAATAAATTTTTATGTTCATGTTATTGCATTTATTTTCGAATTAAAGCTTGTCAATAAAACTTTGGAGTTATTGTTTTTAATGTTTGTGGTGGTTTTAATTACAATATTCGAGTTTGTAAAATCATTTGTCATTACTCCTCCTATGCAAATACATACGGGTAAATGTCCCTATTCATGTGGTCAACTCTCCCATGCGTTAGGGAGATTTGAGCCATCAATCAATTAAAGAAAAAAGTTAGTTGCAACTCAAGTTAATAGTTTAACGGTTACTTTGATATAAAAAAGTGATATCTGTTTACTAAAGCTTTGCATACGTGATTCCAATGTTAAATTTCAAGCCGTCTGTACAATTTTGTTCATGTTTAAGTACGAGGGGTTCAACTCTCTCGGATTTCCCCTAATATATCAGCGTTCCTCAAACCCGGAATTTCATATGCAGATTGGAAATTTTCAAAATAGAACTTTACTACCATAGAAAAAAATTAAAACGAAGTAAGAAAATTTGCTATGTGGGAAAGACATTTAAATGAGGTAAAGAAAATTTAAATTGGGTGAAGAAATTTAAGTAAAATGGAGAAATTTTAACAATAGTATATATATAATTTTCTTTATTAGAATGTATGCGGTACTGAGGCTTTATAATATAGTAGGTGTTCTGACAAAGTCATTTCACCATCGTTTGAACATTACTTAAAACTATGCATATTATCGTATTTCTATGTGATTACTACAATTAGCTAGAGGAAAATTTAGGCAAAAACCTCTACTGAACTTATACTAGCTTAACATAACTTAACTATCTACTTATAACTAGCTAAAATCTATGAGGCTAGGTTACGGCCAAAAGATAGGTGGAAGCAACTGCTGATTTTCAATTCGCCAGGGCATGAACTAGTGGATTGAGCGAGCCATTTGCTTTCACGATCAATTTGTCACGGCGCGACGCAGCGAGCTTATAAATTGGACCAACGCCAGCAAGGCTGTGTAGCTTTTCAGAAGAGAAGTAAAACGGTTTGTTAAGTACCATTTTCAGGTAACAAAACTTTCAATTTGTTACGAAAGTTAAATCTCATGACGAATAAAATTAAAGGAAGACATTTAAATTTTAATATGAAGGAAAATTGATAAAAAATTAACATTTGATAAGGTTAATATAATGAAAAAGTATTTTACAAAAATATGTTTGCAAATAAAGCAGTTTGATTGTGTGACTGCTCGATTAAAACAAGGTCTCAGATTTCAAAATGGTCAATAGTTAAATTTCAAATCCTTCTCAAAATCACACTTTTGATGTGATTTGTATGAAACGTATTACTATGTTAGATAGTGACTACATCAAAGGCTTGCATTATCATCAGCATGTGCAAGCTTCAATGGCTCAAACATGCAATTTTTTGTATACAAAACGCCGTGGTAATAACAACATTGAAGCTGTTACCACCTCTCTATTGCCTAGCGATCTTATGGACCAAGGAGCTCCAGTTCTTTGTTTTAAAAAACTTACAGTTTTCCTGAATATAGTGAAAAACGTAACAATTGATTTACGGTCCAAACAGGGGCCATAGGGGCTAAATTAATGCTTTTCCAAAAGGCACGTTGGGTTCCGATCACAGAACATCCACGTGAAAAGTAGGCCTCAACGGCAAAACTACACTCCTCACTATTGCAACCCATGATGGCGTCTGAATTATGTTGAGACAACACTTTATAGTTCTACCTCTTAAACGTGGTCCACTGCAACATCAACTGACTGAATGGCACGTATTTAAAAAAAAAGTTATGCTGCCGCACCCTGTA
Source organism: Odontomyia ornata (assembly GCA_963969285.1). Classification (NCBI taxonomy): domain Eukaryota; kingdom Metazoa; phylum Arthropoda; class Insecta; order Diptera; family Stratiomyidae; genus Odontomyia; species Odontomyia ornata. The sequence goes on along the minus strand of OZ017738.1, from coordinate 104,642,237 downwards.
TTATCATGAAAATCTTTGAAATGCCTTACTTTGGAAGGATTTATACTGTAGAACATTTTTTTAGGGCAGTGTTTGGCTCTCATAGTAGCAGCTAATCAAATTATTATTTCCTTATTGAAACTCTAGGCGTCTCCGAGGAATTTGCTGCTCCCACCTGCTGGAAAAGCAAATTTCTCGCGGGCGCAACGATGAGTTTTTTTTAACACGGTTGTATGAGTCTATCGACTAATTGCTTTATTGTTCGGTTGATCTTCTTAAGCATTAACAGAGATGAAAAAAAAAAATAGTTTTCTGGAGTCAGAAAAAGCACACGCATATATGTATGTTAGAAAACTGTTACTTTCATCCGTGGAGTATAGATTTGTGGCGGGTTATTTTGGCATTTTGCAACTATTTGTGACAAAATGCGATTCCCAAAAACGTTCTTTCACTTTAAATACCAGACCAATATAAAATACATAGATACTTTAGGTAATATTGTAATTTCTATTTTCAGCATTGAATGCATACGACAATTTAGATGAATCAAACTGATGATAGTTAGGACACGGTTGTGCCCCTAGTTTTCAAAAAGGACTGCTGCTGCTGCTTTTGAAGAAGAAATTTGTGCTCTAGAGCAGATCGAGATCAAACAGTTTGCCTTTTGTATATGTATCACTGAAAAGCATAAGTAGAGAAATTTTGCAAAATAACTTTTATTCCTTGCTTTAAAGTGATTCAACTCTAAACTCCTATTTGAGCTTTAATTTTAAAATCTTTGTTATCTCATATCACATATTCATTAATATCACAGCTTTGTTATTAATTACAATATCCTCACCTCCAACTGTTTTGCAAACATTCTAAATTTTAAATAAACCGCCCGTAGCGTGTGTCATACCTAAAATATATATAACTTAACGTTTCCTTCTATTTTAAGGAAATTCCATAGTGCGGTCATTGTGCAAACTTCCTTGAGTATTTGCATGACATCTAACCATTAAGTGTTGGCTTCTAGATTTACCTTGAAATAGATGAAAATGAAATGAAAACTCGTGAAACTCTGCATGACATCACAGTCGCGAGTTAATTACATTGCTGTTAAACTTATTCCATTTTGTTTTTATGCTCGAGTTTATTACCTTCGTTTTCATTTTCTAGTTGGAAATATGACAAGGTCTCCTGGAAATATTTGCAAACAATTGAGAGCACAGCAAGAAATAATTACAGCAAAGGCAGTGGAAAATATTGTCGGGAATTAAGTTGTCTAGTAGAAACCTTGTTTGTTGTAATATGGATACTATCTAGTGAATTTTATGAACAAAACACTAAATCTAAATTCCAGAAAAAAACTCATATTTCTAAGACCAAGCTGAGGGATTCCGTCAAAATGCAGGTCATATTTAACAAACAGCTTCCAACATACTCCAAACTAAGCTGACGTATGCTAATCTATCAGTCACTATTTTATCTCGAGTGCATTTTTTGTTGCAAGTTTATTTAGTACTTAAAATGCAATTTCCAGCTGCCAGTACTTTATTAATATAAAATATTGCCCAGCAATGAAAGCTCTATTCCTCTGTCGAGCACACAATTTTTAATAATTTGGCCTATCAACTATCGTGCAGACTTTAGGTCTTCCTGTAAATTATTTGGCAGCTATGGCAGAAGGAATTTTAAAAATCATGAAATATAAGGATAAAAATACCTTAAAAGTTTAATCTCATTAAACTTCATTCATAACACTACAACTATTTTTATTCGTCCCTTTTGAATTTTGCATGGACACCAAGCACGGAAAGATTAAAGGGACATTAAAATACCTCTGGCAAAACTTTTCAAGCAACATAGGTTTCGTGGATCGTTTCACATTTTCCACTGGCATAAATCTTCATAAAATTTGCCTCATGACACATGGAATTGGGTCTACAGGACATGAAATTCTTATAAAGTACAGTGAACCTCCATCTTGAAGAGTCTAAATAGCTCCTGTTCGAGGTGTATACTCATTAAACCCATTAGCCTTGAGTTATTGCCAACCATTGGCTTCCGGGCGGAAAGAAATGTAAATTCAGAACATTTGAGTTACTTTCACCGCAGATGCCACACTCTACATATCACGCTATAAAGTTTATTGCTGCGAATGCGTAATGTCGTGATAACGACACATATATTACATATGAAGAACTGACTACGACATTTGGAAGTGAATTTGCAAATATGTAAATTTATCAGAACCGAGCGGATCATTTAAAAAGTAATATTATTAAGATTGGACATTTGATAATGATATAGTTTTCACCTCACACCTAACTCATGTTCACAGAACCATTTTATTATCTTTATAGCAATCAAGCACGGAATATTTGCTCATGAAATTTTTTAACATTTTGTGACTTTTTAGAATATATTGTAACCTGGGAAAAATAGTTGACTTGAAAAATACATCGGCCTAAACAAAACCATAATTAAATTATGCCGAAATTTTCATCTTGTTCCATTAAATATCATTAATGACAAAATCATCTTCAAAATATGGAAAAACGGGTAAAGTGCCAACAAATGCAACTTTGATGAAAATTCTTTTAATTTTAATGGGTCAGATGCAGCATCTGGGCGTACTTATTCATAAATAATGTTTTTTTCTTGCTTTGTTGTTTGAGCAGATGCGTTTTGACTTCTTTGAGTCATCTTCAGTGTCTAAAGGATGTGTTTAGGGAATACAATCCTGGCAACATTTTTGATACTGAAATTCTGGGGCTTAAACCTATCAATCCAACTTGGAACATTGAGGTAACTTCCCATTTGCTCAGCTTACTCTTATACTCACATTGGCATTTCGCTTCTTTAGCTGGTGGCAGTGTGATTGCACAAGCCAGCTGAGTGAGTTGGCCTGTGTCATGTGATGCGTGTTAAGAAACCAAGAAAAGTTGCAACTTCAATAAAAGTTATGTTTCGATGTGAGTAATCCCTTAAAATAGTTTTTTCATTATATAAATATCACAACGCGTCCCTGAAGATCAAATATTCCACAATCGTTTCCAATTTTTTCTATGCGTTTCTTATTTAAATTCTCGGACTTTTGTAGCTTTTTCGCCTTCACTTTGTTTTCCAACGTACAATCGTGTGGCTTTTCTTTGTAAAACAGATGCGCACTTTGCTCTCGTATTTCTTTTCTTCATTCTGTTTTGTTATTGTTACGGTTTGATTAGATTTTCTGGTTGCGTTCTTAAATTTTCATTTATGAATATGCTTCTTGTACGGACTTGTTTGTTTAGATTTTTTCTGAAAGGTTAGTTGTGTCTTCTTCTTCTTCTTTGTATCTCTACAGCCCCTTTTGGGCCTTCACTTAGAGATACTTAGAGTATCTCATTGTCATAATCAAATGCATCGGCACTCCACAAGGTAATATGATCATTATCACGCATTGGCCGTGTGTACGTCCACCCAGCTGCGATACGTTCTGATGCTAAATTAGCTCGTATCACAACTGGACAGTCTTATAGTCCGTCTGAAGAACCACTCCAACTAAATCTCGTTGACGCCAACGAGACTTGAACCAGAGACCTTCGGCTTACGGGCTTAGTGCTCGAACCACTAAGTCACTCAACTCAACGAATTGTTCAATTATTCAAATTATGCTTCAGGATTCGTAAATATATCTTACTCTCTCGGAACATTTATATTTGGCTTAATTTCTATTTTTTATAAATAATCAGGAAAAACTATGAAATAAAAGCTGATTAATGAGCACTTCTTGAACCAAAAATATTATTTTTATAGGTCACAATCGTAGTGCCTACAAAATATTGGAAAACGTGATGATGTCATTGGAGTCTACCGTTTTTGTCGATCACAAAAAAAAAAACAGAGCCGAATGCAGTGTAAAATCATTTTAGGGTAGCTAGAAACGGAAATAGTGCTCAAAGCGAAAAAGAGCTATCTATTCTTAAGACTTTAGGAAACTCAAAAAAAGGATAAGAGCATAGCATAAAACTTTCGGACAGACCATTGCCAACCCAAAAGCCTTCGACTAGTGCTATCTTGACTCCAGCAAAGCGGAAAATGACTGATTTGGTTGACAAAACTCAAGGCAGAAAGGACACACTTGATGACATTTTGTCGCGAATTGTTGCTTTAGATGGCTTACCATTTAGTATCTTTATCACTTCTGATGATCTAAGGTAGCTACTATTAGCCAAGGTGTATACAGAATTACCGAAAACTGCAACAACAAATCGCAGCAGAATAATGAATTTTAGTGATAACATCCGGCATCACATAAAAGACAATATTAAGACTTTGAAATCAGTAGGGGTCATGCTCTCAATTACTTTTGACGAGTGGACATCACTCTCTAACAAAAGGTACATGAAAATCAATATTCATTCAGAAAATAAATTTTGGAGCTTAGGACTGGTTCGAATTGAAGTTTCTATGAAGGCAGAAAATTGTTTGCTACTTTTGAGGGAGTGTTTGGGTGAATTTAATTTGTCTTTAAATGAAGACATTGTGCCTATGACCACAGATGGTCCAAACGTAATGATAAAAGCTGGAAAACTTGTCGCCACAACTGAACATCAACTTTGCACGGCACATGGAATACATTTTACTGTATGTGATGTAACATATTTTATAAGAAACAAGACATTAAACCATACACTTCTTTGACTAAGGTTTTTAATGACTCTTCAGACGATACCGATGGTGAAGAAGAAGATCCAGATAATCCTAAATGCTGTTTAAATATCGATAAAACAGAAGCTAGTACAGCTACTACTCAAAACATCACTAATAGTTATGGCATTCATAATGTGGTAAAGAAAGTCCGTAAAATAGTATTGTTGTTTAAAAGATCGCCAACAAAAAATGAGGCTGTCTTACAAAAGTATGTAAAGTCTACATTCAATACAGAATTATTATTGCTGCTAGATTGCCGTACACGATGGAACAGCTTTTTGGTAATGTTAAAACACTTTCTACTACTGAAAATTTCTATTCAAAAAGCCCCCCATGACCTTTACTATCCTGTTGCAATAAACGAAACAACTTTCGTGATGATCAAGGATTTAGTTGAAGTTTAGTAAAATGAAAGTTTAGGTGTTGAAAAGAATACAAGAAAGAAGACAATTGGAGCTATCAGGGTTGTTACACTACTTACAAGACCCGGAAAATCAAATTGATGATCTGCCTCTTGATATAATGTATTTTTTCAGTGCAACCTAAAACGATCCTTCGTGACAAAATCACAAAGCTTGCAATTTCGTTTTGTCCAACTGACTCTCAAAGTAATCTATTCGAGGTTCCAGATTCAGATGCAGTTGAAAAAAATCCCCGTTGGCAGCACCTGCCGGAAAGGTAAATTTCTCGTGTATAGCGTAAGATTTTGAAAAAGGATTTGGCTTGCTTACTACTAGACTTCTTACTGTAATTTTTGAAGCACCACATGGGTATTTATTCATATAAAGACAATGTGCCAACGTTTGTTTTTAGAGGCCCTTTATAGAGGTGCAAATATATTGCGAATTAAATTGATTTGCATACTTCTGGATCACATATAACATGTACGTAGCGTTCAGAAGAAAAACGAAAATTTTGGAAAGATGGCAATTTATTTTTTCAAATAATCTCCTTCAAGCTCGATGCACTGGGCTCAGCGATGCTCTAACTTTTTCAACCCGTCCAAAAAATACATCTTCTTGAGGGCTGCAAATAGGCCTCCGTGGCGGCGATGACCCCCTCATTCGACCCAAACCTATTCCCGGCGAGTGACTTCTTCAGGTTTGGAAACAAAAAATAATCACAGGGGGCCAAATCTGGAGAAAACGGTGAATGGGGAAGCAATTCGTAGCGCAATTCGACCATTATGGAAATGGCGCCGGCAGCGGTGTGAACCGGCGCGTTGTCGTGGTGGAACAGCACTTTTTTCTTCGCCAAGTGGGGCCGCTTTTTCCTCAACTCGATTGTTTTAGCCTTCTCGAGGTAATCGATGTGAATCACACCTTGCGAATCCTAGAAAACGGTGGCCATGACCTTTCCGGCCGATCGAACAGTCTTCGGCTTCTTCAGAGCACGTGCGCCGGATGAAGTCCACCGTTTTGACTATTCCTTGGTCTCTGGTGTGTACCAGTGAATCCATGTTTCATCAACGGTCACAAAACGATGCAAGAACTCCGCCGAATCGTGCTGAAACAGCGCCAAACACGTCGCCGATATGGTCTCACGGCTACGTTTGTTTTCCGGTGTGAGCAAGCGTGGCACGCATTGCGCCGACAGCTTTCTCATGCCGAGTTCTTCGTGTAGAATATGATGCACCGTTTCTTCTGCGATGCCCACAGTCTCAGCTATCTCGCGAACCTTCAATCGACGGTCTGCCAACACGAGATCGTGGATTTTTTTAACGTTTTGGCAGCCGTTTTTGGGGCTTCTGGGCGTGGAGCCACGAACAAACTCGTGGAGCCACGAACAAACTCGTTGAACCAATTCTTGACAGTCGCCATCAAAGGAGAAGCGTCAGTGTACACAGCATTCAAGCGATCTTTGATTTTGCTGCGCGTTTTCCCTTCCAAAAACAAGAATCAAATCACTGGATGATATTGCTCTTTTTCCATTTTTGTACAACCGACCGACACACTCGCTTCCAAAGGCTATCAAAACAAAACTACTGAATGGAACTGACTGAAACTTTGTTCAGTTGGCTACTTAAAAAAATGTACTAAATGATGGTAAAACTCTTTTGTAATAGCAGCGCCACCGGGCGGTGAGGCTAAGTACTTGTTGAATGACCCTAATTTAAAATCAGCAGATAATAAATTGCTATAAACACATAAATACAGATTTCATCCTTCTCACATTTGCTGTTTATACATTTCACAGTAGTTACCACATAAAGGTGATAACTTGTCGGCTTAAATATATCAAATAGTTAATTTCAAAAGATTTCCATAAAAGTTTAGTCAGCACTTGCGTTGCCACTAATATATACATTTTCAATTCTTTTCTGAACCATCAGAGGCCAGCATTTTGAATTTTATTGCAAACGACTGCTAAAATTGTTAAGTTGTAAATTTCCGACTTTTTATTTGTCATCCGATTTGCATTATTAAATTAAATTAGATAGCCTTAACAACTTATAATTTCAAGTTTTATCGGAATCTGTTGAGAAACTTGGCTGCTCAAGGGCTACAGAAATAAAAAGAATGTTTATGTCACCCCCCTGTATGGGGAGACTCCCTTTTATATAATTTTTCTTTATAAGAATGACCCCCTTAAATACCTTAAAATATTTTCTTGCACTGCAAATTTCAAGAAGCACCACTTTTGACCTACGTAGAATATTTGCTCATTCTAGCTCATGTGTTTTGCGAGAAAACTTGTTGTGACGCACGAACAAATGGACGGACAGACAGACAAGTCGCGATTTCATAATTTTTTAGGGTATTGTGTAAAATATTTTACAATATTTAAAAAATAGTCCGATATATAAATACTTTCAAGTAAAGTCATTTAGAACGTTTCCATGAAAAAAAATCATTATTTCAGTTGCTACTAAAATAGCAAATTGCGCTTGCCTCCTGGCATTTGGGGGCAGCCATTTTGAATTCATGCATTTATTTTTGAACAATTTTAAATCTTTGTCTGATAGGACCTCATCAATAAATGTGCCAAATCTCGTTCGAATTGGAGTTTCACTCTAGACAGGGCATAATAATTCAATTTTTAGTGAAAACGGCAGCTAAAAATATTATGTTTTAAATTTTCGAATTTTTTTATTTTTATTCAATTTTATTGATTACAATACAAGAACATAGTACAGAGATCCATAATCTCAAGTTTCATCAAAATCCGTTGGAAAATGTGACCACTAGGGGGCCACAAAAACCTGAAAAAACGCATATTTAAACCACCGCCATTTTGAAATTTGCACATGCATGATCACCAAATTATCAAAGTCTGTAGATCTAAGTAATGTCTATCTTGAAGTCAAGTTTTATACATGTCGAATTAAAAGTGCAACTTTTAGAAGCCTTTGAAGTTTTGAGCTTCAACTGGCCGCCATTTTGTTTTTTGCAACCTGACCTCCAATTTTTTGGCGTAATTCTTTAGATACTAATAATTTCTATCTAACTCTCGAATCACATGAACATCTGTTGAAAGCTTTGACCACTATTACAACATCAAAATTTGGCACGTTTTTCGACCTTTGAGCGGTCGCCATTTTGTTTCGCCAGACCGATTTTGGATTTTTTATTGTGAGATTCATCACATACATCAGTGAACCTTTGTACCAAATTTCCTCCAAATCGGAGCTATACTTTGGTCAAAACAGAAATCAAGATTTTTCGTCTATAATGGCCGCCATTTTGTTTTACACCTTTGCTGAAAATTTGGTGAAAATCGGAGCAAAATTGCAACCAGTAGCGTGGTCACAAATTTTGTTACATCCCATATATATATATATATATATATATATATATATATATATATATATATATATATATATATATATATATATATATATATTTATCTATATATATATATATATATATATATATATATATATATATATATATATATATATCATATCATATATATATATATATATATATATGTGTATATATATCATCATATCATATATATATATATATATATATATATATATATATATATATATATATATATATATATATATATATATATGTATATATATCATCATATCATATATATATATATATATATATATATATATATATATATATATATATATATATATGATATATATATATATATACATATATATATATATATATATATATATATATATATATATATATATATATATATATATATATATATGATACTCTCCGCAATAGGTAAATTTCTCTCGAGAAATTTACCTTAAAAATAGATTCAGGTTCAGTTGAGAAAAAAGAGTTAACATTAGAACAAAAACTGCAGGCCGAAATTGAAAAAAACATGAAAAAAATTGAGGCAAAAGATATCAAAGACACAGATATTGCTAAGATCATCTGACTCGGTTGATGAAGACAGTTCATCGCTGCTCGGATTACGAAATTGGAGGACGCGGTCAATGGACCGAGACAGTTGAAGGCACTATTTGCAGGAAGCGAAGCTCGAGAGGGGCTGTAGTGCTAAGAAGAAGAAGAAAATTAGAAAGAAGATGAACTTTTTTGAAAGCGGAACTACAATTCCTCGATAAAATTTACAAATGCTTGATGACCATCCCTCCCTCAAGCATTGAGCCTGAAACAGCATTTTCTTCTGCTTCATATATTGCAAACAAGCTTAAAAGTCGGCTTAATAATACCAGCATTGACAATCTTGTCATGTTGAGATCTTATTTTCAGAGATCAAATCAATAAATATCTAAATTTACTGATTCTTAAAAATGCCGAATGAATGTGCTAATTTTATAACATTTTTTATTTAATTTTAATGCAATTGAATATTGTTATATTGAATTCTCGGATAAGTCTACTAACATTTTATTTTTAAGTTCTTAATGTTTAGATTCTCAATAAATTGAACTATTAAGCTCTGAAATCAATTTGATAAAACTTTTTAAAATCACTTTTATTTCTGCTTTAAAAGTTTTGCCAGTCCCGGAACTAGTCTAGGGATCAGTAATCCTTGGTCCCAAAATCCCGGGATCGAAATAATGGTCCGGGATTGTATTCCTTAGATGTATTCCTTTAGACACTGAAGATGACTCAAAGAGCTTGCAAATAAAATTTTAATTCACTCTTGACGATCTTGAAGACCAGCTGCATGTAAGTATACAAATCTGTGATAAGGCTATGGGTGTCAAACACGGACCTTAACTTATGCATCCACAAACATTTTGGACGCCTTTGGAAGACGGGCCCTGAGGCAAATAACTTGAGCGAAGCTAGACGGGAACCAATGGTGAATCCAATACAACCATGAGCTATATGAAATTTTCGACGAGCTGAAGGTCTCAACGATTGTCAGACTTAGGAAGCTGCAATGGGCTGGTCGCATAAGTCTTATGGATGAAAAACGAATATCTAAAAAGGTATTTGTTCGGAGAACTGAAGGGCGGAGACCAGTGGGAAAACTGAGGGAACGCTGGTCTGATACAGTCGATGAGACATTTAATCACTGCTTCGGTTTCGAAATTGGAGGACGCGGCCAAGGGACTGAGAGTGTTGGAGGCGGTTGTAGTACAAAGCGGAGGCCCGATAGGTGCTGTAGCGCTACGAAGAAGAAGATTATTAAAACCTATGTACGTGGAAAAAGTAGAAAAATTAGTCTTGAACATTCAATTTCTTTGTTAACTAATCAAGAGACAACTGGTCGCCTGAAACATATATCCAGTATTTATTCTGAAAAAATGGTCCTGCGTGATCCAAGTTCTAAATTAAAACTTTTGTGACTCATTTTATGTCAGAAGTACTAATCAACTGCCAGCAAGCTGGGCTCTCCCTACTCACTTTGTCCAATCTCGTGCTAATCAATCAGCCATACTTATGGAGGTTGCGTTCAATTCGCCACAGTGGTAAACAAGTTGGCTAGACAGACCTACGCTCATGTAGAAGGGTTTTGTAATCAACTTACAAAATTCAGTAACCAGCAAGAAACATGTCAAAAACGATTTTATTGGAGAAAATGTAAATTCGAGGATTATACAATTATTAACAAAGTTGAACGAATTTTGACTTCTGAGGTAGTTATTATTGTAATACCCAAAAATATCTCCCTTGATAATCCTCGACTTGTTTCACCTATGAGTACTAATTGTAGGTACTCATCTTCAGTCATTCATTTAATTCAATCAAGTGTTCACGGCATGCACCTTAAACGTTGAAGTTGGGAAAAATAACTCAAAATTATTCAATCTTCGCATTTAAAAACAGCCACTTTTTGGTTTTACGATTACTGATACCATTAACTGAACCGATCCTCAAAGATATTTATAATACCTATAATTCCTGAAATTTTCATGCAAATCCTAGCAAAGCTGTAGTGTCTAAATCAGAAAAAAGAGCATATGATTCCATAGCCATATGCTTCCATAGTCATACAACGCATATTATTCCATAGTAATAGAGGGAAATTCGAATCGCTATAACTTCTTTAAATACCATTGGATCTTTATGAAAATTCAAGATCAATCTTATAAATAATCACCAGTGTGCTGAGTTTTATTGAATTTAAGGGTACCGTTAAGATTTTACTCAAGCAAACATAAAACCGATAAATCATACTATTACTAACAAAATTGAGTGAATTTCGACTTCTCAAGTATTTTTGGTTGTTGTACTCATAAAGGCCTACATTCAAGATTTTTTTCAAATTTTACAAATGCAAGGTGTCCAATCGCGAGGGGGTACGTGAAAAGTTCGTACATTTTTCCTTCCCCGGCCCCCCTCGGTACCGATAAGGCAATTTTAAGACTTGTTTTGAAAAGATCTCATTAAGACCTTTCCAATGACACCCCACTCGACTACCAATGGTGAAAAAACATTCTTAAATGGTCACCTCCCTATATTGGGGGACCCCCCTTAAACGCCTTTGAACAATTTTTCCACCCCATAACTTTCAAGAAGTCGCCACTTCTGACCTTTCCACAAAGTTGCATTACTGTAGCTTCTATAGTTTTGGAGAAAAAGTGCTGTGACATACAGATGGACGGACGGACAGACGGACACAGGTCGTGATTGCAATAGGGTTTTGTATTTTAGTACAAAACCCAAAAAAGGATCCTATGTGATCGAAGTCGCAAATTAAAACATTTGTGATCCAACCTATGTCAGAAGTACTAATTAACTGTCAGCAAGCTGGGCTCTCCCGACCCATTGTAATCAGTCTCGTGCTAATCAATTGGCCATCCTTATGGAGCTTGCCTTCAATTCAACACAGTGGTAAAACAGGGTAAATCTTTAAAAACAAATCGTATGATTTCAAAGAGAATATAAAAAACTTGACTCCTTTTTCAACTGTATTTATTTATTTTTTTATGCCTATGCGCATTTCGACTGCTACATGCCGTCTTCCTCATTCCAATGGTTTTTTACCTTACTTAGCCTACTCTATATACGAGGTTCATTCAACAAGTACTAAGCCTCACCGCCCAATGGCGCTACTGTTAGAAAAGAGTTTTAACCATCGTGCAGTCTTTTGGTAGCCTACTGTCAACGTTTCAGTCAATTCCCTACATTAGTTTTGTTTTGATAGCCTTTGGAAGCGAGCGTGTCGGTCAATTGTACAAAAATGGAAATAGAACAATATCGTTCAGTGATTTGATTCTTGTTTTTGGACGGGAAGACGCGCAGCGAAACCAAAGATCGCTTGGGTGCTGCGCACGGTGACTCTTCTCCTTCGATGGCGACCGTCAAGAATTGGTACAACGAGTTTGTTTGCGGCAGCATGTCGGTTTTCGATGAGCCACCCCTAGGTACGCCGAAAACGGCTGCCACGGAGGAAAACGTTAAAAAATCCACGATCTCGTGTTGGCAGACCGTCGATTGAAGGTTCGCAAAATAGCTGAGACTGTGAGCATTGCAGAAGGAACGGTGCGTCATATTCCACACGCAGAACTGGGCATGAGAAAGCTGTCGGTGCGATGCGTGCCACGCTTGCTCACACCGGAAAATAAACGTAGCCGTGAGACCACATCGGCGACGTGTTTGGAACTGTTTCAGCGCAGTTTGGCGGAGTTCTTGCATCGTTTTGTGACCGTCGATGAAACATGGATTCACTGTTTCACACCAGAGACCAAGGAATAGTCAAAACAGAGGACTACACCCGGCGCACGTGCTCCGAAGAAGGCGAAGACTGTTCGATCGGCCAGAAAGGTGATGGCCACCATTTTCTAGGATTCACAAGGTGTGATTCACATCGATTACCTCGAGAGGGGTAAAACAATCAAGGGGCGCTACTATGCAGACTTATTGGGCCGGTTTGACGTCGAATTGAAGAAAAAGCGGCCCGCTTGGCGAAGAAAAAAGTGCTGTTCCACCACGACAACGCGCCGGCTCACGCCATCGCCATGACCAAATTGGTCGAATTGCGCTACAAATTACTGCCCCATCTACCTTACTCTCCAAATTTGGCCCCCTGTGACTATTTTTTGTTTCCAAACCTGAAAAAATCACTCGCCGGGAATAGGTTTGGGTCGAATGAGGAGGTCATCGCCGCCACAGAGGCCTATTTTGCAGCCCTCGAGAAACGGGCTTAAAAAGTTAGAGCATCGCTTGGCCAAGTGTATCGAGCTTGAAGGCGATTAGGTGGAAAAATAAATTGCCACCTTTCCAAAATTTTCTTTTTTTTTCTGTAGGCTAAGTACTTGCTGGATGACCCTCGTATATTATTTGCGTTTAAGTTTTATCTCCGGCTTCTTTGGATGTTTGAATTTTGTAATACAGTACTGAATTACATTATAATTACTTTACAATTAAAGCTAAAAGCTTAGAGTTACTATATCGATTACACAGTACAGGTTGATTGTCGAATCCGGACTGATTTTTGTTCAATGCTTGCTTCAGTTCCCTTCGTATGCAAATTACGTTCACGTTCTAGCTCCTTTGTTTTGAGTTCCTTCTTTAGAGCATTTTGTCTTACTGTTTTTCTCAGAACATTCATAGTATTTCGGCACGATGTAGCCCGATAACGCGGGACCTGGTTTTAGGGACATTGCAGCATCTAGATTCGACTTTTATGGCTCATTGCGGAACCAACTATTTGCATGGCACTTCCGGTGTCATTGCTCTTCTGTTTAAGTCGGTATGTGAGCCTCCATTGAGCGTCAAAGATTGACCTCAGATGTAGTTGAGCTTGAAGGGTCGGGGCTTGCTGTTGAGACAAGGCTTACTCCGGTACTCCTTGTGCTTCATATATGATGCTGATGATAACGGAAGTTGTGACTATTGTTGTAATTCTTAAAACAACAACTTACAAGCTACATAGCTACATTTACTATCTTACCGTCTAATCATTATTTGACCGCAATCACTTAAAATTTACGTAAAATGAATCAACACCTTTGGTTTGAGGTCTTCTGAAAATTCTGTAAGCGTCTTCACATTTATTTCAGTTAGACAAAGTGTACGGTGTGCGGGGTCCTTTTCCATGGGAAATAAATTCAACGAATCAAAAGTTTAGCTTGCAAAGATACCGAGAGTTGATACATTCATATTGAGGATTATTTGGAGCAACATTTGTATTTCGCAGACATTCTATTCTACTAACGGGTACATTAAGACATGGCTCACAGATTCCTGCATTCTTATTGAAGTATTTCTGGACCTACATAGATTAGAATCATTATATTTGAGTTTCGACTATATGTATATCATACTCGTATATATAGGTAGGCTACCGACAGGAAGATAGAATTTCCTCAGCAATTAAGTCCAAGGGCTCAAAATTTGTGATGGAGATACTCTTTTGCAAGGTTTCTGGAAATTAATGGAGCCAAAACTCAGTCATCTCGATATTGTTGGTAAAATCAACTTTTCTTCTATTGCATTTTAGTTTTATGTGGTTACGCTTGTAATTGTTGAGTTGAGTTTTGCTTTGGTTAATTGGTTTAATTTCAGTGATCAGAAGCAAGGTCAAAACTATAAAAAGGGTTTATTGCAGGAGGATTTTTTAAGTTCCGAAGTTTTAGACGAATGTAATTTATCAATTCATTTATACGTGAAAATAAAATGTTGTTTCTTTGCATTATATGTAATTTTTTAATTAAGTTGTTTAGCTAGGTTGCAACTTTTTCTACCGAATTTTAATTGAAAATAGTCATTTGTATGTAGTTGGCACTGATGGTAATGTTGCAATTAAATTTTTGGAATCATCATCATCACCTACAAAGCGACAGCCCCAGCTGACCCTCAGCCTCCAGGATTAATCTAGGGATGGCTGTTTTAAGTGAAGAAACTGGTTCTTTGGTTTGCGGGTTTTTTTTATTTTTGTTTACCCGGCCGGTTTTTTAGAGCAAAAAAAAACAATTCTTGGAAGAACCAGTTTTTGACTTTTGATACTATTCTGGTCGCTGTTGTCTCATTTGATGTCAGCAACCGATCTGATCCAAAAAAGATGGGACGAAATACAAGACACCACAAACAACAGCAGAAGAAATTTTATGGAAGCTCTAAAATTTTGCATAATGGTCAACAACATATTTAGCTACAAAAATACACTCTACAAGCAGATATACGGTCTACCAATGGGAGGTCCGCTATCACCCATCATCGCAGACATCGTCATGGAGGATCTCCTTAAGGAAACGCTGAGCAAGACCACCGTGCAGCCAAAAAGAATTACAAAATATGTCGACGATATCTTCGCAATAGTGTAAAAGTAAGAAATTGACAGTTTTTTGGAGCTTCTTAACAACTACCATCCAAAACTACGCTTTACTTTGGAGCTGCAGAATGACGGGAACTAACATATTTGGACTCTCTAGTGACAAGAAATGGCAACAACCTCAAAATGAATTGGTTTCAAAAAACAACTGCGTCATGCAGAGTACTGGACTTCAAATCAGCACACTCGAAACATCACAAGCTGAACACCGCTTATAACCTGATCCACGGCATCATCAAAATAAGTGACCATTGCTACCGGAAAAAAAACCAGAAAATAATAAAATCAAATCAAACTCATCAACAGCCTCCTCGATAAGTACGACAGAATGCAGAACGAAAATACACCGGCACAGCAAACAGAAAGGCGTCCAATTTTCGCAACCATGGAATATATCCCAGGCATCTCTGAAAAATTCAAAAGCATCATCAAGGGCTGCGCAGAAATACAACTGGGATTCAAAAGCAAAAACAGGCTAAACTTAATAGCCTGGACAAGGTACCGCAAGAGTACCGATCGAACATCATCTACAACATCCCATGCAACAACTGCAATATGGTATACATTGGAACAATGAAACAATGGATGAAAAAAAGAATTGCAGGACACAGATCGGGCCTACGGAGCAATAACAACAACAAAACGGCACTGACAGCACATCGCGCACAACCTACCTAATGTTTCGAGCAACACTATAATGGACGAGGAGTGCAATTACAAACAAGTTGGGTAGACAGACCTATGCTCACATCAGAAGGGTTTTGTACTCAACTTACAAAATGCAGTAACCAGCAACGAATAAAATCAAGAAACATGTCAAAGACGATTTTATTGGAGAAAATGTGAAATTCGAAGATCATACTATTATTAACAAAGTTGAACGAATTTTGACTTCTGAGGTATTTGTTATAGTTATACCCATAAATATCTCCCTTGATATTGTTTTCAGATTTTTTAGATCACGGGTGTCCATTCGCGAGGGAGGAATTACATTTTTCATTTATTTCCCCCCTGTGCCCCCACTGAACCAAAAACGGTCACTTTAAGAACTGTTTTGAAAAGCTCTCATAGAGAACTTTCAGTTGATACTCATATCGGCTACCTTTCATGAAATTTTTTCAGGGGCCACTTCTCTGTACTGTAATCATCGATTCATGGCCTATTTTGTCGAATCCTAGAATGATTACAAAGCCCTTTTGCTAGGAGCTCTCTCCTGCCTCTTCGACTTGTTTCAATTATATGTACTCATCTTCATGATACCTATCATTCCTGAAATTTTCATGCAAATCCTAGCAAAGCTGTGGTGTCTTAGTCGGTAAAAAGCGCATATGGCTCCATAGCCATATGTTTCCATAGTAATACAGGGCATATTGTTCCATAGTCATACAGGAAAATTCAAATCGCTATAACTTCGTCAAATACTATTAGATCTTTATGAAACTTTCAGAAAAAATCAATCCTATAAATAGTCATCTGTTTGCAAAATTTTATTGAATTTAAGAGTACCGTTTGGATTTTATTTAAGAAAACATAAAATCGATAAATCAAACTATTACTAACAAAGTTCAGTGAATTTCGACTTCTCGTGTATTTGTTGTTGTTGTTGTACTCATAAAGGCCTACATGCATGATTTTTTTCAGATTTTTCGGATGGAAGGTGTCCGAACGCGAGGGGGGGGGGTACGCGACAAGTTCGTACATTTCCCCTTCCTCTGCCCCCCTTGGTACTAATAAGGCAATTTTAAGACTTGTTTTGAAAAGATCTCATTAAGACCTTTCCAATGACACCCTACTCGACTACCAATGGTGAAAATTTTTTTTTGAGGGGTCACCTCCCTATATGGGGAGACCCCCCTTAAACCCCTTTGAAAAATTTTTTCACCCTTGAACTTTCAAGAAGTCACCACTTCTGACCTTTCCACAAACTTTCATGGCTGTAGCCTCTATAGTTTCGGAGAAAAAGTGCTGTGACATACAGACGGACGGACGGACGGACAGACGGACACAGGTCGTGATTGCAATAGGGTTTTGTATTTTAGTACCAAACCCTAAAAAAGGTTGATTCTGGAGGGGGTCACCATAAAAACGACGGCAAATACAATGAACAAAAAACGGTCACGGATGGAATTAGCGACGTGTACTGCACCCTGTTAGCAATTAAGTAATTAGGGTAACTAAAGTAAGTAATTAGGGTAACTAAAAGTAGGTAGTATGTATGAATAGAATGTAAACTATGTTGAATTATTATCCTGGAGAAGACCACGAAAGTGGTTGAAACGTCGATTAAAGTAGTATTGAATGACAAATTGTGTTTTTCTTTGGTCGGAAAAAAGCCCTTTCTTAGCAAATTTTTCAATAATAAAAACTCGAATCAAAATTAAATGCATATTTTTATGTCCATTGATTAACATTAGGTGTAAATTATTTTCCGATCTTTTACTCACAAAATTATTTAAATTAAAATGAACAGAAGGATATTTCATCTTTGTGACAAAAATAGGAGACTAACGTTTTGAAATCTGAGTCAACAGCTTACTGTTAAGCTTTACAGTATAACTCCAATTCGGACCTCAAACATTTTGCATTTATTGTGTATCGTTTGCAAGCTTCACTTCGCACCACAAGGGGAATTCTCCGCATTCAAACGAAGCAAACAATTAATACCAAGAACTAAGAAAACAAAGAAATTTGCTTTGCTCTGGTGATTGTGGTTATTAATAATACTTTGATAAGGATCGCGAAAACAAATGTTTTCCGGCTTTCTGTATTCATATATATTCGATTTCTAATCCAGTTCTTGAATTTGAAAGAAAAACCGTTTTAAGCCAGGAGCAAAAAACCTAAGAAAAAATCGGATTTTTTCAACCGAAAACACCGGTTTTTGGTTAAACCGGTGCTGGTTTTCCCCGATCATCAAGGTTCCGTGACCTTGTCCGCCATTTGTTCACTCCCAACAAGGATCTGCTGTCAGCTTCTATTTTGTCTTCCCATCATATCTACCCAGCGCTCTACCCCTCAATGTTCTTTTGGGTTATCAGGTTCTGCTCCATTCTTTCTATATGACCCATCCATTACAATGTACATAACTTTACCCAAGAGGAAACAGGTGGATCGTCAAACAGTTCATACAACTCATCGTTGTAACGTAGTCTCAACTCTGCTCCTTGTTGAACTGAACCGTGCATTTTCCGAAGCCCCTTGCATTCAAATGTGTCTACTGCCATTTTGGATTTCGGGAATTTTGGAATTCAGATGCATAAATTTAAACTACCCTCGGGACCATTCAATTTATTTATAATTTTTGTGGTTCAAATTCAATCTGTGTGTGTACGATTTTAAGGATGCTTTAAATAAAGTATATTTTCAATTCACTTAAAAAATTAAGTTGATATCAGGTAACTCAATATGTTTGCATTAACGTTAAAAATGTGTTGAAAAGAGTGAGTCAAAATTTTGTAGTCTATCAAAAAATCTTTATTTTAATGAGTACTGCGTGATCTTTGAGATTTTGTAATAAGTGCATGTAATAATGCATTAGTACTTATGAAATATAAAATAATTTTCAAAATTCCAAGCGAAACTAAGTACTAGGTTCACATTTTACTATCACAAGTCATAAAAAATAATTTAAAGTATCTTTCTGTATAATGATCAATTGAATTTGCACATTAATTATAATTGCATATTTAATTTAAGATTAAGTGTTTATTCCTACAGCGAAATAAAAAAGAATTACGTCATTGAACTCGTTCATTTGCTTGATAGCAAAAATTTCAAAGATTTCTTAGATATCCAATTGTTTCTTCATACTTGGTTGCTCGTTTGTATACATTCAATTATTTCTGTAAGAGTTCACATGCTACAATGTAACACACTCATCTTGCAAATTTGTTTCATCAGAAAACCAACAACGTTCCACTTGAACATCAAACATCTCGGATAATTGCAATTTTTCGCAAAATAACATGCAATGGTACATAGTAAATATGCAAATCTCTATGATCTGACGGCAAGTTTTCATTTATTTTTGATTAACTCGCGACAAGTACACCTTATTGCAAATACGTTGTTAAAATATTGAACTTTGTATTTCTTTTTCATTCCAAGTCTTCTTAGTTGAAGTTTTTCAGGAATTTTTTTTTCGCACATCTTCTTATATGTAGATTTATACTATTTAGAATATTATATACATTGCTCATCTCATTGCTCAACTTTTGTTAACATAACATTTTTATTAATGTCGCCGTGGATACTAAACAATCATAATCTCACAGTGGCGGATCCATGGGGGGGAAATTAGGGAAATTTTTCCCCCTTGGAACCGCAGAACCTGAAAATTTCACTTGTTTGCTAGAAAAATATTCTCTGCAATAAAAAAAATGAAAATACAACTGTGACACTCTTCCACTGATCTCTATTTATCACTGGATAGGCTACGGCTAGCTTCTGCCTATAACAGCGATGGGACACTTTGAGCGCCATGTTGCGTGAGGAATTTTTGCATTCTGAAATGTGAATGGCGCGAAATTCGAATCGTCTTATGAAGTGTCATTGAAATCAATTCAATACGGATTTAGAGGCGCTTTTTCAATTAGTATCATATATATGCCATAATTAGATATGAAATGATATATATAATTGAAAATTATCATTAATTTTTAGAAAAGTAAAAGCAATTTGTCAGCTCCTCATACAAAACAGTTCGTTTGGAGCCCTGTCATTTTAACCATGTACCCTATCCGCACTTTCATACATATCATTGGTTTCGGCCAGCTGATAGTCGTCAGCCAATAAAAACGCATACATTATGTCGCAGATCCTCTGTCAAAATGCATCTAGTGGTGCCGTGTAGTTTAAACGCGTCACCTATCCAGTGTGTAGTATAGATCAGTGCACTTTTCTCACCAAATACGCTATGGAAATCACAACAAGATACTATCATAAATTGCATTATATGACCTGCCTAACTTTATTTAACCCTTTTCTGGGCGACTCACAGCGGAAGCACTAAATTCTGAATCGAGAAAGAGTCGAAGTCTTGAGTACAATTGGTACTATTTAAATCCGTTTATCTCGCCAAAAAATGGTAAGTATCGATGTTGTTTCGATTTTACTGTTCATTTTTGTGCGTGGTGAAATTTTACTGACATAATACAAACGAGTGTTTACATAAAAATTGAGGTTAGGTTTGCTCATTCAACAATAGCAGTAGCCTATTTTGCATATAGAACCCGTGTTTTAACTTGGTGTTCCGTAACAAACTTCAGGAATCTCAATATACGAAGTGTGTTCAAAAAGTATTACGAATTTTGAATTTTCGCGGGTTACGGATATTCGAATTTCGATTTTTTTGTGGCATTATGTTGGTACTCATGTCTGTCACTTATGCCGACAAGCTCGGCCATTTTGAATGTTCACTTAATTGGTGATTACTGCTTTACTTGCACGTGTTTTCAATCGTCTTCGATTTTTACTTATTCAAAAAATGGATCAAAGAACGTGTATCAAATTTTGTGTGAAAAACGAAATTAAGTGCGCGGATGCATTCCGAATGTTGACTGTGGCATACGGAGAAGCTACTTTGGACCGAAGCAACGTTTATCGGTGGTACAAAATATTTTTAGAAGGCCAAGAAGATGTGAACGACGAAGAGCGTGCCGAACGCCCGAGCACTTCAACAACAGACGAAAAAATTAATGAAGTGGAGGAAATGGTATTGGCCAATCGTCGAATCACCGTTAGAGAAGTTGCTGAGGACCTCAACATATCGATTGGCTCGTGCCATTCGATTTTTATCAACGATTTGGGCATGAGACGGGTCGGGCGAAATTCGTACCAAAATTGCTCAATTGCGACCAAAAACAGCAACGCATGAACATTGCTGATGAGATGTTAAACTCTGTCCGCGACGAACCAAATTTGCTCCAGAGGGTCATAACTGGTGACGAATCGTGGGTTTATGGTTATGACGTGGAAACCAAAGCTCAATCATCTCAATGGAAGCTGCCGCATGAACCAAGACCGAAAAAAGCGCGCCAAGTTCGGTCGAATGTGAAAGTTTTGCTGACAGTTTTCTTCGATTGCAGGGGCGTGGTGCATCATGAGTTCTTGCCACAGTAAAGAACGGTCAATAAGGAATATTACCTGCAAGTTATGCGCAATCCGCCAGAAACGCCCGGGTTTGTGGGAGAACAAAAATTGGCTTTTGCACCACGATAACGCCCCTGCTCACACATCGTTGCTTGTGCGCGACTTTTTGGCCAAAAACAACACACTAATGATGCCGCAGCCACCGTATTCCCCAGATCTGGCCCCTTGTCACTTTTTCTTGTTTCCTAAACTGAAGAGGCCCATGAAAAGACGACGTTACGCTACGCTTGACGAGATAAAGACGGCATCGAAGGAGGAGCTGAACAAGATTAAAAAAATGATTTTTTGAAGTGCTTCGAAGATTGGAAAAAGCGTTGGCACAAGTGTATAATATCTAATGGGCATTACTTAGAAGGGAAAAACATAGATATTTATGAATAAATAAATAATTTTTGAAAAAAAAAAAAAATTCGCGATATTTTTTGAACACACCTCGTAGAATGAGAATTTTGAAAAAAAAGTCATTCGACATTATTTTCGACGTCATTTTCTTTATTTTTAAAATCTATAAGTTTCATAATTCATATTCTCATATTACACCTAGATACACTCATTATTTCAAACCGACGGAATGATTAGTATTGAAACTTGAATTTATATTTATAATTCCTATTTTACAGTCATCTCGACAAAAGTCCATCTCGGACTACTTTTACTCTGCAACTGCGAAAAAAAGAAAACTAGATGAAGATGAAGATGTTGCGACAGTACATCGAGAAGAAAACGAGGTTCCTCGTGCAGTGACGCACAGTTCACCTAAACATGATGAAGGCATTGACAATTCGGGCAGCGAAACACCGTCTTCGTCCAGAAACTCCGACATTGTGCAAGTTTCTACCATTGCTGTAAACATTTCCAATGATGTTGGTAATTTCGTGGGACAAAAAATTGACGATCACGTGAAACAAATTTTACTTGAAAATCCCTGGACTCCTCCAAAAAATTATACTTTCCCATTTTCGTCGAGAGTTGTTTCTGACAAAGAAATAAAACACTGCGTCTCTTCCAAACACTTGGATTCTCATGCAGAGTGGCTCGTACTATCTGACGTGAAGAAAGGGCTATTCTGCAAATATTGTCCATGGTTTACGCCTCAAAATCAAGGAGGTTATCGGGAGAGTACTCCGCTTGGGGTACTTGTCACGCAGCCGTTGACTGATTTCAAAAATTTGGTTGGGATCAAGGGTGTGTTAGAAATTCATTCTCAAAATATGTACCATAAGAATGCAATGGCAACTGGGAAGGACTTCGTGAGAAACTATCACAATCTACAACGAAGCGTCCGTAATCTTCTCGACGAAAACCATCTTTCGGAAACGCAGGAGAACAGAAAACGACTCATCCCCATTGCAATAACGGTCATTTTTTGCGGAAAGCAGAACATTCCACTTCGTGGGCATAGAGATGACGGAGATATTCAAAAAAAATAAAACGCCCGTGCAAAACGAAGGGAATTTCAGGGCTTTGCTGAGATTCAGAATCGATTCAGGTGACACAACTCTGGACCATCACCTTGGGACCACATCTTCAAGAGCGACCTATACCAGTAAAACGATTCAGAACCAACTAATTGAATGCTGCAGGGCAGAGATACTGGACAAAATTTTGCAACGAGTGGCTCGTGCTGAGTTTTACACGATTGTTTTCGATGAATCTCCAGATCTGTCGGGAAGAGCTCAGGTAATACTTTAATCCTTCCAACTATTAATAATAATAATTGATGCCTATTGTCTGAACTATCAGATAGAGGTTGTTCCCAAGAAAATGAACAGAAATTTACAGAAGAATGATGTTTCTCGTTACAGATTAGCGTTGTACTCAGATACGTCGATTTTTCTCCTGGCGAAGCATGCATACGAGAAGACTTTGTATCTTTTTTGGACGCATTCGGTCAACTTTCGAAGAATACTCTCGCGGAGGGCACAGAATCAGAAGAAAGCGAGGATGAAGATGGATTAATGGCTTACAGGACTGCTGGAAAAAATGACCGAACCGACGAAGAATTGTCTCTATCTGGATCTGCCATCGGGGGGCTTGTTCTTGGAGACATGAAGAAAATGAATCTCCGAATGGACAAATGCGCTTCGATAGGGACTGATGGATGTGCGGTCATGCTGTCAGATATCGGAGCAGTCAACTAAATTCGGGAAGAAGCAAAAATGCTGTCATGACTCCGTGTTTCTCGCACAAACTCAACAACACTATTTCAAAGTCAGTGAAAGTAAGATTAATCGAAAACGTTGCCAGTGCCATACGAGAAGTCGACAAATTCTTCAAGAACTCATTTCCAAAACGTGTGACTGTATTAGCAAAGATACTTGGTGAAAAAATTGTCCAGTTGTGTGAAACAAGATAGGTAGAGAGACACGATGCTGTCCTTCAATTTGTTGCGAAGTTACCGTTGATCATCGAAGCTCTGTCAAAAATCAGTGAGTGGAAGAACAGAGAAACAGCAGGCAAAGCAACAATTCTCATATCGGCTTTGTGTAAGTTCGAATTTATCGTCGGGCTCTTCTGTCTTAGCGACATTCTATCGCTCACCCATTCGCTTAGCGTAGTTCTTCAGAAGGAAGCAATAGATTTGGCGAAGGCATCAAAAATGATTAGGACGCTGCTTGCCACGTTGGGAAAAAAGAGGGAAAAAGTTGATGAAATATTCCGACTGATTTATTCAGATGCCAAGAAAATGGCGGAGAAACTCGATGTTGACGAAGCGAAACCGAGAACATGTGGTTGGCAAACGGAACGCGAAAATTACGACGTGAAAACTTGCGAAGATTACTACAGGGTCTCTGTCTACATACCTCTGCTGGATACCATCAAAGAGGATTTGGAAGCTCGTTTTTCACAAGAAGTTTTGGATGGTTACCAATTGTGTGTGATGCTCCCAGAAAAAGCAAGCCTTTTAAAAGAAAACGAAATCGATGATCTAATCGGATGCTTGATAGAAAGATTCGGGAATCTTCTGGATGATGACAAAAGCGTACAAAAATTGAAATTCAAAGGTGAATTGAGCTACTGGCAATGTCACTGGCAGCAGCAACAAAAAATTGAAGGCAGCGAAATTCCAACTTCTGCACTGGAAACATTAAGAAAATGTGATGTCGACATATTCCCAACAATCCACACCTATCTCCGAGTATTATGTACACTTCCCGTAACAAACGCGAGCTCTGAACGATCTTTCTCTTATCTTCGCCGCATTAAAACATGGCTTAGGACGACCATGCTTCAAGAAAGATTAGTTGGATTAGCGTTGCTTCATACGCATCATGACATCGAAATCACCACCGAAGAAGTCATTGAAAGATTCGCAAAACTTGGCAGCCATCGTTTAGCGTTATGAAACACGCAATGTAAAAGCATTTTTCTGTTTGAATTTCTAATAAAATGAGCCACTCTGTAATGCATGCATATGGTTGACTTTTCGAATCCCACTTTGTTTACCTAAAAATTGGAATTGATAATTTTTGTTTCATAATTTGTACTGTATTTCTCTCGCAATAATAAGTTTGAACCCCAAATCGAAGGATAAGTTCAATTTCCCCCCCCCCCCCCCTCCCCAAGAATCGTCTCTGGATCCGCTTAATTTGGTGATAAATACTGTCGCTGTTGCTAATTTAGTATTTTTTTTCAACTCCCAAAGAAGGTAAGGTCGGAATCTCATGCATATAATATTATTTCTCTTACTTTCCGCCCGTCCGTTAGTGTATCATAGTAAAAGAACTACTCATTCTATAAATTTTCCCTAATAAATCCTAATTCCTTCCTTCATACTAACTAATTTTATTCATTATCTCCCACTAACAAATTTCATTTTTCATACTAACAAAAAATTTATCCACGTTTCCCTACTAACAAGTTTCAATTTCATACCTATAAAGAAAGAGTTTAAGATGCTAATTTGATGAATGGGAAACCAACAGAAGGTGGCCCCGTTGGTAGCGTCGTGGGTTCTCAATCGGGGGTCTGCTGGAACCCTGGGTTCAAGTTCCCCGAGCGCAGGGAAGCACTCTTTTTGGAATATCGGCAAAATCAATAGTTTCCGTATATATGTGACACTTTGCAGCTAATCAAACGCTTCTTTGGTTACGCAAATTGCCATATATGCAAAATGGAAATTGTTGCATTTATCGGTCCGAAAAAGATGTGTGGGTAGCGGAATCGAGGTGTAATGAACTTCGATTACGTTATCCAGATGTAGCAGCGGTAATGAAAAATGAAAGGATTGCAGGATTGAAGATTGGGTTCTTGAATTCAGTGCAGTTGGTATTTGACTGGCAGATAAAAGGGATTGTGTTTGGCGGTGCCGTTCGTTAATTCGAGGAGAAAAGATTCGTTTTTTTAGTTCAAAAAGAGGAGGAAGTTATTTGGCGCGGTGAAAAAGATATGTTTTAATTTGGACTCTTTAGAAGGAATTGCAATTTGAAAGTTGTAAAGTGCTTTTAATTTGGAATCAAAAAGTTGGGAAAAGAAAAATGAATTTAATGTGAACGTTGAGAAGTCATTTTAACCTTGAAAGTTGAGAAGTCATTTTAATCGTGAAACTGAAAAGTCGGGATTATCCGGGATTATACTGACTAAAAGCGAATGGTGCGGAAAATAAGTGAAAGCAGTGAAGAGTTCTTCTTATTAGCAGTGACCGATAGTGAACCAATTTTGTTGTGCCCTTTCGTAAACGACAATAGTGCACAGACTTGTTTTTAAAACAAACGAAAAAAAAGATAAATTAAATTTAATTTTTTTTTTAAGAATTTGATAATTTCTAGCAGTGCCTCGTCCCCCTTCCAGTTGCCGAGCGCTCCGCAGCCGTACAAGGGGTAAGAAATTGCATATGATTTTTTTCTCTTTTTATTGATATTTGATTGGCATATTTGCATTAATATTTCATTAGCATTAATGTGGTTTTAGTCTGTTCAATTGTAAATTTGAAAAGGGGCCTTATTTGATTGAATTTGTTTATATCTTTTGAATTGACTGGTCACATCGGTGCGTTTTAATTAGACTCCAGTTGAAATTTAGAAATGATGAAGTGGTAAATCAATCATCTTTCATTTTTTTAAATGACCTCCCCCTTTCCCGCCCTTTTCCCTTTGTGTTAGTGTTTTTTATGTAAGGTGGCTCAGAACGAGCAGAGGGTGTCCCGGAAGTCCCACGACACGACTGAGCGCTAGCCGGCCTCAGTATGCCAGCCCGGGCTACACACCCCTCTGCTAAAACTTAATGTCTGCAATTGCGGTGACTTCCGCGGTTGTAAAAGATGGCGCCCAAACGGTTTTCTAATGGTTTTAATTAATTTTGTCAGTTTATAATTATGGTTTTAATTTTCAGAATTGTTGGGCTTGAGTACCTAGAGTGTCTGACTTGAATAGTGGTCTGAGCATTCCAGGGAAATTATTATTTTTTTTGTTTTGAAAGAAAATTTTGATGTATTTTTTTGAATGGTTTTAATAGGAAATGATGATAGTTGTTTGAATAGATTGTATTTTGATGGTTAATTTATAGATTTTTGATCACCGGGTTCGCCGCAGTTGCAGTGGTGCCCACCGTGTTGAATTTGTGTTTGAGTGGAGTGTTTTAAACATCGATGTTTTTTGGATAATGTATTTCTAGCATCGATGCTTGAAACTAAGCATCTATGGTTTGAAACATCGATGTTTTCGGCCGATGCCGTATCCCTAGTAGAAATTCAAATACAAAGAATAGTTGATGACTGCGTGTACCTATATGTAGGTAGTTTTGAGTCAATTTTTCCACTTTGAGCCTTTATCTTACTCCGTACTTTTCAACTTCAGATACATGGAATGATTTTTCAAAAGAGTCGTTGTCATGATAGGCTGATTTTTGGTTTCATCATTTATATTTGCTAGTCCAATCGGTAAAGACAGCTCGTCATCAGACAATTTCAAAGACAACTCGCAAAAAGACATGGTAATCTGAATGTGGCTATCTATGTGTGTAGCATTTACAAAAAGCATTCTGATAGTACGATTTTGTAAATGTACAGAGTATTATTTGCATCACATTGATAAAACACCGAATAATTTGAGATCTCGAGTTCAAATTTATTGTGGATAAAGTGCAAGCATTAAATTTCATGAATAATTATGGTCGTATGATTACCAAGAAGCCGTTTACAGCGCTCGATTCTTTGGACCCGATTTTCACCACTCTGGCACACATTTCAAGCGGAACATTGGCAATTTCGTGTTGGATGTTGTCTTTGAGCTCGTCTAAAGTTGCTGGCTTGTTGGTATGGATCAGTGACTTGATATAGCCCCATAAAATGAAATCCAATCGCATACGGCCATTCGATTGGACCATTTCTCAAGATAACACGTTCACCAAATTTGCCCTTCAATGAATCGATTGTGAGGCGTGCTGTGTGACTACTGGCACCATCTAGTTGAAACCACATATTGTTAATGTCAAGTTGATCCAATTCTGGCTGCAAATAATCTTCCTGCATAACACGAAAGCGCTCTTCATTGATAGTAACATGATGGTCGTTTTCATCCATGGCCTAATCACACCTCCGGCATGAAAACCGCACCAAATAGTAATTTTTCGCGGATGTAATGGTGTCTCAAGAAGCACATGTGGATTTTTTGCTGACTAATAGCGCATATTTTGTTTATTAACAAAGCCATTAAGCCAAAAATGAGCTTTATCGCTTCG
Source organism: Odontomyia ornata (assembly GCA_963969285.1). Classification (NCBI taxonomy): domain Eukaryota; kingdom Metazoa; phylum Arthropoda; class Insecta; order Diptera; family Stratiomyidae; genus Odontomyia; species Odontomyia ornata. Next base: position 104,614,082 of record OZ017738.1, on the reverse strand, counting down.
TTGGAGTAAGTGCTCTTAAAGTTGTGACAACTGACGCAGAATTTTGGCAGTAATTTTTAACGATTTCCAAACGTTGCCGGTTAGTGAACTTTGACCATGACGAAAATGTTTACTAGCTGCGTATACATATCTTCTTCTTTGTACCACTACAGCCCTTCTCAGGCCTTCGCTTCGTGCAACGAGTCTGGGCTCATGTACCTTATACTGCAAGTTTTAAGTCCGAGTAGTTATGAATTTTGACCGAGTCAGACCAACGTTTCCTTCGTATCCTCACTATTTTCCGGCCTTCTCCCAATGAATACATTTGTTGGCATCTATTGTTCGTCCATATGACTTATGTGGCCAGCAAATTGCAGTCTTACAATCGTTGAGACCTCCAGCCCGTCAAAAATTTCATACAGCTTATGGTTGTATTGAAATCACTATTGGCCCCCGTCTAGCTTCACTCCGATTATTTGCCTCAAGACCCGTCGTTCAAAGACGTTCAATATGTTTGTGGGTCCATGTTTCACACCCATAGGAAAACACAGGTCTTATCTAAGATCATGATTGTATCGAATTTGCCATTGGTCCCCGCCTAGTCTCGCTTCAATTATTGGCCTCAGATCCCGCCACTCGTAAGCACTCAATATGTTTGCAGACGCTTGGGTTAGGGACCATGTTTCACACCCATTGCATAGCAGAGGTCTTATCATATATTTTTAAGCTTAGAACTTTGCTTTCCTGTGTATGTAGCTGGTCTTCAAGATCGTCAACACTGCACAAAATATTTAATTGGTTAGCTGTATTTTTGGCGTTTTTCGTGTTTTTCATTGGCGATTCGCGTTATTTTGGCGCCTAAACAATTTTGCCTTCATTTTCGGTATTGTATTTGCCAAATTTGAGTTTTTTGTGTATTTAGGGTGTTTCTCCTTACTGCGTCATGAGCATTGTTTTATTTTCATTTATTTTTGCTTTGCTTTCGAGGTCCCGGAAAATTTCTTTCGAGGTTTTTAACGAAAGTGACAAAATTTTGATCTCATCCGCATAGGCTATCACTTGGCTCGACATGTATGATAACGAACCTCTTCTTTCAAAAGGTAGCTCTCTGATGACATACTTGCGAGCCACATTGAATAGCAATGGGACCAATCTATCTTCCTGCTCTAATCCGATATTTGTGTCAAAGGCATTGGTGAGATGGTTATTGATGTGGACTTAGGTTATCGATGCTAGTGTTTTTTTTTAGTTAGACAGACTGATTTGGCTGGGATAAACAAAGCAAAGCATTATTCAGTACAGTACAATACGAGTACGATCCAAACTGTCGTGTGCTTGCTTAAATTCAACTAAAATTTGGTGAATGTCTTTGAACTCCCAGCATTTCTCAAATACAGACCCACCAATGAAATAGTTGGCGTATGATCTGATTTTATTTTGCAAGATCTTTTTGAAATATTTTATACGCCGGGCAAAGTAGTGGTATGCCTCTATAGTTTTTGCGCTGTGGTTTGTCACCTTTTTTGTAGATAGGGAATATACTTGATTGGCTCCCTACGTTCAGCATATGTTCTTACTGCCAAATGTGCTGGATGATCTTTTTAATGGCTTTCTAAACCCCGCTGCCACCACGTTAGTGAGCTCAACCAGAATTGGCTTCTACTCCCGAGTACGATTTCTGAGATACGTGGGGTGGTCCTAATTGAGTTTTACGGCAAAAAAGGACACTTTTATGATTTGAGGATATTTTGGCATAGCATCAATCTATGTATGAATTTTAATTTTCAACGTAACATGTGGAATCCAAGTTACAAAATAACATAAGAATGGAATAGTAGTATAGAGTACTAAGAAATTAAAAAACGACAGAATATGAAGATATAAATGTGTTTGGGAATAAGAATAAAAACAATGTGACTTTCAATACATTTTAAGAAAGAAAAAACAGCCAAAAAGTGTGAAAATATGAGGTGTCCAATTTTCACACATTTCATTGTGGTTATCTTAGCTCTCGTGCACTCTAGACTAAAACTGATGCTTTTGAACGGTGTTTTGATCCCAAAAATATTCCCTTGGTTTAGGTTTGTTGAAATTATCACAGTTTTTCCAAAACTGTATTCCTAAGGGAACTAGTCCGATGTTATGTTTAAAACAAAGTGCAAGTATGAGGTTGTGCACTTCATACAGAACTAATAGATTAAAACGATTTTCCAACTCCCTACATATTCCTCTGGTAAGATTTCTTGAAGTTATCACCATATTGTTTACTTGACTTTCCTTAGGAAGTCAGTGCTAGTCAAACCTAGAAGAAAATTTGAAAAACAATCTCCCAACTTCGCACAGGCCAATATGACTATCTCAGCTGTGGTGCTTTCCATACAAAGACTGATAATTTTAAATGATTTTTAAGCCTAAAACCATTTCCATTTTATTGAAATAAATACAGTGAAATAGCCACACAGGTGAGATAAAATAACAACGATACTCAAACAATGTGATGGTCAAAGATGCACTCACAGACATCGCGATAAAGGGCTTAAGACATCAGTCAAAAAGAACCGGACTGACTGGCTCGATAGAGAGCGTCAATATACGGTTAACAAAAGAAATCAGGCGCACAAGCGATATATCCAGAAACAAACTGGGGCAAAAAAAGGAACAACACACTACCCTCCGCCAGCAAGCAAAAATAGAGCAAATCAACAAATATATAACGCCAAATGAAACTAGATTAACTACAGCTCAATTGAGCGGCATCTAAGGGGATATATACAATGTACGAGCTTTTTCAAAGACGCATAAGGTGCACTATTAGGCCATCCGAGCTATATAAGTTAGAAGCAATGCGTTCAAAAACTTCTCACAACTGCAATAACTGTGAGCATTTCAGAGGTTGAAGAAGATTTCCTGCATATGCTACCAACAGTAGAAGAGGTATAAAAAGGCCTTTGTTTTTCGTTGGCTCAAAAAAACAAACCTACTAGAGTTGACAGGATACTGAAAGAACTGCTGCTAGCAGAGGAACACACTTACGCTTACACAACATCCATTAATATTTAGGATATGGACAGAGGAGCAGCTACCATATGATGGGCGTAAAAGCATCCTATGCTTTTTACAGAAAAAGGAAGATAAGATTCGCTGTGAAAATTACAGAGGGATTCCCTGTTTATGCAAATCATGCAGATTGCTCTAAAACGTCACTCAACGAAGACTGATGCTCTATCATGAAAATGCCATTAGATAGTAACAGTGTTGTTTTTCATAGTGAACAGCCTATAATTGACTAAATATGTTCAGTAAAACTGATACTGAAAAAGTAGTGAAAAAATAGTGCCGATGTGAACTAGCTGTTTTTAGGCTTCAAAAAAAATATACTTTAGTGTTGACAAAAGAGTCCTGTACCAAATAATGTTTGATTTTGGAATCCCAGCCAAACTCGTTTCCATGACCAAGATTACGATGCCAAACACCGAGTTTCAAGTCAAGGTTAACGCAGATTTGACTAAAAGCTTCCCAACAAACTCAAGTCTAGTAAGGCAGAGGGATTGACTTAGCCAAGTGTTGCTCAATACGAGTATTCCTCTAGAATATGTAGTTGAGAATATTTCACCATTTGCAAGGGGCACTCTACTCTACAAGTTCACGCAACTACTCGTAGTAGCATGTGCCAACGACATTTACACTATGCCCATGTCAAATCCAAATACAGAGGAAGTCAGAAGCGACAAGGCCTTCCAATCAATTAAACTAGACCTAAATTCATGACCTAAACAAGAAAAGGCATGCCAATCTCACAAAACTTAACCTTAGAAGACTTCAACCAGGAAAGCGTGGAGGGCTTTCCATTCTTAGAAGTTTATCTGGATAGAGAAAACACAAAAAAGATCCATTTATAGAAAAAAATAATGTAGTGAACAAAACCTACTTTTCAGTACTTTCTAGGCTAAGATCGGAAGATGTTCAAAAGGAAAACAAAATTCGTATAGACATGTAACTAATAAGATATGTAATTCTTTATGGATGTGAAACCTTGACTCTTATAAATCTTTCCGAAAAGGCTCTGGACGTATTAGAATGCAAATTGCTCAGGAGGATATATAGTCCAGTAAAGAATGGAGCAGAGTGAACACCTTGTTAGCACGATCATTTTTATAATCTCTCTAATGACTCACCTGTATCCGCATACGTAAAGCTGCACAAATTAAAATGTGTAGATCTACTGAAAGAATAGAAGCGCATAGACTCCCAACAGAACGTTGAAGGTAGAGCACTAGGAAAATGTTTAGTTGGGATACCGAGATTGAATCGATGCGCACAGTAGATCCCTGCTTTAGGTTTGCAATCGGCAAACGTGGTGGCAGGACCGGAATGATTGGAGGCGATTACTACTGAAAGCAAAGATCCGAAACGGAGCTATGCCATAGATGATGATGATGATGAAACAATTTTATTATTTTTGGTTTCTTAAAATTATCAGCGATTTTTCAAACTTGAATTCTTAACGGAGCCAAAGCGATTCAAAATTAGATTAATATGTGAAAATAGGAGATTACCTAATTTTAAATACGCCATTGCGGCTATTTTGGCTCTAGTGCACTGTAAACAAAAACTGATTTTTCAAAAGATTTTGCGACCACCAAAATATTTCCATGGTTCATGTATGACGGTAGGTCAATAAGTTCTTAGAAAATTAAACAGATGGCGCGATTAGCACTATAGGTGGGCCGTTTTTATGCAGCGGCGCTACTGACTAGTTATACTGTGAAGTTTCAGCCATGTGTATTGAAAAAAAATTTGTTTGGTTACAAAAATGAAAAAAAATGAGTTTAAATGTGTTATTAAACATTTTCATATAAAAGGCTTAACAGCAAAAGAAGTAACAAATGAGTTGGATTTAGTTCACGGCACATCTGTTCCTTCACTTGCAACTATTTATAACTGGTTGAATGAATTTAAACGTGGTCGTACAACAACAAAGGATGAACTACGCGTTGTGGTGTCGTGGGGCGGGTTCTTACTTCTAGCACAAGGACCCACTACGAAAGAATTTCGCATCCACGAATTCTGGGGTCAAATAAACGTCGACCGAAGTCGAAAAAGGAGGTAACCAACTAAGGGTTGGTAGTTGCTGACGAAAGGGACTAACTGCACCTGGTTGAAACTTGCGTATGAGAAAGCACTTCTGGACCCTGATTCTTATGATGCCGCAACTGGGTAGTCCCTATGACGCAAGGAAGAGCCTTCCATTGGAGTCCTTGCCTGTGAAGGGAACATGAAACAGAAAGATTGAGTTAGGTATTGATATTGCAAATCGGTTTTTTTACTTTTGAATAAACTCAACGTACTTTTTTATAAGAAAAATATCTTCAGCACCAATTTTAATATTTATTTGATCAATTTTAATTATCAGTCTAACATATTTTTTTTGTGAGGTTCACTTATAGTTTGCCAGTAACGTCTGCTTTATTTTTACATTTAATTAAGTTTTTCAGATACAAATAACATCGTAATGTCACAGCTTTTAGATGCCATGCAGGCAATGGCTGTCAATATGGTGCAAATACGGCAGCAATCGCAGCAATTGCCGGATTCATTTTCTCCAAATCCACCACCTCCTGATCCACCACCACCAGATCCACCATCTCAACCCGTGCCTGATGACACCTGGGAGCATCTACTATCCACTCACCCAGGAGATCTTCCACCATCTAAAGTAGACAAAATAGTGGCTGGCTGGAAGTTGGTATTTACAGGCCAGAATGACCCTATGACAATCGGTGCTTTCCTGAGGAGGGTCGAGAGTATAGCGTGGTTGAATTCAGGGGGAAATATGAGAGCAGTCACACGCTGCGCTAGAATGCTGTTTAGCGAGAGCACGCTTCGTTGGTTTGACTGGGAGACGTTGAAGCCCGCAGCATTGTGGGAGTTCACCCCAGTAAAGGGAGACGATATACTGAAGCAGCGGATCCGAAACTGACGCCAACAGGCACAGGAGACCGTAGATGAGAACTACGAAGTCCTGTGTTGCATGTTGGAACGTCTGATGATCCCTATGCCAGAGTTTGAGTTTCTCAGCCTCTCCTGGGAGGCGATCAGGCCGGAGCTGTGAGAGCGACTGGTGTTCACCCCGCGCTACAACGTGCATGCACTTCGCGCATCCGCAAAAGTGCTTGAAGCTGTACAACACTCCCAGCGGTCCACAACACAAGGTAATTTCTCCAGCTGACGAGAGCAGCCAGAACGATGTGCAATAGCTGAGCTCGAGCACAGCGTGTCTGCGCTACCCTCGCCAGCTGGTCCCATTCCATCTATGATCGACAGTTCGTCGAAGACCATTTTTCCATCATCCACTGAACTAGACTAACAACATTAAACCGAACTGCACGAACTGGCTCCTAGGTGTTGGAACTGCCGGCAGGCAGGACACCACTTTACCGCATGCCAGACAGGGGCTAACATCTTTTGTCGGCGTTGTAGGAAACCAGATACACATACGCCAGACTGTACAAATTGCAAGAAGTCAAAAAACTTGCTAGCGAGTGCTCACAACAGCCAGCGGCACTCGCGACAAACCAAGTAGCGGAACAAAACCCCGGCCCATCTTCTGACAGTTCCACCACGACAAGTTCCTCGTCAGTAAATCCATCAGATACAAACATCACGATACCTTTGCTGGTCTAAGATGCATCAGATGCCACATATTCTCTCTCCAAAGACAGTGCTGAAGCGATCACCTCAGGTATGGCCTGAAGAACCCCGACAGCCATAGATCCGTGTATTGAAGCCATATAAATTAGAAGATTCCAATGGCAGAAGAAGTGCGTTTGTATACAAACTGTCTTTTGGGAATATTTTTCAGAAAGTTTTGGCACACCACGTCACCCGAGTTGGCATTATTTAAAGGAAATAAAATACTATATGTAACTTGTCCACGAATGCATAAAAATGGAGCAATACGAACATCTGGATCATTCGAATGATTAATACCTGAGCCAAGTTCGTCCATTAAGTACCTTCCAATAATCGCCACTACTGTTCAAGACTTTGATGCGGGGTTAGCGTTGATGATCCATTCAACAGAGGCAATCCCGCAGACGAGAGCTCGCCAGCAGCAGAAAAGCCGTTGGATTCGCTGGTGTTTGGCTAAAGCTTTCGGGTCTCGTTCAACACTTCATCTTCGGAAAATAAGGCCGAAACCGCAACAAGGTGATTCGCAATCAATCAAGACAACCTTCACCACTGAACATGATAATGCGTGGAGATCACGTAAATAAGGAGTGCCTTAGTCAGTAGTCAACATCGCATGTAAATTATGTTGACTTTTCAAGACGCCACCGATGCAAATGCACCATAATCTCTTTGATGCATCCATTTACCGTGACAATTTATCCGGTTAAGCAGTGCGCAGATTTTGCAGCCACAGATGTTAGAAACGAAGCGCAGATAATATCCCGCAATATAGCCAATCTAAATTCTCGAATCGAATTGAATTCGAGGATCGAATTATAAATCCACTTCAACAAACAAACTATACTCAGCGAATACAATCACTGGCATAAACAAATACGGCGGTGTAGCGCGGCTTCAATGCAAAACCATTTATTCGGTAGGAAAAGCCAGACGACATTCAACCGGCACACCTCACGGACGGCAAAAACTCACCCATCCTAACTAAATATTTGACAAGCCACCACCCCGTTTCAATTTCATTTCATTCCCAATTTAGTACACCGGTAAGGTGTTCCTACACTGTAAATTTTATGTGGCGGATTTAAATTGTACTAAATGAACTAAATTTGAACGAAGTAAGGAAAAAGAATATGATTTGAATTTGCAATAAAAGTTAAATCTCATAACGAACATAATTAAAGGGAAACATTTAAATTTAAAATATAGGAAAATTGATATAAAGTTATATTTAATAATAATAAGAAAGAAAACTATTTTACAAATGGCGATTATGAATGGAAATAATTATTTTTCTAAATCTGCCATTAAAATCACAAGAAGGGGATAAGAAGGTTTTCGAGCAGTTTGCTTGTGAAACTGCTCAATTAATACAACGCCAGAAATGATCAATAATATCCACGATATGGTGTTAAGTGACCGAAAATTTAAGTTGTGTGAGATAGTTGAGGTTACAGGGATTTCAAAAGATAGCGTCATTTCTATTCTACATGACAAATTTGGTATGAAAAACATTTCGGCAAGATGGGTGCCGCGTTTGCTTGAAGTCGACAATAAACACAATAGGATGGTCGCCTCTAAAGCTCTGATGTCGCTCATGCAACATAATCCGGGCGAGTTTTTTTTTCGTCGGCTTGTGACTGTAGATAAAATATGGATACACTACTACACTCCCGAGACTAAAGAAGTCAAAAATCGTTAAATCATCAGGTAAGGTTAGGGCTACTGTTTTTTGGGATGCACGTGGAATTATTTTCGTTGACTATTTGGAAATAGGAAAAACAATAACAGGGAAGTATTATGCATCTTTATTGGACCAGCTAAAAGAAAAAAATTAAGTAAAATGGCCTCATTTAAACAGAAAAAAATCCTCCTTCATCAGGACAACACCCGTGTTTACACATGTTCATGATCAATGGCTAAAATTGAAGAATTAAAGATTTAGCCCCCAGTGACTTTTTCTAATTCCCAAACCTGGAAAAATGGCTCACTGGACAACGTTTTTTTTTTCAGATGAAGAAGTCATTGATCAAACAAATGCTTATTTTAAGGACCTCCCAAATTTTTTTTCTTCTGACGGGTTAAAAAATTAGAGAAACGTCTAACCAAGTGTTTTGAGCTCCAATGAGATTATGTTGAAAAAAAAGAAATACGAAAAATGTTTCAATGCTTTTTTCTAAGGACTTATTGATCCACCATCTTGAAATAATCATCGTTTTCCTAAACTCGCATTGTTAATGGAGCTGGAGCAAGTCAAAGTTAAAAAATAAGTTTACGGGCCCGTGTGAAATCATACTATTAATGAAAATGTTAACCGAATTGTGAAGTATTCGTTCCTCTAGTACATAGCATGGCCTACGAGTATGTCTGTATTTTTATCAGGTTTTTCGATTGGGGAAATAATTTTTTTCTTGGTCGATCCTTTTGGTCGCCTAATATAGAACAACTCGCTTTCAAAAGAAATTTCCGGTTCAGAACATTTCAGATGATAAATAATACAATCGTAAATTTAAATTTTTTTTACAAAAAAGGCATAAACTTACATTGCTCCTTTTGGTACAGTCATATTTAATCCATCAAGGACTACGTTTGGATTCTTTTTACTTCCGTAGCTTTTATGTGCTCTTCGAACGCAGACAGCCTGTTGCCGGCGTGTTGCTACTGTGGAAGGCTGTGATGTGAAAAGTCGCCGACGTGTGGCTAAATCCATTTCTTGAACAACAGGTTCAGCAGGTTGAACTCCTTCTGATTCCGCATCCATTTTTTGATACTTTTTATTTTATAGGTGGGTCTGAAAAGTTTTGGAAGAAAATATACATTATTTTAGTATCGTAAAACGCTTAAAATTTTAAATTGATATTAATCTTAGTTTCTACAAATGTCTTATTAATTAATCAGTTCTAAATTTGGGTTACTTTTTAATGCTTTTCTTCCAGTTGGTCAGTAAGCTTCAACTAGGAAAGGCTTCCTGCATCTTTTATGTTGAGAAATGTATATTATATTATGTACATTTCTCCACCCAAACTTATTCAATAAATCCTCTATCAATTCAATCTATCACAAACTTGAAAAGTTCATTCGACTGTTTCTGCTCAATCATTTGAAATGTGTTGAATTGGAAAATTTAGATTGAATTCAACGTTGAAACAAAAGACATAACAATAACTGCATCGTGCTTGCAATATTGGGAACAATAGAATGCGAGTGATGCAGAGAAGCTTCGGCTGAAAAAAATCAGAGTTAAGCCCTGGATTATGTGAAATTCAATTTTAAAATGTATTATGAAACGCAACAAAAAGTAACCACAAACGAGTTTATGAAATGTTTATCATTCTTGCAGTGGGCAAAAAGGTATTTTATATTTAAATAGAAATAAATATATGTAAATGGTGAAAGAAAACTTGTATTGTAACCTGTCAGTGAGTTTGTTGGGGTGAGGCGAAAATTCTGTTGAGTGGGCTGTCGGTCATGTTTTAGGTCATAAGATATGTTTCAAAATAACATATGTGCCCCGAAAATAAAATTACCACATAACATCGAATTAATATGCAATCCATGCATTATTCAATGGACCGAGAGGCGCTATCTTCACAAACACGCAACACGATTTCACCAAATCAGAGCCCTCTGACCCCTTGTGCTATTGGACAAATATCCTTCTGTACACATTTACTTTCCGATTACGCGCATTTTATTATTTAGATTAATATCCTGCATAATGTATTTCATTTCCGATATATTGTGATCATAGCAGGACATTGACATTGGTGGAGCCAGTCGGGGGTGATGCTGGAATTGACCATTTTCCACGAAAACCGCACAGAAATCCACTGCGGAGTCATAGCGGATTCGAGTGGATCTAATAGGAATCAATGGATATGGTTAGGCATGTGACCTGAATACACGCGGTATGTGTAGCAGTACGCCAACATGGCCTGCGGTATGTTGACTATTTATTAGAAATGGGTGATGATATATTTGTCCAATTACCGATTCGAATATTTGACATGCCATTTTCAATTGACAATGAATAATTAGCTGCTGTCTGTGCTGCATTCGAGACATGCATTCCTTCATTTCGGTTAGCATGGGACAGTTTGCGGGTGATTAATGTGGTTTTATTTAACTAACGCTTGGCTATAGTTATCTTTTGGATTCAATGCAAACAGAAATTTTGGTATTTGTTAATGAGCCTTGGGACAGGGATGATAATTGTTACGAATCCCTTCTTGCAGCAAGTATTTGATAGCGAAAATAAAGGAATTGGAGCAATCAATATTTTTAAAGGACCGTAATTTGATAAATTTTTCAGAATCTGATTTGTATAATTTGGATTCTGTATGGTAACTTTGCTTCAAAAGGTGAGTACTTAAGTCAATGTGAATTATACAAGCATTACCATTATCCTTGATTTTAAGTTTATAACCAATTCATTTGAGGAGGACGTAGAAAAATACGTGTTCCTAAGCAAAATAATAGCAATGGTCCTTGATAAATACAAAAAACCAGTTGAATGCAGATTCTCGTTAGACTCTGGTGCACCAATCAATTATATAACAGGAAGACTGCAGAGGCGACTTTGATGGCATGTCAAAGAAAAAAACTGAATTAATCTAACTTTGCATTCTCTATGCAACATTTGCATAGAGAATGCAAAGTTAGATTCAAACGAGAACGACCAAGTAAACATTAAAATTCAGTATACCACAGCTGTACAAACATATCTGGTAAAACAAATTACAGGCGTGCAACCTCTGAGATTTATCATAAGTCTCAATGAGAAATACCGGAGACAATAGAATTAGCTGATGCTAATTTTTATGAACCACAGAAAACTAACATGCTGTTAAGAGCTGACATAAACGCTCACATTGTCCAAATGAAACATATAAAACTACATACCGATTTACTGTTTCTATAAAAATCAGTATTTGGATGGATCATACTTAGCAAGGTGTCCCAAAGTCAACTTCAAGAACAAACAGTGGGTATTACAACTCTATAGCTTGAAGAATAACTTAACGATTTTTGGCAGATCGAAGAAGTTTAAGAAATTAACCTCTGTCCAAAGTAGATGAACAACGTGAAGAATTTTCCATCAACACAGCATCTCAAGATGAGTCAGGTTGATTTATATTGTAGTTAGGTTTCATATGCTGAGTTCTCTAGAACTGTTAAGAGGAATTTCTCCAGAGTTGTTAGGGGAATCAAAACTTGGAAAAAAAAATTGTCGAAGAACTATATGCCCATACAATCAGTTTTAGAAAAAGTAAAGGAGAAAAAATATCTACTGAATATTATTCACTGCCGCATCACGCAGTAGTGAGTCTTTATAAAAGTCCAACATAATATAGAGTAGTTTTTGACGCATCTTGCAAACCTACATCGAATCTATTTCTAAATGACTCAACGATGAAAAAAAATTTAACTACAAGAGAACCTGCTTGATGTCATGTTGCAATTTCACACGTATAAACATGTGTTTGTGTCCGATATTGAGTAAATGTTCCGACAGATATGCATACCTGACGAAGGCCAAATGTTACTGTTAATAACGTGGCAAGGGTCACCAAACGACCAGATTCAATTTACCAAACACACAATAGTAACATATCTTACAAAAACTGCATCATATCTAGCAACGAGATGTCTAAAACAACTGGCAGAGGATGAGCAAATTCACTATGTGAGGCCATATACAATAAATTAGGAAATAAGCGACAATATAACTTCAAGAAGCACCGTTGAAATTTCACAAATGGGCTGCTAGTGATGAACGGCTGTAAGTAGGAATTCCTACAGACGTAAGTTAAATTACATAAAAAAGTTGGCTGTATTTTGGCAGGCCTCCCAAGATACAAAGATTAATCAAATATAAATGGTAATTTAGCTATTCTACTTTGCACGGACCTTCGAACTAGACGGTATACTATATGTAGTATGGCCGTTGATAGTGCGTACATAAGAAGTGAGAGAACTAGCTTAATTAGCGGCCATGCTCAGTCGTCAGAACAGCCATGAGTGAGCAAGAGGTGCATCCGTTTGTGACGCAATGCATCATCACTAAGTTTCTAACCAACGGAGGTGTTAAACCGTCCGAAATTTTTATTTGTTTAGAGGCACAGTTTGAGAATACTACTTTGTCTCAGAACCGAATGTATACTTGGGTGGGGAACTTAAGGGTGGTCGAGAAGTTATGATCAACGTCTAAAGCCATGTCTAATAGATGACAAAATCCATGCCCTTCGCGAGCTTATCGAACTCATTGATTTTCTTCACGATCAACGTGGCTGGAAATACCATTTGTTACAGTTAGCGAAAAACTCATATCGAAAATAAACATGAAGTCTGTCAAATGGAGGGCTCATCCTTCTCCATGATACCACTAGGCTATGCACCTCAATCTTGGCAAGGGACAAACTGGAAGAAATGGACGAGTATACACTTGAACGCCCTACTTATAGTTTAAACTTGTCCCTCGTGACTATTTTTGTTCGCGTCTCTGAAAGAATAACTTTTAGGAAAACGAGTTGAAAATAAAGAAGAGGTCGTGTAGCGCGTGCACAATCGGCTGGAAACTCAACATAAAACTTTTTGTTAAGCAACGTTCAAGCATCCAAAATGATGCAAAGTGTGTAGACAACGCAGCAGACAACATTGAGAAATGTTAATGTGTAATATTATAAAATAAATGCATAAAAAACAAGTTGAAGTAGCAGGAGAGTGCTCCTGCCAGAAGGGTATTGTAAAACAATTAGTAAATCAAACAATGTATTCTGCATATCAAAACTTGACTCTTACACAGATTTCATAAATTGAGTTCGAAAAATTATTATGGTTATTATGATTTTAAACTCGCCACCATTTGTTTCAAGTGTTTTGACCCTGTTGCTTGGTTAGTCATGATAACACATGGATATTATAAACTATTTCTAAAATTTTTATCAAAATTCCTACATATTTGTAGTGTCTAGGTCTGTTGCAAACGTGTATCTCCCAAGTATTACGTGTTAATGTTGTTCTAATTGTTAAATATTCAATCGGCTGTAACTTAGCTGTTTATTGTTCAATTATTGTAATATTTTCAGCGCACATACAATTGTTTTCTAAAAACTCAAATTGTAGGTTTTGGGAAATTTAAAGGTCCCATCTTGATTTTATAGGCAAAAACGTAAAATTTATAAAATGTACTATTACTAACAATGTTGATCGAATTTCAACCTCTTAGGTATTTTTTGCCCTTGTACTCCTAAAGTTACAACTCTGTGATTTTTTTCTGATTTTTCGGGTCAGGGAGGGGGTAACGCAAAATTTTCGTAAATTTCCCCTTTCCCTGAAGCAAAACTTGTTAATTTAAGACCTTTTCTGAAAAGTTCACACTAAGAACTTTCATTTGATACCCATATTGCCCACATGCGACGAAAACTTTTTTTTCGGGGGCATCTCCCCCATATGGGGAGACCCCCCTTAAAGACCTTATAAACTTCTTTTCGTGGTGAAAATTTAAAGAAGGCATCATTTCACACTTATCTTCAAAATCTTATGCTTCTAGTTTACGTATTTTGCGAGAAAAAGTGGTGTGACACACGGACAGACGGACAGACAGGACGCGATTTTAGTAGGCTATTGTAAAATGATTTTACAATACCCTAATTACTGTCATTATTTCTTTCATCCTTGTATATTTGGGCTTACTACCAGAAATATATCAGAAATATATCAACGCACTACTAAGTCAATTGATCTCAGAAGCAGCATTAATGAATCTAACCATTGTCCATGCATAAATATTAATCCAAAGACTGTTGAGGCTTAAAATCAACTGGAATGAAAAGCGGCGTTATAAGTTATAGACAATTGGAAAAAATTCAGAGATATCTCAATGGGCAACACCTCACATAAAGGTTCAAAGAACTATCTCATAGGATTGAAATTCAAGCATTTTTAGATGCAAGAGAAAAGGCCCAATTTACGAGTTCAAGTATATTAAAACTTTGACCCAGGATGGGAGAGTAAAACTAAAATTATTATGCTCAAAATCCTGAGTCACTCCTGTAAAATTAATTACTTTACCTAGATCCGAGTTACATATAGTGCAATTAAGAAGTAAAAGGGATACCGGTTAATTCATGCGGTTTTTTAACAGATGGCGTAACTTGATTTTAATTCCAGTGCCACAAATGAATCAACAAATGAATCAAAAAATTCCAATGATGAGCAATTCAGTCAATCAAGGATCATTTCCAAATCCACAAATGATACCATTGCAGTATCAATGTGGACATCCCTCACAGCAACAGCAAATGCATAATTCAATATTTCCTACATCAACGCAATCAACAACAGCACCACCCTCAGCTAATCCACAACTAATGCAGCAACAACAACCTACCAGCAACATTAATCAACAACCATCAGTTTCAGCTTTTCACTCAGCGCCACAGACGTCGATGGGTGCTGTATATTTACAGCAGCCGAATAGTTTTGTTCCCATTCATAATTCTGAAAGCTATGCTTTGCCACCACGGCCTGCAATGCTACAAAATAGTTCGATGATGGGTAACATGATGGCACCTTAACAACAACAGCACCAACCACCTCTATCGTTTCCAACAATTAGCCATGATGTTCAAATGCCACTGGTACACCAGATATCTGCGATAAATCAACCCATAACACATAGTTTACTTGGGTAATAGGGGGACCGGTTAATTTGTGCGATTTTCTTACAGATGGCGTTACTTGGTTTTTATTCCAGTGATTCACCTTTCCAAATATGTGTTGGAAAGCTACTGTCACATAGTTTCAGAATCAGTATGTGTCATTTAGCTGAAGCGTAAACAACAATACTTTTTTTTACTCTAAAAATGTCGAATTTTGTGCCGAATAAAGTGTTTTTGCGGGGAGTACTCCTTCATTGAAGAAAAAGGCTGCCGAAAGTCATCGTATTTTGGTGGAAGTGTATGGTGTGCATGCTCTAACTGAGCGTACGTGCTAAAAGTGGTTTGCCCGGTTTAAAAGTGGCAATTTTGACTTGGAGGACGATGAACGGCCTGGACAGCCAAAAAAGTTTGAAGATCACAAATTGGAGACATTTCTCGACCAAGATCCATCCCAAACTTGCAAAATCATTTGGCGTCCCTCAACAAACCATTTCCGATCGTCTAAAAGTAATTTTTCACAATAAAACTTCAATTTTCGAAAAAAAAACCGGTACCCTTATTAAGCTGGTGCAGAAGGTGACATCAGCAATTTTAGTAAAGATACGAGTACATCAAACCTTCCATTGAACAGACTCTCTGACAGTGCTATAATAGATAAATGGAGATCCTGTAACATTTGAAACTTACGTAACACACCGAACAGTGGCCATACCAAAGAGGCCCGGTGAAGAACAATGGGACTATATCGCGTCAAAACCAAATCCTGCCAACATATTATCTAGGAGTACGATTCCAGATTATCTAGTGAGCGCAGACCTGCGGTTCTGGGGGCCAACATTTTTGGTCATACGAAGACGAGAAGAAGAACGTAAAAGCACGTTCATAATACATATGAATGCGGAAGGGAAAAACAATCATCAACCATAATGCTTGATGTTAATTGTGAGTCGCACCTTAACGTCAAATTTTTCGTCTAACTTAATTTGACATTTCTCTGTTTCAGCCTACGCCGAATGGTTGGTTGAACAAACAAAAGGGAATGGTGACTTTACAAAGAAAATCATCTTCAGCGACGAGGTACACTTTCACCTCAGTGGATTCGTTAACAAGCAGAATAACCGCGTTCTGGCAAATGAGAATCCACATCCACAAAGAGTGACTTTTTGGTACGGTTTAGGGGCTGGCGGCGTCATCGGGCCGTACTTCTTTGAAAATGAGGACGGCCAAGCAGTTACCGTTAATAGTATTCGCTATTGCGAGATGATATTGGACTTCGAAACAATGGCTCTTTTGTGCGAGAAATTCAATTTGTGGCGATGTTAATTGGTCGCCATAATCATGTGATTTGGCACCATTGGACCTTTTTCTTTGGGGATATTTAAGAGAAAAAGTGTACATCAGTAAGGCAAAAACAATTCAAGAGCTAAAATATGGGATAATTCAGCACAATAACGACATTGAACCTCAATTATGTCTCAGAGTCATTGAAAATATGGACCATCGGATAAAAGTATTCCATTGTAGCCGTGGCGAGCATTTGGGCAATATTTTGTTTTACCCATAACTGTCATAGATCCTTCTATTATAATAAAAAATATGGTCATAATTCTCTGAAACTTTTTGTTTTATTTACAATTAACATCGTGCGTTTTGGTTGGACCACCCTTTATATATACAATATACAGGAAGACGACTGAAAGGCATGGATAAACAAATTTCAGTGAAAAACGGCTAACTACTAAGGAAGAAATTTTACCAATAATAATCGACGGAATCCAAAGGATACACTGTAATGATCATATACAGCATATCACATCTTTGTCACCGTTTGTAGACCAGTCAAGAGTAATTTGTATAGGGACATATGATACAAAGCCTTCGGTGCTACTATTTAGACCAAATTTTATATGAAAATTACTACTAGAACATTTGTACTGTCATTAACAGACAGCGGCTTTGAACAGTTTAGAGAAGATCATTTGCCCAAGCAACGATCAGTAAATCCGTACAATGTGTAAGATGTACCCCAGAGACGTTAATAAAAAAGATGGGCAATCTATCAGAAAGACAAGTATTACCTGTTTGTCCGTTCTCAGTTCTCGGAATTGATTTTTGCTGACCAATATCATCACATGATCAAGTTTGCGGAAAAAACGTACAAAAGAAGAAGAAGAAGAAGTGTTAGATCTAACAACAGATAGTTTCTTGGGCGGGCTATGCCGTTTTACTACCTGGAGATGATCATGCAAGGATCTTCATTGCAATAATGGAACTAACTTTGTAAAAGACCGTAAAAGGCAACGAAAATAAGCAACAATTATGACCACATGGTACTGATTATATCACTTCTGCGATTGCCGACACATTCGATCAAGATAATGAAATACTCTAACTATCTTAAAGTGCAGGGCCGAAAGGGGCCGTACAAAGCAAAAAAACAAAACATTACTGCACCAAAAAATCAAGAACGAATTATAAAAAGTTGCGTTGAAAAAAATATAGATCTACTTTGCTCCAAGATCTCCTACGGGAAGAATCAGTCAAATCAGCGAAGAAGTTAGCAGCGCATACTTTAACATAAGTGGGCGTAAAATTTGAGAACTTCAGCACAGAGGTATCCGGAGCCAAGGCATTACTTAGCTTACGACCATTAGCGTCCATGCCTTCAAATTCCAATGATCTAATTGCTCTGACACTAGACCATTTTTTATATCGAGAACCTTTGACGCGAGTCCTCGAGTCCAACAAGGAATCAGGCAAAATGCCAGCCATTTCAAGGTAGGAACTGGTATCAACGATTTATAAGGAGTTCTAGAAAAGATGGCAAAGGAGTATGGTTGGGAGACGCAAAAACGATACAAGATGTAAAGTACAAATTTTTCTATAAATGCTGTCATATTAGTACTCCTCAGAGACACAAATCTTCCTCTTTTAAAATGGCTCAAGGGAAGAATTGAAAGTCATAAAGGGTTATGATGGGCTAGCAAGAGTTGCTGTGGTATGCACCAAGACGGGTGAATTCAAAAGAACGATTCATAGGCTGACTTTCCTACGAGCAGAAAGTCATTGCTATGATATTTTGGGCATTTGAGATATTTTCCCCCGACTGCATCATGAGCTTTGTTTTATTTTCATTGATTTGTAGCCCTACTAGTTTTGCTTTGCTGTCAAGTTTCAGGAAGGGTTTTTAAGCAGTTGTTAATGACTGTGACAAAATGTTGATGTTATCCCCATAGGCTGCTACTTGGCTCGACTTGTATAGTAATGTATCTCATGTATCGACACATTGAATAGCAATGGGGCCAGCCCATCTCCTTGCTTTAGTCCGATGTTTATGTCAAAGGCATCGGTGAGTTGGTTGTTGATGCGGACTGGGGAGGCCGTCGACGTCATTGTCATTTTGGTAAGACGGACTGATTTGGCTGGAATACTAAAGCAAAGCATTATTTGGTACAGTACGTTACGATAGATACCGTCGTATGCTTGCTTAAAATCAATGAAAAGTTGAACTCCCGACATTTTTCAGGTACCTGCTTGACTATCGTTGACCTAGCTGCTCTAAAGCAACTTCGATATTCCTCAATAATATTGTTGGCGTTTTCTAGAATTTTTGAAAAAAAAAA
The DNA here is from genome assembly GCA_963969285.1 of Odontomyia ornata. NCBI lineage: Eukaryota > Metazoa > Arthropoda > Insecta > Diptera > Stratiomyidae > Odontomyia > Odontomyia ornata. Next base: position 104,595,127 of record OZ017738.1, on the reverse strand, counting down.
ATTTTTTTTGAATGCCGTACGAAGTAGTGATACGCCTCTTCGATTTTCGCACTGTAGCACTGTCACCTATTTTGTTGATATGGAATATAATTGATTAGCTCCACTCTTTGGGCATATGTTCTTGTTGACAAATGTGCTGGATGACTTCGTGAATAGCTTTGTGAACACTATTTCTACCGTATTTGATGAGCTTCACTAGCATCTCATCGACGCTCGGCAGTTTAGTATTCTTTTGGGGCTCGATAGTAGAGGAAACTTCATCCACAGTTGGTGCGGCCAATGAAAGCTTTCCGCAGACATCGATAGGCTCCAATGTTTTGCAGCTGTGCGAAGAATCACGAAGGTTCTTGAAATATGATGCCCATCTCTCCCTAATTTTGGTTTTGTTAGCGATGATATTGCCGATGTTATCACGACAGAGCGTGGTTTCGGGCTGATAACCACGTCTCAGGCTTTTCGCTACTTTGTATACTTGTCTTGTGTTGTTGCTTGCTAGACTTAAATCGATACTTCTCAATTGGTTGTCATAGTAATTTCTTTCCATAATTCTCATTATTTCATTCGCTACTCTTCTGAGATTTTCATAATGTTCTCTCTCTGTCCTACTTTTCCTACCTAAATACTTTTTGTAACCCCAATAATTTTTTCTAACGCTTTTTTTTTGCACCGGGCTTCATGTCCGATTATGTGTTCTACCACGGTCCTAATAGCCGCTTTCACTTCCATCCAGATCTTGGTGCATCTGATGAAATGGGAGCCAGCTCGTTGTCGAAGGGGTCCGGGATTTTTTTTTGCATACACGCTGTTTGGACCCTTTCGATGTAAAATTTTTGTAGCGGGCTGGTCTTTGCCGAATACGCCTTTGACATATGACATCGATAAGTTAATTTGACCAAGTAATCATCTGAGTTACGATTGGCTCCTCGATATGTACGGATGTCAAGTATGCTCAGGGCACAACATTGTTGGATCAGAACATGGGCGATCTGATTTTGTGTGTTACTGTCTGGTGAAGCCCAGGTAATTTTGTGTATGCGTCCATGAAAGAAGCAAGCCAAACGGAAGACAAGATTTCTGTTAAATTCAAAGTCAATCAGGCGCTGGTCGTTGTCTTTTGTTTCATTGTGAATTCTACTTCCTCCAGTCATTCCTCGATGATATATCTCACTGCAAATCTTAGCGTTGAAAGCACCCAGAGTTATTTTTCTGCCGTTTGTAGGCAATGAGTCGACTAGTTTTTTTAGGTGGTTGTAGAACGTTTCCTTCGTTTCTTCGTCCTTTTATTCAGTCGGGGCGTTTACATTGATCAACCAGAATTTGAAGCATTTGCTTTTACGCGAATCGCACACAATCGTTCATTAACTGCCTTAAAATCAATGACGTGTGATTGGAACTCGCTATCCGCAACAAAGTCTACTTCAAATTCTTGTTTTCAAGTAGTTTTCCAACTTTTGAATATTATGTGCAGTATCATGTTTTGAATATCGTTTTTGGTCCAGTTCATTTCCTGGATTGCCAATATTTTAAATTTTCATTGACTAGCCTGTTGTAAAAGGTCTTTAATGGTGCCAGGGTAATTGAGTGATCTGACATTCCAGGATCCAATGCCATATTCCTTTTCCCATTTGCGAGGTCCCATTTGCGAGGTCATTGTCGTGAGTTCAATCCATTCCGAGGCCTTTCTGGAGGTTCCAAAGCATTGTAAAGTTCCCCAATCACATAGTTAGCCCGTCGCCCAACCTCCATTCCTATGGCATTTTTATTATTTCGATTCCGTTATCAGGCACGGAATATTCGTCTTTACCCCACAAAGAAGGTGTGGGTAGGGTTTAGTAGCAGAGCTGTATATGTATTTACATTTATTAGCATCTCTCAGCATTTAATGTCCAATGATTGGGGATCCATTAAACCTAATATGCGACCCCAAGAACATTTGCTACACTTTAATCCGGGGGTTAAAGGATGAGGAATTATGCTATTTTCCTAGAGTGAAACTCCAATTTGAACAAGATTTTGCAAATTGATTGATAGCAACCTAAAACACAAACATTTAAAAAAACCCAAAATCTGATTCATGCATTCAAAATGGTGGTCCTCAAAGGCCAGAAAGTAAGTGCAATCCGCTATTTTACTAGCAACTGCAATAATGACTATTTTTCATGAAAACGTTTTCAGAAGCTTAACTTGGAAATATTTATACAACAGACAATTTTTAAGGTATTGTGAAATATTTTCGCCCATCTGTTCGTCTGTCCGTGGATCGTAGCAAATTTTTTTTCACAAACCACGTGAGCTAAAGTGATGAAATTTTTTGCATAGGTCAACGTGGTTACAGTGTAAAAAAACTTATTTTAGGGTGTTTGAGGGGGTCTCCTTACATAGGGGCCGGCTTTGAAAAAATTTTTGTTATCCAAAGGTAGCCGGTATGGGTGTCAAATAAAAGGTTATGGTGAGAATTTTTCAAAACAGGCCCTAAACAAGAAGCGTTTGTAAGGAAAGGTGCAAGATGAGGGGAAATGTACGAAAAATTGATGTCCTCTCTCCCCTCATGGTCCTTTGGACAAAAAAATCTGAAAAATCAGAAAAGGTGGTCTTTATGAGTACAAGGCCAACAAATATCTCAAAAGATGAAATTCGTTCAAATTTGTTTATAATAGTATATTTTGTGAATTTTAGGCTTTCATCTATAAAATCGAAGGATGAGCCTTAAATTTGCCGAAAATTTGTATCTCAATTTCCTAATATTAACCACATTATGAAAATCAAGCCGTAAAACTCATAAAAACCTAGCTGTAAACAGCTAAGTTATAGAAGTTTGAAATTTTTCGATTACAGAACACGTGATACTGGTAAACATACGTTCGGACCTGAATACCACAGATGTGTGTTTTGATAAAAATATTAGAAATATTTTAAAACAGTCATATATTATCAGGACTGATCAAACATTGAGTTCAACAGATTGAAAATAAAATGACGCCAAATTAAAATACACAATAATCATGCAATATATGTGTGAGTCAAGACATTCATAAGACATGTTTGATTTATCTGACAAAACCCTTCTGCTAGGAGGACTCTCCTGCTACTTTCACTTATCCTTAAACAGTGTTTGACATTCAAAGTGGGGGTCAGTAAAATGATTATTTGCTTTTAAAAATATGGGTACCTACGAGAATTCTTTTCCTCCGATTCAAGCATATGAGTACACTGAACCTGATATTAAACTGCCTTTTAGGTTTATTTATGAATGGCTTAAGATGGTAGTCAACATTTTGTACATTGAATACAAAATCCTTCTGACTGGAGCATGCTTTAGTCTATTGAGCTTATCCTTATTTGTTTGAAAAATATTGCAAGCATAAAATTAAATTTTTTAGGACAGTTTTGACTAAAACACCCCCTTAAGCATTTTCCTTCTGAACAAAAGTACAGTAGAACCTCTTTAATCCAAACCCCGCAATCCAAATGTCCACTAATCCAAACGCCGTCTCTCCCCTACTCATGACACTACAGTGCACATTTCTGTTTTCGCGCTCAGTCACTCTCCGTTGTCACAGAGACCTATACATATGTGTTGTTTATTGGAGCGTGTATAATGTGTTAGTTTACATCTACTGTTTGGTGCAGTACCTTAGTTATAGACTACATACAGCAGCAGTGTAACGTTAGGATTTTTTATGATAACAGTGACCGAGTACAGTAAGCTAAAATGTCAACAAAAACGTTCCTGAAACGGAAACATACCACTTTAAACATGGAAAAGAAAATAGAAATCATAGAAAGACTTCAGAAAGGTGAAAATGGTGCGTCGTTAGCCAACAAGTAAAGTGTAGGTAAGTTAGCAATTACTGACGTTAAAAACAAGCAAGATGCTATAATGTAATACGCTTGTAAACAAGACAGTAATGAAGGATCTAAAACTAAGAAAACCTTAAAAACAGCCAATAATGAGGCGCTTAATGATGCACTGCATTTGTGGCTTGCACAAAGAAGGAGCTTGGGTGAACAAATATCGGGTCCACTTCTTTGTAAAAAGGCTCTTGAATTCAATGAAAAACTCAACGAGCCTAACATATTGACTTTAAGGGTAGCAGAGGCTAGCTGAATAAATTTAAGCAACGGCGTAGAATAAGACAACTTGATGTTCAAGGGAAAAGCTTATCTGGTAATACTATGGCTGAAGAAACATTCGGGAAAACATTTAAAGAAACTGTAGCTGATAAGGGGTTTTCACAGGACGATGTTTATAATGCTGATGAGAATGGTGTGAATTGGCGCTCATTGCCGGAAAAATTTCTTGCATCCTGAAATGACACTCGAGCTCCCGGATGCAAAGTGAGCAAAGACAGGATAACGGCTACGGTTTCTACAAATGCAAGTGGTACTCACTCTCTCTTAGTAAAAGTAAGAAACCCCGCTGTTTCGAAAATTGGTACTGGATTGGTACTTGAACACACTTGTCCCAGAAGTAAAAAAGTTCAGAGAGAAAGAAGCCAAATAAGAAAAGTCATGTTAATAATCGACAATGACCGCACTCATCTTGACATTGACACTTTGAACAGCATTAATAGACTTCTTAGATATGTTCCTTACACCAAACGTAACAGCTCTTCTCCAGCCAATGAGTCAGAGTGTTATTGCGAGAACAAAGAGAATGTACAGGAAAGAATTGCTTCAGCGACTTTTTTTTAGCAGAAAGAGACGAAGAAAGTGTGGTTGCGTTTATAGAGAAATTAAACCTTCAAGACTGTTGCTATATTCTGGTGGATTTTTGGGCAAATGTAACAGGGGGAAATCTGAGTAGGAACAAGCTATGGCCTAAGCCTTTGAACAATGAAGTTGGAAATACAAACTGTATTGAAGAACAAGAAGACTCTGAGATCGTCATTGATATTGTCGATCGTTGTCAGGCTATTCCTTGGTTTGAGGAGTGTGACGTGGCTGATGCAACAGAGTGGATCAAAAGTGACAAGAATGATCCAGGATACCTAGTTTATAGTTAAGATGAGATTGTTTCCATCGTCTTCGAGGAAAATGAATCTGATGACAACAGTGATGAAGAAAAAACTTTTGATACTGGACCACCCCATGCCGATGCTTTTACAGCATTAGAGACGGCAATGAACTAGTACGAAAATCAGTCCGAATTTCGTTTACCGCAAGTGATGGTCTTAAAGAAAATTCAAGACTTTGCAGCCAAAAAACACACTTCGACATTGGTTCAAAGAAAAATAGTGACTATTTTAACGTTTAAGACTTTGTCTGATTACCTCATTGCTGTACTCTATACACAATACAGTAGTTCTGTATTGTATACAGTATTTATGTTTTGATAGACTGAACGTACATTAATTTTTTCTACTGTAATGCACAGTACTGTTTATTCACTATGTTTACTATTAAATAAATACTGCATCTTACTTTATAAAGTATTTTTCACTATTCCCGTAACATTTTAGCCACATTTTAGCTATTGTTATGTAAAAACAACAATATGCTTTGTAATCTGAACTATTCCAAAGTCCGAACTACCCCCGGTCCCAATTAGTTCGGATTAAAGAGGTTCTACTGTAATGTTGAAAATTTGTATTCAACCCATAGAACAAATTAAAAAAAATCTTGTACTTATCATTGAGTATATTACTGTACTTTATACCTTCATTCCGAAAAAACAAATACTTTACCACCATCTAACAACATCGTTCCACTGATTTATTGTACCTGGAAGATGAACTGTTTGACAATTTAGCAAATGGAATGTCGACAAATTATTCGCCCAAAGCAAATTATGCCTTCAAAACAAATAAATCTATATTCTTTTTGAGTTTGCGTCTTAGTCGGATGTTTTGGCACATGATTAAAGTAAAAATAAGACTATGTTCATGGTCAAAAGGTTATGAAAGTTAGGATTTAAAACTATGAAAACTGGTTAAGATTTTTTCTCCAAAAAGTGCGAAACAAGAAACTTTTCACTGGTAAAATTGCTTACCACTGTTGAATATATAATTGAACGTATACATATATATATATATATATATATATATATATATATATATATATACATATATATTCACATATATATAAAATTTATATATATATATATATATATATATATATATATATATATATATATATATATACATATATATATACATATATATATATATACATATATATTTACATATATGTACAAGTATATATATATATATATATATATATATATATATATATATATATATATATATATATATATATATACATGCATATATTTATATATATATATATATATATATATATATATATATATATATATATATTTATATATATATAAATACATATATATATATATATATATACATATATATATATAAATACATATATATATATATATATATATATATATATATATATATATATATATATATATATATATACATATATATATATATATATATATATATATATATATATGTATATATATATACATATATATATATATATATATATATATATATATATATATATATATATATATATACAATATATGTATACCTATATTTACCCTTCTATTGTGGTCGATACTTACAATTTACATGGAGAAGTTTCAAATCCCTGATCCCGTTTATTTTTGTATTGTCACTGTGTCATTCAAATTACAGATACTAATTGATCTTAAACGTTTTATCGCTTGAGATAGTTGAAAACTAGTTTTGCTGCAAAGTTCAATAATCTTCCAAAGTTAATTGATATTTGTAGATAAAAACCTGTTTAAATATAAGTTTATTCATTCCAAATTTCAACTAACCCTGTACTAAACATCGAGTAATGATGATGTGTCAACATCTACAAACTATTGTATTTAATCATGACTACTTGCCGTTTATTCAAACTTTTATTCTACAATCATTGATTCAACGTCTTTTTTTCGCGGAAGCCAAATGAAAAAGAACCGGCAAAAAATCTTATTCATGAGTTTGGCGAATCCCCGTTCTTTTTATCGTTTGAATGCCATCTAAGATCGTGAAGTACCATCCGTTCTTCGAATAAATATTCATGAAATCTTGACTTTGACACAAAACGCGAAAAAAACCAACAAATTGAACGATGCTGTTTACCAGAAGTATCTCAAAGATGTAAATAATGCTTATTTGTCGTAATAAAAAGCTATTTCTCAAGTTCATTTGCGAACATGTTAGTAGGTATGTCATGCAAGTCGATTAGCATGTTACCAGGTATCCACGCGGTAATGATTTCTTGACGAACGACCGACCACGAGTACCAAGTTCAAACCTCACGTAACTCCCCGACGAACAACACATGCTGCGGAAGATAGTCGTTTGCAGTTTCGCATGGCTTTTGCGTAGATGTACTGTATATGTAGGTTGTCCAGACTTGGTATCTAATAACACCCTTTTCCGTAGCGGTGTTCCCTCTGAATCTGATCTGTGATGGAAAGTTTTAAAAAATGTTTAACTATTTAATAATTATATTGCACGCAATGTGAAGGTTAGCGTTGCGATTTATGTTTTATTTGTAAAATATTTTAACGTTTTTTGTCACTTGACGGGTTTTCTCAACCTTTCGACTGGGGCACGAGTGATAATTACCTAAGAAGAGTAAGTACTTTGCACCCACTTAATGCTACGACATAAGTTTTAATTATATACATGATATTTAATATTTTCATTGTAATTCTAGTCGTGATCTGTTTTCCTTCCATATAGTTATTATATTAGCCGACATATTATATTAGATATTTATCCACCGACAGATTGATAATTGATATTGAGAAAATTGTGTGGTTAGACGAGGCAACACTTAAAGAAAGCTGGTATAGTATTTGATACTCTTGTTATTCTGACTCTTACTCAATAGTACAATTGATTGGCTTATATTTGAACTATGCGTTTTGGAATAAACTTCTGGCAACAAACCTAAGTTAGATAAATTACGCGGATGACTTTGGCGGTTCGTTAATTTGAGAATGTCACTTTGAGCCATCCAGACGATGAGCACGTGAATAAAAAATTTTAAGGAAAAAAAGCCAACTCCAAAACCTAAAAAAGATGAAAACATTTTTTTGAAATTAGTACCACATCAGTATTGTATACGATTGATTGATAATTGGTTGCCAACCACTTTTTCGAAACAGGGAAACTGATGTGGCATTGATCCCGACAATTTTATTTCATTCTTATTGAAATCTGTTTCTTTTTTTCTAAACGTTTTTTATTTCATGAGCTTTTGTGACAAGATCCACCTCCAAGAGAACGCCGGATTGGATTCATGCTAAAATTATGAATTTTAATTTTTTTCTATGAACTATGGACGTAATCTACCAAGTTATGGAAAAAATTTGGAAAAGCATATGCCAAATAATTGATGTCAAACAAACTGCTAATTTTTATCTTGAGACTAAAATCAGCAATGATCCATAAGAAGTACACAAGCCGTTAAACGTGTGGAACCCTTTTACTTAAGAACTGTTTTAAGCACTCTTCTAACATACGAGTATATGTTTAAAACTCTCGTTAATCGTTTGTTTAGAGTAAATTATTGCTAATGAAACTCACTATGATTAAATTATTCTGCTGGTCTGGTAGCAAACAGATTACAATAGTTTTCCAAAATATGAATACAAGAAGTATTTTGAGCTGCATCGATTCAATATAAAGAAATGAATTACCTGAAGAATGTCCGGAACTTAATCCGTTCATACTTCAGGATTGAGATCAGCAATCAATGGGTGGAGAAATTGGGGGGTATTAGACCACAGAACCCAGATGTTGTTTTCGCAAAAGTGAATAGCACATTTCGTAAGAAGTCTCGAGTGAAGGTATCGAATCTTGAAGTCACTAGTGATGAGATAAATCTTCACGATAGGGATGGTATCGAAATTGATAGTACGACTCCGGATAGAAATGGAAACAGGATTAAATGTGAGGGGTTGCATAAACTTGCCCTGATGGGAACACATTTTGAATTGGCTCATCTACCAAACCCTGAGAGAGAGAATGCAATATTTTTTCTCCTACCGAGCTTGAATCTTATTAATTATTTTGTCAGCTCTGAGGACTTGTGTTTCATATTTCACAGGATAAACAACAAGAAATCATGTGGTACTGATGGATTTTCAAATGTAGTTCTGTGACATTTGCCGGAGGTTGCTATTTGAAATTATTGCATAGTGTTCAACAACATGTTGAGCAATTCATATTTCCCAAATCAGTTGAAATAGGCTAAGGTATTTCCGATCTTGAAGAAAGGAAAAAAATCTTCGTGCCCTAAAAGCTACCGCCCAATAAGCTTGCTGCATAACATCAGCAAGGTGTTTGAAGTGATACTCAATACAGCATTAAACACCCACATTGAGAAGTATGAGTTGATGTCGAATTGCCGATTTGGTTATCGTATCAGGCGTTCGACTACACATGCAATAACGAAATTAACCTCAGGCATCTGTTGGAAACAAAATAAAACAAGTTGGGTAGATAGACCTATGCTCATGTCAGAAGGGTTTTGTACTCAACTTACAAAATGCAGTAACCAGCAACGAATAAAATCAAGAAACACGTCATGTACGAGGATCATACTATTGGTTAAAGATATTCCGCCTTTAGTAGAACTTTCAAATATAAAAAAATGAAAGAATGTATATACCCTTTAATTCTACTATTTATTTTAAATTTAGTATACAATTGTTTCGTTCTCTACTTGAGAACTTCCTCAGTACTACTCTAGTAGTACTGAGAAGTTCTCAAGTAGAGAACGAAACAATTGTATACTAAATTTAAAATAAATAGTAGAATTAAAGGGTATATACATTCTTTCATTTTTTTATATCATACTATTATTAACAAAGTTGAAAGAATTTTGACTTCTGAGGTATTTGTTATAGTTATATCCATAAATATCTCCCTTGATAAAATTTTTCAGATTTTTTACATCACGGGTGTCCATTCGCGAGGGAGGAAACACATTTTTCATGTGCCCCCACTGAAGCAAAAATTGTCAGTTTAAGAACTGTTTTGAAAAGCTCTCATAGAGAACTTTCATTTGATACTCATATCGGCTACCTTTCATGTAATTTTTTTTCAGGGGCCACTCCTCTGTACTGTAATCATCGATTCATGGCCTATTTTTTTGAATCCTAGAATGGTTACAAAGCCCTTTTGTCAGGAGCTCTCTCCTGCCTCTTCGACGTGTTTCAATTGTATGTACTCATCTTCATGATACCTATCATTCCTGAAATTTTCATGCAAATACTAGCAAAGCTGTAGTGTCTAAGTCGGTAAAAAGCGTTCCATAGTAATACAGGGCATATTGTTCCATAGTAATACAGGAAAATTCAAATCGCTATAACTTCGTTACATACGATTCGATCTTTGTGAAATTTTCAAAAAATATCAAACTTATAAATAGTCATCTGCTTGCTAAATTTTATTGAATTTAAGGGTACCGTTTAGATTTTATTCAAGAAAACATAAAATTGATAAATCATACTATTACTAACAAAGTTGAGTGAATTTCGACTTCTCATGTATTTGTTGTTGTTGTACTTATTAAGGCCTACATTCATGATTTTTCCGATGGAAGGTGTCCAATCGCGAGGGGGTACGCGAAAAGTTCGTACATTTCCCCTTCCCCTGCCCCCCTCGGTAATTACAAGGCAATTTTAAGACTTGTTTTGAAAATATCTCATTAAGATCATTCCAATGACACTCTACTCGACTAACAATGGTGAACATTTTTTTTTTGAGGGGTTACCTCCCTATATGGGGAGACCCCCCTTAAACCCCTGTGAAAAATTTTCCGCCCTTGAACTTTCAAAAAGTCACCACTTCTGACCTTTTCACAAAGTTTCATGGCTGTAGCCTCTATAGTTTCGGAGAAAAAGTGCTGTGACATACAGACGGACGGACGGACGGACAGATGGACACAGGTCGTGATTGCAATAGGGTTTTGTATTTTAGTACAAAAGCCTAAAAATCAACGCTAAAGTTGTGAAAATACAGTTTTTCGGACAGTCGTTGCCCTTTCCATTGTCGCGTTGAGAAATCTTTCGTCCACAAATTTACCTAAGGTTAATCCACTACCTTATTACGGACAGTTTTTAACTCTCTGTGCTTTTTAACCGACTTCCAAAGGAGAGAAGGTTATCAATTCATCACTTTTAGGGTTTTGTACAATAATTTCACAAAACCCTACTAAAATAGCGTCCTGTCTGTCCGTCTGTCTGTCCGTCCGTGTGTCACAGCAGTTTTTCTCGGAAACTGCTTAAGCTAGAAACATCAAATTTTGTGTGTAGGTGTAAAGTGGTGTTCTCTTCAAAGTTCAACAACCAAAAAAAAATTATCAGGTATTAAAGGGAGGTCTCCCCATATAGAAGAGTGACCCCCCGAAAAAAAAATTTCATTGAAGGTAGCCGATATGGGTATCAAATGAAAGGTCTTGATGAGAACTTTTTCGGATCAATTTAGAAGTAATTTATTGGTTATTTCCGGTAAAAATGATTGACTAAAATGTACCGTTTATGCAGAAAATTAAGTATACTGATCATTTTTATCATCCGTCACCAAAGGACTTAGTATCTCCATCAAATCCTTGAAGAGTGCCAACTGATTGGCACTTTTCGTGTGAAAGATTATTTAAACTCAATTTCTCGACATAAATGTATCATATTGAAATGTTGATATCTACAGAGTCCTTGGAAGGATTACGATTCTGTTCCGATTCTTTCAGATCAATATGCTATCCTTCATTTGAAGCCACTACAATCACAATCCTTACACCCGTCGATCAGTTATGCTGAAAACTCCGGCCGAAAGTCGAAATTTTTTTAGTTTTAACGGTAAAAGCCCTTTACCGTTACTTGAATTTCTTATCCTTTAAACAGGAGCTTACCGGCAGGAAGACGTATCATTGGCCAAAAACAGGAGTCTTCTATCTACCTCCGTTTGAAATTTTTGCGGGAACATACAAAAAAACAAGTTGGGTAAACAGACCTACGCTCATGTCAGAAGGGTTTTGTATTCAATTTACAAAGTGCAGTCACCAGATTGAATAAAGTCAAGAAGCATGTCAATGACGATTTAATTGGAGAAAATATGAAATTCGAAGATCATACAATTTTTAACAAAGTTGAACAAATTTCGACTTCTGAGGTTTTCGTTATTGCTATACTCATAAATATCTGCCTTGATAATTATTTCAGATGTCTACCCGCGAGGGAGGGAACACATTTTTCATGTGCTTCCCCCCTGTGCCCCACTGAAGCAAAAACTGACAGTTTAAGAACTGTTTTGAAAAGCTCCCATGAAAACTTTCATTTCATACTCATATTGGCTACGTTTGATGAATTTTTATTTTCAGGGGCCACTCTCCCGTACTGTTATCATCGATTAATGGCCAATTTTTTCGAATCCTAGAATGGTTACAAAACCCTTTTGCTTGGAGCTCTCTCCCGCCTCCTTGATTTGTTTCACTTATGAGTATTAATTACAGGTACTCATCTTCAGTCATTCATTTAATTGAATCAAGTGTTCAAAACATGCATCTTCAACGTTAAAGTTGGGAAAAAATTACTCAAAATTATTCAATCTTCGCATTTAAAACAGCCACTATTTTGTTTTATGATTACTGATACCACTAGCTGAACCGATTCTCAAAGATATTCATGACACCTGTCATTCCTGAACTTTTCATGCAAATCCTAGCAAAACTGTAGTGTCTGAGTCAGTAAGAAGCGCATGTTGTTCCATAGCCATATGTTGCCATAGTAATACATGCAGCGCATATTGTTCCATAGAGATACAGGAAAATTCAAACCGCTATAATTTCGCTAAATATAATTAAATCTTCATGCAACTTGCAGGGTAGATCAATCTTATGAATAGTCATCTGTATGTTGAATTTCATGGAATTTAAGGGTACCGTTAAGATATTATTTAAGAAAACATATAATCGATAAATTAAACTATTACTAACAAAGTTGAGTAAATTGCGACTTGTCACGTATTTGTTGTTATTGTTCTCATCAAGGCCTACATTCTTGATTTTTTTAAAGATTTTTCGGATTACAGGTGTCCAATCGCGAGGGGGGGAGGAGGATTCAAATTTTTCGTATATTTCCCCTCCCTGTGCATCCCTCGAAGCAAATTTTGCCAAACTAAGACCTGTTTTGACATTTTTTTTTCGGGGGGTCACTCTTCTATATGGGGAGACCCCCCTTAAATACCTAATAAATTTTGTTGTTGTTGAACTTTGAAGAGAACACCACTTTACACCTACACACAAAATTTGATGTTTCTAGCTTAAGTAGTTTCCGAGAAAAACCGCTGTGACACACGGACGGACGAACGGACAGACAGACGGACAGACAGGACGCGATTTTAGTAGGGTTTTGTAAAATTATTTATAAAACCCCTAAAAAGCAGTTTCATCTGCATTAAAAATATTGTCAAGTGCGTAGTCCAGTAATAAATTTTTCAAATTAGCTTTCCACTCGCTGCATACTTCATTGTTAACACTGGCGCTCTTTACACAAATGTTTTTGAAAAAAAAGATCATGTCTTCTTTTAAATTTTTCTAATCAGCCGTTACTTGTCCTGAAATCTTGCATCCCAAGTGACATAACGTATGCCTCCACTTTTTCTTGGAGCAGTGGTCCACTTACGCAATTTTACAAAACCTTACTAGATACGCGTCCTGTCTGTCCGTCTGTCCGTCTGTCCGTCCGTGTGTCACTGCACTTTTTCTCGCAAACTACTGAAGCTAGAAACATCAAATTTAGTACGCAGGTGTAAAGTGGTGCTCTCTTCAAAGTTCAACTACAAAAAATTTTATAAGGTATTTAAGGGGGGATCTCCCCATATAGGGGAGTGGCCCCCGAAAAAAAAATTTCATCAAAGGTAGCCGATATGTGTATCAAATGAAAGGTCTTGATGAGGACTTTTCAAAACAAGTCTTAATTTGATGCTTTTTGTTTCGAGAGACGCACAGGGAGGGGAAATACACGAAAAATTTGTGTCCCCCCCCCTCGCGATTGGACACCTGTGATCCGAAAAATCTGAAACAAAATTATGGCGGTAGGTATTTATGAGTACAACAACAACAAATACCTAAGCCGAAATTCGCTCAACATTGTTAATAATAGTACGATACTCGAATTTCACATTTTCCCCAATAAAATCGTATTGGTAGCCTTAAACTCAACGAAATTACGTAGTACTGCTAATGTTCCCCAAACTTTGCAAGTTTGATGAAAATCGAATGATATATACGGAAGTTATAGCAGTTTGAAATTTCTCAAAGTACAACAGCAATAACACATGATTTTGGTATTTTATGGACTTTCCATCGAATCAGTCACTGCAATTTTGACTTGATCTTCTTGAAATTTTCCAATAAGGTCAATAACATTAATATTTTTGAGAATTTATGATTTGAGTGATTTTTGTCGGTTTGCAACAAAATGGCGACCGTTGAATGTAGAAAAACAATGGATTTTCCTTTGAACGTCCGCATCTCTTTGACATATTTTTTGACGTTCTTCATTGCTGGTGACTGCATTTCTGAAAAGTGGGATACAAAACCCTTCTGACATGAGCGTAGGTCTGTTTACCCAACTTGTTTCGAGTTATAGCGGGAGGTTTTATACTGAGACACATTGCTCGTATGTATTTATTGTTTCGACTTATAGAGATTTTAAAATTTCGAGTAACAGAGGTTTTACGCTTTGAAAGGAAGGGAATGACAATTTTTTCGACCTTTAAAAGTTTTCGACTTAGCGAGGTTCCACTGTATATATTTATATATACATATATAGATGTATATCTATATATATATATATATATATATATATATATATATATATATATATATATATATATACACATATATATATATATATATATACATATATATATATATATACATATATATATATATATATATATATATATATATATATATATACATATACATATACTTATACTTATATGTATATATATATGTATATATATATGTATATATATATATATATATAAATATATATATATATATATATATATATATATATATATAAATATATACATAAACATATATATATATATATATATATATATATATATATATATATATATATATATATAAATATATATATAAACATATACATATACATATACTTATATGTGTATATATATGTATATATATACATATATATATATATATATATATATATATATATATATATATATATATATATATATATATATATATATATACTTATATATATATATATGTATATATATATATATATATATATATATATATATATATATATATATATATATATATATATATATATAGATGTATGTATATGTATATGTATAATTTATATATATACATATATATATATATATATATATATATATATATATATATATATATATATATATATATATATATAGATGTGTCTATGTGTGTGGTTGGTTGTATGTAGATAGGATATAAAAAAATTTGTGCTTGTAGCTCACAACTTTGCTTCGACTTTCGCCAAATTTTCAGAAATATTTCTGTTCTGACCATAGCATAGCTCCGGATTGTACCAAAACTGGTACAAGAATTTATTCAATTGTGTGATTAAGCTCACAATAAAAAATCTAAAGTGGAACAATGTGAAACAAAATGGCGGCCGCTAAAAGGTCGTAAAAAGTTGAACGATAAAATAGCATTTCAGAGTCAGGTTAGAATATAAAAATGGCGGCTAGGCAAAGTTCAAAAATTTCTCAAAGCTACAATCCATATTGGATTTTTAAGAAATCTAAAAATTCAATACATGATCTCATCAACGTCTACCTTGATGATGAGATCATGTATTGAATTTACCAGAATTAAATTCGATTCCTATGAACGCTACACATTTTACCGAAGTGGTTTTTGCATTGCAGTTAAAAATTATATATTAATAAACGAGTACATGATACAATGTATTCAAGAAACTGAGTTTTGAATGGTTTGAAATGGAAAAAATTGCCACTAAAAAGGTCGAAATAAAAAACTTTTAGGAAAAAAAAGAAAACCGACTTCATAATGCCCTGAAAAGGATGAAATAAATTTTATGGAAGCGGTGCCAAATCAATTTCCCCATTTTAACATTAATACTTCCAACATCTGCACCAGCACAAAAGAATGGGGGTAAAGATGATATGGCACCGCTTCCATCACATTTATTTCATCCTTTTTAGGGAATTTCGAAGTCGGTTTTCTTTTTTTCTAAGAATTTTTTTAAAAATTAACGATCAGTTTTATAACATGCTATTTTTGGGTCATTATCGTAGGGTTTGAAACGTGTTCTCTGAGTGTATGAATCTATGGGTTGAATTATTTATCCAACACTTGTACAAGGAATCGTTAAAATTTGTCCAAAAGATGCAAAGTTCCTTAAATAAGCACCTAACAGCTGCCATTTTGTTCCAGCTCGAATATTTTTTTAATTCTCGGCCAATCGAACCAATACGAATTAAAGGCTATTCCTGAAATTTTCATTAAAACCCAAAGGAAATAAGATTGCCTAGATCATCGATTGAAAACACGAGTATGTATCAATATGATTTGATTTCCATGAAGTTTGCTGAGCATCAAGATATTATATTAATTAACATAACTGTAAAATTTTAAAAGTGTTAGGGTACTGTTTCAATATTATGGGTGAAAATGTTTACAAACCAGACTATTATCAATAAAGTTGAGTGAATTTTTATTTCTGAGATATTTATTGCCCTTGCACTCATAAAGGCCTACCTCCATGATTTTTTTGCAATTTTTTGGTTAAAAGGTGTTTAATCGTGAGGAGTGGGGGGTACCAGGGAACACCAATATTTTGTATATTTTGCCTCCTCCCAGAACCCCAAATGCTTTCTTGTTTTAGATTCTAAAAAAAGTAATCGAGACCTTTTATTTGATATCCCACTTGACTACATTTGGCAAAAAATGTTTGAGGGGAATTCCTTAAGAGGGGGAACACTTTAAAAAATTTTAAATAAGACCTAAATATTGGAGAGACCAGCACTTTTTACCATTCCACAGCTTTGTAGCTTCTATCGTTTCTGTGGCACGGACAGACGGATAAATAAACAAACAGATTGACGGACACAAAGCCAAGATGCGAAACAAGTCGGGCTTAGTAAAATTGAAAAACGGATAAAAACTATACTCGTACGTTTGAAACTGATAACGTGCATTCTTATGGAAGTCGGTTAAAAATAAAATTCCGACGAGTACGTTTGTGTTTTCAAGAAACGTCATTGATTTGCATTTCATCAATTCCAACAGTGGTGACTGAATGGAATTCGACTGAAATGAAGTTCAAACTTGCGCTAACTAGTAAAATCAACAAATGCCACAGAAAATTTACATTTCTATGGTAAACTCCGTCACGCTAACAAGTTATAAGTATGGAATTTGCTTTGAGAGCCAATCCCGAGAAGTATTTGCTAATCTAAGTATATTAAAATTAACGAGTGATGTTGCTGCATCATCAACGTTACTCTGGAAGGGTATGCTTCAATTTTTCAGATTAGTGAACTTTTTTTTAAATCATATTAGATATAAGTAATAGGAGCTCATTAGACCAAGATGTTGAACACAATTGAATCATCTATTTTACGGCAGAAAATAAATGTTAATTTTTAATCAAAGCTCTTGTTTTTCTTTAAATATAGAAATTAAGTCAATCCACGGGGTGCTTACCATCAACCAGATAAAAATAATTTCTTTAAGAAATAATTCTCCGAGTCAATTATGTCATACCCAAATGCTACACACTCTATTGCGTAAATTCTTAATTGAAAAGTCAACTTTGACCACTGAATCAAAAATTTCAAGTTATCGCGAACAATAAATCACAAGACTGTTTGATTTATTTCGAATATTCGTAGTCCATTTACAGCTTAACTTGCTCATTGACTTAGTAAAGTTTAATCTTTCAATCCTCTTACGAATTCAACATTTTTGCTTTAAAGATGTCGAACTCAGGAAAATTGAAAGTAATTTTAATTTCAAGACGTAGAAATCGCCTCAAAGGATGAGAGAATTCTAATTAGTAATTCTGCCGTTGAGGTAATTTGAGCGTGTAGCTGAAGAACATGACTAGGCACTTTTGAGAAAGTCTACGGATACATTCAGCTGAGTTTCAGGCGTTTCTGACTTCACAATTTAGTCAGGAAGTTGAAAGACTGCGATGACTACCGGAATAATAATTTCGATTGGATTTAGTCCTTGATCAGGGAGTGTGGTGGGTTACCAGTTTTTGGTATTTATAAAGAAATAGGTTTGCTTATTCTTATCGATTTTGACTCTGATAAAAGTCAATTCGTTGACTCTTTTTGAATTATATTTTATTGCAAACACATTAATTTAGCTTGAAAAGTTCCTATCATTAAATTCGTGACACGGAAGAGTTGAACCTACTGGATAAATTGATAACCCTCTTAAGGATGATATAAGATGAATAGAAAACGTTGCTCCTGAAACGGCCACCGGAGGAAAAGGAAGTAAAAAATCATTTCGGACTTTGAATCAATGTGAACTGAAGCAATCATGGAACTTGCAAATCCAATTAAGGGTTTTTGTAAGACGTGTAAATTAACAAAGCATGTATCTAGATTAAATCTTAAGAGTTGGTATAAAGTATAGCTCAAATAAGTACATTATAATCGCTGATGCTAAAAATAAGAAGCCAAATTCAAAACTGCCTCGAGTCATAGCAATATTTTAGAATAAATACATATTATTTGAGAAGTGACAACTTCGTGAAGTTGATCATAAATAATTAAGGAAATTTGATGAACATTAACAACAAGTCAGAAAACATTCAAAGAAATCATTTTTTAAAAAAGAAAACAATTGAATTGAGTTAAAAATATGCTATATCAAAACTTAACAACCATAAAACGAGTTGAAACCAATGAAAAATTATTATAAAACTTAATGGCCTCAAAGGCTCTCTAAATAAAAAAAAAAACTAAATTTAACGTTATTATTTTTATTTATTTATTATTATTCTGTAAAAAAGAATATTTTTATTAAATAATTTGAAGAAAAAAGTGTAAAAAACCAGCCAACTACGAGGTGTGTTCAAAAAATATCGCGAATTTTGTTTTTTTTTCAAAAATTATTTATTTATTCATGAATATCTATTTTGTCCCCTTCAAAGTAGTCCCCATGAGATATTATACACTTGTGCCAACGGTTTTTCCAATCTTCGAAGCACTTCAAAAAATCATTTTTTTTAATCTTGTTCAGCTCCTCCTTCGATGCCGTCTTTATCTCGTCAAGCGTAGCGTAACGTCGTCCTTTCATGGGCCTCTTCAGTTTAGGAAACAAGAAAAAGTCACAGGGGGCCAGATCTGGGGAATACGGTGGCTGCGGCATCATTAGTGTGTTGTTTTTGGCCAAAAAGTCGCGCACAAGCAACGATGTGTGAGCAGGGGCGTTATCGTGGTGCAAAAGCCAATTTTTGTTCTCCCACAAATCGCATTACTTGCAGGTAATATTCCTTATTGACCGTTCTTCCCTGTGGCAAGAACTCATGATGCACCACGCCCCTGCAATCCAAGAAAACTGTCAGCAAAACTTTCACATTCGACCGAACTTGGCGCGCTTTTTTCGGTCTTGGTTCATGCGGCAGCTTCCATTGAGATGATTGAGCTTTGGTTTCCACGTCATAACCATAAACCCACGATTCGTCACCAGTTATGACCCTCTGGAGCAAATTTGGTTCGTCGCGGACAGAGTTTAACATCTCATTAGCAATGTTCATGCGTTGCTGTTTTTGGTCGCAATTGAGCAATTTTGGTACGAATTTCGTGGCGACCCGTCTCATGCCCAAATCGTTGATAAAAATCGAATGGCACGAGCCAATCGATATGTTTAGGTCCTCAGCAACTTCCCTAACGGTGATTCGACGATTGGCCAATACCATTTTCTCCACTTCATTAATTTTTTCGTCTGTTGTTGAAGTGCTCGGGCGTCCGGCACGCCCTTCGTCGTTCACATCTTCTCGGCCTTCTAAAAACATTTTGTACCACCGATAAACGTTGCTTCGGTCCAAGGTAGCTTCTTCGTATGCCACAGTCAACATTCGGAATGCATCCGCGCACTTAATTTGGTTTTTCACACAAAATTTGATACACGTTCTTTGATCCATTTTTTTGAATAAGTAAAAATCGAAGACGATTGAAAACACGTGCAAGTAAAGCAGCTATCACCAATTAAGTGAACATTCAAAATGGCCGAGCTTGTCGGCATAAGTGACAGACATGAGTACCAACATAACGCCACAAAAGAATCGAAATTCGAATACACGTAACCCGCGAAAATTCAAAATTCGCGATACTTTTTGAACACACCTCGTACATCACGAATATAACATATACTACAATACAAAGAAATAATCATTTATTTTCACTCATAATTAAATTGAGCTACTCTGAATTCATCAATTTATACAAAATGTTTTTATTTATTTTGTACTTGCATCCAGAGCGCAACAGCCAGACGATGATGATACGATCGCCATGCTATTAAATTTAATGGGCGAGAAAGGCATCAACATTTTTGAAACATTTAAGCTGAGTGATAATGACAAGAAAGTATTTCAACATGTAATGAAGGCATTTGACGGATATTGCGATCCAAAGAAATATGTCCTACACGAACGTTTCAAATTTTATACCAGGCAGCAGCAACCGGCTGAACAATTCGACAATTTTTTTACCGACGTTACGAAGCAAGTTTAAGCATGTAACGTTGACGATAATTTGAAAAATATAGTTGAACAAATGGTAAGAGCTCGTATTGTACTTGGGATAAACAATACCGACTTACAGGAGAAGCTTCTGAGAACGGAAAAATTATCTCTGAAAAAAGTAGTCGAGTTGTGTCGAGTGGCAGAAGTTACACACCAGCAAGCAAAAGATGTCCTGCGGATTCAGTGGGAATCTAAAAAGGTAAATCAGGTCAAGTCTAATAAAAATACTTTTAAAAGCAATAAGGCTAATTCTTCAAAGAAGAATCCGAACTTGGAAGAAAATAAATCACATAATAATAAGACAGATGATAACAATATCACTAATTGTAAAAGATGTTTATTTAGCCATCCTATTTAAAAGTGTCCAGCTTATGGAAAACATTGTATGAAATGCATGAAACCGAATCATTTCGCAAATACATGCAGGGCTAAGCAAATAAGTGCGATAGATGGACATGATGACATTGATCTTAATGTTTTAGTTATTGACAAGGCAAAAATGGAAGGAATAGAGAAATTGGACTCATGGTATACTAATATAAAGATAAATGGGAAAGAAATATAATTTTAAAAAAGATTCGGGTGCTGACACGAATATTATTCTTTATTCAGTATTTAAAATGACAGAAAATGAGACAACTATTGTTGAGCCTGTTAGGTTGAAATTGGAGGCATATGATAGTTATAATTTAGACGTTTTAGCTGCAGTAAAACTTCAGGTAAAACATAAGTCAGTGGCGAGTGTAGAGCAATTTCTCATTGCTAATGTGGATTCGTCTCTAATTGTAGGATTAAAAACGTGTGTTAAGCTTAAATAAATCAACTGCATAAATAATCTTAACTGGAACTCTAATTCAAAAGAGGAATTTATTCGGAAAAATGGTGCATCATCCGAGGGATTGGGTACTTTTCCAGACAAGTGTAAGATTTAGTGGAAGAAAGATGCGATTCCAGTCATACATGCACCTCGCCGCATAGCGAGCAGTCTTAAAAATAAAGTGAAGACTAAATTAGATGACATGGTAAATGCAGGAATCATCAACAGAGTTAATCATCCCACTGAATTGGCGATAAATCTGTTAGATTATGTTTAAATCCCAGAGATTTGAATAGAAATGTTATAAGAGAGCCTTTTCCAATACCAAGATTATCAGATTTATCGTCACAACTCGAAAACATGGAGTATTTCACGGTATTAGACCTCAAAGATGGATTTTGGCAGTTTCCACTGGAGGAAGAAAGTAGCGACTTGTGTGTATTCAGCACACCGTTCGGAAGTTATAAATTTTTAAGGCTGCCATTTGGGCCCAATTTTTCTCCGGAGCTATTTCAAGAACTAAATACTAAATATCTTAGATCACTACTGGGTGTATTCGTCTATTTCAACGATATTTTGATTTTTGGAAAAAATAAAGTGGAACACGAAAGCAATCTGGCTGATGTTCTTAAAATAGTAAGTAAATTAAATATTTAATTCAATGCTATAAAATTGCGATACTGTCAAAAAGCTGTAAATTACTTAGGCTTTGTATTTTCAAAAGAGGGTGTTAGAGTCGATGAATCTCGGATTAAAGCCTTTGAAACTATTGAAATTCCTAAAAACAAAACAGAATTGCAAATATTCGTTGAATTAGTCAACTTTGTGAGGAATTTCGTTCCAAATATGTCACAGATAACAGCGCCTCTAAGAGAGCTATTGAAAAAGAATTGCTCATATACATGGTTAGTAGCACACTCTAAAGTATTTGAAAATCTGAAATTATTTGTTTCGAAATCTCCAGTGTTGCAAAGTTTCAAAGATAACATTCCAATATATATCCGAACTAATGCTTCTCAATTTGAAGTTGGAAGTTGTCTTATGCAAGACAACAGTCCGGTTTGTTTTGCATCGTAACGTTTGACTAATACGGAACAATAATATGTGCAAATTAAACAAGTTGAGTAGACAGGCCCACACTTATGTCAGAAGGGTTTTGTACTCAACTTACAAAATGCAGTCACCAGCAACGAATAAAAGCACGAAACATGTGAAAGACGATATTATTGGAGAAAATATGAAATCCGAGATCATACTATTATTAACAAAGTTAACGACTTTTGATTTTTGAGTAATTTGTTATTGTTATACTCATAAATATCTCCCTTGATAATTTTTTCAGATTTTTTAGATCACAGGTGTCCATTCACAAGAGAGGAAACACATTTTTAATGTATATCCCCCCTGTGCCCCCACTGAAGCTAAAGCTGTCAGTTTAAGAACTGTTTTGAAAAGTTACCATAAAAAACTTTCATTTAATATTCATATCGGCCACCTCTGATGAAATTTTATTGAGTGGCCACTCCCCTGTATTATAATCATCGATTCATGGCCAATTCTTTCGAATCCTAGAATGGCAACAAAGCCCTTTTTCTAGGAGCTCTCTCTTGCCTCCTCGACTTGTTTCACTTATGAGTATTAATTTTAGGTGCTCATCTTCAGTTATTCATTAAATTGAATCAAGTTTTGAAAGCATGCACCTTAAACGTTAAAGTTGGGGAAAAATAACTCAAAATTATTCAATATTCGCATTTAAAACAGCCATTATCAGATCTAACAAGATAATAATTATTCATGAAACAAAAAGAAAAGCAACCCAGTGTTATGAACGTGTACGCGAGGGAAACCCAACAGGTGCACTTTGCACATTGCAACCTATTACTTCATTGTAATTTGACGCTTATTTGAGAGTACTCTTGTTAGCAGGTGTTACACATTGTAACAGTGTGCATACGAATACAAGGGACCTTTGGAAAACTAGCTCACATCCGATGTTTCTTGCATCAATGGATCTTCAGCGTTTTTGGGCAATCAGTCGTTTCATTAGATTTGATAACGGAAATACTCTCCAGCAACGTAAACAAACTGGCAAAGCAGCAGCCATATCTGACATTTTCCTCATGTTGAATAGAGATCTTCAGGATTGCTATATTGCAAGAAACAATGTCACTGTTGATGAACAGCTTTATTCTTACCGTGGTGGAACAGGATTCACTCAGTATATACCTTCAAAACCCGCAAGCTATGGGATCAAGGTTTGGTGGGTATGTGACGCTACTGCTTCTTATCCCATCAAAGGGCAAATATATACTGATATGGAACCTTCTGGAGAACGGGAGAGGAATCAAGGTGAACATATGGTCAAAGATTTGTGTTATAATCTGTTACGTGGAAGTGGGCGAAACATCGTATGTGACAACTTTTTTACTTTTACCATCTGGCCTCCTATTTGATGACAGTTGGTTTGTCAATGTTAGGAACAGTAAATAAGAGACGTAAATTTGTCCCCGTTGAATTTTCTAATCCAAAAGGGAGACTAATTGAATCATCGATCTTTGGATTCAGCAATAATATAACTATATGCTCAAACGTTCCAAAAAAGAATATGACCGTTGTAAACCTTTCAACTTCTTATTACGATGCAGAAGTTGAAGGTCCGAAAGGAAAGCCAAACATGATTCTAGATTACAACCAAACCAAGGGAGGCGTCGATAACATGGATAAATGTCTTGGCGAATATTCCACGAAATGGAGAACAAATAGATAGCTTTTGGCTTTTTTTTTACAGTATTGTAGATATAGCTGCATTTGCAGCGTTTTTCATCTATACGGAAAATAACTCCCACTTACAGAAATCGACAAACCGTAGAAGGTTGTTCTTACAACAGTTGAGCGAAGAATTATCAATTGCAGAAATTCGAAATCGATCAAAGAATGCGGAAATCATGCGACATTTTTCATCGCGAAGTGGAATTGAAAGCATTTTGGGTGTCCCAGTAAGACCAACTGCTGAAAATCTTCCAACACATCCTGAAGAAGAACGTGACCATTCAGGAAGGATCAAGCAGAAGGGGAATTGTTATTTCTGTCCTAAAGGAAGGGCAACTCGTAAAGCCTGCAAGGAATGCAACAAACCAGTTTGTGTTGAACGCTCGGTAGTAATAACTACATGTAATAGCTGCGCAACCTAGAAATGAAAGGAAAATATCTGATATTTTTCCTTTCGATATTGTGTATCTCATTTTTTCATAGAATACAATGAATGTGACGTTTTTGCTTCTTCTTTTCCATAATATAAAAACGTAATCAAATAAAAAATATCATTCATAATGAAATAATATTGTTTGTATTCATTTATAATTAGCTAATTATATTTACTGTTTGGTACATAACCGGGTGTGTTGGTTGTAGATAAATGGAGTCAATTTCAAAAATCGTTATTATCTTCGGTATAAAACATGAAACAAATATTTTCTTTCTAAATACATTCGAAAACCATATTTTAGAAGGCTACTGAAAATTTCGAGCTAATATGTCTTATAGAACTCGAATGAAAAAAAACACCCGGGTATGTGGTTGTAGACACAAGGGTTAAAACTAGCTGCGTATACAGGGTAACAAAACTCTACAAATGTTTCATAAGACCTGTGCTATGCTATGAGTGTGAAACATAAACCCTTACTCAAGCATCCGCAATCATACTGAACACCTTTGAGAGGCGGATCCTGAGCCAAATAATTGGAGTGAGGCTACAAAAGGATGGATTCGATACAACCATGCGCTGTATGGAAATTTTTGACGAGCCGGTGGTAAATATCTGCTGCCAAAGCTAAATTGAAATTTATCTATAGATCTAAGAAGATTCATCGGGTAAGCTTTTGCATATACAAAAATAATTTTAATATCGATAAAGACAGCTGTTTTATGGAAATGGGTTTTATTAAAATTGGAATTTAACATTTTGCTTTTTCAGTGTTCGTTCGTAAACGAGATTCTCCCGTAACGTCTCTGAAATTTTCACAAATCAGACTTGCTCATTTGCTCTTAGCATCGAATATACTGCGTGCTCCTCTCCTAAAATCCCGATGACACTTATAGGTTTAAGGTTTCTTTAGCAGCTCGTGGTTGAATACGAGTATGCTTCTTCTAGTGTTTAATGAAGAAGTGGAAAATTTGTAGTTTCATGAAATAGTTTGCTCGCTTTAACTCTTTTTTCAGTAAAATTACTGAACTAGACTCAACGAGAGATATTCCGTGGTCTCTATCAACATCATCGATTTTTTACCAATCAACTCCTTGATATGTCGTTAATGCCTCTCACACAGACGTCACATTTTTTTCCAACGTGGGGAATTTATTTGCTATCCTTGCTACTAATATAACACAGCTCTGCTTTACCAAAATTGGATTGTCACATGCACTTCCACCCAAAGCACGTTATTTGTTCATTTCGATGTGTCAGAATTTGGATTGAATTTTTAAGGTCACCTTTAGAACTTTGTTCTTATTTTCATTTTTTAGCTTGTCAAGGCAGGTCTTTGTAAATTTTGTTTTTTAGATGTGACATACTAGTATCTATGAAAAGATATAAAGTACACCCTTGGCAGAGGATATCTACTAAATGGCAGCTGCAATTAAAACAAATTTTATTTCTTACGTTACTTATAGAGTAGAGAGAATTGGGCTGAAAGTGCATATGTACCTGTATCGTAAACAAAAATTTGAATTTGCAAGCAAATGAACCAACACATGGTAAACTTCAATCCACCTTTTACACGTTTATTTGCCTCTCTTTTCATTTTGACAGCACCTCGATTGCAGGTGCTAGTTAGTATATATGCTCTGCCCTTGGAACAGGTAGCTAACAGGAACGGTCCGATGCTGATGGAACACTAATTTTTCTTGTCATCATTTCACTCTGTCGATAAGGAGAAATCTACATATTATCATATGATTTTTTTGCATTCCCTGTCTAAATTCGGCTTTGAAACCCCATAAATAAATTCGTTAGCTGTGTAATTTTTATGTGAAAATTGGTGATTTGTGCGTTGTTCATTAACAAGACAATAAGAGACAATTTATCGGTTAGATTGCAAGTAAGAAAACTTTATATTTCGACGGGAAAGTAGAAAAGTGCAAAGAAGTTTATAAAATCATGTGAATTGTGAAACCATGCAATCATAGAACCCCCCCGTCAGCTCACAGGAGTATCATTTCATAGGTTAGTATCAACATAAAACGGGGATAAGAAAATACAATATTTAGAAGAGTTTTTTCATTCAAAATCACTGCATCCAATTCATACATGATTGTGCTTACATTTTGGGGGCGACCATTTTATTCGGTTAGTTTTTGCGCAGTATCGCCTGAATTTTAGGGGCAAGTTTTTGCTTGCATATTGCTTGAATAATTTTATTGATGAAATCAATTTTATTTGTTTTTTCAGGAGCATGTTAATGATATCATACATAGGGGTATATGAACATGAAAATAAAAATAACTAATGGACAACAATCGGTAAACTGTTGACTTTTATGAATTTCTTCTGAAGCTCAGACATATTTTTATTTTTGCAGGCAAATGCAAGCAAAGTAGCAACAGTATTGATTTCAAGCAGTCTCTTGATGGGGAAGCTATTTCATTGTCAAAAGCGGAAAGCAGAACCTTCAATGAAAAATCAAATTTATATATATTCCTATAAATCTCAATCTATAATATCGTATTGTGATCATTTTTCTTTAGTTTCTGCCATATTTTGAATTCATATTTAAATATTGTATTAATTGACTTGTAAATGGACTACTAGTCTGTAAGTTGATTTTCTGAAATAAATAAATAAATAAACTTATATATCTGAACTTACAACCCACGGTATTATCTACATCATCGGGTTTATTATGCTCAAATTGTACCAAGTATTGAATTGCCAACAATGCTTATCAGCCATACAAAGCGAAAATTCCTCAAAATCTCTGTTAAAGAAAACAAGGGGACTATTGAAAATACCTTCCAAAAGTGAAGTTTTTATATGCAAAACTGCTGAAAAGGTGTAATGAATCATGCGACGCCGCTGGCGACCACTACTATCACACCTTGCTGCTAGGTGGCTTGTCATTTCACGTTGGTTGTGATGAGCGCACATCCCACGTCAATTTTGTCGCGGCATGTCAAGGTGTAGTGTCAGCCACATGGCAGTGGAGAGTGTGAGTGGTGTCCGTCACCCAAGAGCGGTCGGCAATTTTCCTTGGCAATTTCGCGGCTGCTATCTACTCGTAAGCAAAATAAAGTGATTCTTGGTGTAGTTGCAAAATATAATTCCATGCTTAGAACAATTGAGAAAATCGACGAAATTAATTTAAGCGGCATATTTAGTTGAGCTCAGCATACCAGAAGTAGGAAGTGTGTGCGCGGATACAAAGTCGCCATCGTCGCAAGCTGCATACCTTCAATTCCAATCACCTCCTGAGGCATCCGATCATCACTAAATGGACGAATATGGACCACTTTTCGCTGGACTGTTGGCCGCCTCCGTCAGAGCTGCAGAGCCATTAAGATCTCTTGACGAAGAAAATGATGAACATTTGGACTTAGCGTTGGAAACACTTGCTAAACCTGAAGGCTTAAAGACGGTTGATACTCACGTCTTGTGATTATTTACCGGTGTTTTATTGAATCGGCTATCAGGGGTACGTAGAAGATATTCGATTGTACTTTGAATGAACAATCTGCCACCAAACTGTTGAGCATCACATCAAAATTAGATAGATTGTATGATGCATTAGCTATTGTCATCCAAGCAGTTCATACTCCTACCATACGAGTACATATCATTTTACTGACAGACCTCAAAGTGCTAGAGCAGTGTTATACATTTTTTCAAAATAGCATTAATAATGTTCCTGCCCGCTTTGGTGCGGGCTCAACTGTTATATTTGGGAATTGCCAGATAATTCAACAAAAAAGTCATTGATATCATTTTAAATAACATTCATATATTTGTACATAAAAATGACATAAACTATGACGATATTAATCCATTATTTCTGGGTTTATGCTCCGTTGGAAAGTTTATAGCTCTCGTGAATGTTAAAACAACTGCCGACACTTGGAAGTGCATTTCACAACTAAGTACCGAGTGTTGCACTTTCATCAAAAACAATAATATTCGAATTCCATGGATTAGTTTCGCTGTTGATTTCCTTTGCGATGAAATTTATCAGAGTATTTTGATAATTTTAGAAAACACAACAGATGATGATTTGCAATTTTATACCAAGATTGAAAGGATACTTAAAATCAATTCCTTCTACTTGAAAGTTGTAACGAAATTCACTTCTGACTTTACGCATCAATTTTTCGATGGATATGAGTCATTCGTGAAACTTTGCGTTCTTTTAACGAGTTTGCCAGAAAACGTCATAAACTCAAAAGTAGGACAAAACTTCAAGCAGTACCTGACAGTAGGGGTGAATGCTCTTCTCACTGAAATATTCAAAAGTACTGGCTTTGGAAATGCCCTCTGTAAATTCGAAATAGTGGATTCTCCGATATTCCATGCATTTTGCTTACTTTCAATGGAAGTTTTAGAACAAATAATTATATCACCTGAATTATCAGTTGCCGAAGTTTATTTTCACAGCAAGAAAGTTACAATTGTCAGCAAACTTTTGAAAGAAATCTGGCTTTTACGAGTTCCCTTCAATAAGACCAACAAATTTCAATTCTATCCTCATTTTAATTCAGAGGTAATCAGTACGTATACGTGAAATAAACTTACTAAACGAAAAAAAACGATAAATTTTAAAATCCAGTCAATTATAAGACAACCCTATTTCCTTACTTAATCATAAGATAGAATTATTAAAATAAAGTATTAGGGATATTTATGTATACAAAAAGGATATAAATAACTATAAGCAATTTATCAATCCTATCCCACTTAAATTAAGGACTATTTGTTAATCCGAATTATTTGTTTTATTTATTCTCACGATAAGTTAAAATTAACAAACGCCATTGATTCAAGCAAGCTTACTTTAATCAACACGGAATTGAGAATGCAAAAGAATAAACTTCCCATTGATGAGTTACTTACTTTACCCAACATTAACTCTGACTTTTGGATAAATTTGACTCAACAAGTGAATAAGAAAGAAACAATTCATTTCAACTGGGTAAATTTTAGTTACTTGTTAAATTTATTTATTTTCCTATACAAACAATTAATATCTAAACATAAAACTTATTAATCGCATTGAAAACGCGCAAATGATTCTTTTGTTTTTTTTTATTGCTAAATTTTTGTAAATTCGGATTTGGGAGTATCTAAAGGTTATAACAATCACAAACTTGTGTAAGGTACTTAATTTTTTTCCTTAGAACAATAGTGTTAAATTAATATGGGAAAATTAATAGCAATCGATTAAGAAGAAATTAAAACATAACAAAGAACATTTATACAAGTAGAGGTCTAATGCTTTTTGAAAAACAAAAGAGGTTAACAATAAAATGAATTTCTAAACATTAAAACACTATTTTCCTTACCAGTGGTCCTTACTTTCAGCGGGAAATAGAGTGCATTGTAAGTATGCCGTCGCAGGGATAGGGTCTAAGAAAATCCGCTGAGGTCGGTTTCGCGTCGCGCGCGGCACGCGGTTTTGCTTTTTCATTAGCGCAGCTTTCGTCAAGTTGAGTTAGCGTAGTATATTTTTCGGTACCGCGTCGGGAATTCGGGAACGCGAAGTAAAGATTAGATTTTTGTCCTTTGACTGGTTGTATGAAGAAATACGGAGTAACGTAAAGTAGGTTTCCTCTCCGTATGATTGTGTTTTGTGACGCTTTTGGAAACGGGCATTTATTGGTGGCTGAAAATTGTAGATGAGCGTAATCCATTTGGCGACCCGCGACCGAAATCCTCTCCGATCTAGCTGGCCGACAAGCAGCCACCGCAAAAATGGATTACGGTGCACGGATTGGTTGACCGGTTGGTACCATCCGTTGGCACTACTCAGACTTAACGTCTAGAACCGAAGAGAGGTCAGTTCCTCGTTTGGATCAAGACTTTAAAATCATTACAAAGGATATTAGAAGATTTCGTTATACTACTGAAGGAGCGATACTATCTAAAAAAAACTCTTAACAGTATTCCACTTAACAATGAATTACATCGAAAATCAACTCTTTGTTGAATATGGTGGGCACATGAACAATACACAACACTTCTGCTTGTTGATTAAGCTTATACTCGTATATGAACGCAAGATACTATTCCATTGCGAAAAAAATCAGAATAAATTTTTAAACTACACCCTTCGAAAATTAAATAAAAAGAGGAACGTTCGTGGCGCATCTGAAAATGATGATAGAATTTGAGTTGCTGTTCCACTCCAGTGTTCCATTCTCAAAGTGCTCATTTGAACTCCATTTTTGATGGATAAGAACATTTAAAATCTACATAGATGACGATATTGCCAGGCTTGGATGCGAGAGTCTTTTTAAAGAATACATTATTGAAGAGGACAAATGAATTTTCTCTCTTGAATAAAGTTAGTTAAAAAGGGCATACACTTGATAGGAAATATTGCTTCACATTAATCATAATACCATTTTATAGCAATATTATAACCCTATTGAACTAGCATTTGAAGTACAAAATCAAAAATTTCACCTTGCCACGAGTTTTTTGTATTTTCATGGAGGTCGGTGCTTTAAGTCTTTTACTCTCAAAATTTTTTCTTTGTTCTTCTAAGGTGGAAAAAGTACAAATCGGCGAAGGAATTGTTGCATTTGATAGAGGAATGAAATTTTTACTTGTAGTAAGGAAATAAACTTGAGCCAAATTTGTTATTGAGAATTCCGTATAAGCTTCCGCAAAATAATTTATTCAAGGAAAAAATAATCTGAGCAGGTAACATCTTAGAAAATCAATAAAAATTGCTAAAAATTATTACGATTTCGCTGAAAACCTACTTCCCCAAAAACTTTTGATTTTCTAAAGAGTCAACTAATCCCAATTTTTTTTCCAAAAAAAAAACAAATTTTCCCTATATTAATTGCCGTTTAGACAGATTCGCAATGAAGCAAGTTACCACATTTGAAGCCATGGTCAATGCAAAGATGGTATGACCTTAAAAGGTGAACAAAGCATGTAATACTCTCAACGCTGTGAACCCAGTTAACTGGTCATTCAATTGATGCTTTATTACCAACCTACCACATATGTAAGATAAAAACCACAATTTATCTCTTCAGACCCAGAGTCCAAGCAGCGAAAGTGAAATGAAACAGCACATTTTACTGGGTTATTGGTACTACCTGAAGATTTTGTAACGAAAGATTATGAATAGTCGATTCAAGGTCGTCTGTTAAAACCAGCTTTTTTTCTGAACTCTTGAATTGGCTTTTGATTTATTTATGAAGTTTGATATTGAGGTCGTTCGGTTCAGAGTTTGATTGAAATGTTGTGCAATAAATGTCTTGACGTATTGGTAGTACTTTGTTTCTCGTTTAAATTCAACGCGATGGAAATTTTTGATGTTAAAGGAAATTGTTCTTACGCAAATATTCCATGAAATAATTTGAGAGCCTACGAAGTGCCGAAAAACAATTTAAGCTTGAGTTAGTTTCATGATTCTTATTATATATGGGTGTAAAATCAGTTGCTAGCATCAGTTCCATTAATGCCTCGCTCTCAAAGATGGAGACTTGATTTTCATTCAGAATTCCAAAATCGAGTACATCAACCACCAAAATTTGAAGGTTTTCTAATGAATCATTCACGTGCATCATTATGACCTATGATTTAAGGTATTTCATATCTTTTTAATATACAAGAGTATATCAGGCTTGTGATCAGCTGAAAAATATATTTCAATATTTTAGATTTTTTTCAAAAAACTTAGTTCAGAAAATATTTCTTTGTGGGTAAGTAAATTGCAATTGGCTCGAAAGCTAATCTGGGATTTTTGTCATTTGTGGTTCATGGAAGTATGTAAGTTATAGTACATTTAATACTGAGTGTTGTGTATTTCAAATCAAATTTATTTTTTAACTTGTTTCAAAAGAAGACGCGCTTTTTTCAGTTCTATTTTTAATTAAAAAATATTCGGAATTATTTATAACACATTAGTCGTTAAACTTTGTAATCTGTTCTAACACAACACCACTGGTGAAAAACTCATCGTGAAAACCAGTATCAGCACAGTAAAAATCGATTGGATTTTCATAAAAAGTTCCATCGATTCATAGAGGTGTTACACCTACTAGCAGTTTTGTATATCATTTCATTTCGTTTGAAAAGATGGGAATAATTTTCACATATGTGTATAAATAGTTTCGTTGATTTTTTAAGTTCATGGCCTCTTAGAGTTCTTTCACTTTTTAAAGCCGGTTTTGGGTGAGGTGCCGAATACTGTTCAGACTTGTTTATAAACAGGGTTTTTTTAGTTCCTTTTTGGTCGATTACTTTCATTTGTTTTTACATGCCTTTATAAAAATATTTTTAAGAAATCATTAATGAAACAAAAAGTTAAGCCAGTTTAATTGTCAAGATGTTATCCTTTCTTTTTTGAAGTTCAACTAAGCGAATAAAGAGTTTAATACTTATAAAAATATTTCTGATGAATAAAACATTCCAATGCTGAGAGTAATTAGAATTAAATATAAGAATTTAAAGTAACCCAATTTAAAAGCTATTAAAAACTATCACGGGCTTTATATAAATATTTACTATTTAAAATAATCAAGAGAATAAAATATATCGTCCAAGGCCCCTTGTTTAAATATTGTGCTTCCAAGTAAAGGTTTTTTTTCCATGAAGGCATTTGGTATCACTTTTGTTTACCCTATTAATATTGGTACGCGTCTGTCTATCCGACGGTCGGTAGGGGAGACCAGGACTGGCTGGTCATAGAGGTAGGTTGACTCATTCAACAAAATTAAATTCACATGAAAGAATCCAAATATTCAATTCAACTAAGCTGAAGAAACCGGTTCCGTAGTTTGAAGCATTCGAGAGAAGGACCGTTTTATCGTAAAAAATACTTGGAAGAGATTTTTGTGGTTTTTGTTGCTACTTTTGTCCGCTTATTGGATTTTACTTCAACATTATTCAAAGAAAGTGTTTGTTTTTAGGATTTTGTGAAATAAGTTTACAAAACCCTACTAAAATCGCGACGGACGACCGTCCGTGTGTCACAACACTTTTTCTCACAAACTACTTAAGCTAGAAATAACAAATTTTGTATGCAGATGTAAAGTGGTACTCTCTTCAAAGTTCGACTACAAAAAAAAATTATACGGTATTTGAGGGAGTCTCTCCATATAGGGGGGTGGCCCCCGAAAAAAAATTCATCAAAGTTAACCGATATGGATATCAAATGAAAAGTCTTGATGATAACTTTTCAAAACAGTTCTCAATTTGCTTCAAGGGGCGCATGGGGGGCATATACACGAACATTTTGTGACCCCCCTCTTCGCGATTGGACACCTGTGATTCGAAAATTCTGAAAAAAAATCATGTAGGTAAATGTTTATAAGTACAACAAGAACAAATACCTTAGAAGTCAAAATTCGCTCAACTTTTTAAATAATAGTATGATATTCGAATTTTACATTTTTCCCAATAAAATCATAGATTTAAACTGCACGAAATTTAAGTTGTTCTATAAAAGGTCCTTAAACTTTGTAAGTTTGATGAAAATCGAATGATATACACGGAAGTTATAATCATTTAAAATTTCTCCAATTACAACAACAGTAACGCATGATTTTGGTATTTTATGGACTTTTCTTCGAATCAGTCACTGCAGTTTTTTCATCTTCTTGAAATTTTCAAATAAAATCATTTCATAATTTGAGTGATTTTTGTTGGTTCGCAACAAAATAGTGACCGTTGAAAATAGAAAAACAATGGATTTTCTTATAAACGTGCACATCCCTTTGACATATTTCTTAACTTTATTCGTTGCTGGTGACTGCATTTCCGAGAAGTTCAGTACAAAACCCTTCTAACATTCAGTACGAAACCCTTCTAATTATTATAAACTTAATACTTGAAAACTAACTTCAATAAACAACATGAATTTGACAAGTTTTTTCTCTGAACTTATCCAAATTGGCTTCTAAACAGCTCATTTATCAATAGAAATGTTCGTCCTACAGCATTAAAATTGAAATGGATGTATTTTTAAGTGTCCATTCCATTATCTAGCTTGAGTAAACGAAATATACTTATTTGGTGAAATGAAATTAAATGGTTTGAAAAGAGAACATCGGAGGTATAACATGGAATAAAAATTATTTTTAAGTCTGGGTAATTTATTATAGTATTTCAAAATACATTCATGTTAATAAGTGTATTTTGAAACTCTTTAAGAAATTACCACAACTTTAAAATACTTTTTTTTTCATGTTATACCTTCGATGTTCTGTTTTATAACTATTTAATTTCCATTTACAAAATAAATATATTTTATTAACACAAACTAGATAATGGAATGGGCTCCCAAAAATACATCTACTTCTCTTTTAATGCTATTAGTAAAGTATTTTTATTGATAAATGTGCTTTCCTTAAACAACCTCGTGATATGTTGCTGACGACATTAAATGCGACTCAGTCGCGAGTTTTTTTCAAATACCCGTTAATCAGATAATGTCCAGCGGGAGGACTGGTAGTATGTGTAGTGAGCTTTTGTCCCACTATAACCGAGCTTCCCCTATGGTACTACTGGTTAAGGGAGAACTGATAAATTTTATGCTTAGTTTCCCATACCTAATGAACGCCCTGAGGGAATGCACGTTTGCTGGAATATGGTACGATATATTGTAGTGGTAGGAAATTCCCGATTTTGCTTGCAAGGGTTCATTAATTCGATTTTACGTCTATTAAACTTAAATATAAATAATGTAAAAAACATGGTTCATATTGAATTTTTTTTCCAATGTCCAACAGTCTAATTTGAAATTGGCATTTGAATGCATTTTTCAGAAATTCAAAATTTAAGTGTTGACTGAAGACAAGAAATCTAACAAACCGAAACAAGAACTTGATCACGAGGATGTCCTCAGTACAGGCGGAGCAAACGTTAGCCCAAACTATTATGCAGCACTAGCTGAAGTAGAAGATTCCATGAGTACTGGAGACGATAAAGGTAACATTACTTCTGAACATAGTATTGCTAAACCTGATAATGGATTTATCGAGTATTTAAAAATTAGAAATAGGAAGAAATAACCAAAAGTTTTGTCTGCTGGTCCTTCTATCAGGGTTGATCAAAAGAAAGAAACAGTCCCACCAAACAATGTATTTGGGCAAACAGGCAAAGGTATGGTTCGCTTTTTGGCAGCCAAAAATAAATTAAATGATTTTGAGAGCAAGAGAGTCAATGTCGATACACTGACAGTTCCGCATTTATATCTACCCCCAAAAGCAAAAAACAAACCATACCTTTTTATTGAAGTGTCTAGTTTGCGGAGAGAATACAGTCGATCTCCTTTAGGTGCTTCAAGAAGTTTCACCAGAAATAGAATTTATTACAGTAAAAGACTTTACAACAAGGAGATCGATTGTCGAGCGTAAAAACTTGCCTTATTACTGAGTTCAGATTTCCAGCAAAAGCATTTCAGTTGCCTACAAAAAATAAGGTACTTGAATTTCCGTGTGGTGAGGTGAGAGTGCGTCCAGAAAAGCGAGGTCAACCAGTGCTTCAGGTTCAAAGATTCGGGTATTCGGCTGCCAATTGCGCTATGAAATATAGATGTGTAAAGTGCAAAGATGTCTAAGCTCCCGGCGAGTCCAAATTGGCTCAGGCACAGCCACAATATATTTAACCCGTTTGAGCGACGGGTCGTGAGGCGAATAATTAGAGCGAAGCTAGACGGGGACCAATGGCGAATTCGATACAACCATAAGTTGTATGAAATTTTTGATGAACCAGAGGTCTCAACGATTGTAAGACTGTGGAAGCTGCAACAAGCTAAACACATGAATTGTATGGACGAAAAACCGATACCCAAAAAAGTATTCGTTGGGAGAACTGAAAGCCGGAGATCAGTGGGGAAACAGAGGAAACGCTGGTCTGACTCTGTCGATAACAACAGTTCATCACTGCTCGGATTGCGAAATTGGGGAACGCGGATTGCGAAATCGGAAGCGCTATTTGCAGGAAGCGAAGGCCCGAGAGGAGTTGTAGTGCCAAAAAGACGAAGAAGAACCACAATGAAAATTATATTGTGTGAAATGCGGTGTCTTTGGTCATCCAGCATCATATCGAGGATGCCCCCGTTATCATGATGCAAAGGTAAAATTTACTTCAAAATAAACTCAAATACACCGAAGTGCGACACCTACCAATTTCGTCAAGCCTGGGGTGTCATTTGACAATGTAGATAAAATAAATAATGTAAGTGGCAATAATGAGCTGCTTCTAAAAATTCATCAGCAATTAAATTCCTTATCGGAGAGAATCAAAAAACATGATTCTAAAATATACTTTTTTTTCAGTGTTTAGGATTTTCAAATGACTCAAAATAGGTTGTCATCCAGTCACATTTCCATGGATAGGATTCATCTCATCTCGATCAACGGCAACTCCATTGTGAGTCTGCATCGACGTGACTGTCTCTTGGAGTTCCTTGTCAAGCAAAAGCCTGACATCATGCTTCTTACTGAAATTCACCTCCATTCATGTAACTCCATGAAATTCAAGGGTTTCGAATTTGTAAGAAACGATAGGGTAATAGGTGATGGAGGAGGTAGCATCGAAATATTCTCCAGAAGACCCTAGTGTTTCTAAAATATCGAAAAAGACGAATTCAAAAGTTTTGAATCTCTTGAAGCGTCCGTTATCAAAATCTCACTGCCAGGTGGGAATAACCTCTTCGTTATCTCTGTCTTTGCAACTGGTCGAAATGTTCTCAAGTTCAAGGAGGAGCTCAATTCCATGTTTGGAATACTCGAACTGAACAGGCTGCATAATTATTATATTCTTGCTGGTGATCTGAACGCCAAGCATAGATTATGGCTGAACGCCACAATAATCCAAGAGGTATATTCCTGAAATTGTTGATAACAGAGAACCAAATTGAATACAGGTGCAATCTATATGGGTCGGAGTTGCCAACATAACCTAGGACAAATTCATATTTGGCCCCCGCCATGGCTGACGCAAGACTTGATTTCAGCTTTAATAGTCCTCAACGAAAACCATAACGCAATCGTAATGTAAATCAATCATCAAAGGGATGATCTCCTCCTCATTCCAGTTCAACATGAAAAACATCGGTTTTATTTCAAAAAAAAAAAAACTGGGGAAAGTTTCAAAAGAAGCAATGTCCTCATTCTGATGGTGGCAACTCTTGCTCAATGGTTTCTAATGACAGGAATCTAACTAACGATGAAATAGATCTCTATTTGTCGAAGTTAGAGAAGCTGATTTTGGAAACGATTGAGAAAGTAGCTTCCAACATTAAACATCGAAACATTATGGAAGGATATGAAAGAAGTCTCGAGTGAAGGTATCGAATCTTGAAGTCACTAGTGATGGGACAAATCTTCTCGATAGGGCTGGCATCGAATACGACTCCGGATAGAAAGAGAAAGAGGATTATATGTGAGAGATTGCAGAAACTTGTCCCCGCTGGAACACATTTTGAATTGGTTCATCTACCAAACTCTGAGAAAGGGAACCAATTATTTTCATAGGTCAAGCCTCAATGGCCAATCAATTCTTCATTTTCATGAAACACTGACATCTGACTTCATACCGAGTGACTTGTGACTTGTGTTTCATATTCGGCAAGATAAACAACAAGAGATCATGTGGTATTAACGGTATTGCAAATATAGCTCTCCGACATTTGCCAGAGGTTACTATTAAGAATTATCGCAAATTGTTCAAGATCATGTTGAGCAATTTATATTTCCCAAGTGAGTGGGAAAAAGCTAAGGTATTTCCGATCTTGAAGAAAGGAAAAGAATCTTTGTGTCCCAAAAGCAATCGCCCAACCAGCTTAGTGCCTAACATCATCAAGGCGTTTGAAGTGATACTAAATAAAGCATTAAACGCCCACATTAAGAAATACAAGTTGGTGCCGAATTGAAAATTTGGTTTTCGTGCGAGGTATTTGATCATAAATGCGATAACGGAAGTAACCTCAGACATCTGTTGGAAACTAAACAATAGAGAATGTGTTGGAGCGTGTCTCATTGATATGGAGAAAGCCTTAGTTAGATGGACTAGTTTTTAAACTCTTTCAAGACAAGTTCCCCAGACACCTTATCACCATGATGTGCATCTACAGTAAGGTACTGTTACTGCACTGGCTTTGATTTTAACGTCTCGTCTACAAAATCATTGGTAGCGCTGGCTGATGATCTGATCATCTATGTGACAGGCCCCGAAAAGTTACAATAGTTCAGGGCAATCTTCAAAAAATGTTCAATGATGTGCAGCTGTACATTGACAATTGGCGAATGAAAATCAATGCGCAAAAGTTTGAAACAATTTTGTTTCGGACAACATTTCAGGAGGTCAGTCAAGAGCTGAAACGTGATTGGAAGCATTTCCACATTACGGCTGGTGAGGGTAGTTCAAAATGGGTTCCCCATAAATTTTGTGTTTAATACCTAGGTGTTTATCTCGATCAGTATCCGTTCTGTACTGTAAATGTCAAAATTTTGCTCAGTAAAGCATGTCACGGAAACCATTTGCACCTTTTTTCCTGCGGTCGTTAAAATACCGCCCGAGACAAAGTTTAAAATAAAAATGTTTAAAGGTTAAAATAATAAAATTAAAATGTTAAAAGTTTAAACTAAAAATGTTAAAGTAAAAACAAACAAAAACGAAAAGAATACAAACATGATTACATTAAACAGAAGAAGAAAATAGTTTTACAGTAGCAGCAACCAGGAGATAACCATGTGCGAACAATCACCGCCACTCGACACCCAAAAATGGATCTGTGAATATTGCACCTATGAGGATTTTCAATCATCTTTGAAATGCACTATGTGTAAAGGATTAAGCCCGCTTCTTAACGAGGAAATTATTCGATTGAATCCACCAAAGCCTAGTCCAACAGTTGTCATCCACTTATCGAGGCATCAAGCTTAACTTTCTCTCAAAGCAATTTAAATAGTACAGCTGCTATTGTTAGCAGTACCTCATCGAATTTGGAGGAAACATTACCTAGATTGGATTTAAATTTAGTGAAAGTCGTCCGCACTGTAGGTAACCTGGATTCATATACAGCAAGAGCAGCAATAAATGAAGTTGCCGATATTATTGATTCACCCGAAAAACAAGCTGTTTCACGAGACTTTGAAGAACGGTTGGTTGAAAGCATCTTAACGCAATTTAAGAATCCCTCCCATATACCTCTCTCAGAGTCACTTATCATGTACCAGCCTGTTTATCCATTACGTATTCATTTTTCAATTCAAAACTCTCAGCAAATCCTTAAGCATCCCAACTCTGAAAAATGTAATGTCAGTATTGCTCGGCCTAATGGATGATCAGGAACTGTCGTCCAGCGAAAATGGAAAGTATACGAACGTGGCAAATGGAATTGCCTTGAAAATTTTAGATAAAACAAACTTTAAAAATTCGAATTGTGCACTTATACGCCTGCTGAAGGAAACATGTCCAAAATCTGGTTTACGTAAATTTACAGATTTACTAATGAAATGTATTTGGCGCAATGTGAAAGTAATGCCTGAACCTTCAAATGAACTAGATTATGATGCCGTTTTGTATGAAGTACATGAATTCTCATGCTAACCTTACCCAGTGTCTGTTGGGGACAACGTCCCTCTGATACACGTTTATGCGCCGTGAGAACAATTATTCATTATATGGCAAAAATTAAAGGCAATGCAATATTACAACATCTGAATCGAATTCCAAAGCATTCGAAGCTACATACATACTCGATAAGTATATTCAAGGATCTGCAAAAAGGTGCAAATGGACAGACAAGTGCCTCACCCGCCAGATCATCATCTGGTAAAGATCAATCAAGAAAATGTCAAAGCAAACACAAGAGGCAATGTCTCAAATTTTCTAATTGATACCTGATAAAGAAACAAGCAAACTGGGACTAGCGAAACTATATGATTTAAGACGGCTAATCCAGGCGTTAAAGTGGCTCCATTTCTGAAAGGTGCAAGTCCCGATTCCCAAAAGTATTTTGAAGATGGATTAGCCAAAATTGAAAGGCAGCGATACCAGGGAGAAGAGGCCGGTGGCTATGAAAAGATTAAGAATTTTCGAAAGTCTTCGTGCATGTACTGGTATGACAGAAAGCCTGAGACGGAAAAAATTGAAAAAATTGAAAGCCTGAGATTGAACAATTGATCAAACTGCTCAAGTGACAAGAGTCGATATCTTCATACGAGTATTCAAACTTCTTCGGAGTCATATCGCAAGATCTGTAACTGTGAGTGAAAACCCTTGGATTTCACAACCGTTCCAACCTACAGATGGGTATATTGCGACTTGCCTCGCTACTGGCTTCGTTCCTCCAGAAGCATTCGTGTATTTGGACATGAATCGATATGTTTTTGATTCTGACAGTGTCCCAGTCATATATCACATATATAGACCGGAAATTGATAAGAAGATAAAATATCCTTCGAAGTTGAGTTCACGAGACCAACAATTCCAATAGAGGTACTTACTTGCTAGATTCGTAGAAGCTGGTCGTGCTGAGACGGAGCAATCTAGGTATTGGTGGTTGAATGACAATGGCTAAATTATTCGTGTTTATTTGCTGGTTTTGTGTTTTTCGTTACTTAGTTTTTGCGTTTTAGCTCATTATTGCTACATTTAGTGTTGTTGTTTATTGGTGTTAAAAAATTAGAAATAGGTTCCAATATTTAGGTTAGGTATGTTATGTTATAATAGAAGGTTTAGAGATAAGGGTTGACGTTTAGGTTAGGAATATTGTGATAGCATTTTTTAATATATAAAAGTTTTTTGGTTGAATTTTACTAGCATTTGGTTATAACATATTAGTGTAGGATAAAATTAAACTGTTGTGTCAAAACTATAAACAGTTGTCGAATAGCGCTGATCGGTTTTTTCTCCTTTTTCAAATCAAATCAAAAAATATGTAATAATCTTAATTAATTTGAATTTGCCGTGGTTTT
The DNA here is from genome assembly GCA_963969285.1 of Odontomyia ornata. Lineage (NCBI taxonomy): Eukaryota > Metazoa > Arthropoda > Insecta > Diptera > Stratiomyidae > Odontomyia > Odontomyia ornata. Next base: position 104,553,344 of record OZ017738.1, on the reverse strand, counting down.
TTTGATGAAATGAGTTTAACTGATAACGTCTAACTTTAGAGATCCACTTAGGCCATTAAATTTTCGTATTATTATTGTTTGGAATTTGCTTTATGTTTTTTGAAAATTTATAACGATTAATATCGAATAAAGCGCTTTTGGCTTTGACCAGGCAGGGGGATGTTAAATATGTATGCGGAAAATTCGTGTCTATCTCTCCTGCACGATTGGACACTTTTGAACTAAAAAATTATGCAAGAAGATTTTTATAAAGACAAGGGCAATTAATACACCAGATGTCGAAATTCACTCAATTTTGCTAGTAATGGCTTTATTTATGAATTTTACATTTTTCTCTAGAAAACCAAAATATTACCCTGTAACTTTTTAAAATTTCGCATATGAGGAGAGATTATTAGAGTCTAGTGAGATAAAGGTATTTAAATTCAATCGAAGTACAACCGCAACATGTGTAAGTGAGTGGTACTCGAACATAAATTTATATCGATTCCGATACTGCAGTTACATTTGGAAAAATTTGATGTAAATTTCAGAAAAAGTGAGTGATTGCCTATGGATACATAGTTTAAATCATTGACTCATGGTATCAAAAACATTTTTTGTAAAACTAAGATGGCTATAAAGCCCTTTTGATAGGAGTTGTAAATATAAAACATTTACATATGAACAGCTTTGAAACCATGAGAAGTATCAACAAAAGCTGAGAATTTCGATTCCCTATTTAAACTCCAAGGACTTTCAACAAATTGTCAGAGGCCATTAAAAAGGCGCTGAAGTATCAAAGGGTGAAAATCAATTGATCTTTAGGACACGCAAAATTTTTGCGAATGAAAGAGCAAGTCAGCTTGACAGTAGGGTAGCATGCTTCGAGCAAATTTCAGTGAGAATACTACATGGGCTGATAAGTCCTGCTAACTTTTAATAGGTGGCTTGTCTGAAAAATGGACATGATTCATTTTGAGAGGCTCATTCGTCTCTAATTTTGTAAAAATTTCATGGCATCTTATTCATTCATTAATAAGCTACAGTTGTTAGAGTGACGCTGCTTTCAGCTTCGCAAAAAATGGGAAACCAAGTACATCGCATTGAATTTAAATGGGGAAAATTTCTGAACTGTCATTTCAATTGTCGCAAAAATATTATTTTACATCTGTTTTTTCGAGAACAAGAGATTACACGTACTGAAGACCTCGCTTGCTCAGAAAGACCAAAAGAGGCTACGAATGCGGAAATTATAAAACAAGTGCATCGAATCATTTTGAGTAATTGTAGAATGAACTTGCGCAAATTAGTTGAGAGCATGGACATCTCAAAAGAGTAGGCGAGATGCATTATACACAATATTTTGCGATGAAGAAGCTATCGACATGATGGGTGCCGCGTTTGCTGACCGCCTACTAAAAGCAACAACGTGTTGATGATTTAACGCCCAGTTTTGCGTAGCTGCAGTCTAATTGAGCAAATTTTCAAGGTTTTGTAATGAAAAATGAAACATGAGTGCATTACCATACGCCTTTTTCTTCTTCTTCTTAGCACTACAGCCCCTTTTGGGCCTTCGCTTCGTGCAAACAGCGCCTCCAACTGTCTCGGTCCATTGACCGCGTCTTCCAATTCCAAAATCCAAGCAGCGATGAACTATCTTCGTCGACCGAGTCAGACAAGCGTTTCCTCGGTTTCCCCACTGGCCGCCAGCCTTCAGTTCTCCAAACGAATACCTTCTTGGGTATCCGTTGTTCGTCCATAGGATTCATGTGTCCAGCCCATTGCAGCTTCCACAGTCTGACAATCCTTGAGACCTCCGGTTCGTCAAAAATTTCATGCAGCTCATGGTTTTATCGAATTCGCCATTCTCTTCGCTCTGATTATTCGCCTCAGGACCCGTCACTCAAAGGCGTTCAATATATTTGCGGATGCTTGGGTTAGGGTCCATGTTTCAGACCCATAGCATAACACAGGTCTTCTCACAGATTTGTATACTTGGAGCTTTGTTTTTCTGTGTATGCAGCTGGTCTTCAAGATCCTCAATACTGAATATAATATTTTGTTTGCGAGCTGTTTTTTTGGGCATATTTCGTCTCTTTCATTGCCCGTTTTCATTATTTTAGCGCCTAAATACACAAATTCACTAACACTTTCGATACTGTATTCGCTAAGTGTGATATTTAGTGTATTGGGGGTATTTTTCCGCGACTACGTCATAAGTTGTGTTTTATTTTCGTTGATTTGTAGCCCTACTAGTTTTGCTTCGCTGTCGAGTTTCAGGAAGAGTTCTTTGGCAGTTGTTAGTGACCGTGACAGAATGTTGATGTCGTCCGCGTAGGCCACTACTTGGCTCGACTTGTATAGTAATGTTCCTCGCGTATCGACAGGTAGCTTCCTTATGACGTACTTCAGAGCCAAATTGAAGAACAATGAGGCCAGCCTATCTTCCTGCTTTAGTCCGATATTTGTGTCAAAGGCATCGGTGAGTTGGGTATTGATGCGGACTTGGGAGATCGTCGACGTCATTGTCATTTTGGTAAGACGGACTAATTTGGCTGGAATGCCAAAACAAAGCATTGTTTGGTACAGTATGTTACAATCAATACTGTCGTATGCTTGCGTAAAGTCAACGAAAATTTGGTGTACGTCTATGTTGAATTCCCAGCATTTTTAAGTACCTGCTTGACTGTGAACAGTTGGTCTGTTGTTGATCTACCTGCCCTAAAACCACCTTGATACTCCACAATCATACCACTGGCGTTTGATCCGATTTTATTTTCTAAGATTTTAGAAAATATTATGTACGCCGTACAAAGTAGTGATATGCCTCTATAATTTTCGCACTGTAGCTTGTCACCTTTTTTTGTGGATAGGGAATAGAATTGATTGGCTCCACTCTTTCGGCATATGTATTCGTTGCCAAATGTACTGGATGACTTTGTGATTAGCTTGATGAACACTACCGCCACCATATTTGACGAGCTCCACTGGAATCTCATCAATGCCCGGCGCTTTATTATTCTTTTAGGCTTTGATGATGGAACAAACTTCATCCAGAGTTGGTGGGGCCAATGGAAGCTCTCTGCAAACATCTATAGGCTCTGATGTTCGGGAGCTGTGCGGGGGATTAAGGAGGTTCTTGAAATATGATGCCCATCTTTCCTTAGTCTTGATTTCATCAGCGATTATATTGATGCTGTCATCACGACAGAGCATGGTTTTGGGCTGATAACCACGTTTCAGGCTTTTGTATGCTTGTCTTGTGTCATTGCATGCTAAACTTACATCTATACTTCTCAATTGGTCATCATTGTATTTTCTTTTCTTAATCCTAATTATCTTATTTGCTACCCTTCTGAGATTTTCATAGTGTTCTCTCTTCGTCCTGGTTTTCCTACTTACGTATTCTTTGTACGCCTGATTCTTTTTATGTAATGCATTCTGGCACTCATCATCGAACCAATAATTCCTCTTGCGCCGGGCTTGATGTCCAATCGTCTGTTCTGCCACGGTTCTGATAGCTCATACGCCTTAGTAAAATAAGTAGTCTGCAAAGTGTGTGGAAAGCCATAAAGCCTACCAAAACAGTCAAAAGACCAATGCAATGCCGGGAAGGTAATGGGCTCAATTTTTTGGGAAGCTCATGGAATAATCTGCATCAATTATCTGCAGAAGGTAAGAAAAGTCACAAAAAAGGATTATGCAGCATTATTAGATAGACTGAATGATCAAATAAGGAAATATGGTGAAAAAAAAACATGAAGCATTATTGCGATAATGCACCATCACGCAGATCCTTAAAAGCAATGATCAAATGGGAGAAATTACGCTTCGAATTGTTTGCTCAAACCCGTATTCTCTAGAACAGGCCTCCAGCAACTATAATCTGTTCCCAAATCCCAAGCGGTGGCTCTAGAGAATGAGACTCTGATCGAATGACGAAGCCATCACGAGTACCGAGGAACATTTTGAAGGTTTGGTCGTTCTGTTCTACACAAACAGCATCGAAATATTGAGAAATCTCTAAAGGCATTGTATTGCTTTCGAAGGTGAGTATGTTAAGGAATAAGTATAAAACTGCCTGAAAAACGATTGCTTTCATTAAAAATCCCGGGACTTATTAACCCATGTAGTATAGCAGACTGATTTCCTTGTGATGTTGCCTTTATCCCATATACGCTATTGCTGGTAAAAATCTATAGCAGCAGCTGAGGATTTAAACAAATGATTTATAAAAAACTGTGAGAAACCCGAGGGAAGGAAGATGAAAGATTACATTCGATCGCTTTACCAAGCAGAAGGCACTTGAGGCGTATTAAGCGTCAGATTTTTTCAACAAGACCTCTGAATGTAGTATGAGGTAAATCAAAAAGTTTACAGTGGTCACTGGCGTTTTAAAGCTTGACTAGAAACAACCGGTATTATAATAAGTAGGCTTTTTTCACATTAGATGTGAATGCAGAGTATATTGTAATGTATCCTGAAATCCTTTCTGAGCCTTAAGCTGCCTCAAAACTTAGCCTTATAGTTGAAGAAACAGGAAAACTACCAGCTTTCTTAAGTAGAAAAAAATATTCTCTGCTGATGAGTTTTATCACTGCTCAAAAGTAAAAGCACAAGCTATAGGAAGTCTGAAAAAAGTAATGTGCGTCACATAAGGTACTCTTCACTCTAAAAAGTGTGAAAAAAAAATTAAACTAGACCTTGGTAACAGTTATGCTTGAATAGAGTTTTACCAATTGATAAGGCTTTTAGAAATGCTATTCAGTTTGGTTGTCTAAAAAGAAATTTATTTTATATAAGCTGCAGAAATATGTCTTAATAAATATATTGTATTATTTTACTTTGAGGCCAAACGAAACTCAAATGTTGTAATGTAATGTAAATGCGTCATACTCACATCTACGATTAGTATGCATAGTTTTTGTATAACTTAACTAAGACTGCGCTAACTGACCATTAAATGTAATGCAAATAAAATAATATTAACTGAATATTATATTAAAAAATATTTTTTGCCTCCAATAGTTTATTAGAAACAATAGAGAACAAGTCTCATTATGGCCATATGTGACCTTAAAACCTGAACTTGAACTGCAGCAAGAAAAACAATTAAATATCATTAAATACAAGTCTGTAAATGCATAGCGCCTAGTATGACTAGAACAATAATCATTATTATTAGTATGCAGATCGATGTCAACAGCAAATGAGACTTGAAGACTTAGAACGTCAATAAAGAGAAATATTCTTTTTTGTTATCATGTTGGGTAAAGTCTTGATTGTAACACAACATTTGTAAAAAAAAGAACTTAATTACTAGTAATTTTCTTTTTAATGCGAGAACATTTAATAATTTATTTAAAATGCTCATAACGTCATCATAATTAATAAGTGCATAAAAAATGAGCCTTATGATGCTCACTACGATTTCAAAGTTCATATTTAAGTGGCATTAAGTATTAACAATAACATGGTTTTATCAACATTTACATACTTTAATTAACGAAAAAATTATTCATGCATTTAAATCTTCATGATAATATTCTTATCCTAACACAGCACCTTATTCATACTGATTCGATAGAAGAAACTTGATATAACACCTGCATTTAAGAAAAAGGATGTTTTTTTGTGTATTTACGAGTTTGTTTATAGGAATCTTGGCTGAATGATTAAATGAGAACAGTAGTTTCCATGAAACAAATATAGGAAGCCAAAACATTTGAAGCTAACGTGTGTAGATTTTTCCGTTAATGCATCTGTTGAAATACCATCTACATGAGCTAGAATATAAATCCGTATTTGCATTGAAACGAAAACATGTATGGAGAGGAAGTGCAAATAGAAACCTTGGTCGAATAAAAGTTGACATTTTAAACAAGATTTAATACCTTTATTGCTCAGAATTTATGGCTCTATGACTCAAGCAACGTTTTCTAATCAAAAGAATTCGATTATGCAAATATTTATTTGATGGAAATTTCCTATCAAGAAATTTTGTCGCGAAACAATTGAAAGGGAATTCGTTTAAAATTCTGTTTCTTATAAATAATAAGCTTTTTGCTGTATGACTGTTTATTTTTAGACCATAGACTTTTGAACTTGGTGCTTCATGCTTAAAAGTGTTATTCGAGAGGCACTATGAACAAATTGATAGAAGTCTGTTTTTGAGAATAGTTTATAATTCTGGGAGAGAAATCACATTCAGAATTTGAACGAAGATAGCTCGTACTACTTTTCAGTTATCCTGTCAAATCCAAAAGCACTTTATTCTATACTAACCGTAACAAATTTTCAAAGAATATAAAACAAATTCCAAACAATAAAAAGACTAAGACTTAATGGTCCAAATGGCTCTCTAAACATAAAAATTAATCACCGAAAAACCTTTAATCAAAAAAATAATGTCAACAATCAATTTAATTAAAGTTATTATATATTTTATATTTCAATTGAAAAAGGAGAAAAACCAATCAACACTAACACTAACTATCAAATCAGATTACTTTGAGCTATTTTCGGAAAGGAAAAAATCTCGATTTAAAGATGAAATTTCCTCGACCTTTTGAGTTTGTGGTATTTTGAAGACAAATTTTTCAAAAAATTGATCCCCCCGCAAAGTCAGGAATGGTCTGGTATATTCTTTTGCCAGTTCATTAGCCTTTTGATGCTATTTACACAGAGAATTTCTAGTTTGTAACCAATTTTTTACTCGGCCATGCCTCACTAAAGTTTTCCTCAGAAAATGAGGAGACTGTCAATCATCAAATTTTTTGGGAATTAGTGATCTTATGGGTAATTCCATGAAAAAGTGGACATGGTATGAGTAAAACTCATGATGGCCTTTCAATTTTTTACTTTGACCAAAATAATATTTGAGAGTAGCAACACTGCACCCAAACGTCAATTAAAAAATTAGGCATTGCAATTTGTGTATTCTACCGATTCTAGTTGTTGTGTGACAAGTGTTGAAGTTTATGATAAAACACGTTTACTAATTAATTATTTTTCATGTTTCTTGTTATAAACAGGTAGTAAATTTTAAATACCTAATTAAACATTATGTTCTGCTCAATAATTCATTATAACAGCAATTCTGAGACAGGTAAGTTCTTAAAAATCAATATGAAAAGACTCCTGATTTCAGTAACGCAAGTTACTAATAAGTAATAGGGGTACCGGCTAACTTGTGCGGTTTTTTTTCGAAAATTGAAGCCTTATTGTGGAAAAATGGTTACAAATTTAATATTCAAAGTATTGTCCATCGTTAGCTATAACTTTTTCCCATTTTTCTGGCAATTCACGAGTCCCCTCTTTGAAAAATTCCACCGGCTTCTCCGCTATCCACGAATCGATCCAATTTTTGACTTCTTCATAATTGGAGAAATGCTGGTCAGCCAGGCCATGTTGGATTGATCGCAAGAGATAGTATTCGGATGGCGCAAGGTCTGGACTACACGGCGGGTGGGGTAGGACATCCCATTTGAGCGTTTCAAGGTCGGTTTTGACGACCTGTGCAGCATGTGGCTGAGCATTGTCATGTTGCAAAATTACCTTGCCGTGCCTTTGTTCATATTCCAAATGTTTTTCGCGCAGTGCTCGGCTCAAACGCATCAATTGGTGTCGGTAGACTTCCCCTATGATTATTTCATTCGGTTGCAACAGCTCATAATAGATCACACCCAGCTGATCCCACCAAATACACAGCATAACCTTCAGGCCATGAATATTCTGAACGGCCGTCGATGATGATGCATGGCCGTGGTACACATACGTTGCCCGACGTTTTGGATTATCGTAATGAACCCACTTTTCATTGCCAGTGACAATTCGATGCAAAAAACTTTTTCTTTTGTATCGTTGAAGCAGTTGTTCACACGTGAAAAATCGGCGTTCGACGTCTCTTGGCTTCAATTCATACGGCACCCAATGGCCTACCTTCCGGATCATTCCCATTGCTTTTAAACGATCGTAAATGGTTTGTTGAGCGACACCAAGTGATTTTGCAAGTTTTTCTTGCGTTTGAGATGAACCTTGGTCGAGCAATGTCTCCAATTTGTGATCTTCAAATTTTTTTTGGCTGTCCGGGCCGTTCATCGTCCTTCAAGTCAAAATTGCCACTTTTAAACCGTGCAAACCACTTCTGGCACATACGCTCAGCTAGAGCATGCACACCATACACTGATACCAAAATACGGTGACTTTCGGCAGCCTTTTTCTTTGTATTGAAATAATAAAGAAGTAGTCCCCGCAAAAATACTTTATTCGGCACAAAATTCGACATTTTCAGAGTTAAAAAAGTAAAAAGTTCAGCTAAATGACACAGACTGATCTGAAACATTATGACAGTAGCTTTCCAACACATATTCGGAAAGGTGAATCACTGGAATAAAAATCAAGTTACGCCATCTGCTAGAAAACCGTACGAATTAACCGGTACCTCTATTATATATTATTACGAATAATGTCGGTGTTTGTTGTTTTAATCAAAAGAATGCTTAGATTCTCTATTGGTACTTCAGTTTGCAACGAATAACGGTCGAATCGCTTCATTTTATTAGTCTCGAAAATCAGATGTTTTGCGTAACACGATTTACCGGTAACTCGTGTTACTATTATGCAACAAGAGTGACTTATATTTTTTTAATTAATCTTCTTTAGGCTTTTCTGTCTAAATGCATTTTTTATTGGTTTAGGCTGAAATGCTGCAATATGCAGCTGAGAAAATGAAAAGGAGAAGGGAGAAATTTAAAATTGAGGGAAAATACGACGGTTACAAGAAGTAACAACAAGAAGCTTGCCGAAAGAGCAGAGCAAAGAAGGAAAAAGAAAACAATACTACGTTAGCAAAGAGAGAAAACAAAAGAACGAGTAGCAAGGTTTATAATTAAAAAACGTCTTGAAGTTACCCTAGTAGAACCTAATTTATCATCACCATCATCATTCAGCACTCCTCAGACGTTGGGAAAAGCGGCGGCACGTGTCCGTAAAGTTCTACCCAAGTGTCCAATAAAGAAGGAGCAAGTACTCAATAAACTATTGAAAGATTGTAGTGTAAGACCCTTCATCTCTCCACCAGATCAAAAAAAACATGGATACGCGTTGAGTGAGGAAATTATAATAAAAATTAAAGAATTCTATCAGCGTGACGATATTAGCCGACAAGCTCTAGGCCTTAAAGATTTCCTTAGTATTCGCAATGAACACGGAGCGAAAGAAAAGGTGCAAATCTGACATTTATATGCAGCTCTCTTGGAAACCCATGCCTTATTTATAAAACAATACGGCAAAATTGTTAAAAAGAGTAAGTTTGCAGAAGTAAGACCTAAGTATGTCTATTTATCCAATAAGCTTTCACATAACGTATGCTTGTCCAAATATCACGAGAACTATATTCTAGCATTGAACGAACTGCACAGTGATTGCGGAAGCCCTAGATAGAATCACGACTTTATCAGGGCCGTCATTTGTGACAATCCAAGCAAAGAGTGCTGGTTAAACAAGTATTATAAGAGAAATTAAATGAGTGGGCTAGTGAAATGTTTAGTATGGAAGTTATCTGGTTGGTGGAAAAACTAAAATGGTAAACTAAGCACGATCCAAGGAACCAATACAGTTAATAAATTGTGTGAACACATCTTCAATATGAGCCCAAATTTCTTTGAGCATTCCTTTATAAAACGGACTCAAGCAGACTGCTATCAAAAGGATATATATGCAGTATTGCCTCCAAGATTTAACCCAGCCATGGCATTGATGCAAGTGGACTTTACAGAGAATTTCATTTGCATTGCTCAAGGTGAAGCTTAGAGCTTGGGTTGGGTACAGCCTCAAATAACTCTCTTTATTGTTTCTTTATGGTTTTTAGGAAAACAACATCCCATTGTGTCTGATGATCGTCATCATAATAAGAGAACTTCCCTTGTATTTATTGATAGAATCTTGAAAGAGCTGCCAGAAAGTATTAAAGAAGTGTCCATATGGTCAGATAGACCAGGCTCACAGTTTAAAAAAATATATATAGCAAATAGCATTAAAATTTTGGAAGAAAGGAATAGTTTGCATTTAGTTTGGAAATATTTTGCAATATTCTACGGAACAGGGCCAGGGGCTTTAAAAAGAGTTGTGCGAAATAAAGTTCTGCAGAGAGAAGTAGTCGTCTTCAATGCTAAGCAATTTGTCAATGTGGCCAAAGATTCTGCTATAAGAGTGATTAATGTTTCACCAAATAAAATTGATGAAACCGCAAAAGAAATGAGTCTGGATTCAGTATTTCCTAAAACACCTACAACTGTTGGAATATCCAAAAGCCATTTAGTTTATTGGCAAAATTATACGCTGCAAATGACTCAAACATCAGAAGAACTAAACATGAGTAGCTCAGAAATACGTTCTTGTTATGAAGAAGTATATGGATCTGATAGTGACAATTTTAAAAGTGAAGATAAGATACCATTATCTGTGTTAAAACAAAAGTCGATTTCAAGCCAGTAATGTCAGTCTGCTAACATCATGAAGCATGAAGAGGCTGCTTATTTTAATACGAAGATTGGTAGTGACGCGAGCTACCTATGCTTTGTATCGCGAGTTACCACACAAATTCTGGATTATTTAATAAAATATAATTTACCATTGCTATATTTATTAAAGGGAATATTATCGACATAAATAAATTGCTCATAAATTTCACAGAAATTTTCAAAAGAAATTAACAATATAAAAACGATGTCCAAAAATAGTGACGCGAGTTACTAATTGAATTAATTACGTATGGTAATATTATTAAATTTTTTGCCTAACTTATACTTGCACCAACGCGTTGTGGTCATTAAGAATCAAATTATATCAATTACTCTAAATAACAAAAAGTTAAAGGCTCCATAATGTTACATTAAGTGTTCTGCATGTAACGCGAGTTACCATGGAATAACCCTTATGCAATCTTGGTCTTGCAGAAATTTCCAAAAGCGTTTCACTACTCACTGGAGCGACTCTTCAAGTAAATTTTTTTTTAAGTCATTGAATCATGCCTATGAAATGGAAGTTTGAGGTCTAACACGTAAAATACAATACACGCATTTGGAGGTGCTGGCAGAAGCAAGCATACCCAATATTGGTTGACCCTTTTTGCCGGAAAATAAAAAAAACTATGATGCCTCCTCTTTTAACTCAACTTGTTTGTAGTAATACTTTCTTTCTGATATTTTTGCAAGTAACCCAGTGCCTACCACTCCAAAAAGTTTCATTTCCATAATGGCCTTATTATAAGCACATCAGAGTGACAATTGATCATTTAAAATGTATGTGGCAATTTTTTGCTTGTAGACAAATTTTCTTTTGCAATTTGAACTTCAAGGATAATTCTTTTGGACTTATGTTTAATGAATTTTATAGGGAAATATTTTAGAACCACCGGTTGTTGCTATATAAAAATTACTAGATTAAAGAATATCTTATTCTTTGCCAACGTTTGATAGAAGGCACTACAAATTTAGTAGAATAATAATCTACCTTTGAATATTACTCAACGACGTTTTATAATACCAAATAATGAAGATCGAAATATTCGTATCCACTTATTTCTGAAGTTTCTTTTTATCTTTAGAGTTTTGTGGTAGTAAAGTCTAGCTGCAGAGGATTGCCAAAATTGATTTTTTTTGACTTCGAAAAGTATAGAAGGTTTGGTGTCAAAATTTTTATGACTTTTGAATTGCTCAAATTAATCATATTGCTGACTTTCCGTCTGTAATAAAGTCATGCATAACATGAATGAAACTCACCTGTGAAAAAAAAGGAGTCAATATCAACGGGACGATGGGAATTGACTAGCCGACTGAAAGTTTAATTAAACATTTTACTATAAAGGCTATTTCTCCAATGCATAAATTGATTTCAAGTACACAATGTATTAGAAATTCGTCACTCTTTCACGAAAAATAAGGTATGACAATTTTTTTTCGGGCTAAAATATATATATCATTCCTATTTCAAAGTGGTAACAGAAAACAGCTTACAGCTTAAATGTCAAAATATTTGTTAATCTTTATTTTTATGAACTATATTATGGTATGCAATCTACAAACTGTTAGACAGATCTTTTATGAAGTCTAAGACAGAGTTTTACCTTAAAAATACAATAATATAGAAATCCCCTGATATTTTTGTCAACACTATCTATTCTTTAATGGATTAGAGGAGCTTTCATGAATAAATTTTATGGCTTAAATAATGAAATAATTTCGTGGATTTGATGCTATGTAAGCTCAAACTAGTGAAATTCGAAACATAACAATATTTATAATTTGATTTGAACTACACCTTTTCACTGTGATCTTGTTGTTAAGCATTACTAATTATATTCTAGTAATTGTCTTGGAATTAATTGATTTAATTTTTCTTGAAAACCCATCAGCCCTTGCTTCTTTGGATAAACAGACATTTCAAAAGAGTCGAACCGCATCTGTTCACGCAAAGAAGCAAGGCCCGATGGCTCTTCAATTAAAAGGAGAATTCGCTTGTGGATATCAAATAACCAAAATAATTGACGACAAGATGATTAGAATTAAGAAAAGAAAATATTATGCATCGTAACGTACTGAACCAAATAATGCTTTGCTTTGGCATCCCAGCCAAATTAGTCCATTTGACCAAAATGATAATGACGTCAGCAACCTCCAATGTTTGCACCAATAACCAAACCACCGACGTCTTTGATACAAATCTCGGACTAAAGCAGGGAAATAGAGTAAGAGGTACGTTACTCTACAAGTCAAGCTAAGTGGTAGCCTACGCGGATATCAAACATTTTGTCATGGCCGTTAGCAACCAACAAAGAACTTTTATTGAAACTGGACAGTTAGACACTAATAGGGCTACAAATCAATGCAGATAACATAAGAGGAAAAATACCTCAAATACCCAAAATATCACACTTGGTGACCATAGCATCGAAAACGTCTGCAAATTATTTGTGTCTTTTGGCAACAAAACAACGCAAACCGGTAATGAAAGAGACAAAATACTCCGAAAAATCCAGCTCGCAAATAAAATATTTAACTCTGTTTATTTCAGAAAAACGAAACTTCAAGCATACAAACCTGTGATAAGAACTGTGCTATGCTATGGTTGTGAAACATGCATTTTAACACAAACATCCGCAAATATATTGGATGCTTTCAAAATACGGACCCTGGGGTAAATAATTGGAGTGACTATATTCGGGGACCAACGGACAATTCAATATAGCCATGAGCTACATATATGAAATTTTTGATGAGCCAGAGGTTTCAACGATTGTAAGACTGCAGAAGCTGCAATGAGCTAGCCACGTGAATCATATGGATGAATAACAGACACCCAAAAAGGTATTCGTTGGGAAAACTGAAGGGCGGAGGCTAGTGGGGAAACCGAGGATATGCTCAACTGACTCGGTCAACGAAGACAGTTCGTCGCCGCTCGGATTTCTATATTAAAGGATGCGGTCAATGAACCGAGACAGTTGAAGGCGCTTGTTGCAGGAAGTAAAGGCCCGAGAGGGGCTGAAGTGCTACGAAAAAATGAGTAGATTTGTTTATAGAAGAAAGGAATATCTGTTGAAATTGGCTTTTCGGTTTCAGGTGCTTTCACAGCTCATCCCAAGATGTTTTTAGGATCACAAATATTATTTGTGATAACTTTTTTTTTCCTTGGAGGTGCTTGTTGCAGGAAACGTAGGCACAAGTAAGGCTGTAATGGGACGAAAAAGAAGAAGAAATTTTTGCTCAAAAAATATACTGGGATTCTAGCTCTGGACCTTGAGAAATTATTTGACTGTGTGAAGCATGGTGGTTTTGTCTCTATGAAAGTTAATTTTTAGTTTTTAATGGACTGGCACCTTCATTCTGTTATCAAAAGATATGTGTTCACCAATTTCAAAATTCCAATAAATGTTTACCAAGGTTTGGTGCTAGGCCTTATACTATTTAATATATATATAACTAACATTTCAACAACAAAAATCGTTGTAGTCATGTTGCTAATCATTTTACTCTGCCATGCTCTTTATCCGATCTAAAAGACATTAGGCTTAATATGAAATACTGTTTTGAATTTCTACTTCAATTTTATGGAGAAGAGACAAGAGTTTCATCCCTCAGACTACTTTGCATTTAAAAAGCATTAGAATGGGTTGAAGTATTGATTCAATCTAATACCCTGGTGTACTCCTGGAAAAAATATTTGCTTTTAAGGCCAATATTGAGTTCATCCTACGGAAGTATGATAAACTAATAAAAATGTTATATCCTTCAAATCTACAGAAAGGCCATTTTATCCAGGGAAATTAAAATTACCCTTTGTAAAGCAATTTTTCTATCAACTGCTGTACTCATATATTTTATTATGCTCCTATGTAGAATAGTGCAAATACACACACAATGTTGTAAGTTGACAGTATAAAATCCTGAAAGTCATTTTAGGTTTTCCTTTCTGCCAAGTATAAACTTCACCTCGAAGCAAATATACTCGTATACTTAATTTCAGGTAAAATTGCTTCCATTTCCAACCAATCTAATTTTTCATGTAAAAACTTTACAAACTCTATGACTACGCTCCCAATTGAATTAGTAACCTTGAGGAAATCCTTTGATATGATTTTGATTTATGTCTATCAAGATTGCACGATTTGAATTCCTTGTGCAATTTAGTTGGTAGGTTTTAAGCAGTTGGCCTGTAAGTTTCATATCAGCTGGCAAACTTCAATCATACTATAAGCATTACAAATAAAAGGTTTTCTCTCATTTCGCGTTTGCTATCTTGGCCTTTCGTTTCAAAATTAAGGAGCAATTTATTTATTTTTTTAAGCAGTTTCAAAATTAAAATTGTACGGGCTTATGGTTTTTCACTCAAAATCCGAACGAATTTGTAACGCCAACTATCCTTGTGTTTATGGTTGAACAAAAAAAAAATTGAATGTGAAGAAACCTTCGAAAATTAGAAAATCTTTGGAATTAACACAGAAACATTTAAAGGGGCTTATGTGGGAATAGAAAAAATTAATGGTAAACAATAATGTGAATTGATTTATCCTTTAGATATGAAATCTTTACTTCCTGTAGATGTGTTAAACCAGGCAAGCTCTGATAAAAAAGTTGATCATAACATACATTATCCCGACTAGAAATTAATTTGGGCATACCAGATCATACATAGAGAATAATTTAGAAACAATGCAGGTCTAATGGGGTCCTAATATGGCACGCCTAAGTTAGGCAGACATAATGCGACCTTGATGGTGATATAATTAAGCATGCCTCACTTTGTTTTACTAAGGATTTGCTTAGGAAAAGTCCATTAGACCCTGATGCCCAGCGTGACGCATTTCCCCACAAATCCCTGAACGTAACAGCTATAGGCACTGATCGGAAGTTCCATATCAGGGCCTTAAAGAGTTGTCCTATATAATTCCTAAACGGGAAAATTTATTGTTGGGAAAAATTTAGCTAACACTCAAATTTCTTGATAAGAGCTTGAAATACTTATAGCTTTCTCCTTCCAAAAAAGTTCTAACTAAGGAACTGATTAGACTAGCCTAAATATCGATAATCTATCAAATAGCCATAAGATAAATTCTCTGAAGATTAACGATTTGCAAAATAAAAGCAAGTCAAGTAGTGTAAGTCTGCCAATAACCTTCGCTTCTGCACTTTGGAACCCTCCCAACCAAAAGCCAGTGTCCAGATAGTGTAGTGGTTGGAGTACTTACTGTGTGCGTAAATCGAATGTTTCTAGTTCAAGGCCCGTTGGTGGCGACGAGATTTGTTTCGAGTAATTCTTCGGATGGACAATAAGCCAGTTCAGTTATGATATGACCTGGTTTAAAACCGGAACGTATCGTAACTCGATGTATGGACACACCGCCAAAACGTGGTACTGACCTTAGCACCTTCTCGGGTGCCGATAAATTCGATGAATTGACAACTAGAAAAGATGCTGTCAAGTTGGAAGTACCGCAATTCATAATATAAATAGAATTAGTTTCAGAATCCTCTTTGTGGATGTTAGCTTTCATACAATAAGTCTCGTAAAAGAGATAAAAGCTAAGACATAATAAAAGATACATTTTATGGAGCTCCAAATGAGAATTGTCCAGCATTTATAGATTATACTGGACAACAAAATTTTGTAACAAGAAAGGTGCTTGCTAATTTTATATTACCTACCCACATTTTATTACCATATTTAGTTTTATTCCATCAGGTCTAGCTTTTGTGTTACACCTACTACCCACAAAATTAAAAATTAACCGTTTTGTTTCGCACTCAGAAAATTTGTTTATTTTAAAAGCGTAGTGTTTTGTTCTGTTTTTAGAGTCAAGTGTTTAAATAATGCCAGGAAAGTGTATTAAATATCCTGACAAGACTTGTTACATTTGTGGTGTCATTACTTTCAAAACTCAGCGAAGGAATTTGACACCATTAGTAACTAAGTTATATGAACAGTATTTTGGCTTTGCCATCGGACAACAAGACAAAGCGTGGGTTTCACAAATCTGTTGTGTTACATGTGTAGATCTTCTCACTGGATGGGCCAACAGATCCCGATCCATGGCTGTTGCACTATCTATGATTTGGATGGAACCAACGAACCACTCATCTGATTGTTATTTTTGTCTTACTGATACAAAAAGTATTACATTAAAACAAAAAGTAAAATTGAGTATCCTGACCTGCCATCACATAAAAGACCGATCCCTCATAGTGAAAATCCATCGGTACCAGAACCACCTCAAACTAGCGATCTGGCCGTTACGCCAGAAATCGAAAAGAGGTATTGGATCCTGACTTTCAAGAAGCTTCCTCATCTTCATCTAATGAGCCACATCTTCTTTCACAAGGAGATCTCAATGATTTGGTACGTGACTTAAATTCCTCTCTTTCATGAAAGTAACTTCCAATTTTCTAGGAAATCACCGATCAAGTGACTATAAATGTATTACTGTGGAGCTTTTACCTACTTATAAGGTTTTGAGCTGTAATATGTCGTTGAAAATACATTTTTTTCCTTCACACTTAGACTTCTTTCCTGAAAATTTGGGCACCGTCAGCGATGAACACGGTGAAAGATTCCATCAAGACTTTTCTACCACAGACAAACGATATCAGGACAAGGAGAGCCCACGTATGTAAGCGGATTACTGTTGGACATTAACCCCTTCGTTCCTGGTGTCTATTTTGATGGACAAAAGTTTATAACAGTATTATTATGAGTATGTCTTATCAAATTTGAATTATTAACGGCTTACCATATTTTGGACATTCCTACAATCATATTCTGTCAAAAAATAGTTTAGACGTAAAATGGGGATGCGTCAGAATGACTAGTCAAGTGCTGACATTCGTCATGGAACGTCACCAAGAAAGTAAGGGCAGTTTGTTTTTAATTTCTTTTAGCTTAGCGTGTACACGTGCAAAAAATATTTTTTATATCATTATACAGTTGTTCAGTTTTGCATAAGTTTGATTTATAATTCATATAAGATAAAATTTGAACGAATATTTCTAGTTTATGTATGTGTCCATTTCAATGGACATTAGGTCTTCATAGTTGACATAAGCACGTTGGCGGAAAATAAGATAAGATTAGTAATAAGTCATACATAATGTAAAATATCCAGTTTTTGTCGTTTTAGGATTTAATTTATCGAAACGCCAGGATGTTGAAAATATGCTCAAGATCCTGCAAAATGGATTCATATCTGAAATAGATGAAGAAAGTGATGAGGAGATCACACAGGCTGTATCAGTTCCAAGACGTCGAGTGGGTAGTGAAATTGTACACCCTTATGAATTTTTCGTGGCTGATAAACACGTTCAAGTTGACTCTACAGAGGAACCAAGGTCTCAGACAAGCAAAGCGCATCATAAGCGTAAATTGGACATTATTTGGCGGAGAGATTTTGAATTCGAACCCCCACAATTTATTTGGTCTGCTCCATTGTCTTCGCAAAAAGTAGCTCCGATTGCGCCAATTGAGTATTTCTCGGAATACATACCAGCCTCTTTTATAGATGAATTTGTCTTCAATACGAATTTATACGCTATATCAAAAGAAGTACGTAATTTAAAGCCATGCAATGCAGCTGAAATAAAAGTATTGTTTGCTTTGCATATAATTATGGGAAATCTAAAGTTTCCACGAATTCGTTTATACTGGGATACAGGCTTGGATATGAAAGTCTTTTTAGAGAATATGGCTAGAGATCGTTTCTTACAGTTGAGGAACAATTTACACGTTATTGACAATTCTTCTATTCCTCATAATAATACAGATCGTCTCATCAAAGTTCAACCGTTATACGATTCTATCAAAAAACGATGTCTGGAGCTCAAACTGGAGCAAATTCTAAGCGTTGATGAGCAAATCGTTCCTTTTCGTGGCAAACTCAAAATCAAACAATATGTGAAAGGAAAGCCAGTGCCCTGGGGGATGAAAATATTTATGATTTGTGGTAAAAGTGGACTCGTTTACGATTTCATAATTTATCAAGGTGCTTCTACAAATTTAGATTAAGATGATGTTTTGAAATATGGTACATCAGCTGCATATGTGAATCTACTTTCAAAAAGAATAAATGTGCCAGGCCATTACCTTTTTTATGACAATTACTTTTCCAACTACATTTTATTGAAAGATCTTAGAGAGAGAGAAATCTATGCCGGAGGGACAATAAGAATAGAAAGATTTGGAAAACCACCGCTCATAACGTATAAGGATGGAGCAAAAAAGGCCAGAGGATATTCTGATCAGGTCACCAACAGTACCAAAGACGTAGTGGTTGTCAAGTGGATGGATAACAAAGGCGTCGCCTTAACTTCCAATTTTGCTGGAATCGTTGATCAAGATAACGCCCGAAGATGGAATAAACTATCTAAGGAATACAAATCAATTCCTCGAGCTGAGATTGTACGACTTTACAATAATGGTATGGGTTGAGTTGATAAGACCGATCATCTGATAAGTTTGTACCGTATCTTCATTAGATCAAAAAAATGGACACTAAGAATGATATTTCACGCCATTGATTTGTCGTTGACTAATAGTTGGTTGGAATACCAGTCAGACTGTGAAGCTTGCAAAATACCCAAAAAAGATGTATTGGATTTACTTCATTTTCGGCAACGGGTTGCAGATGCTCTCATAAAAACAGAACAGCCACTTAGCATCAAAAAAAGAGGACGTCCATCTTCCGGCAACTACATTCCTGCAAGTTCACAAATGAGTACACCAAAACGAAGTCGTAGTCTTACTGAAATAAGGCCCTCAGCTGAAATACAGTATGACACTGTAGACCACTTACCTGAATACGATAAAAAGAAGGAAGCAACAAGATGTAAAAATCCAGCCTGCAAAGGGTAAACAATGACATGCCTAAAATGTGAAATACACCTTTGCTTCACTAATACCAGGAATTGTTTTCGAAGTTTCCACCAAAAAACTTAATAATGTGAATAATTCTTATTTTTTAAGTAAAAATTACTTTTTGAAATAAATCTTTATAGAAAAAGAGGTACTTTTTTCTTTAAAAACATTTATCTTATAGCATGAATAATAACTTTCCATCCTGTACATTATATAATAAATACCAACACTTAGAACCCACTGTCCATTTCAGTGGACAATCCAATTTTTGATAAAATACAAAATGAAAATTTGAATTTTTATCAAAAATGTCTTGCTTTCACCCTTATAATGTGAAAATAATCACGAAATATTTGTTTCCCCCGTTACCATTAATTCAGTTCCGAAGGGGTTAAAACGAGACGTTCCTGAAGCAAAATACAGACGCAAATCATAAAAGTAAATTCATATTAATGTTGCAATAAATCTAAATAACTTCTTTTTGTTGATAAAAATTCAAAATTTCTAAAATGTTATAACATGATATTACAAAAAAACTATTCGTATTTAAAGCATTTTAAATTTATTTCTAATATTCTTATCCTTGTCCTAAACGTAATTAGACAAAAGTTTTCATGTCACATGCAATAGTTGTTTTTTTGTTGACTAGTGTTATTTAGGCGGTATACGAGTATTTCAAGTTTAACTGTTGAAGCTGATTCAAATATTAATATGCTTAAAATAGATAATAACTTTAGTAATTAGTGTAAAAAAAATATTATACTGTATATGAACAGCGCTCAGCTGTCCAATAATCAGCCAATAAGAGTTACAGAAAATAGTTCAACCCGTCTGGATCATGTTATCACGACTCCAAATATGAAGTTAGTAAATTTTTAAATTAACTATGTTGACCCAAATCGTAAATTGCTGTACGTTCTTAAGACGCAGCCTCCCTAAAACTGCAAATTTCGGTAAACTTTACAGCCGTTCACCTCAGAAACGTTACATATATTTGCAAAAATTTTTTAGCTAGAAGTCAAAATGAGCCCTTGGCTATTGAATCAACTCATTACATTCTCCAAAAAAATTATGGCAAAAGTTATTAAATTCAAACAAAAAAGCATGTTTTCGTTAAAAAAATATAGTAAATCTCGGTAATTACTTAACGTACCGAATTGATTCAAGCTACGTTTGTTAGATCTAAATTATTTACATTGAATTAACTCATTAAAAATTTAAAAAAGTTTTTTGCAAAAAATTTCTAGAACAAAATGTGGAAATCAACGTGCATGGACGATATTTGTTCAGTGTGTGCAAATTACACATTGTATTCTACGAATTTTGTTGCAAAAATCTTTTTTAAATTTTTGATAAGTTAATTTAATGTAAATTATTTAGATCTAACAAATGTAGCTTAAATCAATTCGGTACGTTAGCCAGTTTCCGAGATTTACTACATTTTTTAACGAAAACATGCTTTTTTGATTGAATTTAATAACTTTTTTCATAAACTTTCTGCAAAATGTAATGAGTTGATTCAATAGCCAAAGGTTCATTCTGACTTCTAGCTAAAAAATTTTTGCAAATATTCTTAACGTTTCTGAGGTGAACGACTGTGAATTTTACCCAAATTTGCAGTTTCAGTGGGGGCTGCGCCTTAATGGTTTCAGATATTATAGAAGTGATTCAAATTGTAAAAGAGAAAACTTCTAAAGTCAAAATGATTCGTACTAGGAACAATACTTTGAAATTGAGTGAAATTCGCAGAGGAATTAGGAAAAAAGTATTTCTTCATAAATATATGAGTAGTCCGAATTATTAAATGCAGAAAATGAGATCAACACTGCAAAAAATAAAGTCAACTCTTTAGTGAAAAAAGTTAAAAGCTTATCAAAAACAAAATTTCAAACGCACGGGGAAATTCAAGGAAATCTGAGAAACTCTTTCAAGACAAATGTTCTCCTCAGACAAAAGAAGAATCTTCCTACAGGTTTAAACACTGATACATTTGTGGTCTAATTTAGACCGGTAGGTGAGATATTAGCAGGTCTCGATTAAAAATTTTATCTAGCAAATTTTAATCGCAAACACATACCTTTTAATCAAAAGACGATTTTTCTTGAACTAACAAATTTTGAAGAAGTCTTGTCAGCTATTCATTCATTAGAGATAGCTTCACCTGGTAGTGATGGTATTTTGCCAAAGGACCTTAAATTGTTAGCATATTAATAGCTCCGCACATTTCATATCACTTCAGTACACTGAGATCTGCTGAAATATTTTCTAATCATTTTAAAGATTAAGTAATAGCTCCAAATTTAAAATCTGCCAACAAAAATGACCTTTCAAATTATACATCAATAAGCTTAACAAGCTCGCCGAGTAAAGTATTGAGAAAAACTTAAACACAGTAAGCCGGGTAGACAGAATTACGCTCGTGTCAAAAAGGTTTTACATTTGGCCTACAATACGCAGATATGTAGAATAATTTGATTCAAAAAAACTTTCATGACATGGACAAAAAATATATATTCTTACCAGGGTTTGAAAGCACGAGCAATTGGGAGCAAAGCACGCTTCCAAGTGCTTTGCTTTGCTCTGATTTAAAATGCTCTCAATAAATATTGCTCGCATTTGCTCTTGCTCTGCGTACCAAGAAGCTCTCAGAATCGCTTTGCTCTGAAAGTATTCATCGCAAATTTGCTTTTGTCTTTTCGTTCTGGAAATTATAAGACTCGTAAACCTTTTGCTTTGCTCGGAAATTTGCTTACTTTTCCTTTTTACTTTGCTCTCAAACATATTGAAATCTGGAATGATCATGCTCGCATCAAATGCACTGATTTACTCTTGTGTGTGCTGTCGTGCAGTGCATGAGCTAGTTATTTATTGAGCAATTATAAAATCGCCTTAATTTCCAGGTTTATTTTTCGTAGAAATTATATAGTAGGTAGTAAATAAGTGCATTTTTTATAATGTTAAGGAGAATAACTCTCTTAGTAGGCGTGCACAAAATACAAAGTTATTTAGCGAAGTAGTCCTATTTCAAAGGGAAGAAAAGTTTCAACGTCATTCTGAGAGAGAAATTGATCAGGTAAATATTTTATTTTCCAAATTTATCAATTCCTTAAGACCTGTTCCTTTGACGATAGTCCCGATTGCGACGCCATTCCTTCGTCACTGGGTGATGATCCAAACATACGTATGTAAACATTGAAAATCCGTTCAAAAATGTCTTGTATAATATATAGTGATTACTTTTGCCGAGATATTTGGTATAATCTAATATATAGTGTTAGTTTCACGGAAATGATAACTGAAATTCAGGCAGTATTCTGATTCGGCTCAGGAAAATTTGCTTACGTGGAACTGATACTTACGATTATTTTTCCTCTGAAAATGAAAAAAAAATTCAAATAACTATTTTCTCATGTATTCTTCATTGTAATTCTTATTTGAAGTTAAGATTTGCTCCATACGAAGTTCTCCCTGGTTTCTAATTTTATATCTCTTTTTAATATATTTTCTTCTTACCGAATTTTTGGTCACTTGCAATGACATGCAAGTTACTAAAGGAGAAAATGCATAAAGTAGTGAAGAAAAGAGGGAACTTTGTATGTGGGAAAATGGAAACTTCAGATGAGAATTATAAGTGAATAGTGCAACAGTACAAAAAAATAGTCAAAATTTCCATATTTGGAGGGAAGCTATTGTATTTAACCAGTTGTAGGTGAAAAACTTCGCCAAAAATCAGTCGAAATATATTTAAAGCTTGCGTAAAATTGAATTATTCCAATTTTCAAACTGAGAGGTGTTACTCTTACAACTTTGCATTAAATTAAAAAAAATGTATTGCAGTTAGTTACAAAAACAAAAAACAAACCAGAAAAATAGAATATATCTTATATCGAAATAAATTTTAAATTTTATTTACAGTCATGCGGGTGAAAAAAAACTGCAATCTTGGAATACTTCGATGAATTTGCAGACAAGGTAGCAAAGTGCAAGGATTGTGGAATTTGCATGAAGAATGAGCGAAGCAATAACTTGAGAAGACATCTCGAAAAAATCCATGCTATCGTTTTCACCAAAGAAAATCGTGCACACTCCTCGAATGTGGTAGCGTCTTCATCTTCTTCTATTCTGAAAAAGGTTCCGTCCAAGAAAGACTTTGTCAAAGTGAATATTTCTAAAAAAGACTTATTTAAATCATATATTGGTTTAGTTACTGAAAATGATATTCCATTTCATGTCTTGAACTCCGCTAACTTTCGGTCAATATTCGATCCGATTTGTGATGGCTTAAGTGCTATTCATGGGAAAAAATTTCGTTTAAATGCAACAAACTGCAAATCAAATGTAGCATTAGTAGCACAAAAAATAAGGGACATTATGAAATGTGAAATGAAGCATAGGCCATTGTCACTCAAAATTGACAGTGCAAGTAGATTGTCTCGAACTATTTTTGGAATTAATGTCCAATTGATAGAAAATGACAAAGTCAATTCAAGGCTTTCAGGCATGGTTGAGCTAAAAGGTGCAACGTCGTCCACATCCAAAAAGCTCGCTGCCAAAATTTTGGATGTTTTAAACCAATATGACATATCAATTCAACAAATTATATCCATAACATCAGACAATGGAGCTAACATGATAAAAGCTGCAAAGCTTTAATCAGATCTTCCTATCACAGGGGTTGAACATGACGCAGAAGAGATAAATGAGAATTATCCGAAAAATATCAATAATTTTGAATTGTTTGATGAATCTTTTATAAAAATTAATTCAGTGCAACATTGCCAATGTGCAGCTCATACGTACCAGATTTGTGCGCTTGATTTAACCAAAGAAAATACTGTCAAGAATTTCTTACTTCAGTGCAGAAATTTGACGAAATATATAAGGAAGTCATCCAATGGTTTTAGAGAGCTCTTCGAATTAAAAACTCTTCGAGTGCCAGGATTGGACTGTGCTGCAAGATGGGGATCTACGTATAACATGTTAGAAGTGTTTTAGAAAATCTTGAGAGTGTCAGTGTCACTAATAAATCCGATGACGAAAATTTTGAAATAAATCTACGTTTATGGAGTTTTATTGATGCTTATGTTAAAGTTTGTGCTCCGCTGTACAAGATTATTGTAAAATTTCAAGAAGAGAATTTGAACTACGGAGAATGTTATGCTTGTTGGCTCAAATGCAAGCTAATAATCAAGAAAGTAGTTGAAAAAAAACGCCGATGAATATATTTTCAAATGTATTGGAGAGAAACTTTTAGATTCAATCGAAATTCGAGAAAACAAATTGCTAAATAATGAAGCATTTAACGGGTGTTTATTCCTCGATCTCAGGTTTCATCACTTATTAAACGCTGAAAAGCGACAGGAGGCCAAAATTTTTTTACTGAAGCTGTGGACACAACTGCAAAGCATAAACCCCGAGCTATGCAAAATGAATGATTCAAACGATAGCAGCGAAAAAAAAATTTGCTTGTTATAGATGACAATAATGAAAATAATATCCTCAATAATTTTCTACAACAAGAAGTTGAAAATACTTCACAAAAAGAAATGGATTTGCAAACGAAGCTGGAAAAATTTTCGCCAATATTTTCGGGAGCAGATGTAGATGTCTTAGAATGCTGGAAAACGCAAAAACATTGTGATCCAGAGTTGTATACGTTAGCAATGACATGTTTTGCTATACTTCCAACTCAAGTGTCAGTAGAAAGAGAATTTTCAGCTCTTAAACTAAGCCAGATCTTCTTCAGGACATTTTAATAGTCAAACTGAATAAAAACTTCATAGATGAAGCAGTGAGCTCTTTATCATTATTTGAGGAAGATGATGAACATTTTGAATAGTTTATAGTATTTTTAATCTTTATTCAGATATAGAAAACTCTTAAAAGCACAAACAATTTAGATAAGAATTTCTCTTATGTTTATATTTGTTACATTTTAAACTTGAAATAACTGGTTTTTTTTTTTGAAAATACATAACATTTTTTCCCACTGAGCATCGTATTTTCCCTTTTCAATATAACCCAGCTTACCTGCACAAAGAATGTAATTTGTACCATCCGATTAAAGCGTTTAGTAGGGAAAATTCCCTTTTTAAAATTATTTACTTTAGCTTGACAGCATTTGAGAGCAAAACAAAGTATTCCAAGCAATCGAGAGCAATTCCTCAAAGACTCACATTGCTCTTGCTCTTACAAAGAAGCAATTCCAAATACTCTCAAAACTCTTCGGAGCAATTTGAAGCCCAGATTTGTTGCTCATTGACTCAATAAGAGCAAAGCAAAGCATAACAGTCTACTAAAATCGCGTCCTGTCTGTTCGTCCGTCCGTCCGTGTGTCACAGCAGTTTTTCTCGGAAATTACTTAAGCTAGAAACATCAAATTTTGTATGTAGGTGTAAAGTGGTGATCTCTTCAAAGTTCAACTACAAAAAAATTTTATAAGGTATTTAAGGGGGGTCTCCCCATATAGGGGAGTGACCCTCCGAAAAAAAATCATTGAAGGTAGCCGATATGGGTATCAAATGCAAGGTCTTGATAAGAACTTTTCAAAACAGGTCTTAGTTTGGCAAAGTTTACTTCGAGGGGCGCACAGGGAGGGGAAATATACGAAAAATTTGTGTCCCCCCCTCGCGATTGGACACCTGTGATCCGAAAAATCTGAAACAAATCAAGAATGTAGGCCTTGATGAGTACAACAACAACAAATACGTTAGAAGTCGCAATTCACTCAACTTTGTTAGTAATAGTATGAATATGAATAAAATCTTAACGGTACATTTAAATTCGGTACGTAAATGTCTATTTATAAGACTAATCTACTCTGCAAGCTTCACAAAGATTGCATCATATTTAGCGAAGTTATAGCGGTTTGAATTTCCCTGTATTACTATAGAACAATATGTGCTGCATGTATTACTATGGCAACATATGGCTATGGAACAACATGCGCTTCTTACCGACTCAGACACCACAGTTTTGCTAGGATTTGCATGAAAAGTTCAGGAATGATAGGTGTCATGAATATCTTTGAGAATCGGTTCAGCTAGTGGTTTCAGTAATCGTAAAACAAAATGGTGGCTGTTTTAAATGCGAAGATTGAATAATTTTGAGTTATTTTTTCCCAACTTCAACTTTTAAGGTGCATGCTTTGAACACTTGATTCAGTTTAATGGATGACTGAAGATGAGTACTTACAATTAATATTCATAAGTGAAACAAGTCAAGGAGGCGGGAGAGAGATCCTAGTAAAAGGGCTTTGTAACAACTCTAGGATTCGAAAAAATTGGCCATTAATCGATGATAACAGTACAGGAGAGTGGCCCCTGAAAAAAAATTCACCAAACGTAGCCGAAATTAGTATGAAATGAAAGTTTTCATGGGAGCTTTTCAAACCAGTTCTTAAACTGTCAGCTTTTGCTTCAGTGGGGCACAGGGGGAAATACATGAAAAATGTGTTTCCTCCCTCGCGAATGGACATCTGAAAGAGGAGTATGATGTTGCTGAGACCAGATTGCGACAGCCTAGACTTGTCATCAATGGACTAGAGAAACAATACGCAAATAATGAACTAAGAAATGAGATCCAGGCATTAAATCCCAATATAGAGGAGCGTGATTCTATGGAACTTGTACATGCTAGGCGAACAAGAAATGGAAGGTGGTTGCACATCATCCAGGTAAACGAGAGCATGTATAAGAGGCTTGTGAATAGATACATTAATATAGATTATGGATCGTATTTTATGAAGGAGGACTTCAACGTAACGAGGTGTTATAAGTGTCAAAAATACAACCACAAAACATCTAAATGTGAAGGGGAGCAAATATGTCTAAAATGTGGAGGAAAGCATGACCTAAAGGACTGCAAAAGCACGATTGAGAAGTGCTCTAACTGTATTGGTAACAATAACAATGCTGATCATTCTCACAGAGCTGACTCTGTAGAGTGTCCGGAGTTTCAACGCAGAATATTGATCGCCAGGAGGAGTACCGACTACAACTTTGATGATTGCTAATCTTTCTAATCAATCAAGTGCAACAAATTTAACACTTATGTATGCTAACATAAGAAGCTTAAGACATAAGCTAAGTGATATTCAGATTTACCTGCAGCAAAATCCTGACATAGATTTGATTATTCTAAATGAAATCTGGATTTACCCAGAAGAAGCACGGTTTTACAATATTGAAGGATATAATGCGGTATTCTCCTGCAGACCTGAAAGAGGTGGAGGTACAGCAATCTACGTAAAAAATACAATCAATTTCATTACCAAGAGAGTGATGCCTGATAAGTATAACGTTATAATAATTGAAGTACACCATGCAGGTAAAAAAATAAAATCAGGGACGTGCTACAACCCCAATCGAATGAATGCGCAAGATTTTTGCACAGTACTAGATACATTATTCTCAACTGAAAAAAATTTGATCACAGTAGCGGACACAAACATTGATGTGCTAACGGAATCACCAGAAACACGGATTTATAAGGATACGCTAGAAACGAATGGAACGGTAATCATAAACAACAACCAAATTACTCGCCCAGTGTCAAATACCTGTTTGGATCATATAGTAACCAATGATTTAAAAGTCGCTGAAAGCATGACATACATATTTGAGGACTGGCCGGAACTGGATCATCGTGTGATAAAAATTGCTATTCAAGACCAAACCCTGAACAAACAGAAGCCGACCTACAAAACGTTCAGATTTCTAGACAAGGAGCTCTTTAAATCAAACATACGAGAGTTACTGGAAAAGCGGAAACCAAATAGTATTATTGAACTCAAAAATATCATCATATCTGCTAAGCAAAGTTCTACAATTGAGAAAAAAATCAGGTGTCGACAACGGACTTGGATAACGAAAAAAGTAATTGATGCAAGTATTAAAAAAAGGAAGGCATACATGGACTACAGGAAGAACAGTGGAAACCAGGCTTTCAAGTTTCTGTATATGCAAGCGAAAAAAGAATCGAAACGACTGGTGAAAGAGGCTAAATTCTTATATTTCTCAAGAAGAATCGAAACAGCGGCTGACAACTCCCGCGAAATATGGAAAATAATAAATGAGGTAAAGGATAACTCTTCAACCCAGGGTATATCACAAAACTTTCAACTGAATCCTGATGGGCCCTCTAACACATCGTGTCCACGTGACGCGGCGAACTCATTGAATAATTTTTTTTCAACAATTGGTGGAAGAATCACTAAAGAAATCGTTGCCAGTTCAGCAGGCAATGTAAATAATACAAATATCGCAATAAATTCCATCTTTCACATTCATCAAACAAATAAAAGGGAAGTCTTAAATGTAATCAATGAATTGGAAAAGAATACGGCGCCAGGCATTGATAGCATCACGATGAATGAGATTAATATAATTAAGGAGGACATAGCCCAGATTATGGCAAATTTTATAAACGTGCATATTAGGAATGGGACTTTTCCGGAAGAAGAAAAACTTGCAAAAATAGTTCCTATATTTAAGGGTGGTGATCATCTTGACCCGAATAACTATCGCCCGATTGCGCTGCTGACAGGATTTAGTAAGATATTTGAAAAAATACTAAACAATCGATTAACATCATTCTTAGTTGAAAACTCTATCATAAGCCAACATCAGTTTGGTTTTCAAAAGAACAAGAGTACTTTGGATGCCCTACATTCTGTCACACGTTTCATCAATCTAGGACTTGACAGAGGTGATTATGTCATCGCAATTTTTGTGGATTTGAAAAAAGCATTTGATACAGTTGATCATGATATCTTGCTTCGTAAACTTGAATCGTACGGTATTCAGGGTAGTACTAAGAAGTTGTTTAAGAGTTACTTGGAGGGAAGATCGCAGAGAACTTTAATAAACAATGTACTGAGCGACCATGCACCTACGGAAACAGGAGTTCCCCAAGGTTCAATACTGGGCCCAACTTTGTTCCTGCTATATACAAATAATCTAAATACATGTGGGCTGACGGGATATCACACATTATATGCTGATGACACAGTTCTACTTTATTCAGTACGAGACAAAACTGCCATTGAGAACACTATCAACGACGATCTAGGAAAATTCCATCAGTGGTTAATTGGAAACAAACTAGTATTGAACACATCAAAGACAAAATATATTGTTTTTAAGCAAAAGAACAAAGGAGACATAGATGTCGAACTAAATATTAACGGCGAAAAATTGCAAAGAGTGCTAGAAATAAAATATCTTGGTCTTATCATAGACCATCGTATGACCTGGTTACCACACATAAATAGCTTAAGAAGGCAATTAGCCCCAATAAAAGAATTGTTAAGAAGATATGAGGATTTTCCAATGCACATCAAGAAACTTGTTCTAAATGCGTTTGTCCTGGCGAAATTGCATTATGGAGTACTTATTTGGAGTCAATCAGCGAAGCAACATTTAAACAGTATATCCAGGCTGCTGACCAAAGCGTATAAAAACATTCTGAAGCTGCCAACGCTTACTCAAACTAGTTTGGTTTACCAATTGGCAAAATCATTAACCTTTAGTCAAATTATTATTATGGAGAAAGCGAAGTTTATCTACAGAAATTTAAAAACTAATGGATCGGAACGAGCGCCATTAATTAAGGTATCACAGATCAACCCATATAATGCGAGGAATGCAAATCAATTCGTAATACCTTTTGCCAGAACGGATCGACTAAAGAACGATGCAACGAATGATGCTTTGCGTATATATAACAATCTACCAGAAATTGTTAAGGAAGCAAACTCACTTTTGGTATTTAAGAAAAGACTAAGGGAGCATTTAATGAGTACTGATTGAAGCGTGGACCTGTAATTCTGCTTTTATGAGCCCAGTATCTTAGGGCGTTCTTTTTTGACCCTATCGGCGAGATACTGAAGTGACAGTTACTCAGAGTTTTTTTTTGAATGCGTCGTATGATATTGAATTTTTTTTTATCTCTGAGAGCTGATCATGATTTTTTGGACTAGATGTTCACGAAAAGGACTAGTTCACATTATATTGTGTGCCCCCTTATACCGATGTGTTAAACATTGTCTGGGTGGCACAAAGGACCAAGCGACGTAATGTGAGTGCAGATCGCACGAGCGTTGTGCGACGAAGAAAGAGTGATGGAGAGAGTGGTAGGGAATGGAGGTAATTAAAAAAAAAAAAAAAAAAAAATAATTATCAAGGCAGATATTTATGAGTATAACAATAACAAAAACATCAGAAGTTGAAATTCGTTCAACTTTGTTAATAATAGTATGATCTTCGAATTTCATATTTTCTCCAATAAAATCGTCATTGGCATGCTTCTTGATTTTATTCAATCTGGTGACTGCATTTTGTAAATTGAATACAAAGCCCTTCTGACATGAGCGTAGGTCTGTTTATCCAACTTGTTTTTTCATCAAATGCAGTTGAGTAGGGTATTAAACGAAAGGACTTAGCACTTTTATAATCTAGAAAAATGTCATATACGCATCTGGGGTTCCAGGGGGAACCAAAAATCTGAAAAAATCACAACGGTAGGTCTCTGTGAGTTCTAGGGCAACAAATACCTCAAAATCGAGATTAACTCAATTCTGTTAATAAAAGTATGATTTGAAAATTTTACAATCTCTCCCAAAAATCAAAACGGTGCCTTCAACTTTCATAAAACCTAACACTTATGTGAGCTGAAATAAGACCTTTATCCAAACGGATTTCATGTAAATCAAATCATAATCATGTGGGTTATCGCAATTTCAATTGTATGGAAATATAACAAAAATAATACGTGTTAATGGTTGATATATATTTCAAATCCATCTAGGTATTCTTATTTTCTTTTGGTTTACATGAAAATATAAGTAATAGCGTTTAATTTGAACATGTTTAATTGGGTGAGCATTCAGAAAAATTATTTGAGCAGGTACAAAATGGTGCCTTTTATGTATTTATGAAAGAAATTTTGCATGTTTTGGATAAATTTGAATGATTTCTTATGCAAGTATTGGATGAATAATTCTAGTCATCGATTCATTCCATCAGAAAACTTTTACAAAGACCTTCTGGCAGGGGCAGTTTCCTACTTATAAGACTTGTTTTACTTCGAAATTGTAGGTGTTAATCTTCAACCATTTATTAATAAAATCAATCCAGGGTTAAAATCATGTACCTTAAATGTTGACGTTGGAAAAAATAACTCAAATTTATTCAATCTTCTCATTTCAAACAGCCGCTACTTTGTTTTACGATAACTGATGTCACTCGTTGAACAAATTCTCAAAGATATCTAAGATAACTTTCATTTCTGAAACTTTCATGCGTACCTCTAGTGTCTGAGTTGGTAAAAAGCGCATATGATTCCAAAGCCATATGGTTTCAAAGTAATACAGAGCATATTGTACCATATAAATACAGGAGAATTCAAACCACTATAATTTTGTTAAATACAATTTGATCTTTTGAAACTTTTAAGGGCGGGTCAACCTTATAAATAGCCATTCACGTACTGAATTTAAGAGTACCGTTACGATTTAATTGAATAAAATGCCAAACTGATTATTCATATTGCTTAAAAAGTTGATTGAATTTTGACGTCTGATGCATTTGTTGTTATTGTGCTCAGAAAGGCCTACGTTCATGATTTGTTCAGATTTTTTGGATGGAATGCATTGAATTGCAAGGGGCGTACTCGAAAATTTTGCAAATTTCTCTTTTCTCTACTCCCTTTGTACTGATTAAGTAATTTTAAAATTTATTTTGACAATATCTCATCAAGATCTTTTCAATTACACCTTGCTCGACTACCAATGGTAAAAAATTGATTAAATGGTCAACTTCCTATATGGGGAGACCCCATTTAAAACTCTCTGAAAAACGTTCAAGAAGTCATCACTTTTGACCTCTCCACATAGTTTCATAGCTAAAGCTTCTATAATTTCTGAGAAAAACTGCTGTGACTTATAGACGGGTGAACTCAGGGCATGATTTCAGTAGGGGTTTATATTTTAGTAAAAAACCCTTAAAAATCGTTTGCATTATTATTAAGACCTTATTTAGGTATTGACGTGAATTAAAACGAGTTTTTTGGAAAAAGCAGCACAATATCGGCTACTACAGATACCTTACAGTTCATAAACAACGACGTACAATCGATGAGGACAAACATGTGGCTTAAGTATTTGTTGATCTCACTAAGGCATTTGACATGAATGACCATGGAATCATGCTGTAATCTCTTGAAAAACCTGGTATAAGAGTCACGCCGCTGGGAATTATCTGTTGCTTTCTTATCAACAGAACCATTTTGATTCTTATACACAATGAATTAAGTAGTAAAATTTTCATTAATAGTGGTTTGTCCCAGGGGTCTATTTTGGAGCCAACTCTTTTCGTGTTGTGCATGCATAGTATGGCTTCAAAGGCAGATGTTTCATATAAATGTACTCGAATATTTTGATGTACGAGTATCTGCAAATATACTGGACCGAAAAACAATAACGACATGAATATTTTACGTGCGATGTATGGGTCATAAGAAAATGCAAAAAAATTAATTTAATGATTTTAAGGCAACTACCGTGACTGACATTAGTTATAAACATAAAAATATGAAGAAAAAATTTTTAGAGTCTCAACCGTGAAGTACTTAGGTCTTATATTACATTATTTGAAGGCAAATTTAGTTTTTTAGATTAGAGCTCATACGTCAAAGAATTTTTTAGATAGATGACCAAGTGCTGCCTTTGATAATCTGTAGCATTATAAATTGGAGTCTTACATCGGAAGCAAACATAGATTTAATTCACAGAATGTTGAATAAGATAGTCAAGGTAATGCACAGAATGGATAGATTGATACCCATTAATGCCCTATACTGATCATGTCACCTTTCTGTGTTGGAATACATTTGATCGAGATAATGATAACTATTTCTAAGCTAAGGCCCAAAAGGGGCTGTATTTCTAAAGCAAAAAAGGAAAAAAAAAACATATACTGTCTAGCCAAAAAAAATTAGTATCCAATAACTGGTATTTATGGGGAAAACTATTCTGTATAATGATTTATTTATTTATTACATGTAGATATATACATTCGTATAGTACTAGACATAATGATTCCTTAAAATTATCATCAGTCTACACTGTACACTGTGACCCCAATAGACTCTCCATGGAAGTTTATAAACCGTCAACGCCTGCGTCAGAAGATAGAAAATATTTTCTAAAACTCAAAAAGTGATTTAAGGAGCACATGGTCTCGGCTTAGCAATGTTAATATTTTTTACAATTTGTATCTTCTCGTATATTCCAATTAGATGAAATTGTGTCATTTATACCAGCACCCCATACAATTGCTGTCTGGGAAATGCCATAATTTCGAATACTAGATTTCCTTTACTTTTTCGGTCTTTGTAAAAAAATTTTTACAAAGACCTACTAGTTTCGCGACCTATCTGTCCGTCTGTCCGTCCGTCCATCTGTCCGTGCGTCACAGCTAATTTCCTCAGAAACTATAGAAGCTAAAATGCTCAAACGTTGTGAAAAGGTCAGAAGTGATGGTCTCTCAAAAGTTAAGGCCTTAACAAAAATTTAAAAATTTTTTAAGGGGGTCCCCCCTACTAACGAATTGGCCCTTAAAACGTTTTTTTTATCAAAGGTAGTCGAGTGGGATATTGAGCTTTTAGAATCTGAAATAAAAATATCATTTTATGAACTAGGGGGTCCAGGGGAAGGCAAAATGTACCCAGAATTTGTGTCGCCCCCTCGCGATTGGACACCTTTCAGCCGAAAAATCTGAAAATTATCACGAACGTGGGCTTTTATGAGTACAAGGGCAACAAATACCTTAGAAATCGAAATTCGCTCAACTTTGTTAATAATAGTGTGATTTGTAGAGTTTACATTTTTGCCCATAAAATCAACACGGTACCTTTAAACGTCTTGAAATTTTGCAATTATATAGACTGACATAAGATATATATGTTCACAAAATTTAATTGAGATCGAATCATAATCAAGTGAGTTATAGCCATTTAAATTATATTGAATTACAACAACAATAGCACGTGTTTATGGTTGATATAGGGTTCTCCAATAAGAGGTGTTATTTTCATATTAAAAGAAAAATACCATTTTTTAATATAAATGATCGGATGTTTATTTTATTATAAAGAAGAAGATATGCCGTTAAAAGCAAAAATTTACATCAGGCAAATAACCACTATGACACGCTTACAGGACCATATCCTCTTCATGAAATTTTCCATAACCGAATCGCAAAGTGGCTGCCCGATGTCGTCGATAGCCTCACGAATTTCATCTTTAAGATCTTGAATCGATGCTGAGCTATTGGCGTAGGCGTTTTCTATCACGTGGCTCCAAAGAAAGAAGTTGCAAGGTGTTAAATCACAAGATCTATTCAAAATAATACCTCTTATTGGAAAACCCTATATATATTTAAAATTGACTTAGGCACTTTTATTTTCTTTCAATTTTCATGAAAATTTAAGGAATAGTGATCAACTTGAATATGTTCAATCGGCCGAGCATTCAAGAAATCATTTAAGCTAGATCGAAATGGCGACTGCACTGTGCTTATGAAGGAAACTGCATATTTTGTATAAATTTGAACGATTTCATATCCAAGTATTGGATGAATAATTCAAGTTATCGATTCACGCTATTAGAAAACTTGTATCTAACCCTTGGATGTTTACAAATACCTTCTGGTAGGAGCACTCTCCTGCTTACTCAACTTGTTTCAGTGTTAATTTCAGTTACTTCATAATATATCCTAATTGGTGATGTAATGTAAACCTTCTGTCCTGAAAATGTTTGTGGTGTATTATTACACCACAATTATTTGTGCTTTGATTATGGTGTTAGATCCCATCCATAATTCTCTTTCCCGCCGGGGTATGACGAATGAAGGATTTTCTTGAAGCCACGTAAACAAGAGCTTTTCTTGTTCTTGATCAAAAATCTCATCATCTAATCTGATCTTATTA
Source organism: Odontomyia ornata (assembly GCA_963969285.1). Lineage (NCBI taxonomy): Eukaryota > Metazoa > Arthropoda > Insecta > Diptera > Stratiomyidae > Odontomyia > Odontomyia ornata. The sequence continues at coordinate 104,517,971 of OZ017738.1, read as the reverse complement.
TCCATTGCTATTTATTTTTAATATATATAAAGTTGTGCTAATATAGAGATAATACAACGCCTGCAGAACATTTTCCTCTAATTATAGCCCAACTACTAATAATTACAGGTAATTTAAACCCAGTTATAGATTTTCCAGCTACAAATCATTTTTGCGTCATACCGGATACTACCCTGAGTGCCTATCACAACTATTTCAAGTCATTATTCGTTGAACTCCACCCTCGACTAAGTATGTGTAAATTTCCATTCACAACCTGCTAATTATCATATAAGTTACAAACAATATTAAATTAATAGTAGCTTACTCATATCGTCCACAACAAGATATTTTTACGAGCAAATGGAAAACATTTTGAAACATTTCCTAAATTCCCCAACCGAAGACTCAACGTTATTACTTCGAATGTGTGTAATGGTTTGATGCATTTTCGTGGCATACTAGCATGCTTTTAAGTATGTAGAATTTCGCCATACAAAGGCCCCAGGTTACCAATTCTTTCCCTATCTACGAAATTGCGATGAAGAAGCTAACACTCATAACTCATTCATGCTCATGCTAGTATGCATGATTGTGGAATGCATGATGCATGCATCATTTAACAACGCTGATGATAGTTGACGCTGCATATGGAATAAATACCGAAACTGGTGAGTGGTGGAAAACCGAAGAATATCCGACCTTGGACCATTTACCGTGTAAACTTAAGATACTAATTGGTTTGATTGATGTCGAGCCGATTCGGGCAGTTTTGATTACTATACATAATAAAGCGCATCAGACAGCCGTGATATTTTACGAATTCGGACTCGGGTGTTTTGTTTTCTTTAGTCAGCAATGTCTATAAAATCTGTGTTGCAATGATGCTTTGAATTAGGCAATTATTTTTTTGTGCAACCCAACCAATATCTGAATCAGCAAAATTGAACGAAAGCAACGTTCCTTAGAGATTTTTTTTTTTGAATAATCCAAGGACTATACTTCACCTTTATCAATGCAATATCTCCTCTAAATGGTTGAAAAATCTTGACCTCAATGTTAATCACTTCAATGTTGTTTGACAAGAGAACAATTGAAATATCTTCGTTAGAATCACTTCACACCCACACAATAGTCCCTTAGATAGGCACTAGAACAATCAATTTTAACCCAACACAATCACGCCCGATTTGCTAAGTCAACACTACTTAGGGCAAATTTAACTTCGCAAGCTGAAAATTTAAACGCGGTAGATTTAGCGGCAGCTACGCGTTAACTGAATAACCCAGGTGTGCATCTTAGGCGTTGAAGAGACTTAAGAAAAGTTGGGCTTGGATGTGGTCATGAAAATATAGTGGTGGGGCTCCTCCATGTTTGTGACATCACCAATTTTGAGCAACTCACGACAAGTTGATGGTATGTCGTCATCAAATGAGCAACTTGCGTATATCGTTGGAAGTTAATCGGAAACCAGTAAACTATCTTAAGTTTCTGATTAGCTTCCAAGCGCATTCAACAGATCTCAGAGATCTTTCTTCTATATTTGTTGTTTCCACTATATATCTTATGGTTCAGTTGTAAGCCGTAGAAAATTTTCTATAATAATTTTGCAGATATCACTTAGTTCCTGCATGATAAGAAATGAATCAACTTGCCAATAACATGAAATATTGTAAATCTATTGTTAGCGCTTTTAAATAAATAAGAATATTTAATACGTTTTTATAAAAATATTTTTTAGCCAACTTATTTTTTTCGTCCGTGAGTCACATGTTTTTCGTTAGCTAAAGAAGAAAGGGCTATCAAATTTTGAAAACAGTCAAAATTACGGGTTTCTGGAAGTTTAAGAGAAAAAGACGATAATTTTCAAATCAGGTTTTAAGACAATGAAATACAAAAGATAAAGGCAACCACAATTTTTTTGTGCTTCATTGCATGATTAATTATGGTGCTTTGGAGGTGTTTTTAGTGCATGGTATATAATTCTATTTCTTATCCAAATATGACAAATAAGGCTACGGTAAGAGCTTAAATGAATAGTTTCTATTGCTTTCAGTGAAGCAAGTTAGCATTCAATCTGATCCTTTAGTCCATCGTAAAAAAAACAAGCTTGCATTATCAAGACAGGGCAAAGAAAATAAGAATGAAGATGTGGCCTCTCCCTGGCCACTGAAAATACAGAAAAGCCTAGAATCTGTTTTAACTCTCCTTTTAACCCAGGTTCCAGTTATCACATAAGTACCAGATGTGTTTAGCCAGGTCCAAGATCTTTATTTGGTAATTTCTAACTTTTTACATACATATAATTCATTAATAACTTGACATAACAATATTCATGCGGGTTGTGTGCCTGAGGGCTTTTTCTGAAGTTCAATAATAATTTATTTTAATTAGATTACAATATTAATTATTCGGTAAAATTAAACTTTAAAATGTTGACATCCACAACATTATCAAACATTAATCTGTATATTGGTAAGCCCAAAAATATTGAGCCTTTTTTGTCATTTTTCAATTGAATATTAGCCCAGTCATATTAGGGCTTTCACCTCGGAATGAAAGATAATAAGCTGCAAATTGGTATGAACCTTTGTTTTGTCATTCTAAATGTTGTCTCAAAAGTCACAATCGTTATCGTGTCCGCGTCTCAAGATATTCAAGGTCAAAGGTCACAAAAATCGGTTTTTCGCGAATATCTGGCTTCCTATCGGTTAAATGAGATTTGCATTTATTATAAAAGTTGTAGGCTATAAAATTCCCTACAACTTTTGTTTAAACTTTTTTTTCATACGACCAACCGTTTTGAAGGTAGAGCGCGAAGAGTGCACATCGTACAGTCATATACGGCCTAATGCAAGGTCAAGCGTGAGTTATGGTTATCAGTACGTTATAAAGTCAATTATTTACTTGGAAATTATAATTATTAAACAATGCCTATTATTTATGTACTAACTATTAATTATTTATATTTAATTAAAGTAAGTAACTTGATTATTTATATATAATTATTCATATTTAACTATTTAAGTATAAAATATTATTAATTCTGGATTATATATTTTAGTTTTATTTTAAGTTAAAATGATAGTATGAGTATATATTTTACACATATTTTTATTTATTATTAAATACGGCATAATATACATTTATCAAAATGTGAGTTCAAATATCAAAAGTATCTTTGTTGATTTTAATTGTAATGAAATTGGAAATGGAAGCTAATTATCTTCTTCTTGTTCGTCGTCTTCTTCTTCTTGTCGCTCAAAAATGTTCGATTCATTGTCATCATCCTCATTTTCTGTCATGTTCATCTCCAAACCTTCCAGAATATCGGAATCATATGTATTTTCTTCATCGGGATTACTTGGATACAGTGAAGCGTTGAGGCAAGCTTGTCCGTTGCACTGGCCGCAAGCTAAAGAACATTGTAGCCCTGATTTTCTGCATCCACAGCGGGAACCACAACCATTTTTGCAATTGCAAAATATTACGTTTAGTAGTTCGGCTGGTGCTGGAGGTAATAACGTTCGTATGGGCTCCAGGATTTCATTTTCAAGCATCCAGCCCCATTCTTTAGGTTCTAAGTCCTTCCCTAACCACGTTTGAATCTGGTAGTAGACACGTTTTATGTGTTGATGAGCTGCTACACTTGTTGGTGGAAGTGTTGACAGTTGTACAGGTTTATTTAGTTTTGTAAATTTGATGAATTGCGTGTAGCGGAAATGATCAATGTTGTCCTCAGATTTTGGAGCATTATATAATGCCAACAAGATGCGCACTCCATTTTCTAATAATGTTTGTTTTGGGCAGTTTTCTTGTTGAAATACTTCCACCAGTTTATCTAAATCAGGAATTTTTTCCAATGCTCTAGTAACAGTTTTTTTTCCTTTTTTAAATAGCGCAGAAGTCGTGTCACAGCCACTGAATGCGTGTAAAAATAAAATGTGCTTTTTAGTACGAGGATATTGGTCAAAACTTTTAGTAGAATATATTTGTGTTTTGACATTGCCTTTGCCAACTTTTTTCAAAAAAAATTCCTGATGATGTGACTGAGTACGTCCAATTAAAATAACGAGCAAATCGATATCTTCTCCTATGATGACAGCAGTCTTTTGATGTTCTGATAAGGCAATAGCTGTGTCAATGATGAGAACATCAGCATCATCTCTGGCTTGTTTTGTTGTGATATTAACAGTTTTAAATTTTTCAACAAGCATGTCGATAAATTTTTTTTTATTAGACCGATTTGATAAAAATTTTTCTTGACTGATTGGCACAACCATTGTTTCGTCAAAACAAACTTCATATGATTTTGAAAGTGCAGCAGTTCTTCTTTGTTGTTCCAGTGCTTTAATATTTTTACTATAGTCCGAATATCCGTGGAGAGAGTGGCCTTGAATACTATAGAACATCTGTCCCGGCAATGAATAGAAAAGGGCATAGGGTAGGGACAAGTATTTCCAGGTATATAAGTATTGAGAAATTTACGCGTTTTAAAGAAAAGATACATAATGTCGTGTTAACTTAAAATAAAACTAAAATATATAATCCAGAATTAATAATATTTTATACTTAAATAGTTAAATATGAATAATTATATATAAATAATCAAGTTACTTACTTTAATTAAATATGAATAATTAATAGTTAGTACATAAATAATAGGCATTGTTTAATAATTATAATTTCCAAGTAAATAATTGACTTTATAACGTACTGATAACCATAACTCACGCTTGACCTTGCATTAGGCCGTATATGACTGTACGATGTGCACTCTTCGCGCTCTACCTTCAAAACGGTTGGTCGTATGAAAAAAAAGTTTAAACAAAAGTTGTAGGGAATTTTATAGCCTACAACTTTTATAATAAATGCAAATCTCATTTAACCGATAGGAAGCCAGATATTCGCGAAAAACCGATTTTTGTGACCTTTGACCTTGAATATCTTAAGACGCGGACACGATAACGATTGTGACTTTTGAGACAACATTTAGAATGACAAAACAAAGGTTCATACCAATTTGCAGCTTATTATCTTTCATTCCGAGGTTGACCCCTTTTTTTACCTAATATGACTGGGCTATATTTCCTGTATTTAAAATGGACTTTATTTCAGTACGTATTGTCCATTATTATTTTTGACCTTTTGTCATTTTTTGGGTAGAGCCATTATTCCATCTGTGTAGAACTTCTGTGGTTTATCGACGATACACTTGGCTAAATGGTTTTCATGGTCCCTTTTTGGAGCGAATTTCTTTTCGTTAAGGACGTTTTGCAGACACCGAAACAAACGGTAGTCTAAAGGTGCAATGTTTGGACTATACGGTGGATGCATCAAAACCTCCCAGCCAAGCTCTGTCAATTTTTGCCGGGTCATCAAAACGTGTGTGGTCTGGCATTGTCATGGTGGAAGACAATACCCTTTGTATTGATCAATTCTGGCCGGTTTTTAGGGTTTTGTAAAATAATTTTACCAAACCCTACTAGTTTCGCGACCAGTCTGTCCGTCTGTCCGTCCGTCCGTCCGTGTGTCACAGCAGTTTTTCTCGGAAACTGCTTAAGCTAGAAACATCAAATTTTGTGTGTAGGTGTAAAGTGGTGATCTCTTCAAAGTTCAACTACAAAAAAATTTTAAAAGGCATTTAAGGGGGGTCTCCCCATATAGGAGAGTGACCCCCCGAAAAAAAATTTCATTGAAGGTAGCCGATATGGATATCAAATGAAAGTTCTTGATGAGAACTTTTCAAAACAGGTCTTAGTTTGGCAAAATTTGCTTCAAGGGACGCACAGGGAGGGGAAATACACGAAAAATTTGTGCCCCCCCTCCCTCGCGATTGGACACCTGTGATCCGAAAAATCTGACAAAAATCAGAAATGGAGGCCTTGGTGAGTACAACAACAACAAATACGTGAGAAGTCGCAATTCACTCAACTTTGTTAGTAATAGTATGATTTCTCGATTTTATGTTTTCTTGAATAAAATCTTAACGGTACCCTTAAATTCAATGAAATTCAATGCGTAGATGTCTATTTATAAGGTTGGTCTATCCTGAAAGTTTCATAAAGATTGAAACATATTTAGCGAAGTTATAGCGGTTTGAATTTCCCTGTATTACTATGGAACAATATGCGCTGCATTTATTACTAAGGCAACATATCGCTCACTCCTTTCAACAACGTCATATCTCAAAAAATGTGATTTTCCAGGAGAATGATTTTAATGTTTGAAAGTATTAAGCTGCCGCTTGAATTTTTCACTATGCAGCAGACTGTTTTAGATAATGACTAAGATTTTTTCAGTTTGAAAAGGATAAACAGAAAAAAATTTAAATTTTAAATATTTTTATTTGATTAATGACGTTCTTGTTCAAAACATCATGGATTGTGCTTGCAGCATTTCAAAATATGACGTTATTTTCCTTAAAATAATTCAATGTGGAATTCCAAGATTAAATTATCTTGAACTATGACATTCTTCGAAGAATAATTACATTCGAAATAGACTTCTTATTTTTTAGATTATTACTTAATGGTTGAGGAATTTGTTGAAGATAAAACACAGTTTGAAGTAAAATCATTTGATTTTTGAAACGAATTCAAAATTTCTTTTTTTTTGATAATTTAAACAAATTAAAATATAACTCAATAGTACAATAGTAGAAAAGTAAAGAATATAAATGGATATTTCATACTGAAGTGGTTGCATAAGAGTTAAACTTCAAAACAACTGATATTGTTTCTGACGAATACTATAGGTTTTCGTAGTAAGTTTTGTAAACTTTTGGTATTAAGTTTTTTTTTTCAATAAGTCTCTCTTTTTAGTCTCAGAAATCTTGGGCTTTTCTTCGAAGGCAGGTTTTAAACAGAAATTACCCTTAGCTTTCTTTATAATTGTGGCTTCCATGAAGTCTGAATTCTCATAAGAGTTCTTGTAAAAAAAATGAATTTGGGTAATCTTGTTGAACTTTCAATACTTTGATTTCTTTAAATTTAATTGGTTGATTTTGTGTATTTTTTACAAAACGCAGAGGACCAATATCAGTTGCTAAATGTTTCAAATCGAAGAAATCTTCATATGAAAGCCCATTTACAGAAAATGGCTCACCCGTTTTTTTTGCTGTTTTGATCAAAGAAATGAGACCTTCTGGCGTATAAATTGGGCCGCTTTTAACTGCTTGTTTAATTTTTCTTTCAATCAAAGAGTGAACAGAATCTGCTTCATTTTGGGTGTGGCCTTTAATTAAAAATTTGTGAGTGAAAGAATTAAGGTTGTATTTACGAAGAGCAAAGATATATGCGGCTACCATAAATTGATTTTTTTGCTGACCACTACAGTTATCAGAATAGAAAGTGACGTCCTTGTATGTTCCAATATTTTTCTGTATATATTTTAAAACACACGAGCCGAGTTCATTTACCCCACGATGGCCGTTTGATTCATCCCAAACAAAACAATCAGTGGTTTTATTAAGAAGATCAGTTATCGTGAAGTTAACTACATTTAATTTGCATGAATAGTAAAACGCTGAGCAATCGCCTGTTGGCAACGGCATTACAGCTTGTAAATCGTAAACTGATAACAAAGCTTTGTTCGCTAGTTCCTGTTTATTTTTCTCCTTCTCTTTTCTTGATAACTCTTTCTCAACCAAATGCTGATCGTAGCTTCTTTTTATGCTCACTTTATCTATTTCTGACATATTCTCATAAGCAACACAAGTTTCACACTGATCTTTCTTTGGTTTGAAAAAAACATAAATTGAAGTCATTGGTGAAAATGTTATAGAAGTAATTGAAATGACAGAAAGTAACATCATCTTTTCGGCAGTTGCTCACATAATCGTTATATATCTGTTATGGTTCTACCTCCTTCAATGTAGTGTTTAGTGGTATTTTTGCGGGTATAATGACTTTCAATTTTAGGGATTTTGTTGATGTGTTCTGTTACTCTCTTCCTAATAGTTTCGTCTATCTTGGGTTGCTTTCCATGTTTTCCTCTTTTATCCTCTGCCATCACTGCACCTGCTAGCTTGTCTTTTTTCTCGAAGGCAGTACAAAAAGGCGATCATTTATATCTAAAGTATTTTTTTAAAATAACTTACATGCATGAATGCGTTGGTCACGGAGATTAAAAAAGAACGCAGAATTATTATTTTGTCGAGGTCTTTGTCCACCCTCACGCGCGTAGCGGTATTTTGCCTTAATTTCCGATGTGCAGTTAAGAATAAACTCCCTCTGTTTGGCAACGTCTCTTAGGTTCTAATAGGCATCAAAAATACTCTTCCTTTCATCATCACTGAGTTTTTCAGAGCACTGTAATCGGCATTTATTTGTACATGAAGGTTTCATTTTCCTCGCTTCTCTCACACGATTTGTCTTTGAATAAGTTTCATAAACTTTTCCACTATTTCTAGCTGCTTTCAAGGTGTTCCGTTTCCAGCTGGATTCATTTCTTTTCCTTTTTCCTATTTTAACCGGCGTCAGATCATCAACGATAGTAGCAACGGTGGTTTCTGCATCACTTGTTGAAGTAGGAGTTCTACTTATAGGTAGGTCGGGAATATGGCTAACAGTGCTATCTAGTAGCACTGAATACATTAAATCTGGAGCGCTGTTTGTTGCATTTATCTTACTAGCTTTATGAGCATCACTACTTGAAGTTTTTTTGGTCATAATAGCAACACGGTTAACGTGTTTCTGCTTTTCATCTTCACTGCTTTCATAATGAGATGAAGGATCCCAATTTTTGTCCGCATCAGTATCATCGAAAACCTCAGATTCACTTCCATCACTTGAATCTCTGGAACTGCTAGACTCCGATGAAGAATGACGGGTTCCTGCAGCAGGCAGAAATGCAAATGAAATAGTAACCCTAATTCTAAGTCGGGGAGTTAGCAGGGAGCTTGCTAGCTTCCCGACTTACAAATCGAGTCAAATCATGATACTGATACAGTTGGTCCTCAAAATCTATTCATGTTGCTGCTTTTTTAGTTCAATTAGATTTAGACAACAAAAATGTACGAAATAAATGTACTAATTGAGTTGAAGCAATAGTCATCAAAACAATTGAGTGCATATTTAGTGTTAAGCGTCATCAATTTCTGTTTACCTCCACTGTCGGGCGAATTTCTACAAGCAGTTTCTTCCTGAGTTTTCTTTTTAGTGATACTTAATGCTAGTTTTAACATTTTTTCTCCTCGAGAAGACATAATGATCCACCTGAAAGAGCAAGAGGTGCATTACCTATTGAAGAAAAGACTGGCAGGAACTTGCTGCAACTTGTGACTATTTGCAAACAGCTAATCTTATACTGACAATAATGACAAATTCCGAAATGAGACTGCAAATATCCCTGATAAGGGGTCGAATTTTTAGCGGAAGATTGTCATAAAGCAAATTGATCCAAAACTACTCTGCATTAGGAAGAATTTTTTACTAACAATAGTGTCCTAATTCAAAATAGTACAATTGATCTCTCCCAATTACTGTGCAAGAACGTTATAAATAAAAATAATACACAAGAGTAAGCTATATATTTTCCTTACAATACTGACATAAAACCAAATAGTGCATTCTTGATACAAAACTTCGTATAAAAACTACATATACCTTGAGTTGAATAACGCGTTATAAAAAAATAATACTCTCTTGCACTAATAGACCTTTGTATGTACTTCCTGCTCAATGGTTCCAGAGCAACTGAATTTTGACACTCTTGAAAAGATCACTCTTAAACTTTTTTAAATGGGGAAACGACATTAGTGGGCTCAAGCGGCTAAATATTGAGTTACAGATATGACGATTTTGCAGGTATGTACTACTCTTTACGGGCATTTCGACAATAGTCATAACTCAAAATTGCCCATTTTTGAGAAATGTCGTTATTGAAAGGAGTGAGCGATATGGCTATGGAACAACATGCGCTTTTTACCGACTCAGACACTACAGGTTTCCTAGGATTTGCATGAAAATTTCAGGAATGATAGGTGTCATGTATGTCTTTGAGAATCGGTTCAGCTAGTGGTATCAATAATAGTGGCTGTTTTAAATGCGAAGATTGAATAATTTTGAGTTATTTTTTCCCAACTTCAACGTTTAAGATGCATGCTTTGAACACTTGACTAAATTTAATTAATGACTGAAGATGAGTACCTACAATTAATGTTCATAAGTGAAACAAGTCAAGGAGGTGGGAGGGAGCTCCTAGCAAAAGGGTTTTGTAACCATTCTAGGATTCGAAAAAATTGGCCATGAATCCATGATAACAGTACAGGAAAGTGGCCCCTGAAAAAAAAACATCTGAAATAATTATCAAGGGAGATATTTATGAGTATAGCAATACCAAAAGCCTCAGAAGTCGAAATTCGTTCAACTTTGTTAATAATAGTGTGATCTTCGTATTTCATATTTTCTCCGATAAAATCATCTTTGACATGTTTCTTGATTTGACTCGATCTGGTGACTGCATTTTGTAAATTGAATACAAAACCCTTCTGACATGAGTGTCGGTCTGTTTACCCAACTAGTTTTGAATTGCTTGTTGTAATCTGGTTAATTCTGGACAGTACAGAGCCAAATTGCGTGTTTGGCCAGGTTCTAGCAACTCATGACAAACAATTCCCTTCCAATCCTTCCATACGCACAGCATAACCTTATTTGATGTCAATCCTGGCTTTGAAGTCGTTTGTGATGATTCACCTTTTTTTTGACCAGATCTTTTTCGAACGGAGTTCTCCAATCTTGCCAATTTTTCATAGCAGGTAACGATTTGCTGCAAAAATGGCTCGACTTCTTTGCATTTTATTAGCAGTTCGCAAATGGAAATTCGGCCGATCAAATTTATTTGTGTTAATTAATGCGGCACCGAAACGTCGAGCTTCTTTGTGTATCCAGCCTTACGCAAATGGTTCAAAACTATTTACTGATGGATATCCAGTTCCTTAGCAATGTCATGGCTGCTTATGTGTCGATCTTCTTCAATGTTTTGTAAGATTTCATCGACTTTTTCTGTGATTGGTCGACCTGAGCGAAGTGCATCTTTGACATCAAAATTTCCAGAACGAAAGCAAGCGAACCATCTCCTGGCTGTGGCTTTTGATAAAGTATCTTGACCGTAGACACTACAAATTTTTTCACGAGCTTGTGGTGCATCCTCACCTTGGTCGTAGTGATATTGTAAAATAGAATGAATTTATTCAGACATTTCACTCATTTTTATATGAATACAACTTTTGAAACGAATGACGAAATACAAAACTGTCCATTTGAAAATTGTAGACTGGAATTTCACCTTTCAAACGCATGTCGGTTTGACTCAATCTGATTAATATTGCCCAATACATGACAACGAACACGATCTAGTGACGAAAACGGCTGAGTGATTTTTAGAATATCCAATATATAAGAAAAAGTGTACATTTTGATTGTCACTCCATAACTCGAGAACGGCTCAAACGACTGCCATAAAATTTTTAAGGAAGGTGCAGGGAGGCGTGATGATGGTTAGTTGATCCAAATTTAAAATCGGTCCAGCCATTCTCGACTAATGATTTTTTCATGAAATGACCTCGTTCTTTGTAAAACAGCAACAAATACACGTTAAATCGAAAAATTGCAAATATATCAAAAACGGTGCCTCTTAATCCAAAAATTAGCTGAAATTCCAGATGAAAGCAGTGATCCAGAATTATTTAAAGTTTTCACGAAAAAATAAGATCCTTGGCCCTTGCGGTCAAAAAAATATGGATCCACCATGCATGATCGATGGAAATTGTACTAAACGGTACCCAAGAGTATTAACTTTGGATACAATTACCGGTGATGACGGATACCTGTTGTACCGATGTCAGTCACCGGAGGATAATGGCCATACAAAAACAATTAAAATACGCAATCAAGACATTGAAGTTGATAATCGTTGCATTGTACCTTATTCTCCGCTATTGTCATAAGTATTTCAGGCTCACATAAATGTTGAGTACTGTAATTCTGCGAAATTGATTAAATACATTTGCAAATATGTGAAAAAAGGCAGTGATATGGCTGTTTTTGGAGTAACTGTTGACAAAAGTAATGATGAAATGGCTCAATATCAAATGGGGCGCAACATTAGCACCAATGAAGCTCTTTGGAGAATTCATTCATTTCCAATTCATGAGTGATATCCTGCTGTTGTTCATTAGGCTGTTCATCTTAAAAATGGCCAGCGTGTGTAGAGTGTAGAGTAGCACAGCCACCAGCAACCACATTAAATGCATTCTTTCAATTGTGTGAAAGCGATGAATTTGCCAGGTCGTTGCAGCAGATGTAACGCATTATTTTACTTAGACTGCAAAGAAATGGCAACGACGTAAACAAAGAACACCTGTTGATGGCCATCTGGGGATTTGTTTGCAGATACCATGGGAAGATTATACACAGTTCATCCAAACAATGCAGAATATTATTATTTGTGGTTGTTGTTAGTAAATGTTGTTGGACCACGTTCATTCCAACATTTGCGAAGAGTAAATGGTCATTTATGTGTGACGTATTGTGAGCAATTAGGTTTACTTGAAAATGATGTGCGTCAGGATTGAACGCTCCATGATGCACCGATTGCTTCTTCTCCGCATCAAATACGTATGTTATATGCCATAATCATATCAACATGTTTTCCATCAAATCCACTTAAATTCTGGAATACATACAAAGATTTTATAGCAGACGAGTATATGATTGGAATGCATCATCATACAAGAAACGGTGATGCTGATTTCATTTGGAATGTATAACGAGGCATTGATAGCGATTGAAGATATGTGCCTAACGATTGCAGTTCAGTTTATCACTACCCAATCGTCCAATGCATGATTTATTTTATCGAGAATTGCAAGGTAGACAACAGTATGATCCCAATGAATTGCAAACATTTGTGAATTTGAATGTTCCCGAATTAAATGACCATCAAAAACATGTCTATGATACCATCATGCAAGCTGTACAAAATGAAGTCAGTGGATTATATTTTTTGGATGCGCCTGGTGGTACGGGCAAAATATTTGTGATATCACTGATTTTGGCAGCCATTCGATCGCAACGAAAAATTGCATTGGCACATGCTTTGTCGGGATCCGCTGCTACTCTATTGGATGGTGGATGAACAGCGCACTGTGCATTAAAATTGCCGTTGAATGCGTAAGTGCCCTCATATTTATTGATTGATCACTTTAAAATTTAATTAATATTAATTATTGTAAAATAGAATTATTCTCAAATTAACAGGTGATTGAATATTCCACGTGCAATATTTCAAGAAATTCTGCGATAGCAAAAGTTTTGCAACAAGCAACAATTATTCTTTTGGATGAATGTACGATGACGCATAAAATGTCACTGGAAGCATTACATGGTACAATGCAAGATCTACGTCAGAATCAACAAATTTTTGGTGGGGCATTGATACCCCAATCGACCAATCTGCAAATCGATGCTCAAAGCAATTGTTAGATATTAGAAATGGCAAAGTTCGAGTCGATAATACAAATGGATTGATGACATTGCCGAACAATTTTTGTAACATTCTCCAATCAACAGAAGAGTTGATTGAAAGTGTGTTTCCAAATATTCTTCAAAACTACAGGAATCACAATTGATTGAGAGAACGCGCAATACTGGCACCAACAATTTACACGTCAATGTAATTAACAAGTTGGGTAAACAGACCTAAGGTCATGTCAGAAGGGTTTTGTACACAACTTCTCAGAAATGCAGTCACCAGCAACGAATAACGTCAAGAAATATGTCAAAGAGATGTGCACGTTTAGAAGAAAATCCATTGTTTTTCTATTTTCAACGGTCGCCATTTTGTTGCGAACCGACAAAAATCACTTAAATCATGAATTCTCAAAAATATTAATGTTATTGACCTTATTGGGAAATTTCAAGAAGATCAAGTCAAAACTGCAGTGACTGATACCAAAATCATGTGCTATTGTTGTTGTAAATTGAGAAATTTCAAACGGCTATAACTTCCGTGTAAATTATTCGATTTTCATCAAACTTACAAAGCTTAAGAATCCTTAGTAAGACTACGTAAATATCATACTATTATTAACAAAGTTGAGCGAACTTCGACTTCTAAGGTATTTGTTGTTGTTGTACTCATAAACACCTACCACCATAATTTTTTTTCACATTTTTCGGATCCCAGGTGTCCAATCGCGAGGGGAGGACACAAATTTACCGTGTATTTCCCCTCCCTGCGTGTCTTTCGAAGCAGAAAGCATCAAAATAAGACCTGTTTTGAAAAGTTCTCATCAAGACCTTCCATTTGATACCCATATCGGCTATCTTTGATGAAAATTTTTATTTGGGGGGGACACTCCCCTACATGGGGAGACCCCCCTCAAATACCTTATAAAACTTTTTGCTGTGACACACGGACGGACAGACAGACAGACAGGTCACGATTTTAGTAGGGTTTTTGTAAAATTATTTTACAAAACCCTTAAAAAGACGAAATAATGGTGTCATTCGACGTGAAAAACTTATTTCCAACTATATCAAGCAGAGAAGCTAATGCACTGTTTGAAGAAGACCTTCTGAAATACTACGACAACAAGGGAAATAAACAAGTTGGGTAAACAGAGCTACGCTCATGTCAGAAGGGTTTTGTACTCAACTTACAAAATGCAGTAGCCAGCAACGAATAAAATCAAGAAACACGTCATGTTCGAGCATCATACTATTATTAACAAAGTTGAAAGAATTTTGTCTTCTGAGGTATTTTTTTTTTGGTGATACCCATAAGCATCTTCCTTCTCCCGTCCATGCTCTCGGCCTTCTACAACTGGATGGAACATCGGAAGGATGGACGTCGAGAGGTTCGTCAAGGCTCTCACAGCAGATGAGCCACTGCAGGGAGCTTCGGAGGGGACGGATGAACTGGCAGCTGAAGACGTGGTGAACTCTACTATAAGCATCATTACGACTACTTGCTGCGCTTCTATGCCCCGTCGAAAACCCCGGCACGGCAAGCCCCCAGTGTACTGGTGGTCAACTGAAATCGCTGAAAAGCGAAGGGAGTGTCACAAGCTTCGACGTGAGGCTCAATGGGCGCGGAACCGTGACAAGGCATGCAAGCAGGTAGCAGCATATAAGTTGGCAAGGAAATGCCTTCGCATATTGATCGATAATAGCAAGGCTCGCTGGTGGAAAGACCTAGTGGACAATGTGAACAAGGATCCGTGGGGCCTTGGCTACAAGCTGGTCATGGGGAAACTTGGTGCCCTACGGAAGCCTTGTATACATGACGCGGAAAAGATGGACGCAATAGTGCGGGGACTCTTCCCCGCCCATCCCGTTCGTGTTGGCGCTGTCCATGGTGAAACAGCAGTCGAGTGCCCACTCTTCACACAGCTGGAGCTAGAGGAGGCAGTCCTCTCCTTGAAAGTGAGGAAGGCTCCAGGTCCAGATGGTGTTCCGGCTGAGGTGTTGCGGCTCGTCTATCACCATTGTCCTGACTGGGTTTTCCCGGTACGATGGAAGGTGGCGAGGCTCATGCTGATCAGCAAGGGGAAGGGAAATCCCAAATCGCCGTCTGCATACCGCCCGTTATGCATGCTAGACACGGCTGGGAAAGTGCTAGAGAAACTCATCAAGGGAAGACTCACTGACGCGATTCGTGCTGCTGGGGACCTATTTCCTCGGCAGTACGGCTTTAGAGCAGGACTTTTTACCGTTGATGCGATTGCAGAGGTGGTGAGCGCGGTCCAAAAGGCAGAGGCATATAGTCGCACCAAGCGATGGATCGTCCTGTTGGTGACACTCGACGTCAGGAATGCCTTCAACTTCGCTAGATATTCTGGATACGCTGGAAAACTCTCTTTAAGTTCCAGAATTTTGAGGAACTACCTTAAGGACCGAAGCCTGCTCTACGACACGACACAGGGCCAACGAAGGATGGAAATTACATCGGGTGTTGCCCAGGGATCTATCCTTGGTCCGGACCTGTGGAACGTGTCTTACGACGGGCTACTAAGACTTAAGATGCCAGATGAGTCGCGCTTGGTCGGCTATGCGGATGATGTTGCGGCTCTGGTCGCCGGACGCACCGTTGAACAAGCGCAACTTAGGCTAGGTATGCTAATGCGCCGAGTGAGGGACTGGATGGCTGCTTGCGGGCTGAGTTTAGCACTGGAGAAAACCGAAGTGGTCATCTTGACAAAAAAGAGAATCCCTAGAGTAAGGATGATCAGTATTGCAGACATACAATTCGAATCAATGCCAGCGGTGAATTACCTGGGGCTACTGATCGACTCGAAGATGAGTTCCTCTGAGCAAATCAGGGCAACGGCTGAGAAAGCTGCTTCGGGAATATCGGCTCTGAGTCGACTTATGGCCAACGTAGGGGGGCCCAGTCCATCAAGAAGACGCCTCTTGATGAGTGTTGTAGGGTCAGTGCTACTGTACGGAGCAGAGGTGTGGGGCGACGCTCTCAGCAAGGAGATATGCCGGAAACGTTTGGCACAGGTACAGAGAAGAGGAGCACTGAGAATTGCATCTTCGTATCCAACAGTCTCCAACTCGGCGGTGAGAGTGATTGCAGGCGTGATACCTATGACTTCTATCTGATCCAGCTTTTGAGCGGGCACGGGTGTTTTCAGTCTTACCTGCACAAGATCGGTAAGTCATGGTCTCCCGATTGTCGGTTTTGCCCAGGAGAGGAGGACAATGCCTGTCACACATTTTTTGTGTGTACAAAATGGGTCAGGCTGCGAAAAGAACTCTACAGGGAGACGGGAGAGCTCACCCCGGATAATATAGTTTTGGTGATGCTCGAATCCGTTGGCAAATGGAACCAGGTGGCACATTATGCTCGGGCAGTCCTAAAATATAAAAGGGACTCACAGGAGCCGGGGGCGCTAGGGCTGGGGGATCGCTCTACTGGCAGTTCCTCTCCCCTCTCTTCACCCGCTAGGAAAGGGATTCCCCAGCTCGAAGGCGCTTTACGGCGTAACAAAACGAGACCTGGCCCGAAGTGATGTGTCAAACGGTTCCAGGCTGTGTTCTCAGGTTGACAGGGGAGGTGTTTAGTGGGTAGTCCAGTCGTGCATGGGAGTCCCACACTATGCATAAATAGCATTCACCTCCCTACCACAAAAAAAGCATCTCCCTTGATAATTTTTTCAGATATTTTAGATCCCCATTCGCGAGGAAGGAAACACATTTTTCATGTATCCCCTCCCCCCTGTGCCCCCACTGAAGCAAAAACTGTCAGTTTAAGTACTATTTTGAAAAGCTCTCATAGAGAACTTTCAGTTGATACTCATATCGGCTACATTCCTGAAATTTTTTTCAGGGGTCACTCCTCTGTACCGTAAGCATCGATTCATGGCCTATTTTTTCGAATCCTAGAATGGCTACAAAGCCCTTTTGCTAGGAGCTCTCTCCTGCCTCTTTGACTTGTTTCAATTGTATGTACTCATCTTCATGATACCTTTCGTTCCCGAAATTTTCATGCAATTCCTAGCAAAGCTGTAGTGTCTAAGTTGGTAAAAAGCGCATATGGCTCCATAGAAATATGTTTCCATAGTAAAACGGGGCATATTGTTCCATAGTAATAGAGGAAAATTCAAATCGCTATAACTTCGTTAAATACAATTCGATCTTTATAAAAATTGCAAAAAAGATCAATCTTATAAATAGTCATCTGTCTGCTAAATTTTATTGAATTTTAAGGTACCGTTTGGATTTTATTCAAGAAAACATAAAATCGATAAATCATACTATTACTAACAAAGTTGAGTGAATTTCGACTTCTCATGTATTTGTTGTTGTTGTACTTATTAAGGCCTAGATTCATGATTTTTTCAGATTTTTTGGATGGAAGTTGTCCAATCGCGAGGGGGGGTTCTTGAAAAATTCGTACATTACCCCTTCCCCTGCCCCCCTCGGTACTCATAAGGCAATTTTAAGACTTGTTTTGAAAAGATCTCATTAAGACCTTTCCAATGACACCCTTCTCGACTACCAATGGTGAAATTTGTTTTTTGAGGGGTCACCTCTCTGTATGGCAAGACTCCCCTTAAACCCCTTTGAAAAAAATTTCCATGCTTGAATTTTAAATAAGTCACTACTTCTGACCTTTCCACAAAGTTTCATGGCTGTAGCCTCTATATTTTCGGAGAAAAAGTGCTGTGACCTACAGACGGACGGACGGACGGACAAACGGACACTGGTCGTGATTGCAATAGGGTTTTGTATTTTAGTACAAAACCCTAAAAACAAGTACAATTAAATAAGAAATTTGCTAAAGTGTGCATGCAAGAAAATTTCTTCACATTCCGGGGAGGATACTTCAAATCCACAGCGGGTTTACCAATGGGTAATCCTCTGTCCCCAATTCTGTGCGAAATATGTTTGGCCTCATTAGAAGATAGGTTAGAAAAAAGCGGATAGATGCCAAGTTTTTGGACGAGGTACGTCGACGATACATTGGCAATAGTGAAAAAAGAAAAATTGGAAGAAACGTTCCAAACGCTCAACAGTCTACATCGCAATATAACGTTCACAATGGTAATGAAAGATAACAATGAAATACCATACTTGGACCTCAAGATCATCAACAATGGGGGAAATAATTGAATACGATATACACCAAAAACCAACACACACACACACAAAGGACAATCTCTAGAACATCTGAACATTGTTTTTCACAAAAAATGTCAGCCTATAATACGATGATTCACCGAATGACTTCAATACCACTAACGCAAGAAAGGAAAAGAAATAAAATCGAATGTATCAAAAATACAGTAAAGATTAATGCGTTCGATGAAGGAACAATTAAAAACCAGAACAAACAAAATAGAAAATCTCGAGAAAATGAGCAGAAAATCAACATTACAAACAACGAGCAGCAACCGAGAGCTAATCAAACGAGCAGCAGTAAGCAGATCGAACCACAGCGACAAAATAAAGAAAATATTAAGCAAAACGGGAATAAAAGCAACAATTAGCAGTGAAATTGCAAAAAGGAAGACCACACTAGGATCAGTTAAGAATCCTGTAACGGAGGCCGAAAAAAGTGGCATATACGAGGTGAAACGCAACGAGTGTGATATGCGGTACGTTGGGCAAACGATAAGACCGATTTCAACTAGGATCCAAGAACACCTCAGAGAAGCAGAGCCAGCTGTCCAGAAGAAACCAAACGAAGTCAAATCATCTGTTGCGAAGCATATCATCAATGAAGGCCATACAGTTAATCAAGAAGATGCAAAATGCATCAAAGTCGCCAAAAAAACAAAACCATTTGGATGCCTATGAAAGCATGTACATTGCTCGAACCGAAGAAGGTAAACGGATGAATCACGATCCAGGCAACAGACTTACGACCCTAATAAAGAGGATTATAAAATAAGTAGGTAACTAAAAGTAGTAAATAGTTTTGTAATTATAGTAATAAATCATGTTGTAAAATAATTTGTAAGCAATAAATGAAATACAAATAAAATTTATAAAGAGCTAGGAAGTAAGAAAATAAATTTAGTTCTTAAAAACCCACTGAAGAAGGGGTCAATTATATCCTGAAATACGTATCTGGAAAAAACAAAATAAACCCCTGTATAAGGGATATAAGAGTTTCATTTATTTAGCAATTATATTCGTCTCTTACGCCCGGGACGTCAGAGCTGAATATGTTGAACAGAAATGGGCCTAATATAGACCCCTGTGGGACTCCTAAGTCAATACAAAATGAGGCTGACCTAGCTCCACCAGCCATCGCAAAGGTAGATCGTCTCCTCATGAAGCTGCCTAATATTTTTACAATATGGGCCGGAAAGCCAAGATTTATCATTTCGTAGAGAAGCCTATTGATCCATACAGAGTCAAAGGCTTTCTCCACATCAATCAAGCAAGCTACAACAAGCTTATCGTTGCACCAGCTTCTCGTTATATCGACTTGGAACATGGCCATAGCAGTCACTGTGGGGTGAGCTTTTTTGAAGCCAAATTGTCGTTCTGCAAGCTTACCAATATTTCAAGCAGCTTACCAATATTTGCAAGCAGCGAAATCGGACGAGTATCGACTACGTCAATACTGCCCGATTTCTTGGGTATTGCGAATATTTTTGCACATTTCCATTACTGAGGGAAGTAGCGAATGTTAGTGCAGTTATACAGAATGTTCGCGGGGAGAACAAATAAAGTATGGGAAAGCCTTCTAAGCATATAATTGGAGATTCCATCAGCCTCTGCTGATTTTTGGAATTTTGCTCCAGTGTCAATAAAGTGAGTCTTTCAGGACTGACAAACAGACCATGGCCAGTAAGTGCGTCAGAGGAACTTGAAACAGAGAACCTGGTAAAGCACAATTGCTCATTGTCCCTGTCGAAATTCTTTGTGGTGCTGCTCAATAACGAATTAACGAAAGATTCCTCTCTTGCTTTCTATCCTTGAAGAACTTTCGCAAAATGTTTTGCGATAGAGTTAGCGATGGCTTTGTCATCTATGAGCATGGATTCATCATAAGCGAGGACCCCAGGTGGACTTTTTCTGCCAGTTCTTCTATTGATATGAGGAAACATACAGGGACCTGGTTTGATACATTCCAGGGTCTGTTCAAATCACTCGTTAGTAAAAGCCGTAGCTCTCCTTGAGATCTTAATGAAGATCTTTGAGATGGATTTCTTAATGAAGATTTTTGAGATGGACCTTATTCAGGGTTGAGTTTATACAAACAACTCCCTCGTCAATTTCAGAAATAGAAAGATTTTTCGATCTGTTGATCGACATTCTCTTCAATTTTCCGTCAAAGTCAGCACTTATTGCTGCCCAATCGATTCGTACAATAAAATTTTTCCTTAAGCTCCGTCTGAGCCAATTCATACTCACTAGGAACATGGATGTCTTTGCATTTGATAGTGCATGGCGCAATTGGCAGCTGATCTTTGACACCGATAAAACTGATTGCCTTCTCTTTTCTGGAGGCGTTTCCACCTCACCACTCTGGAGTTCAAGTAACTGAATTGTTGATGTGAACTTGGACTGCTCTTGTTTGTAATTTGTATCAGGTAAAGTGGTAAATTCATCCTTTCCACAGTCAACCTTCTTGTCACAAAGGCTTTGACTGAAATAAATTCAATTCCTGGTGTAGTTTCCTTGAACACCTGAAAAAGATCGACCGTATCCTCTCCGCAGTCCAAATACTTCAACAAAAATTCTGATTATTTTCAATTTTTGGGGGTATACTCGTAGGTGAATTTAGCGCATCTTTGGCTGACTTGAAATCAACCAGTGATTTTGTCCTGATGGTTGATTTTTCAGCGTTTACTCTTTTGATCTCGATATTGGTTATTTTATTTTCGGCTGTCAATAGCCGAAACATATCTTTTCCGCTTTGTCCAAACGTATTGATTGCCAAAACTTTTTCTGCCTATTTGGAAGCTTTTCAGAAGTACCAGAAGAACTTTGAGCTAGTTCTTTCTCCTAATTTTTATTTTTTAAATACTGAATAACATTTAAATCATTATCTTGATTGGAATTACCTACGGTGTTTTCTTCAATTTCCATTTCTTCATTTAATCCCTCCAGCGCCCAAAAAGTTTTGACTCTCATCGATATGATATTTGTAGGTCATCAAATAAATATTTGTAGATCTTAGAAAATCAATGCAATACAAAATATATTTTCTCTCGTTCAATCTCCTTGTTTTGAATTTTCATACTTATATTGTAACTGCCTACACTATTATTGATATTTTTCAGGGTTGTGAATTTGCGAGTACATATAACAACTTTTCTTCACAGTACTTAACGAAATTTGTAACAAATATAAATCACAGGACCTTTTTATTTATAGTGTTTTATTGTATCACATACTGTACGTGTATAAGAAATGTTTATTAAATGAACCCCAGAGTGATTTGATTCATTGTCGTTTTAGCTGTGTTCGCGCCATAACTACAGATGAACACGATTTATATGTAAAACCTAATTTGCCCAGAACTTGAGCCGACGAAACCAATGATAATGGTGAGGACATTACCAGCAATTAACCATACTCGTCTCGCTCCACTGACATAGTACCAGAATGTGCAAATTTGAATTAACGCTGGGAAAGTCAATCCAAGTGCTGCTATGTAAAGTGCTCCGAACAAGGACGTGAAAAGTTCCAGATTAGGAATGGCAACCGGCAAAAGGAAGGTGATTAGCACGAACAGCGTTAGACAAATGTACTCCCAGATTTGATTATCTTCAAGCAAGGACCGGACTGTGGCATGCTCCGTCGAAGGTAGAGCGCAAATAGTTCCTTCCGTCATGCGCAGTTTGTATAATAGATCTGCAACTTCATCGGTGTTTAGATTATTAGTCAAGTTACTCACTTTTACAAGTGTATGCTCGGGGAATTCCTTAAATCTTTCTCAAGGATTTCGGTCAGACTCATTGGCTTCAAATTATTATCGGTTTGATCTCGGTTCATGCTCGCTGGTGCTTCCAAACTTTCTTATTGGCCGTATCGACAGACTGTGCTTCTATACTCCTGACTTAGTGTTCAGCCAAAAACTTGTCTTGCGATTGTTACTCTCCAGTCAAACTTGAACGAAGAAATATCATTGAGGTTAGATATGCGCAGAACTATACGGCATCATAAATGAGCTATACGTTTTTTCCAAATTCACGCTTTTCACTTCTAGGTGAGCTGAACAAATTTTGGCTGGCCAATGCAAAATGCATGAGCCAGGTGCTACTGCTTTGGAGATCTTCAAACTTATGTGGAGTTTCTACCTCAGAGCCACAATCAACCTACGAAATTCAAACATTCGCAATGCCAAAGCGCACAACTGACAGAGATCTATCATCTGACCCTTGTCAACTCGTTAGCAAATTGTGTAAGGATGACAGATTTCTGTCAGGTATCGCTCGGAAACATCGGAGGCTATTACGTGCTCTCAAATCATATATGTATAAACAACTCTTGGCACTAATTCATTTTCTTTCATTTTCAAAATTAATTACCTTGTACACAAGTTTCCTTTGAAAACATTTAAAGTAAAGTTAGTATCCTAAACTATCCCATTAACAAATTCAGAATACTAATGAAGCTATTTTGTGTAGAGTGAATTAAAATTTTTCAGAAAGTTTGTTTAACTCATTAAAGTGAAAATTGTTTCTTCTCCCGAAATTTCAAGGAGTAAACTTTCTATCAAGAATGGAGGATTTTTCACATAAACGTAGTTGAAGTTTTCTTGAAACTTTCTACATATTGCATCTACCTATACATTTTATTTGGCTCAAATATTCACTCATCACTTAGTCGCCTAGAAATAAGACACAAGTAAATATGCAATGCGAGTGATAATTTAATCTCAAGTAGATTAAACGAGTACAAAGTTTTAATGAAATTTCCTTGTGGTGTCATAAGTAGTGTCGTTTATACTTTAGTTTTGTTTGGAATTAATTAGATATTTTGACTGTAAAGAAACGATTTTATGATTCACATGATTGGAACAGTGAACACGCAAATACGCAGGACGAATCTTGGCATTAAGAATTTTCTAAAACATCAAACTTTGCACTTATAGCTGTACATTGCAAGGCAATATGAGCAAGACTGCACTTGATTGTGTGATATGATTATTACTGAATTTTGATGCAACTTTTATCATAGCTGAATTAACTTAGTCTGTTTCCCTCATATGTAGTATTACAAAATAGCCCGAGCTTTCTGCAGATACATGACGCGCTGCATCTTTTTATACAGTTGCAAAAAATAACTTCAAGTAGTTCCTCTGGTGCAGGAGATTTGTGCATTTTTGTGGGCTGTAAAAATCCATTTGAATTATTCCATCCCCAATCAACTGGATTTAGAGCTCTATATCCTAGCCAAATTTGAATTTGGTAATAATAGCTCTTGATGTGCTCGTCCAAAGCATCTACTGTATGTTAGGTACGAGCGATACCAACTTTATAGCAGTGCTTTTCGTTGTGGCTTTAATAAAAGAGTCGTACCGCATTTTCTCGAGCAATTCATGTAAGTTTGTGTTATTTTTCATTTTATTTGGTTAAGTATCTTTAGCTGCTCCATATTGCGCAGTACCTTCCAGCTTCTAGAATTGATCCGAAATTGGAAAAAAAAGTTGTTTGGTTTTTTTTTACAATCTCTTCCTCCATTTTGAAGATACTGTATCCATTCAAAAACCATTTTAAATCAAATTTCAAGGACTACAAAATAATGTTGATTACCTTATTTCAAAACCTTCAGTTATTAAAAGGTAAAGGGTTGAAGGGCGCAAGAAATGTGGTACTTGTGCTATCTTGCTTTTGGGTCAAAACAACTGGGAGTCAGTAAAGGACCTAATTTTAAGCAAAAAATGCTCTACAGGGTGCGGCAGCATAACTTCCTTTTTTGAAATGCCCGCCCTTAAAGTGCTAACTGTTATAGCGCGGCGCTAGTAGTCTCATTCGAGAGAGGTGATTTTAAAGTTTTGCTCATCCCTTGGTTAGTCGCTATCATGCGTTGGAACAGTGCGGAGCGTGCATTTACCGTTGAAAAATTGAAAATTTGTTTTGTTGAATTTTGAATAAAGGAAGTTATGCTGCCGCACCCTGTATAAAACTTTTCAAAAACTTAAAACTGTATTAGACCAAGAGCCAGTGACCAATTTTAGGTGGTCATTTCAAAAGTCACGAAACTTTCGCCAGTAAATCCTCTATACCTACTAAAAATGAAAAGCCACTTCAGGCAGCCCTGTGTGGCCGGGGTAGACTACCCTAAAATTTTAAGGAGGGTAAGAAATAAGTTTCATTTTACTTTAAATATCAGTCAAAAAATTTTAGGAAATTACTTTCGACAGTATTTTGTCTTCATGGAATTTTTGCCAGAGTATTTACATCTCCACTAATTGTTGACAGAACGCGATAAATATTTATAAAAAAAATTCCATATTTGTGATTTCTTCTGTCTTCAAATTTTGACAGAATAAATAAAATAAATAAGCAATTGATAATATACAATGCCAGAACAAAATTCCATCACTAACAGTCTGCCAGAGCGAAAAACGTGTCCGTGCGAGTGCAAGTAAGACAGTGATATGGAAACCTGCGGGTTAGAGTGAGAGCACTTATTGGGCATCTGTGGACTTCATTAGAGGTAGATTCGTAATGATACATAATGCAATACATTTTTAGGGTTTTGTAAAATAATTTTACAAAACCCTTCTAAAATCGCGTCCTGTCTGTCCGTCCGTCCGTCCGTGTGTCACAGCAGTTTTTCTCGGAAACTGCTTAAGCTAGCAGCATCAAATTTTGTATATAGGTGTAAAGTGGTGATCTCTTCAAAGTTCAACTACTAAAAATTTTTATAAGGTATTTAAGGGGGGTCTCCCCATGTAGGGGAGTGACCCCCCGAAAAAAAAATTTCATTGAAGGTAGCCGATATGGGTATCAAATGAAAGGTCTTGATGAGAACTTTTCAAAACAGGTCTTAGTTTGGCAAAGTTTGCTTCAAGGGGCGCACAGGGAGGGGAAATACACGAAAAATTTGTGTCCCCCCCCTCGCGATTGGACACCTGTGATCCGAAAAATCTGAAAAAAATCAAGCATGTAGGCCTTGATTAGTACAACAACAACAAATACGTGAGAAGTCGCAATTCACTCAACTTTGTTAGTAATAGTATGATTTATCGATTTTATATTTTCTTGAATAAAATCTTAACGGTACTCTTAAATTCAATGAAATTCAGTACACAGATGTTTGTTTCTAAGATTAATTAACTCTGCAAGTTTCATAAAGATTGCATCATATTTAGCGAAGTTATAGCGGTTTGAATTTTCCTGTATTACTATGGAACAATATGCGCTGCATGTATTACTATGGCAACATATGGCTATGGAACAACATGCGCTTTTGACCGACTCAGACACTACAGTTTTGCTAGGATTTGCATGAAAATTTCAGGAATGATAGGTGTCATGAATATCTTTGAGAATCAGTTCAGCTAGTGATATCAATAATCGTAAAACAAAATAGTGGCTGAATAACTTTGAGTTATTTTTTCCCAACTTCAACGTTTAAGGCTCATGCTTTGAACACTTGATTCAATTTAATGAATGACTGAAGCTGAGTACCTACAATTAATACTCATAAGTGAAACAAGTCAAGGAGGCGGGAGGGAGCTTCTAACAAAAGGGCTTTGTAACAACTCTAGGATTCGAAAAAATTGGCTATTAATCGATGATAACAGTACAGGAGAGTGGCCCCTGAAAACAAATTCATCAAACGTAGCCGATATGAGTATGAAATGATAGCTTTCATGGGAGCTTTTCAAAACAGTTCTTAAACTGTCAGTTTTTGCTTCAGTGGGGGCACAGGGGGGAAATACATGAATAATGTGTTTTCTCCGTCGCGAATGGACATCTGAAATTAACAAAAACCTCAGAAGTCGAAATTCTTTCAACTTTGTTAATAATAGTATGGTCTCCGAATTTCATAGTTTCTCCAATAAAATCGTCATTGATATGCTTCTTGACTTTATTCAATCTGGTGACTGCATTTTGAAAATTGAATACAAAACCCTTCTGACATGAGCGTAGGTTTGTTTACCCAACTTGTTCTTAATCTTGTTGAAACATCACTTTCGAAAGATTTTCCTGTACCTTTGAGGCAGATGTTCTCTAGGTCGTTGTCAAGGATATATTCTAGGTATTCTTTTTTTTAGGAGTGACTATTCGTAGAAGCTCAATTGGTTTTACCTGTACCTGTGACGTACTTTTATATTCCTTACTTTACATTTCGAAGGTCCTAACACAGGTATGAACAAAAAGTGGGGATCCTCTAAGGTTTGGGGTGTTGCATACGATTCAACATCTCAGTAGTCGTTTACAAACATTTTTGGAGTGCAGTTCACAGAGCCAAAAAATTGCAGAAGAAGTAAAGCAGTCCTTTATTCAAGTAACTTACGACTTAGCTATTGTAAAAATCACTATGCAGATTCAATCGGAAGAAAAACCACGATTCAACAATATTTTTATCCATTTGGGTGGGTTTCACGTAATGATGGCATATTTCAAAACGATTGGCAAATACATCAATGATTGTGGCTTAACAACAATTATGATGGAGAGTGATCTATTGGCGAGTGGATCAATCACAGGATTTATTGAAGGCAAACATTTTAATCGGTGCAAGCGTCTTCATCCGATAATAGCCTTAGGGCTGGAAATATTACACTTCAGATCTTTCTTAGAGACTAAAAATATTGAAATAGATGATGAAATCGTATCCGAACTCACAAGCCTCTGGAGCAATAAGTCTCCTAATGCAAAAACAAATAAACCATCACTGAGAAACTTATTGGCTGAATACTCTAAATATCAGGAGAATACACTTAAAGGAGAGTTTGGTCTGAGACAAAAATTTTACATGATATTTGTGTTTGAGTAGAAGTTTTCGTACTGGAAACTTCGAATTGTGTAAATGAGTTCCACGAATAATAACAAATTTGTTTTTAAGTTGTTATCTACAAAATTACTCTAGATGGTTAGTTAAATATTATGACAATTTGTTGAAAGTTAAAGAGTATCACCCTGAATTATATGAAGCATTCAAAAACGGATTTTTTGGAGTTAGACAAACGAATAAGGTTTTTTCTAGACAACCGATTGATTAAGCGTTAGAACAAACAGTCAATGCAGATGCAGCCAAACGATTAACCGGAATTTTACATTTTACAAACTCCATATCTGCTCGACAAAGATGGGCAAAAAGCCATGATATAAGAACAAGTGAAATTAGCTACCCTTACAATGAGACAGGAATTAAAAAAAAAAGATATTTCCACAGATTTAGAGAAACATTCCATGCGACAAAGTTCCATACAACGTCAGAGATTTTTCGACGCCTTTTCAAAATATATAAATCCGTTAAGTTCAGCATTATCCAAAGGTTTTCTTTTGACATCTGTACTGGAAAAGCAGTATCAGAAGAAGTAGCTACTTATTTATTAAATATTGAAAACATTGAAGTTTATTTCTCAATGTTCTACATCAACTGTAAGATTTGAACAAGCCATCAACAAAATAGAAATACGTAATTTTTCATCCGACCTGGGAAGAAAATGAAAATTGGACAACAAATCCAAGAAGTTCGTCTGCAAAGAGATTTGTTTGGTAGGCTATCAGCAATATCAATCAAATATAAAGTGGATGTCACTAAAGTCTTATCATATCCATTAACTCCAGTACCTTTTTCTATGTATCACATAGATGGAGCAATCAGTAGCACAGAAAAATCTTCGCTCTTAAAATTTTTAGAAAAAGGTGTGAATCATGATGAGCCAAGTTCTATAGGTGTGGTAGTCATCGACGGATTTTTCTAATTACACACTATGAAAGATGTACCAAAAACATTCGACAAAATGTCAAAACGATTTTTGAGTATGGCTGCACAATTTGGAGGCAGAAGAATTGATATTTTTTTGACCAATATTTTGAACCATCTATAAAAACTTATGAAAGACAAGTAAGAGAGTATAATATTCGAGAATACTCAATAGTAGGAGCGGATCAGGAACGACCTATTGATTTTACAAAAGAATTAAAAAATAACAAATTTAAAGAAGCAATAGTAAATTTTTTCACCCAACACTGGGCAACAGATGAAATGGCTCCGTTTATTGGTAATAAAATCATTCATCTTAACTTCAAAGAATGCCATCGTTATGAATGTATCGATGATAAAGTCATCTCTACAGTTTTCCCACAATTATCTTGCCCAGATCACGAGGAAGCTGACACAAAAGTTGTTCATCATATATGTAAGAAGATGAGGAAAATATACTTATTCGATGTTCTGGTACAGATGTTCTTATTATTATGCTTGGAAATATGGATCACAAAAAAATATAAATTTTAAAAATTTGGATGAATATTAGCACAGGCAATAACCAACGTTATATTAACATATCAAATATATACCAAAAAATTAGTCCAGATATTTGCAAGAGTTTACCTGCTTGTCACGCCTTCACTGGATGTGATTATAATCCAACATTTTATAAAAAAGGAAAAATTAATCCGTTTAAGCTACTGATGAAATCCGATATTTATCAAGAAGCTTTCATCAATCTTGCCAATGTAACAGAAGATATAATGGATACTGACATTTTTGCCACATTAGAAAAATTTGTATGCCAAATCAATAAAATCAAGAATTGTCTCGACACAAATAGCGGACGATTCGAACTACATATTCATGAAAAATTTCACAGCTGAAAATATTGATGAACCATTTGAAAATAAAGTTATTAAATTTGTTGCATGTCATTTGCCTCCATGTCAAGCTGAACTCCACCAACACGTATTAAGAACAAAATACATCGCTTCCATTTGGAGAAATGCACATCTGGATTTGCCTACAATATTGAGTCCAAAAAACAATGGATGGGTGTTAAATGATGGTCAGTACGAGTTTCACTGGTTCGAGGAAGATCAGCTACCACCTACAGTAAGTGATGCTATCGCTAACAACAACATTGATATCGAATTAGATGATGCCAATATTGATGGTAAGTGTACTTTTTGTATAAATTGCATATACATATATATATATATATATATATATATATATATATATATATATATATATATATATATATATATACATATATATATGTATATATATACATATATATATACATATATATATATATATATATATATATATATATATATATATATATATATTATATATATATATATATATATATATATATAGATATATATCAAGTCGTAAAGTGTTAATTATTATTAATCTTGTTCACGGATGACGGGATATTAGAGCCTCAAATTCAGTTAATAGAAGATTCAAATGATTCTGTATTCATTGAGGATCACGTCGACCAATATGATAGTGCACACGAGGATGAAGACTTTTAAACAGCTTAATAATTCCACAAACATAAACTTGTATTTTTTAATAAGTATGATTAAATTTTTCTTAAATTGCCTATACTCAACTTCTATATATTTTACTCTCCAATAAACGCTCTCACTCTAACCCGCAGGTTTCCATATTGCTGTCTTACTTGCACTCGCACGGACACGTTTTTCGCTCTGGCAGACTGTTAGTGATGGAATTTCGTTCTGGCATTGTATATTATCAATTGTTTATTTATTTTATTTATTCTGTCAAAATTTGAAGAATGATGAAATGACAAAAATGATTTTTTTTTTATAAATATTTATCGCGTTCTGTCAATAATTAGGGGAAATGTAAATACTCTGGCAAAAATTCCATGAAGACAAAATACTGTCGAAAGTAATTTCCTAAAATTTTATGACTCTCTATACCTACTAAAATTTATTTTATTTTAGTAGGTAAAGAGGATTTACTGGCGACTTTTGAAATGACCACCTAAAATTGGTCACTGGCTCTTCCTCTATATGAGTTATTCAAGATTGAAAACTTGCAATTTTCATTGAAAAATGACTTTTTTGAACTTTTTTTACGAATAACTCAAAAACTATGCGTCTAATGAAAAAAGCGTTAAAAACAAACTTACAGCTTATAAAAAAAAGGGATTTGTTTTTTCAGAAATATCGTAGGTACAATACAAAGCGAGATATGGTTGACGAAAGGAGACTTTATTTTTTGTGAATGCTCAAATCGATGCATTCAACTTAAATTAACGGAAAAATCACCGACTTTACGAGTCATTTTTCCATTAATTTCAGTTGAATGCATCGATTGGTGGGATCCTGCCCCAAGGTAAAAGCATACTTCCCCTTTTTGAGCTATTTCCTATATACTGTGAAAATTTCAAGTAAATCGATGCACTACGACAGATTTTGGAGCCAAATACTCCCATTACTGGGCTACCGGCCAAACGTTGGGTTTCCAAAATTCAAATGAATCGAGGAAATGCCATTAAACTAGTGATAGGGCGTGCTTGTAGCCATATTTACCTTTTCACTTTGACTAGATTGTGGTTATACTCGTTTCAGCTTGACGTGAAATTCATCATTTGAACAATTCTTAACTTCGACTGTGTTGGAAGCATACAGTGACGGACAAAAGTCTACGATACTTCCTTATATTGAGATACCGGTTTGTTTGAAGCTTTACTCAAAAATTCATTGATGCACATTTTTCAGTAACGTAAATATATTCATTTAAAAAAATAAAGTGAAAACTTTTCATACCAGAATAAAGGAGAAATTCATAAAAACATAAAAAATTGAATGGACAAAAGTCTACGACAGTCAGTGCTGACTCAGTTATACATAAAAATTTCCAACTAAACGTATCGGAATGCCATCAGTATTTATTTATTTGCTCTTATTGTCATTCCGCACATGTGCTGCTGCAATTCTGTTTTTGTTTTATCGCTACTTTCTAACTGTAAGGACCGCAAATGACACCGCGAAAAAGATTTCTAGTGATATCCGAAATTTGATCGTACAGAAAAACAAGTTGGGTAAACAGACCTACGCTCATGTCAGAAGGGTTTTGTATTCAATTTACAAAATGCAGTCACCAGATCGAATCAAATTAAGAAACATGTCAAAGACGATTTTATTGGAGGAAATATGAAATACGAAGATCATACTATTTTTAACCAAGTTGAACGAATTTCGACTTCTGAGGTTTTTGTTTTTGTTATACTCATAAATATCTCCCTTGATAATTATTTCAGATGTCCATCCGCGAGGGAGGAAACACAATTTGCTCGAATCCTAGAATGGTTACAAAACCCTTTTGCTAGGAGCTCTCTCCCACCTCCTTGACTTGTTTCACTTATGAGCATCAATTGTAGGTACTCATTTTCAGTTATTCATTAAATTGACTCAAGTGTTCAAAGCATGCACCTTAAACGTTGAAATTGGGAAAAATAACTCAAAATTATTCAATCTTCGCATTTAAAACAGCCACTATTTGGTTTTACGATTACTGATACCACTAGCTGAACCGATTCTCAAAGTCATACATGACACCTATCATTCCTGAAATTTTCATGCAAATCCTAGCAAAACTGTAGTGTCTATGTCGGTAAAAAGCGCATTTTGTTCCATAGCCATATGTTGCCATAGTAATAAATGCAGCGCATATTGTTCCATAGTAATACAGGAAATTTCAAACCGCTATAACTTCGCTAAATCTTTATGAAACTTTAAGGATAGATCAATCTTATAAATAGTCATCTGTATACTGAATTTCATAGAATTTAAGGGTCCCGTTAAGATTTTATTCAAGAAAATATAAAATCGATAAATCATACTATTACTAACAAAGTTGAGTGAATTGTGACTTCTCATGTATTTGTTGTTATTGTACTCACCAAGGCCTACATTCCTGATTTTTTTCAGATTTTTCGGATCACAGGTGTCCAATCGCGAGGGAGGGGACACAAATTTTTCGTGTATTTCCCCTCTCTGTGCTCCCCACGAAGCAAACTTTGTCAAACTAAGACCTGTTTTGAAAAGTTCTCATCAAGACCTTTCATTTGATACCCATATCGGCTACCTTCAATGAAATTTTTTTTTCGGGGGTTCACTCCCCTTAAATACCTTACAAAAATTTTGTTGTAGTTTAACTTTGAAGAGATCACCACTTTACACCTACATACAAAATTTGATGTTTCTAGCTTAAGTAGTTTCCGAGAAAAACTGCTGTGACACACGGACGGACGGACGGACGGACGGACGGACGGACAGACAGACGGACACACGGACAGACAGGACGCAATTTTAGAAGAGTTTTGTAAAATTATTTTACAAAACCCTAAAAACACAATAAATCGTGCTCGGCAATCGCGAAATTACTGAAACTTAAACAAACTTCTGTGTATACAAACATCAAAAGCTTTGAAATCTGTGGTTCCATTGAAAATAAGCCGCGAACTGGCCGACCGCAAAAGATGTCACGCAGAGACATTAGTTTCATTCTAAAAGAAGTGAACTTTAATCCTAAAAAAAGTGCTCCAGATTTGTCGAAATAAGTGGCTGTGGAAAAGAAAAAGGATGTCCATGCAAGAACCATCACGAGACCATTAAATATTAATGGGTTTCAAAGCAGAACTCAACGTAAAAAACCATTAATACCCGCTAAAAAACGACTTCTGCGTCCACAGTTCGCCAAGGCCCATATTGGCAAGGACTATGATTTTCGGAATTGCGTCTTTTTCACCGATGAGTCCAAACTGAATATTTTCAGAAGTGTTGATCGCAGTAAAGTATGGAGGAAAAAGAACACGGCTTTAGAGACCAACAATTTGGTTCCTACTGTCAACTTCTGTGGAGGTAATGTGATAGTTTGGGGAGCCATCGCTGCATCTGGGTATGGAAGATTGTAGAAACTACGATGGACCGTTATGTTTAAAAGAACCTGTTAGAACAATATTTGAAGCAATCAGTGGAGAAGTTGGGTCTTGGAGGGAGATAAATTTTACAACAAAACAATGATCCAAAACATACAGCACTTTTCATCAAGAACTGGTTGTTGTACTATGCTCCCTGGCAACTTAATACGCCTCCACAAAGTCCGAATTTAAGCCGAATAGAGCATGTATGGGAGCGTTTGGAACGGAAAATTTCAAAATGTTGCATTTAAAGTAAAAATTTGTTGAATTAAGCGCTTGTTAGAGAATGGGAGAAAATCGCATCTGCAGAAACTAGTAATTTAGTCCCCTTTTGGCTCCAAAGACTGCGAACAGCAATTGATACGAAAGGGGTCCAACCGAACATTAAGCCAGCAAAAAGTTTTTTGAAATTCCAATACGCTTAGTTGAAAATATTTTGTGTACAAGTCAGCAAGCACTAACTGTCGTAGACTTTTGTCCATTCATTTTTTTATGTTTTTACGAATATCTCCTTGAGTTTGTTGTGAAATGTTTTTGTCTTATTTTTTTAGGTCTTTGTAAAAATTTGTTTTAGAAAGACCTACTAGTTTCGCGACCTGTCTGTCCGTCTGTCCGTCTGTCCGTGCGTCACAGCTAATTTCCTCAGAAACTATAGAAGCTAGAATACTCAATCTTTGTGAAAAGGTCAGAAGTGATGGTCTCTCAAAAGTTAAGGTCTTAACAAAAATTTAAAAAATTGTTAAAGGGGGTCCCCCCTAATAACGAATTAACCCTTAAAAATTTTTTTTAACCAAAGGTAGTCGAATGGGGTGTCAAATGAAAGGTCTTGATTAGAACATTTAGAATCAGAAATAAAAAAATCATTTTATGAATAAGGGGGTCAGGGGAAGGCAAAATGTACGCAAAATTTGTATCCCCCCTCGCGATTGGACACCTTTGAGCCGAAAAATCTGAAAATTGTCACGAATGTGGACCTTTATGATTACAAGGGCAACAAATGTCTCAGAAATCGAAATTCACTCAACTTTGTTAATAATAGTATGATTTATAGATTTCACATTTTCGCCCATAAAATCAAAACTGTACCTTTAAGAATGGATGTTTACAAAGATCTTCCGGTAGGAGCACTCTCCTGCTTACTCAACTTGTTTATACATATATTGACGTTGCTGAAAAACGCACATCATTGGATTTTTGATTAAAGCTTCCAATCAAGCAGAATCTCAATATAAGAAGTTGCCGTAGACTTTTGTCCACCACGGTATGTAAATCGTTTCCATTGTGTTTTTATTTTTATTAATAAAAATAAGTCAATAATTATCGATATCAATCATGTAAATGTAAATTTATATGCAGTATAAATTAATTATCGATTACCAATTTAAAATATAACCTTGAAAATATAGCTCATAAGCAATTGGTTATCTGTCCAGGAAAGCTCAGAGTGATTAATTAATATCAATTGAAGTTCAAATGATGTAATAATTAATTTTGAAGAATTTAGCCAAAAAAAACAAAAACTTTTTAGGATATGTCTTTCTGTCTTTGTAATACTACTGTCTATCTCGGGTCTTGGCTTCCAGCGTGTTATAAATCCAGTTTTCTCAGCTCATCCATCACGTGCTCTGATTTTGAAATCCATGTAGCGTTCCTCGACTTCAGCAACAGAGTCAGACTAGTGTTTCCAATATAGTCGCCCCGGACTGATACTGGAAAAAAATTAGCAACCGCTAGTTTATTATCAAAATGTGTAAGAGGGTGGTAGAAGAAAATTATTGTCAAATTTATGACCCCTGAAATTGGTTGCATGATTGATGGTAAGACGATAAATTTCCATAAAATTTGTTGCTCCGATATACTCGTATTTGGAAAACTTTGGGTCATAGGAAAAGGATTTCAATAAAAAATGCATGCACTAAAAACACCTTGATATGAGTGGTAGTAAAATGAAATTGAATAATTAATTCAATAAATCTTCCAAAGCAATGGCAAAACACCGTAGTATTTCGCTTTTTTTCAATATTTTGTAAAAATTAAATACTTTATGAATATTCCCTAACCTTGCTCCATAGGTCAGACTTACCCTTAGTGTGTGAAAGATGGGCACAGCAGGTAAAATAGTATTTGCAAAGTTCGAATTATGAGGTGTGACAATTAAGTAGTGAGACTGATTCCATGAAAACTGTATATTTAAAAATTATTCTACAACCCTGCCATCCCCTTCAAAGTTGTCCCTTGAGCAGCCATACAACGATTCCAGTGCGGTTTTCATGCTTTGCAACATTTATGGAACGCTCCGACTGGGATGTCTGCGAGTACCCTCGTCATGGCCGCCTAGATGTCATAATTGACTCAAAATGGGTTCCTTTGAACACTGATTTTGTTCTAGGGAACAAAAAAAAGTCACAGGGTGACAAATCGGGCGAATAAAGCGGCTGTTGCAACACGGCGATCCCTTTAAAGGGCAAATACTGGGACACGCTGAGGGCGATGTGGTATGGCGTGGTGTCGTGATGAAGGATCCAGGTACGAGCGATGGCCGGGCGCGCCCTGTTGACTTGTTTTTGCAATCTTTCGAGTATTTGGCAATATTAGACTTGATTAATGCCTTTTTAAACGTCGATCTTCACGGATTAGGGCGCGCACACGCTGCGCCTTCTCATCAGTCCACACCTCAACTGGTCTCCCGCTCCACGCTTCATCTTCCAGGCTATCACGCCCTCCTTAACAACTTGGCGCGACTAAGAGCACTATCACCATGCACTTTTTCAATTTTACCGTACGTTTCCGAACCCCAACCTGGCGAAAAATTTTATCGCGACGCGTTGCTCTTGATTTCGTTTCTCCATTTTCGCGACGAGCACCACCAGCACACGTCTTCTCAACGAAGTCAAAGTCAAAGTCAAAAGCGCTTTATTTAATACTGATCGTTATAAATTTTAAAAGAATATAAAGCAAATTCCATACGATATCAATACAAAACTTAATGGCCCAAATGGCTCTCTAAATTTATACGTTATCATTAACACATTTCATCAAAAAAAACTATAGCAAATTCAATTAATTAGGATTATTACATATTTTTAGAATTCAATTGGAAAAAGGAGAAAAAACCAACCAACACTATCCTAAAATTATTTATCATCTTAACACTACAGTGAACTTTGATCCTACACCTAATATGTTTTAACTTAATTCTAATAAATGCAGTCAAAAACTTTACCTTATACTAAAAAAATCTATAACTATGTTCCTAACCTAAGCGTTTTACCTTATCTCTAACCTAATATAATAAACATAATATAAACCTAACCTATCCCTAATTTTTAACAAAAATAAACAATAACACTAAATGTAGCAATAATGAGCTGAAACTCAAAAACTAAATAACGAAAAACACCAAAACTGAAAATAAACACGAATAATTTAGACATTGTCATTCAGCCACCAATACCTAGATTGCCCCGTCTCAACTCGATCAGCCTCAACGAATCTAGCAAATGAGTATCTCCATTGGAATTGTTGGTCTCGTGAACTCAAGTTCGGAGGATATTTTATCTTCTTATCGGTGGCCCGTCGATATATGTGATATATGACTGGGACGCCGTCAGAATCAAAAACATATCGATTCATGTCCAAATACACGAATGCTTCTGGAGGAATGAAGCCAGTAGCGAGGCAAGTCGCTATATACCCGTCTGTAGGGTGGAACGGCTGTGAAATCCAAGGGTTTTCACTCACAGTCACAGATCTTGCGATATGATTCCGAAGAAGTTTCAATATAAAAATATCGACTCTAGTCACTTCAGCAGTTTGATAAATTCTTCTATTCGATATATAATGTTTCCAATCCGTCTCAGGCTTTCTGTACAAACCAGTACACGCACGAAGACATTTCCTTTCGAAAACTCTTAATTTTTCCATAGTACTAGCACTCTGGTTGTACCAGATCTGACATCCATATGTCAAAACTGGTCTAACCTGTGTCTTGTAACAGATAATTTTGACCTTTTGATCAATGTATCTGGAATGAAAGAGTTTTCGAAGGGCCATGACTACTTTAAGTGCCTTACTGAGCATGCTTTTCACATGTTCAGTATAGTACAGATACTGATCGAGATAAACACCGAGGTATCGAACACAGGATTTATGTGGAACCCGTTCTAGACTACCCTCACCAGCCATGATGTGGAAATCTTTCCAATTACGTTTCAGGTCTTGACTGACCCCCTGCAGCGTTGTCCGAAACAAGATTGTTTCACACTTCTGCGCATTGATTTTCATTCGCCAATTGTCAGTGTACAGCTGTACATCATTGAACATTTTTTGGAGATTGCTCTGAACTATTGTGGCTTTTCGGTCTGCCGTATAGATGATCAGATCATCAGCAAACGCTACCAATGATCGCGTTGGCGAGACGTTAAAGTCAAAGCCGTTCAATAGCTTGCGAATGAATATTGAGAAGAGCAGAGGCGCAGTAATTGTTCCCTGCTGTAGACCATTCAAGACCTTGAACTCGCGCATTGTTGTCAGATTTCCATCAGTTACAACAAACAATTTCCCGTATAACATATTACACATCATGGCGACAAGGTGTCTGGGGAACTTGTCCTGAAGGAGTTTAAAAATTAGTCCATCTAACCATACCGTATCAAAGGCTTTCTCCATATCAATGAGACATGCTCCAACACATTGTTTATCATTTAGTTTCCAACAGATGTCTGAGGTTACTTTCGTTATTGCATGTGTGGTCGAATGCCTGGCACGAAAACCAAATTGGCAATTCGGCATCAACTCATTTTCCTCAATGTGGGCGTTTAATGCTCTATTGAGTATCACTTCAAACACCTTGCTGATGTTAGGCAGCAAGCTGATTGGGCGATAGCTTTTGGGGCATGAAGATTCTTTTCCTTTCTTCAAGATCGGAAATACCTTAGCCCTTTTCCACTCATTTGGGAAATATGAATTGCTCAACATGTTGTTGAACAATATGCAATAGTTCCTAATAGCAACCTCAGGCAAATGTCGGAGAACTACATTTGGAATACCATCAGTACCACATGATTTCTTGTTGTTTATTTTGCGAAATATGAAACACAAGTCTTCATAGCTGACAAAATAATCAATAAGATTCAAGTTCGGTATGAGGTCAGATGTTAATGTTTCATTGAAATGAAGAATTGATTGGCCGTTCAGGCTTGACTTGAAGTCGGAAACTTTTGCTTCAACGATCTCTGAAACTATTTCATTCCCTCTCTCAAGGTTTGGTAGATGAACCAATTCAAAATGTGTTCCAATCAGGGCAAGTTTATCTAATCCTTCACAAATGATCCTGTTTCCATTTCTATCCAGAGTCGTACTATCAATTTCGATACCAGCCCTATCGAGAAGATTTATCTCATCACTAGTGACTTCAAGATTCGATACCTTCACTCGAGACTTCTTGCGGAATATGCTATTCACTTTCGTGAACACGCCGTCTGGGTCCTGTGGGCTAATACCCCTTAATTTTTCCGCCCATTGATTGCTGACCTCACTCCTGAAGTATGACCGGATTAAGTTCCGGACATTCCTCAGATGTAATTTCAACAAAGCCAACGAGGGATGGTTGTAATCCAAAAATCGTCGATAAATATTGTTGACGCGTGTGAGAAGAAGGCTTTTCAATCTTTTCAACCTTGCGATGGTTGGTGTTTCATATCCTTCCATATTGTTTCGATGTTTTATCTTGGGAACTACTTTCTCAATCGTTTCCAACGTCAGCTTCTCTAACTTCGACAAATAGACATCTATTTCATCGTTAGTTAAATTCCTGTCATTAGGAACCATTGAGCAAGAGTTGCCACCGTCAGAAGGGGGACATTGCTTCTGGTACTCCCGATTAAACTTCTTTTGAAACTTTCC
Source organism: Odontomyia ornata (assembly GCA_963969285.1). Classification (NCBI taxonomy): domain Eukaryota; kingdom Metazoa; phylum Arthropoda; class Insecta; order Diptera; family Stratiomyidae; genus Odontomyia; species Odontomyia ornata. The sequence continues at coordinate 104,478,743 of OZ017738.1, read as the reverse complement.
CCAGTCTGTTTTTTTGAAGTTCAACCGATGATTTTCATGTTGAACTGGAATGAGGAAGAAATCATCCCTTTGATGATTGATTTCCATTACGATTGCGTTATGGTCACTATCATAAGGAAGCACCTGCAGTTTCCGTTGAGGACTATTAAAGTTGAATTCGAGTCTTGCGTCAGCAATGCAGAGGTCCAAATATGAATTTGTCCTAGGGTATGTTGGGAACTCCGACCCATATAGATTGCACCTGTATTCAATCTGGTTCTCTGTTATCCACGATTTCAGGAATACACCTCTTGGATTATTGGTGGCGTTCAGCCATGATGTATGCTTGGCGTTCAGGTCACCAGCAAGAATATAATAATTATGAAGCCTGTTCAATTCGAGTATTTCAAACAAGGAATTGAGTTCCTCCTTGAGCCTGAGAACAGTTCCACCAGTAGCATAGGCAGAGATAACGAAGAGGTTATCCCCACCTGGCAGTGTAATTTTGATAACGGGCACTTCAAGAGATTCAAAGCTTTTGAATTCGACTTTTTCAATATTTTGGAAACGATAGGGTCTTTGAACCAATATCCCGGTGCCACCTCCCCCATCACCTATTACCCTATCGTTTCTTACGAATTCAAAATCCTTGAATGTCATGGAGTGCCATGAATTGAGGTGGGTTTCGGTGAGAAGCATGATGTCAGGCTTTTGCTTAACAATGAATTCAAGGAGATAATCACGCCGATGTAAAGTAACAATGGAGTTGACGTTGATCGAGATGAAACGAATCCTATCCATGGGAATGTGACTGGATGACAAACTATTTTGGAGCATGTTGACCTAAACTTTGAAAAACGAAATTGATTTTTTGGTCTTGCTTATTAATTCTATCTGAAAGCGATTCAAGTTGCTGGTAGATTTTAAGAAGCAGCTCATTATTGCCACTTACATTATTTATTTTATTTATATTGTTGTCTGCTGGTCCTCTGGCAGCAAGTGCAAATGATACCCCGGGTTTGATGAAGTTGGGAGGTAACAGATTCTGATTTACTTTGGTTTGCTTTGGGGAAAATTTAGCTCTTGCATCTTGATACCGAGGGCATCCTCGGTATGATGCTGGATGACCAAATGTACCGCAATTAACACAATACAATTTTTCTTTTGGCTCCACCTGAGCCAATTTGCATTCACCGGGGGCGTGGATATCTTTGCACTTAACACAGCGATAGTGCATTGCACAATTGGCAGCCGAATGACCGAATCGTTGACACCTGTAACACTGGTTGACCTCAGTTTTTTGGAGGCGTTCCCACCTCACAACTCTAAAGTTTAAGTACCTTACCTGTTAGAGGGCACTCGGACTGCTGTCGTTGGAAATTTGTACCAAATAAAATGGTAATATTTTACCTTCTACAGTTGATCTCCTTGTAGCAAAATTTTTCACACACATGAACTTAACAGCTGGTGCTGCTTCCTGCAACATCTCAAGGAGATCAACTGTATTCTCCCCACAGTCCAGGCCCTTCAACAGGAAGGTCTGATTTTTTTCCGCCTTTGGCGTATATGTAAAGTGGGGAGCTTGGACACTATTAAGAGCATCTTTCGCCTGTTTGAAGTCAGCCAGTGTCTTTGTCTTGATCGAGAGCTTATCACCGGTCACTCTCTTAATTTCAAAGTTTTTGATTTTATGTTCGGCTGCCAATAACCGAACCATATCTCCTCCACGCTGCCCAAAAACGTTTATTGGAGGAACTTTTTCATTTACCACATTAATTTTATTAGGAGGACCAGCAGACACACCGGTTGGCTTCTTCTCCTTTTGCTTATTTTTTAATTTTAAATATTTAATGAAATTACTATCGCTATCAATATTACCTGTCTTATCGTTGCTCTCCATCTCGACGTCCATTTCCTCGTGCATTGCAGACAGCACCGCATAATAATTGGCGCTGTCGTTCGCTCCTCCTGCGCTCAGGATATTTTCCGCATCATGGATTGTCTTGCTCATATCTTGCGATTTCATTTTATTTATTGGTACTCCTTTCCCGTTGGTCTTGCTTGTTGTTTCCAGTTTTTCATTCTTCTTAGTGAGTATCGGCTCTTCTTGGCCGGACGTATTCTGCGGCTTGGCTTTTTGTTTGTTCCCATTTGACAACGTCCGGACCATATCTTCTAAACTCTGTATCCGGAGTTTTAATTCATCATTTTGTTTCGTAATCCTTGTATTCTCCATGGTTACTTTTTCATAATCTTCGCTTGAAATCGTAATTCGCTTTCCATGCTCACAATTGTCTTGTTCATTTTTCCGCTTGTTCATTTTGTCATTTGTAATTTTCAAAATGCCTGGCTCTGGGTCCCCCAGCGGTGGGAAGCCGTCGGGCTCCTCCATCCCCCGGTGAAAAAAACTTTTTTTCCTTTCTTGAAACTTTCTCGTAGGTAAAGTCAAGATACTCGATAAATTGTTCGAATAGTTCGACGATGTAATAAGTTTCTTTATAAAATTAATTTGTAATTGACGTTTTTTTAAAAATTATTTTAATTTAAAAATTCTTGACAGGAGCGAATTAAAAAATTAGAAACACGTCTACACGCAACGAGTGCTAGACGTAGAATTCCACGTCTTCTCAACACGACACAGCAGGTGAACTAAACAAGCTAGAGCAATGGTAAATATATCAATGAAGAGGGGAAGGATGCCGAGGAAGGAAAAGGGAGTTTCAAGTTCGCAGAATTACCACAAGCGCGGCAATAAAATCAGTCTAATTACTTAATTGTCACACCTCATATCTATCCCTTTTGATAGAAAAACACGCTCTGTGGATGATGTGAATATGCAAATATGGCTCAAGACTTTTAATCTTATTTTCTGTTCGGTCATGTTAAGTTTTTCTTGCGTAATAAAGCATGAAGATACGAATGAATTCAGCAATAGTGGAGCATTTCATCAATGAAGAACAGGTAATCACAGTGGATGACCTGGAAATCATTAAGGAGACAAATCGCGTCAACTAATTAGATAAAATTGGATCCGTAGAAATCAGGAACGAGCCCATCATTTATTTACTAGGCAAGGATATGGCTAACAATAATTGGAAACTAATTGATGTAGTCGTGTAAATTATGAATGATTTGCAAATTACGAATGTTAGGTCAAGAATGCCACTGGCAGTCGAAATAAATATTTACAAACTAAATATTTATTGTAGTAGTGAAAATGAGTTAGTCCATTTAATATAATGTCACCAAAACTGTTTGTCGATGCTTTTAAGGAATGTTGTGTAATTTTTCTCCCAAGAGGCAGCTCCATCTATAGTTTGCAATATTTCCACTTGCTGAAAACAGCCGTTCACACGAAACAGAGGTTGCGATGACGCTTAAATTTTTTTTCATAATTTTGAATAACGATTAGTCCTGTAAAGAAAAAAGATGCATCAAATGAAGTATATTTCACAACCAGACTCTAAATATGCAATGTAAACGCGTCATACATTTTTTCATCTATCTTACCTTGTCAAGAGTTTCAGCCCATACTCCGAACGGAGTGTCTTTAAGTCACACTACAGGTTATCGTAAATAAACAGAAAGCTCGACAGGCATTGCATTAGGCGTATCTAGTTCTTCAGACATTCGTGATTTTTTACGGGATTTCCAAGCTTATTCAGTTTCTGCATGAAAAAATTTCAATAGTAAGCGATAATTCTGATGTGAATGAAAAAAGTAATTTACCTTTTGGCCCAGACGACGGTTGAGAAGCTGCACCGCCATTGAATTCTGATTCAATTATATTTTCTTCAGTTCATTTGACAGCTTACGTATAATGATTCCCAAAGCCACTTTATCGTCGAAATGTAAACTTTTAAAGCGAGGGCCTAAGATAGTTGCTGCTGTGAAAAAATGGTTGTGTTTGATGTTGAGAAACCATTTATTCCATTCCATAAACATATTCTTCTGGAGAGATTTAGCTTCGTTGGATTGTAATTTTTTTCTTTAAAAGTCGCAAGATTGGAGTAGCCACACTCGAGGTAACGAATTTTGCCCCACATGTTTCTTTAGTAGCACATTCGATTGGTCTAAAAAGTATTACAAAATCTTGAAGGACTTCGACGTCCTTTGCTGTAACCATTGATGGAGCTGTCGTATTAAAATTTATAATGCTGCTTACAATTTCTCGAAGTGCCGAAAATCGTTCGATCATATAAAAGGTAGAGTTCCATCTTGTAAAAACAGATTGAATCAAACTTTTTTGAGTGGTATGGGCATAGGCAGTCCTTCTTCTAAGCTCATCGGCTCCGATTACGCTGCTTTTAAACCAACTGACTATAATTTTTACTTGATCCAATATAATTATCAGTTCAGTGAGTGATTCAATGGATTTTTGAGCGAAAAGGTTAAATAAATGGGCAAAGCAAAATGTGTGCTGTTCTTGCCAAAAGCCGATTCTACAACTTTAATCATATTATTTCCTCCATCGGTTACAACAGCAACAGTGACATCATATTTTATTTTCCACTTAGTACATATTTCTTTAAGCTTTTCAGTTAAATTTTCTCCCGTATGTCTTTCTTCTAATTCATAGACCCCTAGTGCAACAGTCTGAAGTTTCACTTCGTCAGAATCATTCGAAACATTATGAGCTGTTACTCCTAAAAAACTTCTTGTTCAGTTTGTTCCTGTCCATACATGTCTTTTCAAGCAAATGTGTTGTACACGTAACAAGTTTTCTTTGAACATTTTGGAAACAAATTTATAATTCTTATCTAACAATTCATCGAAAGTTCTCCTAGATGGAATTTTATACAAAGGTACAACTGGTTTCATAAGGTATTGAAAACCATCATTTTCGACAATCGACATTGGTTCACTTTCGCGACAAATCATGAAAAGGATAGCATCGGTTTTTTTCCTCCTTCCCGAAACGAAGTGATATTAGCAAAGCTCTTGTTTAGGACATTGTACTGCGTATAAGGTTTGACAACAGAACCACAAGCTGATCCTGATCTGGTGCTTTTACTTGCAACTGGAAAGCTTGAGCTTAACATCTAAATGAAGAAAGTGAAGAATTCATATTATGATTGCTAGTATAGAGCGATTTCAAAAGAAACTTTCTGAGCAACTGAATATAACTTAATCACTTATATTATAGCTTTATATGATTTTTTTAAAATGTTATTAGGTATTGCTACGTCTTTCAAAACCCTAGTTAACCTGCTTTAAACATTTGTTTAGTTAGTGCATAAAACCAATTAGTCCTGTTCTTAGGTGATTTCCCTAAAACTTTTTTGTAATGGAATAGCGCAGGTAGACGCAAGAGATAATTTCTGATTATCCAATATACGGCAATATCCAACTTGCAACTTTTTTATCCACAACATGACTCAAACCCAGATTAATATGTTTATATAATTGGGGTACTCGAAAGCACGTCGACAACCTCCTTAGTCCGCATTAACAACCAACTCACCGATACCTTTGGTACAAATATCGGACTAAAGCTGAGCGATGGGCTGGAACCGCTATTAATTAATTTCGCTCTGGAATACGTCATAAGAAAGTTACCTATCGACACAGGAGACACACTATTATGCAAGTTGAACCAATTTGTTGCTATGCGGATGACATCAACATATTTTTACGCTCATTAGCAACCGCAAAAGTACTCTTTCATAAATTAACGGTTTAGACTTTGAAGCCAACATCAAAATTTCTGTAATTTTGGGCTCATTAGTTTTGAAGAGGGGGGGACGATCGATTTTCATCTTTTTTCATGAATGGTTTGGTATGTCAAGCGGTACACTTTGAACAGTTCTTTTTTTCATCTCCCCAGAAAGTGACCACAATTTTACAAATTTAAGACTCGGTTAATCTATGAAAATGGTTAAAACAGGGGTTTTTCTGTGTTACTTTAAATTTTGCTTAGGCCTTCCTGGTGGAAACGATAGCTATTAAAATTTTCTTGATGGTATGTTTATTAATTTTAACTTCAATGAAAAAAAAACAAAGAAAATTTCATAGGTTCACAGAGTCTCACTGAATCTCAAGATTCGAAGTGATCAAATAAGTGCAAACGAAAGGAAATAGTTCCTTACTTGAATTCAAATTTCAAACTTAAAAGAACACCTGGAGCGCACATGATGAGCGTAATGTAAAGCGTCTTCTTCTTCACACGGTTTTCAAACACTTCACTATCATTAACGGATGACTAAGAACGTCCAACGAAAACGAAACGACATAAAGTATTAACTAAATAAACACTAAACTCTAACACTGAAATTTTGTGGTACCGACTATCGACCGAGTTGAGTTTTCATCTGACATCTGCTAACAACTGAAGCTGGATATGGATTATGATTATGGATACCGTGCCGATACTGAAACTGTCCAAATTGGTATGCTATGGTATTGGTGATTAATTGGCTTGGTAGCAAACAATAAACGCGTTGCAAAACTGCAACTAGCCGGTTCAATACAAGCTTCCAAACCAAGCGCACACCAAGCCAAACACAAACCAAACACTATGTCGACATCGAGCAAATTTTTATTTTTGGAAGTTGGCATAAACATCAAGCCGAAATATTGCATAAAAACATGGATGTAGGATAAAACATCGGAAGTCTAGTATCGATGAAAAAATATCGATATTTTTGCGAAAATATCGATTTTTGAAAAAATTTCGATATCGATGTCGCATCACTAATTAAATTGAGACAGCACGTTCTTGTCATATCATTCATTAGTTTTGCTTTTTGCAAAGAAATTCATAGTTGATTTTCTATGTTGAAAACTGCTTGCAAACTCCATTAAGAAGTTACTTATATGCTTTCAAATTTTTTGGAGAGCTCAAATTATGATTAGTACCAGAGATAGTATTGGATAGATGGTAACAATGACAACTTACAAGAGCAATTTTTTTCTAAAGGCTCACCATTTGTCAATTTGCAGTATTTTCAACTTAACTACCTAGTTTAAAGGGGTTCTACACGATCAGTTCAGTTATCCGTTCAGTTTCAGTTTCAGTTGAACTGTCAGTTCAGTTAAATTTTTGCTTTGCTTCCAGACGATCAGTTTCATATCAGTTCAGTTGTCATTTTTCAATCTTGAACATCGCGCGGTTTTATTGCTATCATGGACGAAGGTTGTGTTATTGCAGTTGCGCTATGTGTATCACTGGATAAGCCTAGAAAAAAAAAGAGCTAAGTGGAGTAGAAAATGGTACCTTAAACGAAATTTGCTGTCACATATAAAATTAATGAAAGAACTTCAATTTGAACCATGTGATTGGTGTAACTATTTACGTATGAGTGAGACTGCTTACAAAGAACTATTGAATTTAGTAACACCGTTTATACAAAAGCAGAATACGGTAATGAGACAAGCCACATCACCTCATGAAAGGCTCAGTGCAACATTAAGATTTTTGGCCACTGGAAATTCGTACAAATGTCTTCGATTTAGTACTGTTATATCAAGTCAAAGTCTAAGTGTCATAATTCCTAAAACTTGCAAGGCAATAAATATGGTGCTGAGAGATTATACAGGGTAAGTGAACAAGAATCAAGCATTTCCTTTTTATATTTTATTCATTAAATAATAATTAAAAACTCAACAAGAAAAACAATTGCTGCATTAAAAAAAGGAAAATAATAGAATGAAATAGTAATACAACATAGTAATGTGGTGTTTTATAGACAAAAACATTGATACCTATTCGATAGGTTATAAATCCAAATGATTAATTTCATTATAATAATCGGTAGTTGAAATAAATTGTGTTAGGTGCTCTGATGATGTAGGAGTAGTTGCTACCACATATCGTGTTTTCGGGTCTGAAGATGTAGGATGTGAGTGTGTTACTTGGGTTTTGATATGTGCAGTTATATTCAACGATTGCATCTGTCCTTAAAATAGTGCATCATTAATAAGTTTTTGAACAAATGGTACCATTTCAGTTGGCATATTGCTTAGTTCTTGTGCAATGTGCATGCCAAATGATTGGTATTTTAGTTCTTCCCTACGACCATTCTGCAGTCGATTGGCAACCAACTGCAAAACTTTTGATTTTGATACGGGTCTTTCACTTCCTGGTGACCTCTTTCTTCTGCCAGTAAAGGATGCTGAAGTGTTAGGACGTGTGAACTGATTGTCACTTGAGTTTTCTTTGCCTATATCTTCAGTTTCTAAAATGGTTGACTCTCCTTCATCCTATAACAAATACATCAGCATTAGTTTATTGACGGAATAGTATCTAGCCATTGTTTTTTCAGATGCCCAGGAACGAAAGTGAAGGAGATTACTTGCAGATGGTTTCAAAGACAGGTGGCAATTTCCAAATTACTTGGGGGCTGTTGACGGAAAACATGTTCGCATAGTACCTCCAGAAGGAAGTGGGTCCTTATTTTGGAACTACAAAAAGTTCAACAGCATTGTCCTCATGGCAATAGTGAATTCCAACTACGAATTCATTATGTGTGATGTCGGAACGAATGGGGGCATATCAGATGGCGGAGTTATTAACAACACCACATTTTATAAAAAATTACTTAATAATAATTTACAATTACCACCCGATGATATAACAACTTGCAAAAATGCGCAACTGCCATATGTATTTGTGGGAGATGAAGCGTTCATGTTGAGGCGGAACTTTTTAAAACCGTTTAATAAAAAACAGTTATCGTACGATTGCATGGTTTTCAACTACAGGTTGTCAAGGGCTAGACGTATTGTTGAAAATGTATTTGGAATATTATCAAGTAGATTCCAAATTTTTTAGTCTGCTATCAATTTAAAGAAGTTCCAAAACGTGGACGTAATTGTCTTGACATGCTGCTATCTACACAATCTGTTGAGGAGAAAGTCTAGTCATTCTTATACACCTTCCCAATTGAACGAATCAATGAGAGATCCAATAATTGAGGTGCATGGGCTTGAACCACTTCAAGCAGGCAACAGAATCAATATGAATGTTAGTGTGGAGGCAAAGGCATCCAGAGATGAATACGTGAATTATTTTCCAAACGATGGTAAACTTGATTGGCAGAATGAAATAGTTCGAAGTAGGTATATGCCGTAATTTATGTTATATTCACTTTATTAGATGTGAAAATTTATAAGAAATAGAAGGAAATAAAAAGTAAAATAACTTTACTTACCTCATCTCCTTCATTTTCAGCATCACTGCTATGGTTAGTGTCAATGGTGTTCATACTACATCGGTTAGTTCCTTGATCGCGAAGAACTGAGAAAAGCTCATAGTAACACAATGTTGGTATGTAGATTTCTACAGCTCCAGCTCCACTTTTATCAGAATACGCCACTTTTTTCAATTCCTTATTGTAAGCTGAGCGCAAACTATTAATTTTTTTTACCATTGAAACTGTTGCTTGTTTATTGTCCTCTTTGAACTTCCCAAGCTAAACTTGGTAGCAAGATTCTTTCTTGATTGTGTTGTGGTATTGAAGATCAGATTTCTTCCATAAGCATGGAAAATTTTGATATATTTCAATGAAATCTGTTATAAATTCGTTACCTTCTCGCGACATTTTTAATTAACGATGTGTAAACAAACTTATTGCAATAAAAAAACTGAAACGTAAACGGAGAAGTCTTACTAGACTTCAGTTTCGTTTAATTTCAACTGACAACTGAACTGAGCTTAATGGGATTTCCATGGAGCCTCAGTTCAGTTTTCAGTTCAGTTTTCCCTTCAGTATTTGCAGTCCACACGTAAGTTTAACTGACAGTTCAACTGAAACTGAAACTGTACTGATCGTGTGAAACCCCTTTTAGATTTTATCGCTTGAATCTGAAAAAGCTAGTTGGGAAGGGAAGGGTTTTTAAATGTAGTCTAATGTTTATCATCCAATTTTTGGGTTGTTGGAGTCGTAGTGCGGAGTCTTGCATTATCGTGTAAGAGCAAGACGTCTCAGATGGATTAACGGTACCTCTTGATTGGTATGCAGCTTGAATCTGTTCGAAAAGCGCACAGTAGTAAGCAGTGTATATTAATTGACGATCGGAAGGAAACCCAATGAGTACAAGTCCTTGAGAGTCCCAACAACCGTTGACATCACCTTATTGGCTACCAAGTAAGTTTTAGTTTTTGGTGGTTCTGGCTCTTTCTTTTTTCTTCACTCCATAGAGCCCTTATTTGAATCAAGAGAGCCGTGCTTTCATTTTGGCCATGTAGGTGCAATATTTCTAAAGTGTGCCTGCTCTTGGTTTTGAATGTCGGCTGGTTTGACGCCTTCGTTAAGTAAAATCTTTATTATGGTGTGTTTTGGAACTGAAGGATGAAACTCTTTTTTTCAAGCATTATAAGGACAAGAGAACAAAATACAATAGTTTCGCGGTCGGTTTGGCTTTTAGTTATTTAGATGGGGTCATTTTCACCCGTCCTGATGCTCTGTCTGTCTTCGACATGCGTTTTAAATCCTCAAAAGTAAAAAGTTCGTTTATATTTGAATGTTCTTCGTAGGTCTGGGCTTGAATTTTGAATGGAGTGCCACCCTTACACTTCAAGGGTAGACGCGCTGTCCAGCCTTGCGGGCCCGGTTCGCTCCGTCGGAGACGGCGCAGGCGCCAACTCGCTATCCCTAGGCTGGATGGATTCAACAATAGGATCGTCAGCGAGTAGACGATCCGTCAGCGCACGCACGAGGGTTAACCACTAGCACCAAAAGGGAAGAAAAGATAAACGTTTCACCTCCTCTATCTACACTCGACCCTAACCTGTCCAACTTACCCTGTTTACCCACACCACGACCTCCTGAAAGAAAATCTGTTAATCCGAACGAGGAAAAGAAAATCTCCCCGCTTGAACGTCGCGCACAATCCAAAAATACCTTTTTTCCAATAACAACAATAAGAATATTTCCGCGTTAAGTAGATCAATTTATTCACACAAATGATTTCAATGGAATAAGTATAAAAGCAGATATAGTATAAAAAAAAGAAAAAAAGAAATAGGTACCTTTTCCTACTCTCGCTAAACTATCCTTAACTTGGGGCCCCAGCAAACGATCGTCTGGTTATTTGCGCCAATCTCGGGAGCCGGATTCTCGTTCTGTTCAGCTCCTCGCTGAACGAAATTGCTCTTCCGTGGTATCGATGAGTGCCGTGGTGACGATGATGAAGTTGATCGTAGTCCCAATCACCTTTTCGCGCTGCTAGTCTTGTATCCTTCGATCTCTCTGCCCTGAAGTCAAACCAAAAAAAGAGGGCCTCCGTTATCCCTCAGCCCTTTAAATTCGTTCGCCTTAACGGACGCCCGCTACATTGGAGGTGGTTGGCCTCCCATTCGTACGACGAACTTCTTTTCTCCTTTTGGCGCGGTTCGTAGCGCGGCTACCAACCATCTTCGCTACCTTGGCTCCGCACCCATGGTTGCTGTACGCGAGTTGGTCTGCATTATCCATTATTTTGGGATCAGCTGGGCAGTCCCAATATGTGGGTCACTGGATCATCGCAGAATGACATCGCCGAATGACATTTTGTAGTTGTCAGCAGAAAGTGGAAACAAACGCGATTTCGAACAATTAGCTTACGCCATTGAGTTTATTTCCATCCTGAAAAACGTGTTATTGTCGCTAGAATCGCACGCCCTGCATTCAATCGCTTGTTATGTCAACAGTGTAAGTGGTTGGCTCGCAAGTCAGTGTTCAGATTTGTCTTTAAAGAAAGTGTTAAATGAATTGCGGAATGGCGTCCCGAAAGAAATGTTTGTCCGCTTCATTACTTATATGTTGCAAGTGATTGGTTTGTACGTCCCGATAATGTTGCATGTCAGGAATTAGTGAAATGATTTAGAAATTTCCGAATGTCGACTTGGGCGTAGTGCAGGTGATATGTGTACCTGGTCGTGATGCCTGCATTACATCGCGAGTATTGTTCAACTTGGGATTCGCCTCGTCTTGGCGTCGCACCAGAGACGCCGTCAGGAAAGTGTAAATTGGAGCCGGCAAGTCCCCCGAGGTAAGTCTTTGCATTCGTAACGACAATCAATGTATTTTACAGTAGCCTCGCATGTTTATGTTTCCGTTTGCGCGCTGCATCCCTTCACGGTGTTGATGTTGACATTATCTTTGATTACGGTTGATCCATCTAGTGCGGTGACCAGGAGTGGGCCCCTTAAACGCCTTCCGAGTAGGTGATAGCCTTTGTGGAGCGCTTGCGTTAGATGCGTTGCCATAGGTTATCCTTGTTGGGAAGAGTGATGGTCGACCGGCCCCCTTCTGATGTCGTTCATCATCCGTTGCTGCCGTTTGCTCCCTACCTAAGTTAAACGCCCTACTCTAGCTCGACTGATAAATAACATTGCTTGTCATACAAAAATAACATTTTTCTTCTGAATTATATAACAATAACATTTCCTTCTTTTGTATGAGAGTAGTATTTGTGTCAAAAATACAATGGGTCAACTGCTACCTCGATGCTCAAGCGGGTTTGGGGTGTGTAAATGACATGCATCCCAATCTCCTTAGTGGTCGTGGTGTGGTCTCCGGATGGAAGCTGGTCATCCGTAACAGGAGTTGGGTTGAAAATCTCTATTTTTGTCACGGAAAGACTATTGCGGTAATTTTTGGTATAAATGATTGATAATTGTTAAGGTTTTCATCACTGTGAATGCATACGAAAGAAAAATCTTCGACTGAAATGTATCGGAACAGAATTTGAGTCCTATAAACTCTGCAAGTTTCAGCAGTTGTATATACCATTACATACTCGTATCATAATAGAACGGGCTTACAATTTATCCTAAGAATCACCCAAAACATTAAGCCAGGGCTCTTTAGCTTACAAGGATAGCACTCTAAACACTACACCATGCAAATGATTTCTTCTTTGTGAAAAAGAAGACATTTTCAGGGGCTGTAAAATTGAGCCCACTGTATCCTTATGGTAGAGACGGTACTGGGAATGGCCCGAAGTTTGCTCCGATATTCTAACTACACTCTCCACATGCATTTGATTTATTTACATGTGCACACATGTAGGTTTAGCAATTTAACGGGTGGATTCTATTGACGAAAAATGTATAAAACTTAATTATGTATTTTTAAAAGCAAAGATAATTCTTTTTAAAACGTGACAAACCATTTAATTTCCAGTATACATGCATTTCGTTAAATCAATCACATTCTAAAAGAACAAGAAACTTAAAATTAAACCACTTTAACTTGTTTGCCATAGCTAGTTGATAAACAGGCGTTACTTATCAGAGAACATATTTATCACCAAAGGAGTACACTTAAAAGTTTAAGATACGAATATGTTCCCTTGAAGAGATATTTCTTCGAGCTGTCTATAGTTGCAAGAGTAACGAACCAAGTGAAGATATGATATAAATCCTTTTGCGGATATTTTAGCATCGCTCGCACTAAAACTCTGAACAACGACCATTAAACGACTTGTAATGAATGTGAAATGCATTTCCACAGAGACAGAAGAAATCTTGGGAACAGGACACATTTGAGAAAGTTTTCAGTTGTAAGATGTACTCCTTCTACAAATGAAGTTATGCGAGTCGGCGGTGCGAGGAAAGCATCTATACTCACTTGGCAACTACTTGCAAGGATAAAGTTTTGCCAAAATTAAATGACACGCTTTTGGGATAGATGAACAATGCATGGCTTAAAGTTTCTGTGGAATATCATTTTGCCGAGGCAGTGCATACTTTAAGCCTCCAAGGTACATTAGATAGATTGACAATTGTAATTCGTCACATCTACTGGGGAGGATGCTTGTGAGTGTATGGGAAATAAAACTAAATTGAATAAAAAACAAACTTTACTTGACAAATATATTTTTCATCACTCAAAATATAAAACATTTATTCCCATCTGATGTAAAACATTTCACATACGAGTAGTTTCGTACCCTAAATAACTGCCAGGATTAATTTTTAGCTGGAAATTAACTACATAAAGGGCGAAATTTGAATGAAAGCATGAATGGTGTCACACATGCAGCACATGAAAAGTGTTCACACATCATTATCAGGTTTCAGCTTACGAAAGGGCTTAGTTTTAATTTGAGCTACAAATGACCGCAAAAAAGGAATAATACGCGATGTTAGTATAATTAAATAAGTTCTTTTGGTTATCCGGGTATGTTTTTTGGGACATCGTAACATTTTTTCCACAACACATTGGTGTCTACACTTGAATGGCTGACATAAACCTCTCTGGATTCTGTTAACGTCCTTGCTTGTACATCTGGAAAACTGTGCTAGAATTTAGTTGGAAATTTTAGCTGATGGTATTACGTTCTGGCTGTCAGGTTCTTGTTTAGTACGCAAGAAACATTTTCTAGTTGAAAATGCTTTCAAAATGTTGCCACTACATAGTACTGATAGTAATTCTTTAGAAAACCTGACATTAACGAACATTTTGTTGGCACCTCGTTTTTTCAAAGGAAACATAGAATTAAATTTGAAAGAATGAGCAGGACAAAAACATACGAGCGATGGGAATGTTACTACAACTTTTAAAATTGTACAAAAGGTGACGACAAAAATTCATGTGGACAGGTCAAAAAAAATTTAATCAAATCTCAAATAAATTTCAGGTACTCGGCCGGATGTAATGTGATTTCATTCTTTTTTTTTTGAAAGGGGAACTTAATGTTCTGAAAATAGTTGTAGAGCGTTGATGTTCTGGGAATCTTTTTTCTAACTTTGGTGAATTATAGCTTTGGTCGCTGTTTTGAATGTCAGTTTTGGCTATATATTTTGAATAAGTTGATTTATTTGAGTAAATTATCAAAAGTTCATTGGAGTAAAGCTAAGGGAATGTGTAGATTATGCAAGGCAAAACTTTTCTTCTGCCTACGATTTTCAAGAAAGTAAGTCTTCGAAAAACATATTGGGAAACATGGTTTTTATTGATCAAATACATAGCAACTATACTTCCGCCTTAATTAAAAGTGCGTTAGTTCGGATTGGCGGAGATTAATCCTGGAGGCCAAGGCCCGGTTTGGGCCATTACGCAATAGCTTGTGATGAGATGATGATGAATTCTTATTCAGTTTTACAGCTCAAACAAGTACAGGGAAGTATGTCAGTACCAAAAGTGCTTTGTAGCGGATCAATGAAATGTAGACTTAAATCTTAAGCCATTTATGAATGATTGGGAAAACAGCACACAAATAGTAAATTTATTTAATATGGATTTCATTTAATATGGGGCTTTTGGTCTCCTATCAGACACATCCTTAGGTGGCAGAAAGAGGGGTACTCTAACCGGTTAACCAGCGTGTAGGTGGGAAATAAAATACCACATGATAATCAGAAACCGACTAAGTTGAAACACTAACAACACTACCCTTAATATTTACTCACCATGAAACCCAAAGCAACAGCCTCTCATTGGATTGTATAAATGGCAACAACTACCTCAACGAATAAAGGACTATTTTTTTTGAAACTTGAAGTGTGACATCATTGAACAAATCATGTGCACTGCTGTAACCAATCCTGGAGACCAAAATTCGGCTTGGGCCTTCGCGCCATAGATAATAATGATGAATTCAATTCAAAAATCAGCTGATAAATTGTTTTGTGATTACTACTGGCATCACTCACTGAACAAGTTCTCAAAGATATTCATGATATATAAACTTCCTGAAACGCTCATGCAAATCCTAGTAAAACTGTAGTGTCTGAGTCGGTAAAAGGATATATGGTTTGAAAGTCATGTATTTTTGTTGTTGCCAAACAAAAAATTCAAATCTCTTTAAGTTCATGAAATAATATTTGATCCTTCCGTAAAATTGATACAATAAAAATGCGTTTATTGACTCAAAGAATTTTGCCAGCGGCGGGAGATCAGTTGACATATGCGATCAACACAATAGACAGTTCATCTTAAGATGTGTAATTTCTAGTTAAATTTAATTAAATGAATATTTACTTCTTGAATGTTAATTTTGAATTTCGCCAATCCCGCAGCTCGTGATTTCAGTACAATTAGGGAAGATAGTGGAGTCACATTTTGTTTGCAATTTGTGAGATAAATTTATTGAGTTGCCAGTAGTTTTTTAATTTTTCTTCTTCTTCTTAGCACTACAGCCCCTCTCGGGCCTCCACTCCCTGCAAATAGCACCTTTAACTGTCTCGGTCCATTTGCCACAGCCTCCAATTTCGAAATCCGAGCAGCAAACTGCCTTCGTCAACTGAGTCAGATTAGCGTTTCCCCAGTTTCCTCACTGGTCTCCGGCCTTCAGTTCTCCAACGAATACCTTCTTGGGTATCCGTTGCTTGTTCATACGATTCATGTCGCCTGCCCATTGCAACTTCCACAGCCCTACAATAATTGAGACCTCCGGTTCGTCAAAAATTACATACAGTTCATAATTGCATTGAATTCGCCATTGGTCCCTATCCAGCTTCGAACCGATTATTCGCCTCAGGACCCATCGCTCAAAGGTGTTCAATATATTTGCAGATGCTTGGTTTAGGGTCCATGTTTCACAACCATTGCATAACACAGGTCTTATCACAGGTTTGTATACTTGGAGCTTTGTTTTCCTGTGCATGCAGCTAGTCCTCAAGATTGTCAAAAATGAATAAAATATTTTACTTGCAAGCTGTATTCTTCGGCGTATTTCGTCTTTTTCACTGCCCGTTTTCGTTATTTTGGCGCTCAAATACACAAATTTGCGAACATTCTCGATGCTATGATCGTCAAGTATGATATTTTGTGTATTTGAGGTATTCTTCCCAGACTTCGTCATGAGCTTTGATTTATTTTCATTGATAAGTAATCCTACTAGTTTTTCTTTGCAGTTGAGCTTTAGGAAGAGTTCTTTGACAATTGTTAATGACCGTGACAAAATGTTGTTGTCGTCCGCATAGGTTACTACTTGGCTCGACTTGTATAGTAATGTACCTTGCGTAGCGATAGGTAGCTTCCGTATGACGTACTCCAGAGCCATATTGAATAGCAATGGGGACCGGCCCATCCCCCTGTTTCAGTGCAATATTTGCGTCAAAGGCATCGGTGAGTTGGTTATTGATGCGGAATTGAGAGGTCGATGACGTCATTGTCATTTTGGTAAGACGGAGTCATTTGGCTGGGATGCCAAAACAAAGCATTACTTAGTAGAGTACGTTGCGATCAATACTGTCGTATGCTTGCTTGAAGTCAACGAAAATTTGGTATACGTCTATGTTGAACTTCCGGAATTTTTCGAGTACCTGCTTGACTGTGAACCATTGGTCCATTATCGATCAGTCTGTCTAAAACCACCTTGAAACTCCCCAATAATACTGTTGATGTATGATCCGATTTGATTTTCTAAGGTCTTTGAAAATATTTTGTACGCCGTACGAACCAATGATATGCCTTTATAATTTTCGCACTGTAGTTTGTCACCTTTTTTGTGGATAGGAAATATAATTGACTGGCTCCACTCTTTCATCATATGTTCTTGTTGCCAAATGTGCTGGATGACTTTGTGAATAGCTTTATGAACACTGCTGCCACCATGTTTGATGAGCTTTACTGGAATCTCATCGATGCGCAGCATTTGATTATTCTTTTGGGCTTTGATGATAGAACAAACTTCATTCAGAGTTGGTGGGGCCAATGGAAACTCCCCGCAGACATCTATAGGCTTCGATGTTCTGGAGCTGTGCGCAGGATTAAGGAGATTCTTGAAATATGATGCCCGTCTTTTTTCAATCTTGGTTTCATCAGCGATGATATTTCCGATGTCATCATGACAGAGCATGATTTTGGGCTGATAACCACGTTTCAGGCTTTTCACTACTTTGTATGCTTGTCTTGTGTTCTTGCTCACTAAGCGTATATCTATACCTCTCAATTGGTCGTCAAAGTACTTTCTTTACACAATCCTAATTATCTTATTCGCTACTCTTCTGAGATTTTCGTAGTGTTCTCCCTTCGCTTGGTTTTCCTACACACGTATTCTTTGTACGCCTGATTCTTTTTGTCTAACGCAATCTGGCACTCATCATTGCACCATGCATTTCTCTTGCGCCGGATTTTATGTCCGATCGTCTGTGCTGCCACGGTCCTACTAGCTGCTTTCACTACCATCTAGAGCTTGGTAATCGTCTTTAACAATGCGTCTGATAGGATGGGAGCCAGCTAGTTGTCGACGGTCCACGTGCAATTTTTCGCCACAGGCACCGTTTGAAGCTGTTTGATGTCAAAATTTTGTAGCGAGCTGGTCTTCTCCGAATATACTTATGACATACGAGTATGACATCGATTGGTTGATTTGACCAACTAATGATCTGAGTTACAATCGGCTCCTCGGTATGTACGGATGTCAAGTGTGCTCGAAGCCCAACGCTGTTGCGTCAGAGCAGGTGCATTTTCAAGATGGCCAAATAGGGCCTTTTTTCTGCAATTTTCCATCGAAACGGCCCAATAACTCGGCATAGTAGAGCCTGTGACCGTTTTTAGGTCTTTGTAAAAAATTTTTTTACAAAGACCTACTAGTTTTACGACTTGTCTGTCCGTGCGTCACAGCTCAAACTTTGTGGAAAGGTCAGAAGTGATGGTTTCTCAAAAGTTGAGGCCTTAACAAAAATTTTAAAAAATTTTAAGGGGGGTCCCCCTAATGACGAATTGGCCCTTAAACATTTTTTTTTTATCAAAGATAGTCGAGTGGGATATCGAATGAAAGGCCTTAAATAGAACTTTTAGAATCTGAAATAAAAAAATCATTTTATGAACTAGGGGGTCCAGGGGAAGGAAAAATGTACCCGAAACCTGTGCCCCCCCCCCTCCCTCCTTTCAGCCGAAAAATCTGAAAATTATCACGAACTTGGGCCTTTATGAGTACAAGGGCAACAAATACCTTAGATATCGAAATTCACTCAATTTTGTTAATAATAGTATGATTTGTAGATTTTACATTTTAACCCGTAAAATCAGATCAGATCATAATCAAGTGAGTTATACCCATTTCAATTATATGGAATTACAACAACAATAACACGTGTTTATTGTTGATATAGGGTTTTCCAATAAGAGGTGTTATTTTGATATTAAAAGAAAAATACCATATTTTAATATAAATGAGGGGATGTTTATTTTATTATGAAGAAGAAGATATGCCGTTAATAGCAAAAATTTACATCAGGCAAATATCGACTACGACACGCTTACAGGACCATATCCTCTTCATGAAATTTTCCATAACCAAATCGCAAAGTGGCTGCCCTATGTCCTCGATAGCCTCACGAATTTCATCTTTGAGATCTTGAGTCGACGCTGGGCTATTGGCCTGGGCCTTCTCTATCACGTGGCTCCAAAGGAAGAAGTCGTAAGGTGTTAAATCAGAAGAGCTATTCAAAATAACACCTCTTATTGGAAAACCCTATATATATTTAAAATTGACTTAGGCACTTTTATTTTCTTTCAATTTTCATGAAAATTTAAGGAATAGTGTTTAGCTTGAACGTGTTCAATCGGCCGAGCATTCAGAAAAATCATTTAAGCTAGATTAAAATGGCGGCTGCACTGTGCTTATAAAAGAAACTGTGCATCTTCTGTATAAATTTGACGATTTCATATCCAAGTATTGGATGAATAATTCAAGTTATCGATCCACGCTATTAGAAAACTCGTTTCTAACCCTAGGGTGTTAACAAAGACCCTCTGGTAGGAGATCTCTCCTGCTTACTCAACTTATTTCTATCTCCAGATAGTTGATCTAGATCATACCGTATGAACCCCAGAGAACGGTGACCGATAGGACTGTCTTCACCTTCTTTAGCGCACGTTCGTCTGATAAAGTCCTTGGTCTCTGGTGTGTACCAGTAGAGCCATGTTTCATCCACGGCCACAAAACGACGCAGAAACTCCTTTAAATTGAGCTTAAACTACGTCAAACACTGTTCTAAAGTGGTTTCACGGTTGCGTTTGTTGTCCAGAGTGAGCAAACGCGGCACCCATTGCGCCGACAGCTTTCTAATGTCTAGAATTTCATACAGGGTATAACCTATGAAGTTTTTTGCGATACCTGATGTTTCTGCCATCTCTCGCACTTTCAATAGGTGATTCACCAATGCGAGCTCATGGATATTTTTCATGCTATTCTTCGTGGTAGTCGTTTTAAAGCCACCTGTGCGTGGCTCATCAAAAACTGACGTTTAACCAATTTTTTAACGATCACTTTCAGAGGAACAGAGTCACCGTACACAACATACAAGCGCTCTTTAATTTTGCTGCGTGATTTCCCTTCCAAAAGCAAAAATCAAATCACCAACCGATATTTCCCTTTCTTCATTTTTCTAAAACCTGCAGATACGCCCATTCCCACACGTCGTCAAAACAAAAATGTGAGTCCGATTTGGCTGAGTTTTTGACAGTAGCCGTCTACAAGAATGTTCTAAAGGAAAGTGAAATCTCTCTTGCGATAGTGGTGGCATTAGGTGGTGAAGCTAAGTACTTATCGGACCACCCTCGTATATGTATAGTTGGAACAGCTCCTAAGCTTTATCCCGGGGTAGCTCTCATGGTTGTAAGTTTCTGTTCAGTAAAGATGACGCTGAGGTATTTGAAACTTTTGACACATTCGGTTTCTTGGTTAGATATTCTAACTGTGCTGGTGAGCTTTTTGAATGTTTTAAATTTTATCACCATCAATTTGGTTTTCGAAACGTTAATTTGTAAGTTGTTCAAATGTAATTATTCGTAAAGTGCATTGAGTTTGTCTAACCTATCGACTCTATTATTGGCTAAGATTACTAAGTCATCTACATAGGCCAGTGTGAGAATATCTACATTTTCCTTTGTTCTGAGGCCCTCAAGTCCTTCTTTTCTGATATATTCATCTACAACTGATGTGTATATGTTGAAAACGAGTGGGCTTAATGGGTCACCTTGTTACTTGTCTGTGGTGCGTCAGTCAGGTTTTTGTTATTATTGAAGTTGTCGAGGACTGGTATATTATTTGGAGTTTATTGATAATGGTTTCACTTACACCTCTGTTACTTAGTTTTTGCAAAGTAGTGAGTGGTTTACGTTGTCGAATACAATTATGTAGTATTTTGGTTTTGTCGTAGTTATATTCATTATTGTGGCTAACATAAATGTGTTATCTATGTACGTTGTGGATAGGAAATTGGCTTGGTAGTCTGGAATCACATTGTGTTCCTCTGATCGATGTATGGGTCTGGCAGAAAATATAAAATTAATAATTTAATGATCACATTTTTTTAGTGCAATTGGTTGGAAGTTAGTGGTACCTAGTTAGTTTTCTTTTTAAATATCATTAGTATTTGGGATCTTGTCATTAGTTGCAGATCTGTGCTGTTGGATGTGGAGTCATTAAGTATGTCTTGTAAGTGGAGTAGCACACTAAGTGGAAGATGTTTGATGAATTCGTGTGCTAGCCCATCTAGACCAGATGCTTTACCCAGGTTAAATGAGCTAATCGCTACTGTAATTTTTCCTGGTGAGATGTCATCGTTAAGCATTCGTACTATTAATTATGACTAGAACGGTGGCTTGAATAGGGTACATTTCATCTGAGTACCCATTCTTTTTAAGGTTTTGTACTAAAATGCAAAACCGTAATAAAATCACGACCTGTCGCCGTCTGTCCGTCCAGCCGTCTGTATGACACACCAGTTTTTCTCCAAAACTATAGAAGCTATAGCCATGAATCTTTGTGAAAATGTATGAAGTTATGGAAAGTTTTGGCGCGAAAAAATTGTTCAGAGAGATTCAAGAGGGGTCTTCCCATATAGGGTGGTGGCCCCTCAAAAAAATGCTCAGCATGGGTAGTTGAGTAGGATGTTATTGGAAAGGTTTTAATGAGATCTTTTCAAAGCAGCTCTTAAAATGACCTTCTCTGTATGAATAGGGGCAGGGGAAGGAGAAATGTACGAATTTTTTTTTAATTTTAAGAAGTTTAAAGGCACCATTTCAATTTTCGGGGAAAAATGTAAAATTTGCAAATCATAGTATAATTAACAGAGTTAAGTGAATTTTGATAGGTGAGGTATTTGTAGCCCATGGACTCATAAGGACCTACCTTCATGATATTTTCAGGATTTCTGCTCAAAGGTACACAATTGCGTGGGAAAGGGATACAAATAGTGTTCATAAATTTTGCCTCCCCCCGAATGTGGTAAAACCTTCCATTTAATACTCTACTCGGCTTCATTTAATGAACAAAAAAAAAATAGTTAAGAGCCACTTCGGTCTGAAGAGACAAATCCCTTAAAAACTTTTGAAATATTTGATAAGCCCTTAACTTTTGAAAGACCACCACTTCTAACATTTTTACAAAGTGTGTGCTTTTTAGCTGCTACAGTTTCTGAAGTAATTGCTTGTGATAAACGATTAGATGGATAGACGGACAGATGGATAGACGGACAGATGGATAAACGTACGGCCGAAAGGACAGAAAGCCAGACTGTGCGTGAAACTAGTCAGTTTTTGTAAAATTTCTTTCAGAAAGCCCTAAAAATCATGGAGGTAGATTCTATAACAAATAACTTAGAGGTTGAAAATTTTTTGAACTTTGCTAATAATAGTAGGGTTTACAATTTTTGTCAGTATGACTGTATTAGAATCATCGAATTGGATAAAATCAGCCTTATAGCTTGTTTTTTAAGAGGTGCTTACATTATATACGTTTCAATAAAATTTGCAGAAGTTATAGCTATTTGAGTTTCCTCCGATTACAGCAACTATAAATGTACGATTTTTCTACTGCATGGGTTTTCCATCGAATCAGACACTAAACTTTTAATTAGACCTTCTCCAGATTCTCAGATTAAATGCATAAAAAAAATCGTTTTCTTCTAAAGCAAGAATATATTTCTTGTGCATGTCATAAAAGTTTTTCTTGAATTAAATCATTCTACACATCCACATATTGTAGGTTAAGTACAAAACCCTTTTGATATGAGCGTAGTTCTATCAACCCAATTTGTTTAGGTATATTCACCTTTGATTTCGTCCATTGCTGGCCAGAATTCTTTTGGGCATTTAACTGTAGCTAATTATTGTTGTAATGCGATGTCCATGTCTTTTTTGGGTTAGGCTATCTCTTCAACATATTCCTTTTTAGTCAGTTATTGATGTGAAACTTCTTTACTGGCGGGTAAAAGTTTTCAAATGTAACGAAAAAGCAGAACCGTTTACACTCCAGGTGGACAGCAAAACCACATTGGCGCGACAATCTGTTTTATGTAGAAGTTTACTCATGCTGTCATGTAAATTTTCGACTAAACTATCACATTTTGCCCCAATCATTATTGGAAATTATAAGGTTTGGAAACTGACAGTGGCGGTTGCCAGGTATGCATATTTAGTGGCAGCTGATGATAACCATGCAATGGGTTGTGATGAAAAAAAAATGCGTGAGGGTCAATTAGAAGTTCACTTTGTTGCTAGAACTGATTTCGCCAATTTTAAATGATTGCAACTGGTGTGAGTACGAGTATAATCGTCGAATGCTCAGTCTTTGCCTCTAGCATCGATGTGCAAAGTATTGGAAAGGGAACGACAACTGATTGTAGATGGGTATTTGGGGATCATGAAAACCAATGTCTTGAAGTGACCATGGGCAAATTCATGCTGGTTTGGCGGCAGCCCTGCT
Organism: Odontomyia ornata; assembly: GCA_963969285.1. Lineage (NCBI taxonomy): Eukaryota > Metazoa > Arthropoda > Insecta > Diptera > Stratiomyidae > Odontomyia > Odontomyia ornata. The sequence continues at coordinate 104,455,172 of OZ017738.1, read as the reverse complement.
TAATCCGAGTGCCGACGTCGCCAATGTGTCGCGTATTAACCTTAGAAAGGTACCGTTAACTGTGTGGTGCTTATAGGTACAGATGAGTAAATTTTACTCACTCGTGGATTTTCATGTTCCATGGTGATAAGGGAGTCGTTTATTATTTATAAATATACGGTTAGTGTTTGTAAAACTTTATTATACAAATTAATAAAAACAAAAAACAAACATTTTTCAATACTAAGTACAAGTTAAAAATCTGTTAGTTCATGAATTAAGTTAAATTTGAAGAGTTAAGACATAATTTTTTTATATAAATATATTAAGATACGCAGTTTGGGCACCTTTTAACTGAATGTTCTCTGCGAATTGGTGAACCACATTTGCATATATATATATATATATATATATATATATATATATATGTATATATATATATATATATATATATATATATATATATATATATATATATATCACGATTCAAGGTTGCCTACCTGCTGATCTACCAACAAAAATATTCCTAGTGTGGGTAAAAATTACTTACAGTACCTTTTCAGGGTTAAAGTGGTGATGACGGATGGCCATTTGTAGTTATTTGGGGCCATGGACGGATGTAAGGTGGTTTGATAGCAGACGTTGTTGGCGCTAGCACCGATGCCGCGAATGTGAAATGCATCGCATTGGCGGCGACGAGTGATCGTTGGTGGATATTTGGAGACTATGGACAAATGCACGATGGTGCAACGGTAGCCATGCTTGTACTGATACCGCTTATGTGCAATGTATAGAAATGGTAGTGACGAATAGCTGTTGGTGGATATTTGGTGAGCATGAAGGCATGCAAAGCGGTTTGGCTGTAGCCATGCTTGGTCCTAGCACTAATGCCGCTAATGTTATATTGCACATTATATGACGACAACGGATGGCCATAGGTGGGTATTTGGGGATCATGGGCGGATGCATGGTAGTTCAGCGATACCCATGTTTGATTCTAGAATCGATTCCGCCGATGCACAATGTGTTAAAGTGTAATGAATAAGGAGATATGTTTACCGAGAATAGTTAGGTAAGTGTTGGGAAAACACGTAGAGGCGAGAAGTTTGTTGCCCACAATACTATTTGTAGAGATATAATATAGTCCAAATAGATTTGATAATAAAAAATTGAGAATGGATGAACAAAAGTAGCATAAAACTATAATCGTTAACGATGAAAAGTTTAGTAAGTGAGTACTATTTATAAAATACTTCAAATTTTAGAATAAGTTGAAGGTATTCTAAACTTATCTTGAATTTCATGTGCTTAGTCAAGTTAATTCACAAAAACTGCATTTATTTTCATGTTATTAACGAAACTGAATGTGAACTAATTTAAAATGAGTTGAAAGGAAAAGTAAAATATAAGATTACATCGACAAAAGGTGGGAAATTTCAGGTCATAACACGAACGTATTTTATAATGAATTAAGGTTATCATAAGGTAAATATTATTTGAAGTATATTTAATTAATTTTAAACTACGCATAGAATGTGAATTGAGGGTAACTGAATTTTGCAGTTCAGTAAGTTCCTCTTTTTTGTGGCACTACAGCCACTCTCGAGGCTTTGCTTCCTTCAAATAGTGCCTCCGACTGCTCCTGTCCATTGACCACATCCTCCGATTTTTAAATCCAAGCAGCGATGAACTGTCTTCCTCGACTGAGTCAGACCAGCGTTGACTATGTTTCCCCACTGGTCTCCACCGTTCAATTCTCCCAACGAATACATTTTTGAGTATCCGTTGCTCGCCCATACGATTCAGTTAGTTAGTAAGTCACTATTCCTAATCCTAAGCAATTGATTCTAAAGCAATTGTAAAGGAAATTCATTAAATGTTGTATTATTTAGACATGCATGGCATATTGAATTTAAAACCTTTATATCGTATTTTAGTCAGCACATCCCAATTATCACTTTGTCAGGTGCGAGTAAATACCGATACAATAATCGATAGAAAAAATTAAAAAGAAATCAACTTTATACGATTATATTAATTTTGCATGCAGATATAAAGTGGTGCTCTCTTCAAAGTTCAACTACAAAAATTTTTTAATGCGGTATTTAAGGGGGTCACCCCATGCAAGGGAGGGGCCCACGAAAAAAAAAAACCATCAAAGGTAGCCTATAAGGATATCAAATGAGAGGTCTTGATGAGAACTTTTCAGAACAGGTCTTAATTTGACACTTTTTGCTTCGAGGGACGCACAGTGAGGGGAAATACACGAAAAATTTGTGTCCCCATCCCCTCGCGACTGGACACCTATGATCCGGAAAATCAGGAAAAAATTATGGAGGCAAGTGTTCATAAGTACAACAACAACAAATACCTTAGAAGTCAAAGTTCGCTTAACTTTGTTAATAAGAACTAGTATGATACTCGAATTTCACATTTTCCCAAATAAAATCGTACAAATGCCCTTAAACTGGTCGATATTCGATATTTAAGTAGTCCTACAAAAGCTCCTTCAAATATGTAAGATTGATGAAAATCGAATGATATACACGGAAGTTATAGCCATTTGAAATTTCTCCAATTACAACAACAGTAACACACGATTTTGGTATTTTCTGGACTTTCCATGGAATCAGTCACTGCAGTTTTGATTTGATCTTCTTGAAATTTTCAAATATTGTCAATAACATACATATTTTTGAGAATTTATAATTTGAGTGATTTTTGTCGGTTTGCAACAAAATGGCGACCGTTGAAAATAGAAAAACTATTAATTTTCTTTTAAACGTGCACATTTCTTTGACATGTTTCTTGACTTTATTCGCTGCTAGTGACTGCATTTCTGCGAAATTGAGTACAAACCCTTTCTGACATGAGCGTAGGGCTGTCTATCCAACTTTTTTTGTATTGCTTGTTGCAATCTGATTAATTACTGAAGGTACAGTGCCGAATTGAGTGTTTGGCCAGGCTCTAGCAACTCATAAAAAACAATTTCCTTCCTTAAACCACCGATTTTGTTTTAGGGAACAAAAAAAGTCACAGGGTGACATATCAGGTGGATAAGGCGGCTATTGCAACACAGCGATTCCTTTAGAGACCAAATACTAGGACACACTGAGGGTGGTTCTTTAGAACCATCTTCGCGCACAACTTTTTCATCCCAAAATCGTCGGTTAAAATTTGTTTGTTTGTTTCATGGTTCATATCTAGTTCTCAGGCCAAAATTCAAACTGTCTCCCGCTTCACGCCTCGTCTTTCAGGTTTTCACGTCCCTCCTTAAAGTCTTTATGCCATCGGAACACCTGGGCACGACTAAGATCACTATCACCATGCACTTTTACAAAAGCGTATGTTTCCGAAGCTGTTTCGCCCAATCTGGCGCAAAATTTTATCGCGACGCGTTACTCTTGATTTCGTTTCTTCATTTTCGTGACGAGCATCACCAACATACGCCTACTCAATACAATGGTAAATATATCAATGGAGAGGGGAAGGATGCTGGGGAAGGGAAAGGGAATTTTAATCAGTCTCATTACTTGATTATTACACCTCGTATTGTTATTATTATTGAAATTATTATTTCACATTTTGGCTGATAACTAATGATGGATGGTTTCGATTGAGGTTGCTTTTTTCTGATTTCTCTCTTTTGAGCTGGACGTACGGTCGGAATGGGATGGAAGGTGAAATAAAGTAAAATCGAGTTTTTGGAAGTTGGTTGACGCGTTTTAAATCGCGCATTTGAAACGGTGACTGATAAACATGTATTCGGACTTAGTCTGCTCGCGGAAGACCGGCTACTGGAGTTTCTCACCGAACTAGCTAACCTGGCAGCAGCCACTTCAGAGTAGATAAAGTGTATCTGGACTTGTTGACCTAATAGGTACAGTCCATTGACACATGCCAAGACTTCACATCTAAAACGGATGGGAGGTCGGGTTGGACTTCTTTCTGTAAATCTCGAAACAAATGAACGTGAGAAAATCATCGCATATATATAACGTGTATGTTTAAGAACCCATTGAACGTGTGACTTCAGTAACTGTAAAACAAAATGGTGGCAGTTTCAATTTAGAATATTGAGTAAATCTGTCCTGTTTTTCCCCATATTCAACATTTTAAGTACAGGCCATTAATTCTTGGTGGAAGCATAAATGCTACCTGTAAAAAAATCATGGTCATATGTTTGAATTCTCGCAAGTGGCCATTTTGATGGAAAAAATCATCAGGAGTATCAGTGAATCTCATTTGGTCAAAATTTTGTTCAGAAACCATTTTGAAATTTTTTGAATTTTGTTGCAAGTATTATCGTGACTAATGTTCCCAGAAACGCTTAATTAAATGGAGTGAGTGGTGTAGGATCATCAAACTCATCAGTTAATAGTTCGAGTGGCCTGGAGTTCATCAATGTTTCTATTTGAGTTGAAACTGTAGAATAACGCTCAAATGTCAGGAGAGTGTCCTTGACTTTGCGTGAGAGGTAAATCTTTAATAGATTTCACAGAGGTTCCCATTTCCTTCTCATATGGGGAATTGCCGTTAGATTAGATATCCTGTTTACATCCTGGTCAATGGTTAATTTAGAGCTGATCTAATGCTCTAGAGTAATTGAATGAGTAGGCTCTTGACTTACTCATCATCTCCAAAGAAATTCTTTCTACAGTCTGAGAAGAGAGTTTGACAAGTGCCACGTTATGAGATGAATCTGTGGTAGGTAGCAATAGATCTTTCGGTGGTAAAATCTTCCAAAAGCTCAAAGTGGACTGTAGATGTAGCCATGCTCACGAATCTATACCTTTTGAGTCCTAGCACGTCGCTTTCATAATTTTGTGAGGACAGTGTACTCTCTATGATTTGTTGTGCTCGGACTCCATTTTGATGAGCACAGTGAACATATCGAAGGATGAATAATCTTACTGGATAGTTTCCACCAATTATTATGTCCGATAGTGGCGAGCATGAATTGTACACATCCACGGAAAATTTTCGAATGAGCTTCACTGATTGTTAGTCAATTGTGAATGGTTTGGATGGATAAAACCATAAGCTTTTTGAAATTTTTAACGAGCTGGCGATCTCAACGATTGAAAAACTGTAGAAGCTGCAATGAGCTAATGAGGTGGATTTTATGAACGAGCAACGGATACCCAGGAAGGTATTCATTGGGAGAAATGAAAGGATAGACCTGTGAGTAAGCTGGGAAGTACTAGTTGCACTGTAAGACAGTTCATCGCTGTTCAGATTTCGAAATTAAAGGACGCTTTAAATGGACCAAGACAGTTGGAGGTGCTTTTTGCAGGAAGCGACGGCCCGAAAGGGTGTGTAGTGCTACGAAGAAGGAGAAGAATGGTTCCACAAAATTGCAGGATACTTGTCCTCAGGATCCAAAAGAAAGTATCGAAGGCTACCTCTAACTCGGAGAACTTCTTAGCGTCAACGAATGTCAGGCTTTGCTTGTAGAACTCTTTAACCCTCTAGTATCATCATACGTCAATAAGCGAAGTGTGCTGCTTGTGTGGTCTTTATCCGAAATTTTCTTGTTTTTTCCTCTTCTACTTCTTCTTATTCCACTATCTTAACTTTCTGAAATCAAAACGTGATGTCAAAGCTTAAATTTAATCTGGATGTTTGCGCATCAATAATTTCTATTATTTCGGACTAGATGAGAGTACTTGGAGTCCACATCATATGGAAATTGTTGCCAAGTTCACATTATGAACATCATGTTATTTCAAGGGATTTGAAATAGTTGGTTTTTCTGTATGACATATTTGATTTAAAACCAAAATATAATTATATTATTCTGTCTAGATTGTCTGAGTTAACTGAATGCCTGGACAATCAGGGCCCAGATTAATGTGACTCTGTTGTGTTTTATTTGTGGTTATATTTATTATTTTAAAATAAATAAAAATATTTTTTAAATAAATACTATTTTTTTTCTAATGATACCAATATGATCTTTTAATAGCTTTTGTTTTAAAAAATTCTTGAAACTGTTAGCAGTAAAATACAGTTTAATAGTGAATATTCTTCCAAACTTTATCCAGCCAACATAAATTTTGATATCAATTCTCTCTTTTCACCGCAACTTCATACACAAAATTCAAAAAATCGTTTCCCATCATTTCATCTGCATAAACTGCAATTTATATGCTTACAAGTTCAACATGTACGTTAATATTTCAAAGTAGTTTTTGAAACATGCAAAGTGCCGACATTGTAGCAAATGCATTCCATTCACGTCCCCAGTCCAAAATACGTTCAATTCCCACAAATACACATAATATTCTATTCGTGGAACGATGATAATGGTAAAAAGGGATTCACAAGAACATTTCACTTATGACGGACGTACTCGCTGCACAGAGAGGGAGACCTTTGGCAAGAGAATCTTTATTGCGCGTTGTGCAATATTCAGTGCATTGAACAGTCATAAAAAGAATATTCCGCGATTGCAATCCGCAAGGAAAATACGAAAGGTGGAATTGGATCTGAAACATATTTGATAGTGATTCGCGATTGTTATGACCGCATAGAACTGCTTTCAAGTGAAGTTGCGACCATGTAAATTTAAATCAGTTTGATATTGGGAAAACGATTCTTGCTTGGGGTTGCCAGAGTTTTATTCAGTCCTTGTACATCCCAGATGATATTATATTCAGTAAAGCAGGAAAGAAGTTTTAATCTGAAGATCAGCTCAACCAAATTGTTGTCTTTTGAAGAATTACACTATAATTGTTTTACAACTTAATTTTGAATTATATTCTTGATAAAACGGCTATAAAGTGCAAAATACTTGATTTTGTCTAATTTTTCAGTGAAATGAAATACTGCGCCATAGTTGTTCTCACTACTTTGTTAGTTTTGATCTCGATTCTGCTCATTTTCCAATGTTTTAGGATCCAATAACGTGATAGTTGATAGAGTATATACGACAATGTTTTGATCTCCTTCGACGTGGAAACATTTGTCGTGATTTGTGCAATAAATTTTAGTTGAATACATTCCCTAGATGGTGCCTTAAGTATGTGTGAATAATGAAATGCCTGCTTTTCAGCATACACCGAAAGTGTTTGATTTTTTAACAGCCAACAATTTTTGGTAATATGCGCCGTAGTGGATTTATGTGGCTTTTAACACCTTGCCAACCGGAGACATATTTAAGTCACTTCAAATAATTAGGGGTTATCGGCCAGTTTATGTGATTTCAATTCACCAATGGTAATCGGTCTGTGTTGTGCGATTCGCTTGTTTGCAGTAAAAGTAACCTTTGAATTAACGTTATAATTTAAACAGTATTTATTTTTGGTTATCGATTTATCGATAATGCCCTCAGACCGGGGAGCCAAACGCGCCCCCCGGGTTGCGGATAGGGGAAGACCTTTCTCAAAAGGATCGCTGCGAATAACCAATAAGCAGCCGCGGACAATGGTCGGCAGTGAAGGGAGAGTCTCAGGACAAATACCTGAGTGTCAATGATCTTCACTGTGACATGACGGAATATATATGGCGTCATCAATTATCCATATATCCTGGCAGTAGGTAAAATGCTATGGAAACGGAAACCCAGACAGAAAACCAAATCATGCAGGAACATAAGGGGAACCAAATTACGGTGCAGGGGGTTGGATCCCCAGTACCGGCGGCAGATGGTAGTGAGCGAGCAGGCTCCCGGCCGTCTTCATCCAGCGTCTGCAATGTTATAGAAGTGGTGAGCTTGGCTTCTGTAACAGATATAATTACAAGCAAACAGGACGCTAGCACGGAGAACCCTTTCAGGCAAAAACCGCTGTTGGCAAAAACACCGATAAAACAAGCCACCGATTGCGGGGGGAGGCAGCAAACCCCAGAAACACTGTCAAAGTCAGCATCACAGGTTAAATCATCGGAGACAGACCACAGACGGACTAACGAACGAAAGAAGGCAGAGTGCGTTGTGCAACCTGGCATCATTGCGGCCTTTGGGCGCAGTAGAAGGACTATGCGCACCCTGGAGCGTCCAGTGCAAGACGTACACAATCCGGATCAAGCTGCGACACCAACAGAGGCCAGTGTAAGACTGGGGGAGGGAGAAGTTTTGCCGTTGGCCGACGCCACTTCAAACGTCACCCAAGCGATAGAAGGAAAAGCGCTAGGAAACGGGGGGCTGTAAGGGACCCGACAGGAGATCTCTGTGCTACAAATGTGGTGGAACGGGTCACAAAAGGAAGGAGTGCACGAACCAGGCAAAATGCATTCTTTGCAAGGATGCTACGCTAGCACCCGGCGACCTCAAACATGAGCCTGGGACAGGGAGATGCTGGCTTTTCAAGGAAGCCTTAACTAAAGCCAAATCGATACTATAATGATCCGTATCCTGCAGGTCAATTTGCACCGAAGCACAAACGCCCAGGACCTACTTGAGCAGTTTGCGAGGGATAAGAAAGCTGACCTCCTGTTGCTGAGCGAGCAACATCATAACAAGGACTCGCAAGCGTGGTACCCTGACAAATCTAGTACCTCGGCCATCTGGGTTCGAGACAGCGCCCGCCTTCAGGTGCAGGGCCATGGACGCGGGGATGGTTTTGTGTGGGTGCGGTGTTCAGGGATAACATATTTCAGTGTTTATCTGACGCCTAACGAGGTAGTGCGATCTTTTCGAACCAGACTCGATGCCCTGGAGGACGCTGTCTCGAACACAGAGGGTCACATGCTGGTCGGGGGAGACTTCAACGCTAGAGCCATTGAATGGGGTATGCCACAATCCGACCAAAGGGGAAAGCAAATCTTGGACATGGCGGCCAGAACAGCGCTTTTTGTCCTAAATACTGGTAACACCCCTACTTTCCGCCACTGGGGTTGCGTAGGAACCATAGCCGATGTGACACTCGCTTCGGAGTCCCTGGTACCTAGAGTACACAACTGGCGAGTACTAGAGGACTACTCGGCTAGTGATCACCAGTATATAGCGGTTGAGATTCACGACAGTGCCACTCTGCGTGCATATGCCCAAACTTCAATCCTCGGATGGAGGACTGGGAGGATGGACGTTGAGAGGTTCGCTGACGCGCTTACGGCAGGCGCACCGTTGCTGGGAGCTCCGCCAGGGAGTGGAGGGCCTACAGCCAAGGACTTGGTGAACTCAACTATGAGTACCATCATAGCTGCTTGCGAGTCTTCCATGCCCCGTCGGAGACCCCGACATGGTAAGCCTCCAGTATACTGGTGGTCAAACGAGATCGCCGAACAAAGAAGCGAGTGTCACAAACTTCGGCGAGAGGCCCAGCGGGCGCGAACGCGGGAGGAGGCAGACACTAGGCTAGCAGCATACAGGTCCGGCAGGAAATATCTTCGCAGGCTTATTAACAAGAGCAAGGCCCGATGCTGGCAAGACCTCGTGGACGATGTAAATAGGGATCCGTGGGGCCTTGGCTACAAGCTGGTCATGGGGGAACTTGGTATCCTACGGAAGCCTTGTATACATGACGCGGAAAAGATGGACGCGATAGTGCGGGGACTCTTCCCCGCCCATCCTGCCCGTGTTGACACTGTCCATGGTGAAACAGCAGTCGAGTGCCCAATCTTCACACAGCTGGAACTGGAGGAGGCAGTCCTCTCCCTGAAAGCGAGGAAGGCTCCAGGTCCAGATGGTTTTGCAGCTCGTCTATCACCATTGTCCTGACTTGCTGCTCAGTACATTCAACGCTCGCCTACGGGACGGGGTTTTCCCGGTACAATGGAAGGTGGCGAGGCTCGTGCTGGTCAGCAAGGGGAAGGGAAATCCCGAATCGCGGTCTGCATACCGCCCGTTATGCATGCTAGACACGGCTGGGAAAGTGTTAGAGAAACTCATCAAGGGAAGACTCACTGACGCGATTCGTGCTGCTGGGGACCTATCTCCTCGGCAGTACGGCTTTAGAGCAGGACGTTCTACCATTGATGCGATTGCAGAGGTGGTGAACGCGGTCCAAAAGGCAGAGGCATATAGTCGCACCAAGCGACGGATCGTCCTGTTGGTGACACTCGACGTCACGAATGCCTTCAACTCCGCTAGATGGGTGGATATTCTGGACACGCTGGAAAACTCTTTTCAAGTTCCAGAATATCTAATGCGGCTTTTAAGGAACTACCTAAAGGACCGAAGCCTGCTCTACGACACGACCCAGGGCCAACGAAGGATGGAAATTACATCAGGTGTTGCCCAGGGATCCATCCTTGGTCCGAATCTGTGAAACGTGTCTTACGACGGGCTACTGAGACTTGAGATGCCAGATGAGAGATGTTGCGGCTCTGGTCGCCGGACGCACCGTTGAACAAGCGCAACTTAGGCTAGGCTTGCTAATGTGCCGAGTGAGAGACTGGATGACTGCTCGCGGGCTCAGTTTAGCACTGGAGAAAACTGAAGTGGTCATCTTGACAAAAAAGAGAATCCCTAGAGTAAGGATGATCAGTATTGGAGATATACAAATCGAATCGAAGCCAGCGGTGAAGTACTTGGGGCTACTGATCGACTCGAAGATGAGTTTCTCTGAGCAAATCAGGGCAACGGCTGAGAAGGCTGCTTCGGGAATATCGGCCCTGAGTCGACTTATGGCCACCGTAGGGGGACCCAGCCCATCAAGAAGACGCCTCTTGATGAGTGCTGTAGGGTCAGTGCTACTGTACGGAGCAGAGGTATGGGGCGACGCTCTCAGCAAGGAGGTATACCGAAAACGATTGGCACAGGTACAGAGAAGAGGAGCACTGAGAATTGCATCTTCGTATCCAACAATCTCTGACTCGGCCGTGAGAGTCATTGCAGGCGTGATACCTGTCGCCCTCCTTGCTAGAGTACGCCGCGCTATTTACCTGCGCCGAAACGAGGATGCGAGGGAGATGGTTGTCCGCGAGGAGAGACAACGCTCGCTCAACGATTGGCAGCAGTCTTGGAGGCATAGCACGAAGGGAAGGTGGACTGCGCGCCTCATCCCGGATGTGAGACCGTGGCTAAATCGAAGGCATGGTGAGACTGACTTCTATCTGACCCAGCTTTTGAGCGGGCACGGGTGTTTTCAGTCTTACCTGCACAAGATCGGTAAGTCACGGTCTCCCGATTGTCGGTTTTGCCCAGGAGAGGAGGACAATGCCTGTCACACATTTTTTGCGTGTACCAAATGGGCCAGGCTGCGAAGGGGACTCTACAGGGAGACGGGAGAGCTCACTCCGGATAATATAGTTGCGGTGATGCTCGAATCGGTTAACAAATGGAACCAGGTGGCACATTATGCTCGGGCAGTCCTAAAAGATAAAAGGGACTCGCAGCAGCCGGAAGTGCTGGGGCTGGGATCGCTCTTCTGGCATTTCCTCTTCCTCTCTCCCCTCCCGCTAGGAAAGGGACTCCCCAGCTTGAAGGCGCCCCACGGCGTAACAAAACGAGACCTGGCCCGAAGTAATGTGTCAAACGGTTCCAGGCTGGGTTCTCAGATTGAGAGGGGAGGTGTTTAGTGGGTAGTCCAAGGGTATCCTCCATGGGAGTCCCACACTGCCAGACTCGGTGGGCGTAAATTGCGTTCACCTCCCTACCAGAAAAAAAAACCCGTATTTATTATGACATACAATTACAAACTTAATAAGAAGGAGCATTTTGCTGGACATTTCAAATCGGAGTGATCGCTGTCAAACTTCGTTTGTTCTCCTCATATCATTTCTTTACTAGAGGTACAGTGTCACTCAGAAGGTAGCGATTGCTGTGCTGCAGTTATTCTCTACTGAGTGACGTTGGCGACTATTGATGACAACCGATGAAGGGCGTCAAAGTTACAGCAACCAAACATTCAATGCGCTATGGAAAAATGCCATTTCGATAAATGGGAGCAATTCCTAGCTGGCGGGTGTGTTCTTAACGCTGATGGTGGAGCATTGAATGGCGACAAGGTAGGTATCCGGCTCGACGGTGAGGCGCCAAGAATTTTGGGTTGTATATAAAGAGCGGATGCTGCTTTAACTATTAATGATACTGGCTGCACTTCAGGTACGCTTCAGTGTCGATAGGTGGCACCACACGTACTTGACCCAATAGTAGGGCGGTTTGTGAATGAGGATACAAACTAGAAACTGAAGATGGCATGACCACTGGTGCCGCTTGGGTTAGAGAGCCTGATCTTGATGGTAGATTCGTTTCTGGGAGCACCAAGATCAACGGTGAAATATCGTGAGTAGCTGGTGATAGAGCGCGGGCTTCAAGCATGTGGGGTCTTCATTCAGTGTTGTCTTCGATGAATGCAGGTTTGAATCATTCTGTAGATACACTGACCACTCTTCCGTAGATATCGATTGCGAAGAGTACATTGGAGGTACGATTGTTCACCTTGTGGGGGCCGGAGTAAGGCTGCGTGAGAGGTCTTTTCACTGCATCGTTTCTTAGAAAAATATGCGAATACGTATTTTGGTTTTTGTTGACGAGTGCCGCACTGTGATTACGATGGGATGGTGGCATCAAAAGGAGGTACTTCATTGTGAAACGAAGCTATGTAAGGAACGCATTTGGGTCCGCTTTAGCTTGGGCAGGGGCCACAAGTTCTCCGGGAAATGTAAGCATCGTTCCATTCAACGTTTCCGTAGGCCCAAGAGGACGGTGGGAAGCACAGTAGGCCAATTTGTATTTTGTTCATGGCACATAATTGCAGATTTGAGGGTGCAATGCCAGTGAGTAGCCACATCATTAGATGTGGGATGATAGTGTTATGATCTACTTGCTTCGCATGCTAAATACGCTGTGAATGATTTAAATAGCGCCAACTTAAACTGCATGCCTTGGTTGTCGTGATAGTATATGGAGCTCCAAAATGAGCCACCCAGTTATTAAAAAATGTCTGAGCCAACGAATACACCGGTTTGTCTGCCAACAGAACAGCTTTGAGCCACTTTGAAAGCGGTTAACCATCATGAAAGGAATCGATAGCCCCACAATGTTAAGATGCAAGGGCTGAAATTGTTGCTCTGGGATCGGGAAAGATTTAATTGGATTTCTCTGATGTTGGCTCGCTTTTGAACTCGCTCGCTCTTGTCATGTTGATTCAGACAAATTTTACTTGCGATGGCTCTTAGGGCTGTACGGAGACAGCCTGCGAACAGCATTCTGAAGCAAATCTACAGAGAGAACCAAAAATGGGTACCAAGTTCGATTAACTTTAAAAAATCTAGATAGCCAATATTCACTAGGTTGTTGCAAGGTAAATGCAATAGCAAGTTTACTCCATCTAAAAAGACGTTTTACTTGAAATAAAAAATTTCGCGAAGAATATTCGGTAGTAATTCAGGAATACGTAGATTTATGCCATATAAAGGAAGCTCTTCATTGTAAGGAAGTGACCTATGACAACGGAAGAAGAATCAGTGCAGCCAATTTTTTGCCACATCACGCTTTACTTTGAGAGAATACGTCAACGAAATTGCGAGTTGTGTTTAACGCCTCACAAAAAATATGCTCCAGCTTGTCCTTCATGGATACGTTACTAACTGGACCGACGATCTATAATTGAGTAGCACGACATCATTTAACATCAATAGTAGATTAAAGCATTTTGCAATGATGACTGACATTACGAAAATGTACTGGCAGGGGAATATGCATCCTAAAGGTGCGAATTATCAGAAAATTGCTTAGAGACCAAAATCAGATGAACCAATCAAAGATTATTGCCTGAGTACTGTAACTTTCGGAATAACTTCTGCCCCATTTTTCGTAATACGTACTTTACATCCATTGGCAATGGACGAAATGGAAAAATGTTCTGCCACAAGTAAGTCGGTATTAAAGGAACTTTATGTGGATCATTTATTGTCAAGGGACAGAACTTGCACAAAAACTTGAATAAAAGATTAAGTTTATCGAACTTTTGAAATCGAGTGGCTTTCAAACTAAGGGAACGGATAGCAAAGTATAAGAGAATACTACAAGATCTCCCAGCTAGAAATATCGAGATAAAAGATTTTATCAATTTTGGGTTAGATAACGGACATAAGTTGCTGGAAGTTACATAGTTCTCTCTGAAGAACTATTTTACGTATCAATTGGAAAAAATGGGAACAATCAACAACATATACAAAACGCTCGATTCTGTAAGCATCTGTCATGATAATAGCAAAATTCTACCTCAAACCCTATGGTTATTTGGATAAGCTTAGGTTCAATCTATACCAAATCCAACAAACATAGAATATTTCAATCTCTTGGAACAATTACATAATATTGAAGGCATTAAAACCTCAAGAAGGATAACATACTAACAAGATCCAGGAGTATCACTCCATGAGTTCTGAGATGCCTCTTGACGAGTAAACACAGCAGAAATTTATCTAGTGGTGCAGTCAGGGTCATCGATCAACAGTCATCTATTAACATCCAAGAGGAAAATTGCACCAGTGAAACCAATTAGCATCTCTCATCGATTTAGAACTATGCGATGCAGTCTTGCTATTAGTATTACTGAAAGAAGTAACAAGGTCATTCAAATTCGAGAAAATACTCCCCTGGTTGGGTGTTAGTTCCAAAGTTATCCCAGCATGGTCGAAAGGGCATCCGACTCGAAGGACGGCCTTGATGAGCAATAAAGCAGCTCACATTTCATAAAATACTAATAATATCCCGTGATTATACGTCCCTTTCAAATGTAATTTAGCGTTAAGGGGAGTCAAATACAAGAACTTAGTCAAAAAGCAACGTTTGATAGAGTAAAGCAAGCTAGCTAGTTAAAAGTAGAGATTAATGGCCTAAAATCAAAGAAATCCAATCAATTGAGGAGAAACAAATGATTAATTTTAGATTGTATGCAGAAAATTTTTTGACGGACTATTGGAAAAATATTCAGCATTGACAAAATTAATAAGGGTCATGGCATATTGCTTTCGTTTTATCAAATCAAAAGCGAATCAGATAGGCAGTTTTACATACTTGACTAGCGGCAAATTAAGGCAGTCTTTTGAATTCCAGCTCAAGCATGCTCAGCGAACTGAGTGCACCTAAGAAATACTGCACCTTATGAAATTAGAACTCGTTCGGAATAAAAGTAAACTAGCTAGCTTGAATCCGTTCCTGGACACCAAAGGAATAATGCATGTTGAAGGATGCTTGAAATACGCCCAGTTACCTTTCGATGAAAAATACCCAATGGACTTGCCACAAAATGAAAAGTTCACCGATCTAATACTACATCAGAGTCATCAGTCACCTCCACATGGACAAACACAGGTAATGCTGAATACGCTCAGAAGCAAGTCCCAGCTAATAGATGGCCGGAATTGCATCAGACGATTTAGACACAGTTGTGTCTATTGTTTTCATGCCAAAACAATCAGGCTGACAGAACTGATGAAAGATGTACAAGAAGCTCGAGTGACTATATCCCATGTGTCCCCCCCAGGTGTTAATTTTTGCTGACTCTTTGTTATAAAGGACAGGCAAGAAAGAGAAAGCAATGCAGCAAAAAGATACGTGGCTAAATTTATTTGCATGACAGTAAAAACCATACATATTGAAGTCATAAATGATCTGTCTACACCGACTTTCTTTGCAGCATTAAGAAGGATTATGGGTCGACAATGCTACAGCACGCACTTGAAATCCGACTGCGGCTCTAATTTCATTGTTGTTGCTGCTGAGCTGAAGAAGATGGCGGAAATCAGTGCGAGTGTGGCCGAAGCTCTGGAACTAGATAGAGTAACGTGGCATTTCAATCTTACAGCTCCATCTCATTTCGGAGGGGTTTGGGAAGCTGGAGTAAAGTCTATAAAATCGTATTTACGTCAAATGTTAAGCAACGCTACGTTACGACATGAAGAATGAACCGCAGTATTAGTCCAAATAGAAGGTTGCCTTAATTCTCGTCTATTGGATGCCTTTTTTTATGTCAAACACAAGGAACCGATTGGCAGCGCAGCACTAACTCCTGCTCATATCTTTATCGGTAAAACGATGATAGCTCCACTGGATATAGCATTAGAAGTAGTCAACATTAACCACCTCAACAGATGGGAACTGACACAGAATGTCACCCAAGATTTCTAGGAATGGTGGCAAATGGATTGTTTAAGCCATCGACAACGCCGCCAAAAAGTGGTTTAAAATGGGAAACAATGCCAAAGTAGGTGACTAATGCAAACTAAAGGATGAAAGCACTCCATTCTACCGATGGCCTCTAGCGAGGATCATCCAGATCCGCCCAAGACATGGTATGGTAGTACGAGTCGTAACAGTGTTTTCAAAAGGCAAACTCTACAAAAGATCAGTCACGAAAATTACAATGTTGCCCGCTCAAACCAGGGCAAAGTAATCCATATAATCTCATGTATCATTAATGCTATTCTCCCTACTTTAATTGTTAACAACGCTACTCTCCTGACATATAACTTTCCCAACTACCTTACACGATTGTACCATAGAACATAAAACTCGCTAGTCTAGAGATAGACCTCTGTTTTAGGGTATTGTGAAAAATTATTTACTATACCCTACTGAAATTGCGACAAGTCTGTCCCTCTGTCCGTGCATTGGATGGATGCATGGACAGATGGACAGACTGATTGGGATGGACGATCCATCCGTATGTCACAGCAAAATATCTCGCAAATCACATAAGCTAGAGTAATGAAATGGGCGTAGTTTTGAATTGGAGCACTTTCAAAAGTTGCGTTACAAAAAAAATGTATATTCTAATGTGTCTAAGAGGGGTCTCTCCAGGTAGGAGATGATCCTTGAACAACAGTTTTTACCAGAAGAAGCCAGTATGTGCACCAACCAAAAGGTCTCAATGAAGGCCTTTTTTGTATTTTTGCAACTTCAACTTTTAGTTAGTTGTATGTCATGATTTTGTGCTCCGTCGTAATCTAATCTTATAATCTCTATTAACCAAACTAAACTTTTTAAATGTAATTACCGGTTGTGCTGTACGTTTCGGACAATCTGTGTGCTCATTTCTTACTCTGCATAGTACGTTTTGAAGTGCTAAAACATTGAACCATTTTTCACCTCCATTGTTTCCTTAATTTATTTATTTATTTAGAAAATCCTATTCACAGATTCACTTGATCAAATTACAAAATAGGCGAAAATTAGGAAAATAAAAAAACAAAATTAAAAATAAAGGCAACGTTAACCAATAATATTGAAAGCATTCCGTACTGTTGATTTAAAAATTCGCAAAGAGCGCGGTGGAGGACCAAGCTGAAGATTATTGTAGGCTCTTATAGATCGCACCAAAGGCGAGTACAGATACGTGTCGGTTTTTGCAAATGGAAAGCTAAAGTGATCGGTTGATCGTGTCCTCAATGGCGCACGTGCATGTAATGCATTGCATAGGTCCGATGCTAAGAGGCCTCTGGAGAGCTTAAAAAGGAAGCATAAATCTAAAAATTGTCTTCTAATGTAGAGAGGTGGGATATGAAGGAAATTTAGACGTTCACTGTAGGAGCGATACGAAAGGTTATATTTATATAAGAGAGTGCGTGTGAACTTGAGCTGGATTGATTCGACAGCTTCCGATCGATAAATGAAACGGGGTGACCATACTTGACAGGTATACTCGAGAATGGAGCAAACCAACAGGATGAAAAGGCGAACACAGGTATGAATACTGAATGTTCTATGAGAGCATCGTAGTACAAAACCAGCGATTCGCAATGCTCTAGAGGTTATGTCAGCTATATGTACATCAAATTTTAAATGTGTATCCAGTATAACACCTAGGTCTTTATAATGATCCACCGTAGATAGCAGTGATCCGTTAATTGAATACGCATTGGCAAGAGGCGTACGCTTATTGGTGAAACACATATGCAGACATTTGGACACGTTGAGAGTAAGGCGATTCATAGAGCACCATCGAAAGAGGAAGTCTAAGTCAGATTGAAGGTCGCTACAGTCCATTTGTGAATAGACGACTTTAAAGATTTTTAAATCATCTGCGTAGAGCAGACAATCTGATGTCAACACAGTTGGTAGATCATTTATGAAAACATTAAATAGAAGAGGGCTGAGGATTGAACCTTGAGGTACTCCAGAAGTAGGAGAGAAAACGTACGAAGAGCAACCACACCAAGTAACCGATGAAGAACGATTTGTCAGAAAGGAGGATAGCCATGTAAGAAGAGGGCCAGAGAGGCCAAAGTGGATGGCGTTTGCTTCAACAAATTTGATCAGGAATTGTTCAATTGTCTTAGAATCACTTAATTGTGCGCCCTAAGATAGGTAACCGTACAAAATTTGCAATTTTTTTAAATGATAATTCATTGATAAGCCCGAATGCAGGCAACTGTCTTCAGGCTTATCAATAAATATCGTTCAACCCTACGAGTCATTAAGACTGAAATATTTCGCGAATTCTTGAAAAATAATAGTAATCAATTAATTTAAAATTCAATAATTAATTGAATTGAATCATTTAAAATTAAATAAAGTCAATAATTATAATTAAATAAAGACAATAAGTGGAAAATAATTAAAGTCATTAATCAAGTCATTGTAAATTGTACACTAGAAATTTCCATTATGTCGTGCAATGCCGTTAAATGCATTGATCAAAGCAATAAAACTACTATGGTCCTTCGCTTCAGATTTTGCGAGCTTTCGTACCATTCGGCATATATTAACCTTAAAGCTCCTGCAGCCGACCTGATTAAAAAGGCTGGCACTGCAATCCCTGTAGGAAGTATTTTTGTCAGCATAAGTTTGTAGTCTGCAATAACCTGAAAAAACAATCAGATCGCTAGTGGAAGAGCTTAAGCAGCTTCAAACTAAGTACTCGAATGCATGTCAGGAATTTGAGACCTCGTTAAGATCTACAGAGGACACGTCACCCAAAACTCTGGGTTCAGTGAATATCACTGATATAAATAACCAGACGCAACTGCTTACGCCGACAGCACAGCAGGAATGTATTCGCGATTCAAGTACGCCTGTATAAAGAATTTCATCCTAACTCGAAGTCAATGGCTGGAAAAGTTATCGGCTCTTAAAATCCCAAATCATGCTGCTGTTTCTAGGACTACTCCGTTGCGTTCAAGTTCTCCTGTGGCATCAGCAGCAACATAGCACATTGCTGGTGATGGATTACCTGTGACACGTGACAGCTCTTCGGGACCCTTATGAATCAATCGGCAGGAGATCCCTAAAACCAAAAATAAACCTTCGCCTAGTCCTCCACCCTAATCTGGCGTTGACATAACGACTGTGACTACTCTGGTTTTGCATGACGAAATTACACCTCTCGACACCATTTCCAGTTCAAAGGAGATTTTTATTTTGAGCCCAAGCTACGATACAACCGCGGAATACCTAAAAAATTTGGTCCAGCTGTTAAAGTTACTAGTTGCCAACAAATTGACAAAGGATAATCTGGAGGACAGAGTGGTAGTTTTTTCCAAGCTTACAGTGCTCTAAAATTTTAATGCTATGTTGAGTCCTGAAGCTTAGCTGCCTGCAGTACTTGCTAAACTATTTAAGTCAAGAAGAAGGAAGTCCTTTCGTGAACCGAGAAGACCGCAACCAACGAACTAGCATAACATTTCGTAACTGTTACTTAGCTTCTAATGTTTCGGTACGTTATCCAAATGTAAGAGGGTTAATGACCAAGCCAAATAATTGGATTGTGTTTAATCTCTTAAATGAAATTTTAAATAAATAAATAAATAATTAAAACCGCTCTTAAACTAGAAGAATTTACATGAAGCAGTGCAGGGTGGGGGCAAATGTATTGTTAGATGTCAACACAATTCTGCGAACAACTGTCGAAATCGTTGTCGCAACTATTAATAACATAACAAAGTAAACAAGTGACGTCACTGCGTGTATTCAGAATTTCTCGAATATCGCAGGTAGTTCTCGTTAGAACTTTCATGAATATACGAGAAATGGATTGAATGACTAGCGGCCCTATATAAAGCCGAGCTGAATGAGTGGGGGATATGGTAAAAATGCGATAAGACTAGAGCGCGAATTAAAGTGAGATTTGTAAAATACTGAAATTAAGTATTGTGCATTTTGAGTAAATAAACTCTTTAAGCTTAATTTAAAAGACAGTGCGTTTTCACTTTTCCAGGACATTTGACTTATTGGCCGTGAACCGCAACACGCAACAGTGGTGTCAGAAGTGGGATAGAAAATTTTGAAAGTGAAAACGTTTAACATTTTTAAAGTGCAAAATAGTGAATTCAAAGTGGAAACTATTTTTAAAAAATCCGAAATAATAAGAATTACACGAAGCTTGCATTTAAAAATTAATGAATTGACTACGTTGGAGCTTAAGGAAGAGCTAAAATAGCAAAATCTGATTACACAAGGTACAAAGGCCACACTGATTGCACGTTTGCGTGACGCGATTGAATTAAAAGGCGTGTATCTGAATTCGGCTGAGCCCTCAGATGCGGAAAAAGGCGCAGAAGTGAAAAAACAGAAACACTAAAATCAAAGGAACCAGAAAATCCACTGATGCAAATGTTAATGCTGATATAGCAAGAGCAGTGACAACAGACAATGAACAATCAGCAAAGTTAAATGAGCAATCATCAAAGCTAGACCATAAACTGGACCAACAAGCATTCAAAATCAAGGCAGACATCACACAGAAGCTGGAAGAGCAATCAGTGAAGTAAAACCAACAGGCAATCAAAATCAAGACAAATTTGCAAAATCAGTCAACTGATTTGAAGGTAGATTTGCAAAAACAGTGAACCCAAATAAAAGCAGAGCTGGGTGGTCTGAACAATCAAATAAAATACGTCGAGGAAATCGTTGTTCAGGTCGAAAAGAGAATCAACTATGAGATGGATAAATTGAGGAAGGGATTGGAAGCAGAGAAGGTAGTAGCAACAACCTCATAAGTCTCGCTTATAACCGCAGCGCAAAGCACATCCAGAAATGTAAAAGCACCAATATTTGGCGGGCAAACGGTCTAGGGTATTTAAAAAACCTAGTTTGAAGCCGCCGCTAGGACGAATCACTGGAAAGAGCAGAAATTATCCTGCATTAATTCTTGCTTTAAGAGGCCCAGCTTCTGAGATTTTGCAGACTATCTCCGATGAGTTGCACTCAAACTCAGCTGCTGTAATGAATGCGCTTGGCACGCGCTATGGAGACGATCATGTGAAGCAGTTTTATTGCTCACAGCTGCGGCATCAGTCTGGCAAAACCGTACAGCAGCAAGCCAGAGACATTGAGCGACTAGCACTTTTGGCTTACCCAGCTTATGACCCGGAACATCGAGATGACGCAGCAACAGAAGCATTTATCAGCGCATGAAAGAACCAGAAATTGCTATAAGGTGTGCATTTAGCTCAAAAGCAAACGGTTAAGGACGCATTGGCTTATAGTCTAAACTCTCAGGCAGCGAAAAATAATTCGTACCACTACCCAGGTTCACGAGGTAGTGACAAACGAGTGCAGGTGTGAGCGCGTGGGAATTGAGCAAGAGCTCCTGTAAAATGATACACCTAGATGCTGGAATTGCGGAGAGAAAGGGCTTTTGCAAAGACACTGCAAGAAGCAAAGAAAACTGAGCTATTGTCCAGAATGTGCAGCTAGGAGAAGATCCAGACCTAGTCAGTTGTCCAGAAATGACACACTTCAAACTGAGGGGTCGGGAAACATGTAAGAGCCAACTTCGCGGTGCAGAGGTTGGCTCAACTAAGCACAACCATCACCGTGTCAAGACTTATCGTGGAGAAATGAACTCGTGCCTTCCGGGTCAAGTTGGTGGAGAACATTGTATCATAACAGTCGACACTGGTGCAACTTGATCGATTAACCAACCAGACCTAGTGAGACAACAACTACTTCCTAAGGCCAGGATTTTTTCACTACGGATACCTACGGGAAAAACTGCACCTGTCCTTGGAGAGGTCAACCTCCAGATACTTTGAGGAGACCTTACGTTCCAACATAAATTTCTGGTCACTAACACAATGGATGACTGCATTCTTGGCATGGATTTTCTGCGACCACATGGAATCACGTTGGATTCGGGCAAACGGGTATTGAAATGGCAGAATGTTGAAGTATTGATGGAGGATCCCAGTGAATCCCAAAGCTGAATGTAGTAGTATGTGTTGACATTGATGTTCCCAAATCTTCCGAGAACATTGTATGGGCCAAGCTTCATGGTGATTCTGAGGACCACTGATCTTATCTGAAAGAGCCAATGAAGACGTAGGCATTGCGCAGTTTGATTGTAGGACAAAGTCTTGTAAGATCTATAAGGAATGACACCGCAACTCAACCATAAGTATCAAAGCGGGAGAAGTCATCGGCAGCTGCTAGCTCGTTTTCACCATCACCTCTTTGGACACTACTCACCAACATCATTAGGAAAGGAGGCAAGACACAGAAAATTCCAGAAATTTACGTCTGAAATACACCGAGACGTCTTCCTATAGCCAGACAAGGAGAAGTGAGCGCATTGATCTCGGATATGGAAAAACAAGGTGCTATTGAGCCTTCTGTCAGTCCATGGGCTGTGCCAGTGGTTTTAGTAAAGAAAAAGAATGGCAGCACTCGTTTTTGACGTCACTAAAAAAGATAGTTACCCTCTTCCACGCATCGACGACATCATGGACACTTTAGCTGATGCAAAGTGGTTTTCTGCACTTGATCTCAAGAGTGGTTGCTTGCAGGAAGAAATCGACCAGTAGGCCCGAAGAAGACCGCATTTTCTGCTGGGACCGGATTGTGGTAATTTGTGGTGACGCCATGCAATGCTTGCAATGCTCAAGCCACCTTCGAGTGCCTAATGGAGTACGTGCTACGAAGCCTTAACTGGAAGACCTATTTGGTGTACCTTGATGATATAATTGTTATCGGGAGAACGTTGGAAGAGCATGTGCGGAACTTAGAAGAGGCGTTCTCCCGATTGTGGTTAGCAAATCTGAAACTTAGTCGTGACAAGGTTACCCTTTCCGCAGCTGAAATAAAATACATGGGACACGTCGTATCAACAGAAGCTGTCCAAATAGACCTTGAGAAAGTTGAAGCCGTAAAAAGCTGGCCAACACCAAATAACAAGCAGCAACTACGAAGTTTTCTAGGTCTGGTGACCTACTATCGAAGATTCGTCAAAGATTTTGCCAAAATAGCTAAGTATTTCCATCAGCTTACCTGGAAAAATCTGGAACGGACAATGCCAGGTAGCCTTTGAGACCTTGAAGGAGAAGCTGTATGAATCACCTCTGCTGGCATATCCAAAACCCCTGGAACATGTTTGTAGTTGACACCGATGCAAGGAATGGCGGGATTGGCGCTGAACTCTCCCAGCAGATCGATGGCGTAGAAAGAGCCGTCTCGTATTAAAGTCGAGTTCTCTGAAAAATTAAGGGGAACTACTGCGTGACCAGGCTATAATAGAGGCCACCAAGTAGTTCCACAAGTACTTTTATCGCCATGCATCGCTTAGATTGCTGCTTAATTTCAAAAACCCCGAAAGACAAGTTGCAAGATGGCCTTAAGATTGCAGTCATACTACTAACTTGTTCATCGGAAAGGGGCAGTTCATGGAAATGCTGACACCCTATCTCATCGTGCATGTCCAGCTAAATGCAAGCATTACCGACAGATTGTGGAAAAGGAGCCGAGTGTTGATTTGCTAGTGATAATGAAAGGATTGCTGTTGACATTGCAGGACACTTTCTTGAATCTGAATGGGGAAATCGATACACACTGGTTGTGGCCGATTATTTCAGCAAGTGGTCCAAGGTCTACCCCATTCCCAACCAGGAAGCAACTACTGTAGCTGAACAGCTAGTGTTAAATTGGTCAATACATATAGCGTACCTTGTGAATTAAATTCGGATCAAGGCCGAAACTTTGGACTACTAGTTTTTGGCGAAATGTGTGGGCTACTGGGAATACGGAAAACTGGGACAACACCACTGCATCCCCGATCCGATGGAATGGTCGAACGTTTCAACGGCACACTCAATAAACTGGGGACCCGCACATACCATTATTCGTGATGACGTACAAAGCTGCCGAACATGCACTGACGGGCAAAATCCAAGCCAAAGTCATCTTTGGCATGACTATTTGTCTGCCGGAACATCCTCTGAGAAACTCCCAACGATCTCGGAGTACGCAAGTGAGCTTAGGCAAGTGTTGATCCAGATACATCGGACATTACGAAAACACCTCGAATCGGCTACTGACCGTATGTAGACCCGGTTTTGATCTGAAGGCAAATTCTACTGGCTAATAGCAACATGACTTGGTGTGGCTATATAACCCATAACGGTGGAAGGGTAGGCCTCCGTAGTTGCAGCATAATTCGGATGGACCATAATGAGTTACAAGGCGAATAAATGACGTCGTATATCACATACAGGAACACCGTAAGCTGAGAGCCAAAATGAAAATCGTTCAGCTGGACCGTCTTGCCCCATATTACATCCAGGGAGACTTAACTACAACTGGCGGCACGTCATTTCGGTGGTGAAAATAACTGAGGTGGGGGCAGTGTTACATGTCCACACAATTTTGTAAACTACTGTCGCAATCGTTGTCGCAACTATTATTAACATCAAGATCAACATTGATTGAAAAGAAGCAACCAAGGAAAGTAAACAAGTGATGTGTGTATTCAGAATTTCTTCATGTATTCAGAATATCTCGAATACCCCAGGTAGTTCTCGTCAGAACATTCGCCAATATACGAGAGAGGGATTGAAAGACTAAAGACCCTATATAATGCCGAGCTGAATGAATGAGGGATATAGTAACACTTGGATAAGACTAGAGCGCGAATTAAAGTGCGATTTGTAAAAGACAAATTAAGTATTGTTCATGCTTAGTAAATAAACTCTTTCAGATTAATTTAAAAGACAACGCGTTTTCCCGGGACATTAAACTTATCGGCTGCCAAACGTAACACGTGACAGTACGAACAAGATGAAGTAGCAGGAGAGTGCTCCTGCTAGAAGGGTATTGTTAAACAATTAGGAAATCAAACAATATATTCTGCATATCAAAACTTGACTTACATACAGATCCCATCAATTGAGTTCGAAGAATTATTATGGTTATTATATTTTTATATTTGCCGCCATTTTGTTTAAAGTGCTCTGATCCCGTCGTTTAATTAGTCATGATAAGCCATTAATATTACAAACCATTTCTAAAAATTTTATCAAAACTCCTACATATTTCTAGTGTCTAGGTCCGTTGCAAATGTTTATCTCCCTAGTATTACGTGCTAATGTTGTTGCAATTGTGAAATATTCAATCGGCTATAACTTAGTTGTTTAAAGTTCGATTATTGTGAAATTTTCAGAACACATACAATTGCTTTCAGAAAACTTAAATGGTCGTTTTTGGGAAACTTAAGGGCTCCGTTTCGGTTTTATTGGCAAAAATGTAATATTTTTAAAATGTACTATTATTATTTATAAAATGTACTATTATTAACAAAGTTGATTGAATTCTAAGGTATTTGTTGCCCTTTTACTCTTAAAGTCTCACCTCTGTGATTTTTTTCAGATTTTTCGGGTCATTTTAAGACCTGTTTTGAAAAGTTTTCATCAAGACCTTTCATTTGATACCCATATTGCCTAAATGCGATGTAACTTTTTGCTTCGGGGGCCACCTTACAAATTTTTTTTTGTAATGAAACTTTGAAGAGGGCATCACTTTATACCTACTTACAAAATCTTGTGTTTCTAACTTATGTAGTTTGCGAGAAAAAGTGGTGTGACGCACGAAAGGACGGACAGACAGACAGACAGACATGACGCAAATTTAGTAGGGTACTGTAAAATGATTTAACAATGCCCTAAAAATTGGTGTTCCCCCTATCATGATTGGACATCTTTAGATAGAAAAATCTGAAAAAAATCAGGAAAGGAGGCCTTTATGAGTACAAAGACATCAAATACCTCAAAAGTGTAACAGTACCTTTTGGTTATTTTACGTTTTCACTTGTAAAATCAAAAGGTGACCCTTAAATTTGCAAAAAATTATATCTGAGTTGTTTAAAATGAAATGCATGTTTTCTTAAAATTTTATGAAAATCGAGTTATAAACAGTGATGGTATAGACTATTGAAAATTTATCAATTAGAACAATAATTACACGTAAAACTGTTTGAATACACATCGCAAAGGATCCAAACACTACAGCTGTGTAAAGATTTTGATGAAAATTTTACAAATGTTTTGTGACATTGATATGCAATGATGACTACTCAAAGAGATCAGTCCACTGAAAATAAAATAGCGGCAAATTAAAATACATAATAACATGTTTATAACTTTGGCGAATTCAATTCGAAGAATATATGTATGAGTCAAGTTTTGATAATTAAAAGACGTCATTTGATTTTTGAACTATTTCACAATAGCCGGAGCACTTTGTTGCTACTTTTGCTTGTTCCCAATTAATTGGGGGACCCAGCCCGTCAAAAAGACGGCTCTTGATGAGTACTGTAGGGTCAGTGCTACTGTACGGAGCAGAAGTATGGGGTGACGCTCTCAGTGAGGAGGTATACCAAAAATGTTTGGCACAAGTACAGAGAAGAGGACCACTGACGATTGCATCTTCGTATCCAACAGTCTCTGATTCAGCGGTGTGAGTTGTTGCAGGCATGATACCTGTCGCCCTCTTTGCTAGAGAGCGCCTCGCTATTAACCTGCGCCCAAACGAGCATGCGAGGGAGATGGTTGTCCGCGAGGAAAGACAGTGCTCACCCAACGATTGGCAGTAGTCTTTTCGATGAATTGCATGAAGAGAAAGTGGATTGCGTGTCCCTTCTCAGATGCGAGACCGCGGCTAAATTGAAGGCATGGGGAAACTGACTTCGATCTGCCCCAGCTTTTGAGTGAGCATGGATGTTTTTATTCTTACCTGTACAAGATTGGTAAGTTATGGTCCCCCGATTGTCACTTTTGCCCAAGGGAGAAAGACAGTGCCTGCCACATTTTACTTGCGTGCAAAAAATGGGTCAAGCTGCAAAGGGACCTCTACAGGGAGGTAGAAGAGCTCATCCTGGATAATATCGCGGTGATGCTCGAATCGGTTGGCAAATGGAACCAGGTTGCATATTATGTTCGGGCAGTCCTGAAAGATAAAAGGGACTCACTGCAGCCGGGGGCGTTAGGGCTGGGGTATCGCATGTCTGGCACTTCCTCTTCCCCTCTGGCTAGAAGAGGGGTCCCCCAGCTTGGAGGTGCCTTATGGCGTAATAAAACGATATCTGGCCCGAAATAATGTGTCAAACGGTTCCAGGCTAGGTTCTCAGTTTGACAGGGAAGGTGTTTAGTGGGTAGGCTAGTCACCTTCTTGCGAGCATGGGAGTCTCACACTCTGAGCGTAAATGGGCATTCACCTCCCAAGCACAAAAAAAAAATTAATTGATAACATTATTTGATACCAATTGATATTTATTGATTAATTTTCTGAATTCAATATTGTTTAAATTTAAAGTCACATGTGAATTTTTGAGTAATTTGATGTTTCAAAACTTCTTTTTTGTTTTTATAAAATTTATAACGATTGAACCAATAAAGCGCATTTGTGTTTACTTATGCGCAGCTCTGGCGTCATTCATTTCAAGACCAAACGCTTAAGGCAGCTAATGCTTGGTGTCAACAAATTTGCTGTCAAATTCCGGATTATCGCTCTCCTTGCCCACAAGGTACTGATACGAATTAGGTCATGATTTTTTCCATCGTTTCTTGTGGGAATCTTTTAACTGCTTACTTTTTAATGATCTATCGGGCTAAAAAGAGTGCCTATTGCATTTTTCACGTTTTCATTTGTCAGAATAATTGCAGCTTGAAGGCAACGTAGTATAATCAAAGCCGGCTACCACAATGAACATAAGATTTCAGCAATTTGACGTTACATTTAAGTGATTTCATTCTATAGTGTAAAATAAAAAATGGGTTTTAGGCACGTTAAATCCATTAATGTCTCCACAGCTACGTACTTATCTTTGCCTAAAGTATTCCACATTGAGTCCACAACAAAATGGCAGCACTCTGTAGCTGAAAGGAAAGCATTATTCCAAGAAATCGTTTCTCCTTGAATGTCCTTCCATATTTTGTCAACTATCTTTCTTCGTGGAGATATCCTTTTTGTTCGAAAGGCTAATAGTCCTGTCAGATAATAAAATTTTATCGCATTTAAAACTTATGAGTCCGCCCATCGGCACATTCCGTCTGCCACTGTCCTTGCCAACATGCATCCAACTAAAGACTGGCGAAGCATTCTGAGAAATGGCGTTCGCCAAAGATGAAAATACATTTGACATTACTTTAAGCAAACCATTAGACCATGAGAAAAGACCAGTGGAAGATGTGAGCAAAACGAAATGCGAAACGATGCGAAGTAAAAAGGACATTGCGAATAATCGATTTCTGATAGAGTCACAAATTATGCATCCTTGCGTCCTCTTACTGTTATTAATAGTGGTGGTGAATGTCGAATGTGGGGAGAAACCACAACAGACAAAGAACATTTCCTGTATACCCCGGAAGTTTTATCCGACCACTTTTCCTTTTATTTTTATTTTATTTTTAGGGTTTTGTAAAATAATTTTACAAAACCCTTCTAAAATCGCGTCCTGTCTGTCCGTCTGTCCGTCTGTCTGTCTGTCCGTCCGTCCGTCCGTCCGTCCGTCCGTCCGTCCGTCCGTCCGTCCGTGTGTCACAGCAGTTTTTCTCGGAAACTACTTAAGCTAGAAGCATCAAATTTTGTATGTAGGTGTAAAGTGGTGCTCTCTTCAAAGTTCAACTACTAAAAAAATTTATAAGGTGTTTAAGGGGGGTCTCCCCATGTAGGGGAGTGACCCCCCGAAAAAAAAATTTCATTGAAGGTAGCCGATATGGGTATCAAATGAAAGGTCTTGATAAGAACTTTTCAAAACAGGTCTTCGTTTGGCAAAGTTTGCTTCGAGGGGCGCACAGGGAGGGGAAATACACGAAAAATTTGTGTCCCCCCCCCTCGCGATTGGACACCTGTGATCCGAAAAATCAGAAAAAAATCAAGAATGTAGGCCTTGATGAGTACAACAACAACAAATACGTGAGAAGTCGCAATTCACTCAACTTTGTTAATAATAGTATGATTTATCGATTTTATGTTTTCATGAATAAAATCTTAACGGTGCCCTTAAATTCAATGAAATTCAATACACAGATATCTATTCATAAGATTGGTTAACCCTGCAAGTTTCATAAAGATTGCATCATATTTAGCGAAGTTATAGCGGCTTGAATTTTCCTGTATTACTATGGAACAATATGCGCTGCATGTATTACTATGGCAACATATGGCTATGGAACAACATGCGCTTTTTACCGTCTAAGACACTACAGTTTTGCTAGGATTTGCATGAAAATTTCAGGAATGATAGGTGTCATGAATAACTTTGAGAATCAGTTCAGCTAGTGGTATCAGTAATCGTAAAACAAAATAGTGGCTGTTTTAAATGCGAAGATTGAATAATGTTGAGTTATTTTTTCCCAACTTCAACGTTCAAGGTGCATGCTTTGAACACTTGATTCGATTTAATGAATGACGGAAGCTGAGTACCTACAATTAATACTCATAAGTGAAACAAGTCAAGGAGGCGGGAGGGAGCTTCTAACAAAAGGGCTTTGTAACAACAACAACAGTACAGGAGAGTGGCCCCTGAAAAAAAATTCATCAAACGTAGCCGATATAAGTATGAAATGAAAGTTTTCATGGGAGCTTTTCAAAACTGTTGTTACACTGTCAGTTTTAGCTTCAGTGGGGGCACAGGGGGGAAATACATGAAAAATGTGTTTCCTCCGTCGCGGGTGGACATCTGAAATAATTATCAAGGGAGATATTTATGAGTATAACAATAACAAAAACCTCAGAAGTCGAAATTCGTTCAACTTTGTTAATAATAGTCTGATCTTCGAATTTTATAGTTTCTCCAATAAAATCGTCATTGACATGCTTCTTGACTTTATTCAATCTGGTGACTGCATTTTGAAAATTGAATACAAAACCCTTCTGACATGAGCGTAGGTCTGTTTACCCAACTTGTTTCTTATTTTCTTTAGCTTCATGTAGCTCCAAATTACACATGAAACAATGTCCACAGTTTTTGCTGGGCTGTAGGTCGTTTCCTCGTATCAGAAAATATTGGGACAGTGTACGATGGAGTATGACACGATTTAATTTACTACTGTTGTAAGTCCTTGCGTGATTTATGATGTTTTAAGATAATAGTACACTGTAGCTGTTTCAAGTATTTTATGGCTTGGAAATTAAGATCATGGCCG
Organism: Odontomyia ornata; assembly: GCA_963969285.1. Lineage (NCBI taxonomy): Eukaryota > Metazoa > Arthropoda > Insecta > Diptera > Stratiomyidae > Odontomyia > Odontomyia ornata. Next base: position 104,424,947 of record OZ017738.1, on the reverse strand, counting down.
AAAGTGCCAATAATGTTTGCAAAATGGACGTGGTAGTAGATGGAAAGTGTTGGGACATTTTTTTCCAAATTAGTACGCTCTTAGGGATTTAAGCAATTTATCATGTAAAACTTTTTCCAGCAACGGCGCGATGTTCGAAAAATATGAAATAAAATTTAACCATGCACGAAAGTTTGTCAGGCTTTTGATTAATTTATGTAGTGATTTACTTTCAGAGAAAAACTGGAGCGCTGGATTACTAATTCGCAATATCATGCACAAGAACGATATTATGAATTACGCGGCGACCATATAGTCTTTGCAAAATGTTGCTTATTGGTGCTTTAATGTCCGTCACTAATTATCAAAGAAGTTTGTACGTTTCAACTTGCCAATAAATTTAAAGAAAAAATTACTAGTAGCACATTTGTTTGATATTTAACGCAGTGACAGATATTGAAAAATGATAGTCATCTTAATCTCGAGTTGGCATCCTGCGCTGATTAGGGTTGTAGCATCGATAACGATGTCTTTAAATTATCAATACTTTTGGTAGTGCATTGATAGTGGTTACATTAATATTTTGCCTTCGATATTTGTCTGGCTCAATATTACTGACAATATTCAATAATACTCAGTTGAGTTTATGTGTACTTGTGCCTTCAGCTATATTACAACACACGAAGCAGGATGATCACCCCAGCAAATCATAAAGTAGTGAGTATACCCGTGAATAAACTACTCGCATTCATTAGGAAATTCATATAAAACCTAACAGAGCTTCAGGGAAAAATTCATCTACGAGAATGCGAGTTTATTTTCCCTATCGAAAACTTTTCACACGTCTTGTCCCCAGCCTTTTATCTGGATAGCGGATCGTATGCACCGGGCCTTGGCTTCCAGGATCAATCTCCCCCAATCATCACAGCTCTGCAACCTTGTCCGGAAGTTGTCCAGTCCCAACAAGGATCTGCTATCAGCTTCCATCAGGTGCTCGGTGTTCTCACCTTGTGCTCTACCTTTCAATGTTCTTTTGGGTAGCCGATTTTTCTCCACCCTTTCTACATGGCCCGCCCGTCGCGTAACTTTAGGCAAGAGAAAATAGGTGGATTGTCAAAAAGTTCATACAACTCATCGTTGTAACGTAGTTTATACTCTTTTTCTTACTTCACTAGGCCGTCGATTTTCAGTCGACTGCCTTTTCGGATTTGCTCGTCCGGGTCCATATTTCACAGTTTGGAATGATGTTCCGTAAATGCGGAGCTTATTTTGCCTGAACTCTACTCTGGACCTTAGAATGGCAAGTATGGAGTAAAAAGTTTTATTTGCGGCATCTAATCTCGTCCTTTTTGCCACCTTTTCTATTCAATTGTCTTTACTTACCTAAAACTATGCTTGAAATAAATCATATCATATCATATTTCTCAAACTTGAGCATATACTAGGTTCATTTAACAAGTACTTAGCCTAGAGAAGAAAAACGAAAATTTTGGAAAGGTGGCAATTAATTTTCCACATAATTTTCTTCAAGCTCGATACACTTGGCCCAGCGATGCTCTAACTTTTTCAACCCGTCCAAAAAATACATTTTCTCGAGGGCTGAAAAAAAGGGCTCCGTGGCGACGATGATCTCCTCATTTGACCCAAATCTATTCCCGGCGAGTGATTTTTTCAGGTTTGGAAACAAAAAGTAGTCACAGGGGGCCAAATCTGGAAAGAACGGTGGATGGGGTAGCAATTCGTAGCACAGTTCGACCAATTTGGCCATGGCAACGGCGGAGGTGGTAGCCGGCGGTTTGTCGTGGTAGAACAGCACTTTTTTCTTCGCCAAGCGGGGCCACTTTTTCTTCAATTCGACGTTAAATTGGACCAATAAGTCTGCATAGTAGCGCCCCGTGATTGATTTACCCTTTTCGAGGTAATCGAAGCGGATCACACCTTGTGAACCCCAGAAAACGGTGGCCATCACCTTTCCGGCCGATCGAACAGTCTTCGCCTTCTTCGGAGCACGTTCGCCGGGTGAAGTCCACTGTTTCGACTATTCCTTGGTCATTGGTGTGTACCAGTGAATCCATGTTTCGTCGACGGTCACAAAAGGATGTAAGGATTCCGCCGAATCACGCTGAAACAGCGTCAAACACGTCACCGATGTGGTCTCACGGTTGCGTTTATTTTCCGGTGTGAGCAAACGCGGCACCCATCGCGCCGACAGCCTTCTCGTGCCCAATTCTTCATACAGAATATGATGCACCATTCTTTCTTCCATGTCCATAGTCTCAGCTATCTCGCGACGTAGCAGCCGTTTTCGGGGCACCGGGGCGTGGCTCATTAAAAACCGACGTGCAGTCATGAAAAAACTCGTTTAACCAATGCTTGATGGTTTCTATCGAAAGAGAAGAGTCACGGTCCACAGCATCCAAGCGATCTTTGATTTGGCTGCACGTTTTCCCTTCCAAAAACAAGAATCTGATCACTGAACGATATTGTTTTTTTCCATTTTTGTACAACTGACCGAAACGCTCGCTTCCAAAGCTATCAACACAAAATTAATGGAGGGAATTAACTGAAACTTTGATAGTAGGCTACTAAAAGAATGTACTGCACGATAGTAAAACTCTTTTGTAAATGCAGCGCCATCGGGCGGTGAGGCTAAGTACTTGTTGAATGACCCTCGTATTTTGCACGTGCTGACTTTTGCAGGGCCATGTATCGAATAAAGTGAAAAAAATCCCCATGCGTCGGATAACAGATAGAAATTGGAAATAAATAAGATCATTTGCCGTGCTTCGATAGTGGGGTGAACGAATATTTAGTGGCATATCATCTAAAGGATATGTTTGAAAGCTTTGTTGCGTAAGGTAGAAAAGTAAACTTAACCATATTAAAATATCGTGCAAGTGTGTGCAAACTGATGAGCGATAGTTTGCTGTAACAGCTTGGCTCCTGTAGTTCCTTGCAGTTGCTTTACTTTGCTACTGTTACTGCGGAAATGGCAGGGATAGTGAGCTGGTGCTTACAGAGCCCCAGTTCCTTTTTGACTTTGTCATAAACTAATTGGGCCATTTGTCGTCTCCTTTATTATTTTAAATTAGGAGAAAAACTACATAAGTTCTTTTTCTTCAAATGTATAGATGAAATCTTTTTGGGTCATATTTTATTTTGAAACTAGTTAGGTAGACAGGAGTATGCTCCTATTAGAAAAGTTTTTTACTCAACTTACGATATGTAGCCATCAGCAATGAATTAACTTAAGAAACACTTCACAGAGATGTGCATGTTCAAAAGAAAGCCCATTGATGGATACTCCATTTTACAATGTCGTAAAGATCTCTCGTACTATGAATTCTCAAAATATTTATGTTAGCCATCATTTATGAAAAGCTTAAGAAAATCGAATAAAAACTGCAGTGTCTGATTTGACAGAAAATTGATAAAATAGCAACATTGAGTGTTGTTGTCGTAACCATAAAAAATTAAATCGCTATAACCTCCATAAATATGATTTTATTTCCGTGAAACTTAGAAAGGACTATCTGTGAAACTAATTCAATATTGAAGCTCGTACAATTTGAGTGTACCCATGCAATTTCACTGAGTAGAAAGTAAGGCTTGGAAACCATGGTATTATTGGTAAAGTGTTTGTGGTTGTCGTACTCGTGAAAACTTACTTCCGTCATTTTTTTCAGATTTTTCGCATCATAAGTGTCTAACCCCCAAAGGAGGGGAGCAATTTTTGTACATTTTTGCCTTCTCTTCTGCTCCACCGATTTTGACCGTAAGCTTTTCGCCTTCTTCAGTAATTGGTGAACTGATCCTAACATCTTTACTTATGTGTAAGCAATACTTAAAACTAATTACTGAAGCTAATAAGTGGTGATTTGCAAGAGCTTTAAAAAAATTACAAAAGTTAAAAAGAGGTTAGCTTTAAGACAGCCACTAACGGCTACAGCTACTTACAAAATTACGAAAAGTGAAGTTTTTAAAAGTAAGGAAAGCTTATATTTGTCTATGAATTTGAACGGTCATGACCAGCAGTTTTCTTCATCTTGATTGATCAACCATTTGCTTAACATTGTTTTTTCAGGATCCTTACCGATAATATTTCCTACTACTGCCGTCCTGAAGTTTTTTTAGATTTTCTTTTCGTTCATTCGTTCAAGGTTTTCTGAAAGAAATCTGAACTAGTCCCCCATCAGTTAAAGACGTGAAATCTCAGACTTACCAATGGACTGTACCCTACAAACCAACCAGCCTGGGCACCTTTAGTCTAGTCCCCATGCGTCGGATAACAGATAGAAATTGGAAATAAATAAGATCATTTGCCGTGCTTCGATAGTGGGGTGAACGAATATTTAGTGGCATATCATCTAAAGGATATGTTTGAAAGCTTTGTTGCGTAAGGTAGAAAAGTAAACTTAACCATATTAAAATATCGTGCAAGTGTGTGCAAACTGATGAGCGATAGTTTGCTGTAACAGCTTGGCTCCTGTAGTTCCTTGCAGTTGCTTTACTTTGCTACTGTTACTGCGGAAATGGCAGGGATAGTGAGCTGGTGCTTACAGAGCCCCAGTTCCTTTTTGACTTTGTCATAAACTAATTGGGCCATTTGTCGTCTCCTTTATTATTTTAAATTAGGAGAAAAACTACATAAGTTCTTTTTCTTCAAATGTATAGATGAAATCTTTTTGGGTCATATTTTATTTTGAAACTAGTTAGGTAGACAGGAGTATGCTCCTATTAGAAAAGTTTTTTACTCAACTTACGATATGTAGCCATCAGCAATGAATTAACTTAAGAAACACTTCACAGAGATGTGCATGTTCAAAAGAAAGCCCATTGATGGATACTCCATTTTACAATGTCGTAAAGATCTCTCGTACTATGAATTCTCAAAATATTTATGTTAGCCATCATTTATGAAAAGCTTAAGAAAATCGAATAAAAACTGCAGTGTCTGATTTGACAGAAAATTGATAAAATAGCAACATTGAGTGTTGTTGTCGTAACCATAAAAAATTAAATCGCTATAACCTCCATAAATATGATTTTATTTCCGTGAAACTTAGAAAGGACTATCTGTGAAACTAATTCAATATTGAAGCTCGTACAATTTGAGTGTACCCATGCAATTTCACTGAGTAGAAAGTAAGGCTTGGAAACCATGGTATTATTGGTAAAGTGTTTGTGGTTGTCGTACTCGTGAAAACTTACTTCCGTCATTTTTTTCAGATTTTTCGCATCATAAGTGTCTAACCCCCAAAGGAGGGGAGCAATTTTTGTACATTTTTGCCTTCTCTTCTGCTCCACCGATTTTGACCGTAAGCTTTTCGCCTTCTTCAGTAATTGGTGAACTGATCCTAACATCTTTACTTATGTGTAAGCAATACTTAAAACTAATTACTGAAGCTAATAAGTGGTGATTTGCAAGAGCTTTAAAAAAATTACAAAAGTTAAAAAGAGGTTAGCTTTAAGACAGCCACTAACGGCTACAGCTACTTACAAAATTACGAAAAGTGAAGTTTTTAAAAGTAAGGAAAGCTTATATTTGTCTATGAATTTGAACGGTCATGACCAGCAGTTTTCTTCATCTTGATTGATCAACCATTTGCTTAACATTGTTTTTTCAGGATCCTTACCGATAATATTTCCTACTACTGCCGTCCTGAAGTTTTTTTAGATTTTCTTTTCGTTCATTCGTTCAAGGTTTTCTGAAAGAAATCTGAACTAGTCCCCCATCAGTTAAAGACGTGAAATCTCAGACTTACCAATGGACTGTACCCTACAAACCAACCAGCCTGGGCACCTTTAGTCTAGTCCAAGGTGGCAGGTTGCAGGATAGTTAGTTTGGAGAGGAATTTCGGCCGTAGGTCTTCCGTAGGCAGACTAAGTCTGAATGCAGTTTCCCACTAACCAATTAAAATGCGTTTAAAAAATCTCCCAAAGAATCACTAATCCTTTAGCTCTGCCTTCGTGAGACTCCCGACAAGAATCAAAAGCAAATCCACGTCTTCTTGATCTCTATATAGACGCAGTGCCTGATGTAAGCTATTCTGATTTAAATGTAAATATCCTACGCTCAAAGCAACACTGAACGCAAACTATGGCAACACGTAATCCAACCAAATACCCGAACCAATCAGTCGCAGATTGTCCAAACCTTGCCTTCTAGACGGCCCACTTACCTCCCGCTCTTTCATTCTGCTGAAAAACTAACTACTGGAAGGAAAGAGAATTTTAGTCTGAGAATTCATTTTCTTATTCTGTTTAGAACATCTGGAAATTACCCTTTTATGAAAGCTTGCCAGTTTAAGTTTTCAATCATAACAATTGCTATTGCAACCCATCAAAGTGATGAGCTATGCACAGCTATTCCGTATGCATAAATAAAACATTTTTTTTTCGAAATTTTATCTGGTTTTGCATGGTGTATAGTATTGTCGCGTATTATGGTTCGCGACCAATAATTTTAATGTTTCGGGAAAGTGAAAACGCACTGTTCTTTATATTAAGTTAAAAGAGTTTATTTACTAACAATGCACAATAATTGATTTCACTATTTTTCCACCTTGTCTCTCAATTTTTACTTCAACTGTCTATCAATGTCGCTTTTAATTCGCACTCCTCACGATCGGAGTTTTACTATATCGTGGCTGTAATAATCCCCCCATTCATTCAGCTAACCTTTATATAGGGTCTCTAGCCATTCAATCCATTTCTCGTACATTGGCAAATGTTCTGAAGAGAGCTACCTGGGATATTCGAGCAAGTGCAGTGGCGTCACTCTCAAATGTTGATCATGCTTGTAGTATTCTTTCGCTTTCCAGTACATTCTTTTGTTGATCATGATCTTCTTAATGGTTGTGAAAACAATTGCGAGTAGTAGCTCACAGAATTATTTGTACATTTAGCACTACCCACACCTCAGTCCTTTTCGCCCCGAAAAGATGTGTCGCCAGTTGTAGTCAATTCTCCCTGGATGTAATATAGGGCAAGACGGTCCAGGTGCACGGTTTTCATTTTGGCTATTGGCTTACGGTGTTCATGTATGCCATAAAAGACGTCATTGATTCACTTTGTAACTCGGTATGGTCTCTCCCAATTATGCTGCAACTTTGGAGACCTTCCTTTTCGCCATTGTGGTTGTATAGCCACACCAAGTTATCTTGCTGAAAGCCACTAGAATTAACCTTCAGATCATACCTGGTCTTCATGCGGTCAGTAGCCGATTCGAGGTGTTCCGATGAAAAATTTCAAAGTAGTTTGACTGCAATCTTTCGATCCATCTCGCAACTTGTCCCTCGGGGCTTTTGAAGGGATGCATGGTGCGCTCGAAGAACGAATTTCTGGTCATATAGGTACTTGTGGAACTGCTTGGTGGCCTCTATTATAGCCAATAGCTCCTTCCTGATCACGCAGTAGTTCGTCTCACTTTTTCAGAGAACTCGATTGTAGTACGAGACGACTCTTTCTTCGCCATCGATCTGCTGGGTTTTCGGGTTTCGGATACGCCAGCACGGGTGATTCACACAGCTTCTCTTTAAGGGTCTCAAAGGCTACCTGACATTGTTCATTCCAGACTTACGGACAATTTTTCTTGGTTAGCTGATGGAAACACTAAGCTGTTTATGCAAAGTCTTTGACGAATCTTCGATAGTAGGTTACCAGACCTAGAAAACTTCGTAGTTGGCGCTTGTTGTTTGGTGTTGGCCAGCTTTTTACGGCTTCAATTTTCTCAGGGTCTGTTTTGCCCCCTTCTGCTGATACGACATGTCCCAGGTATTTCACTTCAGCTGCGAAAAGGGTACCCTTGTCGGGACTAAGTTTCAGATACGCCAGGCGCAATCGGGACAAAACCTCTTCTAAGTTCCGCACATGCTCTTCGAACGTTCTCCCAATAACAATGATGTCATCGAGGTACACGAAGCAGGTCTTCCAGGTTAGGCCTCGTAGCACGTATTCCATCAGGCGTTCGAAAGTGGCTGAAGCATTGCAAAGCCCAAATGGCATCACCACGAATTGCCACAATTCGACTCCAACTTAAAATGCGGTCTTCTCTCAGTCCTTCTTGTCGATTTCTACCTGCCAGTAGGCACTCTTGAGATCGAGTGTAGAAAACCATTTTGCGTCGGCTAGAGTGTCCATGATGTCATCGATGTGTGGAAGCGGGTTACTATCTTTTTTGGTGACGTCGTTAAGCTGCCTATAGTCGGCACAAAAACCAGTGCTGCCATGTTTTTTTCTTTACTAGAACTACTGGCGCTGCCTACGGACTGACAGAAGGTTCGATAACACCTTGTTTTTCCATGTCCGAGATCAATGCGCTCACTTCTCCTTGTCTGGCTATAAGAAGACGCCTCGATGCGTGTCGAATCGGCTTGGCTCCCTGTGTATTTATGACGTGAGTTACCATACTTGTTCGGCCGTGGTCATCCGGGCTTGTTGAGAAGATATCACTGTACTTGGTGACCAGATCAGAAGCTCGCTTGAATAGCTGCACTGGTAATTTGTCCTGCTTCGATGTTGCAGAGGTGGATTCCCGGGTTTTGTCTGCGTCTTGCCTCCTTTACCAATGATGGTCGTGAGAGGCTTCCAAAGGGGTGATGGTGGAAACAAGCTAGCAGCTGCCGATGACTTCTCCCGCTTTGATGCTCGTGATTGAGTCTACGGTGTTAAGGACTCTAACCGGCATGTATCCGTTCCTTATAGATCTTACAAGGCTTCGTTCTACATTAAAACGGTGCATCGCGGCCATCTTCTTTGGCTCTATCAGATAAGATCGGTGGTCTCCAGAATCACCATCAAGCTTGGCCCATACAATACTGTCGGAAGAATTCGTTACATCAGTGTCGGTACACACTACTACATTCATCTTGGGAATTTGGACGCACGGATCTTCTATCAATACTTTGACATTCTGCCATTTCAGTACACTTTTGTCCGAGTCCAACGTGATTCCATGTGGTCGCAGAAAATCCATTCCGAGAATGCAGCCACCCATCATGTTTGCGACCAAAAAATTATGTCGGAACACAAGGTCTCCCAACTGAATATGGAGGTTGACCTCTCGATGGACAGGTGCAGTTTTTTCCGTTGCTGTCCGTAGTGAGAAAATCCTGTCCTTGGGAAGTAGTTGTTGGCTCACTAGGTCTGGTCGGATAATCGATCGGGTTGCACCAGTGTCGATCGTTATGGTGCAATATTCTCCGTCAACTTGACCCGGAAGACACAGGTCTGCTTCTCTAGGATAAAGTCTTGATGGTGATGATGGTGCTGAGGACGTATATCCTCCTAGCCAACCTTTGTCCCACGAATTTGACATCGTCAATTTGAAGGGCCCTCATTCGGGGCTCCTGACTCGGTCTGGATCTCCTCCACCCTGGTTAATAGCCCGGTTTACTTCGTTTCTTGCAGTCTCCTTGCAAGTGCTCTTGCTTCGCGCAATTTCAAAATCTAGGGGCACCATTTGCCTGCGGTTCTCGTTTAATTTCCACGCGCTCACACCTACACTCGCCTGTCCTCGCGAACCCGGGCGCTGGTACGACTAACATTTTTCGCTGCCTCAAAGTTCAGACTATAAGCCATTGCGTCCTTAACCGTTTGCTTTTGAGCTCAACGCATGGCTTGTTGCAATGGTCTTTTAATGCGCTGATGAATGTTCTGTCACTGCGTCATTCCGATGTTCTGTTTATTAAGCTGGATAAGCCAAAAGTGCCAGTCACTCATTGTCTTGGGCTAGCTGCTGTTTGGTTGCGCCAGACTTCAGCATCCGCTGCCATAGCTGTGACCGATGAATCTGCTTCAGATGATCGTCTCCATAAAGCATGTCGAGCGCATTCAATATAGCAGCCGGGTTTGAAAGCAACTAAACGGGGATCGTCTGCAAAAGCTCTGCAGCTGGGCCTCTTAGAGCGAGAATTAATGCAGTTGCTCATTCCTGTTCATTCCAGCGATTTGCCCTAGCGGCGGTTTTGTAAATGCTCTAGACCGTTTGCCCGTCGAATATTGGTGCTTTCACATTTCTGAATGTGGTTTGCGGTGCGGTCGTAAGTGAGGCTGGTGTGGTGGTTACTACGGCCAATTCCTTTTTCATTTTTTCCAACTCATGGTTCATTCTCTCCTTGCCCTGGTAAACCTTTTCCTCGACGCATTTAATTTGTTTGTTCCGCATTTATTTTGGTTGAGTGTTTTTGCAAATCCGTCTTGATTTCGATCGCTTGTTGGTCCAGCTTTGCTAATTGTTCATTTAGCTTTGCTAATTGTTCATTTAACTTCGTTGATTGCTTCTCGAGCTTCTGTGTGATGTCTGCCTTGATTTCGACTGCTTGTTGTCGCTGCTCTTGCTGCATCTGCATTAACGTTTGCATCAGCGCATTTTTTGGTTCCTTTGATTTTGGCGTTTCTGCTTCTCCACTTTTTGCGCCTTTTTTCGTATCTGAGAGCTTGTCCACCATGGTATATACATTAATTTTTCAATGTTAGCTTCGAGGTATTCTTATTATTTTGGCTTTTATTTTTTAATTTTTTCCACCAGTTTCCACGTTATATTTCACTATTGTGCAGTTTAAAAATGTTCAAAAGCTTTTCACTCTCAAAACTTTCTATCCCACTGTCGCGTGTTATGGTTCGCGGCGAATAATTTTAATGTTCCGGGAAAGTGAAAACGCACTGTTTTTTTAATTAAGTTAAAAGAGTTAATTTCATCAAAAATGCACAATAATTGATTTCACTATTTTTCCACCTTGTATTTCAATTTTTACTTCAACTGTCTATCACTTCACAATCAATATCGCTTTTAATTCGCACTCCTCACGATCGAAGTTTTACTATATCGCGGTCGTAATCATCCCCCAACTTATTCAGCTCGCCTTTATATAGGGTCTCTAGCCATTCAATCCATTTCTCGTACATTGGCAAATGTTCTGATGAGAGCTACCTGGGATATTCGAGCAAGTGCAACGACGTCACTTTCGGATGTTGATCATGCTTGAGGTAATCTTTCGCTTTCCAGTACATTCTTTTGTTGATCATGATGTTCTTAATGGTTGTGAAAACAATTGCGACAGTAGCTCGCAGAATTATTGGTACACCCAATAGTATTTAATTAATATTTATGCGTAATATAATCCCTTTAACATAAATTTTACGGTATTGTTTATTTTTAACAAAGGAACCAGGCGCACAGCATATGCTCTATCTAACAAATAAGAGACGGCATCAATCCACAGACTAGTCTTTGCAAAAGTGTACAAGGAGGAGTCATAGGCAAACCAGTCGAAATCAAAAACAGATGGCTGCAATATTTCTTGAAGCTATTCGCAGCATCCCTAACAACGGCTGAAGCTGTGAACATTTTACAGGGTTTTCCAATAGGAGGTGTTATTATAATATTAAAATAAAAATGCCATTTTTTAATAGAAATGATCAAATGTTTATTTTATTGTAAAGAAAAAGATATGCCGTTAATATTGATAAATAACATCAGGCAAATGACCACCACGACCACTTTTACAGGACCATACACTTTTCATGAGATTTTCCTCACAAATTCTATCTTCGAGGTCTTAAATTGACGCTGAGCTGTTTGTGTAGAGCTTTTCTTCCACGTGGCTCCAAAGGAAGAAGTTGCAAGGTGTTAAATCACTAGATCTGGGTGGCCAATTGTGATCACCTCTTCGAGAGATAATATAGTCCGTTGCTTGTGTAGCACGTAAAGCCGTCTTGTTGAAAGTAAAGTTGGCCAGATCAATACCATCCAATTCCGGCCATAAAAAATCATTAATCATCTCTCGATAGCACAACCCATTCACTGTAACTATTGTTCCAGCCTCATTTTTGAAATAGTAAGGTTCAATGACTCCGCTGGACCATAAACCGCACCAAACAGTCACACATTGAGGAGATAGGCTTTGCAACAATAACTCTTGGGTTTTCCGAGCCCCAGATGCGACAATTTTGCTTGTTGACAAAGCCACCGAGGTGGAAATGGACCTCGTCACTCGAGATGATTTTTCGATGGAATTCCGGATCATTTTCATGCATTTCAAGGACCCAATCAGCAAAGACATGACATTGTTGATGATCGACCGGCTTGAGTTCTTGTGTTAACTGTACTTTATAAGCCTCAAAACCCAAATTTTAATGAAAAATACGGTGTAATGACGTTCGTGGAATACCTAATTCCTAAGAACGACGAGGAATGGACAAACCTGGGTTTTCTTCAACACTTTCGGCTACGTGAGCAATATTCTTGGCTGTTCTTGAGGGATGTGCACGGATTGTATTTTTTAACATCATCAAGTTGTCCCAACAGCTCAAATTTTACACCGATTTTTGTATTGCGGTCCGACAAGGCGCTTCACGACGACCCAAAATTGTTCAAGTTTTACGAACCTTCTCTGCCAAATTTTCACCATTTTTATAGTGAATTTTAATAATTTCAATGTGTTGTTGAAGCGTGTGTCATTTCATTTTTATTTATGGCGTAGTTTTCACTTGTCAAATGTAAATAAATTATAGCTTCAAAAGTTACACCTACCGAAATAACGGGCTATTAAAAATAACACCTCTTATTTTAAAACCCTTTATGTCCGCCACTGCTGCCGCTTCTGCCTGTGTTAATTGTGAATTAATCTTAATCTACTTGCCTTAACACATGCAGTTTGCTAAATTCACTTGTACGATTATTCACAATGCTCCAAAGGTACATTCAGCAAGACGAAAAATAATCGAAAAAATTCTACCGGAACTTTTTACTTTTTGCTTCTTAAAATTTTTCAATTAATTTAAATAATTATCTGGGCCCATAACCTGAAGAAATTGATTGGCTGAAGATCTAAATTTAGCAGATAAATTAGCGTTAAAATAAACTAATGAAACTCAATACACGTCTGTATCGTTCGGTGTTTTATTTAAAAAGAAGGAACAGTCATATACAAATGTCAAATCAGATTGAATGTATACATGTATGTTATAAGAGTCAAATAGTGTTGACTCATTGAGTACTTTAATTTCAATAAAGACAAACAAGATATAAAACCCAAAATGAATTCGAAACGCACATTAGAAAATAAAATTTTAAGAATTAAATTTTAATTTTATTAATTATAAAGAAATTTCAGCTAAGGTCATGAAAAGATGAATACAAGCAAATAGGAAAAAACTGATAACAAACTTGCAGCGATTATATAGTGCAGCAATACAGAAAATCGGAAATGAGGAACATAGGAATGATCAAGTTGACACAACGATCATACACGGTGCCATAACAACATTTACACTACTTACTTCTACAATTACAACTATGATGAACATTTCATGCTGTCCTTGTATGATAGAAGAAAAGTTATCTTGCCAGGTGAAAAACTAAATATGGAAATATATTTTTCATAAAAATCATAGAGATGACGAATAAGATCAAATTAAATTAGAGGCATTAAATAGAGAGTCTGCTTTGTCTCTTTCATCATTAATCATTTGTTTAGAATTGACATTTTTCATACAGGTATTAGTATATTAACTATGTAACGATTTAATTTTCCACAAGTTTGAGTCAACACAATCAAATAAATTCATCATTACCAATGAAAATCGCTCTGATATATATTTATGTACAATGCTATCACATTCCGTGCAAAATATTTATCTAACACTTACCAAAAAAAAAATTGCTGCCAGCCCACCATGAATTATTTGTTTCTCCACTAAGTGCCTACAAGTTGCATGCACGTCAAAACCAAAGGATATTTCCTTTGGCCTTTGTAGCACAAAATCGTGCAATTTTCCACTCGACTCAACCATTGGAAAATTGCATTAAGCTTACTTCTAGTCTAGCACTACTTGCCAGGTAGAAGTTACAACGGAATAGTAGAGCATCTCAAGCTCGTTTACGTTTCAGGATGAAACAGATAACGTCCCCAACATTATTTTGGAATGGAAATGAACACTAAAAGGAGATGGTATCGTTAACCCTTCAGGAAGAAGCAGGAATTGAAATCTGTCTTCCATTTGATTATATCAGTTTGCAAGCACAATTTCCTTATTTGCATCGTTCAGCCGGATAGCTGTTGGGAGCCATAGGGTATATGTTTTTCAAAGAGACGAGGAACTGCCTAGAAAGCTCTTTTGACTAGCCACTACCACCTCGTGGTGTAGTAAGCAATTTCAGCTTTTGCCAAATAGATGTATCCTTGCTTTGTGCATCTATAATCATATTTTCCAGGATGTTTGGTGTGGAAGTGTGGAAGCAAATAGAGAAGAGAGTAATTCTTGGCTTTCTCAGATAGTCATGTTGCTGTTTTATTGTTGCATAGGTTACTCTAATTTGATTTTAATAATAGTCATAAATTTAACGCTAGTCAATTGTTCACTCAATTTAAATCCCTTCCTCTCACTCCCTCTTTCTCTAGTGAGGTAATAACAAGTTGTGTAGACAGAACTATGCTCAGGTCAGAATGGTTTTGTACTCAGCCTACGATATGCAGACACTGATAATGAATAAACTCAAGAAAAACTTAACGACATCTACACTAAATACGTACTCGTTTTATCAGGGAAGCCATTACTATACCGTTTTTACTTGCTGTCATTTTGTTGCAATATCACTCACAACCATTGCCTGAATTAAAGCTTGAATATATTTTTAAATATTCATTTTACTTGGAAATTAGAAGATCTAATCAAAAGTGTAGTGTCTGCTTCAATGGAAAGCCCAAATGGTGGGAAAACCGTACATTGTTTTTGTTGTACTCGGAGGGCTTTCAAATTGCTATTACTTCCGTGAATACGAATGAACTTTATTGAAACTTCCAGACTCTAAGAACCTTTCTTTCAACTGCTTTAATTTAAATTTAAAGGTACTTTTATGAATTCACAGGAAAAAAATATTGGTATTATTTAGTTTAGGTGCCATACTCCCGATTTTTTTGAAATTTCAGTATGTTATACCGTTTTTCATGCTGGAAAAGAATATATATATATATATATATATATATATATATATATATATATATATATATATAAATATATATATATATATTGATATATATATATATATATATACATATATATATATGTGTATATATATATATATATATATATATATATATATATATTTTGGGCGCGGAAAACATTCCTTTACATAGTTTTTAAGGTTTGAAAATTGGGAAATGTACACTATCGTCAAAAGTTGGTATTTTGCACATACTTGATGTTGGAGAGGATTGAGAGTGGGATGTGGGGAGGTGTTAAAAATTTAGAACATCGTTTTAACACCCCCCCTATCAATCCTCTCCAACATTAAATATAATTATTCGTTAATTAACAACCCACACATTTATTTCATTGTGATCAGATGTTGTCATACAACTCAATTGAAGAAAATGGGATGGGAATTGTATTTCAATAACATTTTGCTGGAACTTAAGGCATTAAATTATAATATTTGAAACGGCAGATCCCCGATGCTGCTGTAATATATTGTGCAAGGACGGGTTCTAGAAGAGCAGGCTTCTTTTCTCTAGAAGGGCACCCTTCTATTCTCTAGAGGAGCACCCTTCTATTGTCTAGAGGAGCAACCTTCTATCCTTTAGGTGTGTATTCTATAGAAAGGCATCCTTCTATTCTCTAGGGAAGCATTCTTGTACTCTTCCTTCTACTCTATAGAAGGGAACCCTTCTATACTTTATGATACCCTTCTATTCATTTGAAGAGTACCCTTCTATAGAAAGGTGCTCCTCTTGAGAATAGAAGGGTGCCCTTCTTTTCTTTAGAAGTAAACCCTTCTTCCCACACCCCACTCTCAATCCTCTCCAACATCAAGTATGCGCACAATACCAATTTTTCACGATAGTGTACATTTCCCAATTTTCAAACCTTAAAAACTATGTAAAGGAATGTTTTCCGTGCCCAACAGATATATATATATATATATATATATATATATATATATATATATATATATATATATATACACATATATATATATATATATATATATATATATATATATATATATATATATATATATATATATATATATATATATATATATATATATATATATATATATATATATATATATATATATATATTCTTTTTCAGCATGAAAAACTGCATAACATACTGAAATTTCAAAAAAATCGGGAGTATAGCACCTAAACTAAATAATTACCAAAATATAATTTTAAAAATTCCAGTATTATTAACAAAGTTCAATGAATTTCAACTTCTTAGGTGTTTAGTATTGTTGTACCCATAAAAACCTACCGCCATGAAATTTTCAACTTTAAAATGTATGTTTTTATCAAGTGTTAGTTAACAGCTTGCACTTACTTTGAGGGTACTCCCACGATTTTAAACAAGATAATGTCAAATTAATAAAAAATACTTTTACTAACAAAGTTTAGTAAATTTCAAGTTCTCTACTAAATTTGACTCCAAGTAACTTTTATTTAGGTTATGTTTTATAAATAATTCAATCGAATTTAAGGAAAATTTTATAATTTTCAGAGAAATAAACTATTTCAAACACTACAAAAAAGTACAATTTAGCGCCATTTATCTTAAATGGTACTGACATATTCTCAAATCGTACTTTGAGATCTTATTGATGTTTTCAGTGTGGTGCACCAAAATCTTAATTGAAAATGAACAAAAATGTAAATGAGTTAGTTTAAACGATTCCGGGCGACAATTTTCAACAATTTTTGGCAGTGATCTTGTTGTGCTTTGTTTTTTTATTGGCTCCTATGCAAAGTTCATCTACCCATATCTCTTATTGCGTGCATTTCATCATGCTCTCCTCAATGTCTTCTTGACATAATTAACAGAACTAAATATCATTTTCGTCATGTTTTGGCTTCATTTTCTTATTTTTTTGACCTTACAAAAGATTTAGTTTTCTTTTCAATAGGGCTCTTCAATACAGGGTTTTTGGGTTCTTTTATTTTATTCTTAAGTGCTACTTTATAATGTTTTATGAAATAACAAGAGCACTTGTACTTTTTCTTTTTATTTGCTTTGAACCACTTGGAGTAGCGCATAATGGGGATATTTGTTTAAGCGTTGCTCTAACTGTATAAATATTGGAAACATTAGCTTTGGCACACATAGACCTTTCAACTTCATCAAGCTGATTTAGCTCAGCATCCTGATCGGATCGTGGTACACATGCTAATATATCAGTCCGTTCATGCTGTCTTTCTGTTTCAGGACTTTGGGGGACTGTCGCCGGTTCACTTATGCTAGAATCTTCGTAAAGAAGAACATATTCTTCATGCCTGATTTTATGTCGATTGCAAGACCACAATCCACACGATTTCAAGCCATCTATTCTTTTGTCCAAACATATGGCTCAAGGATATACCAGTCCCAGAATTTTTTTAATATTGGCCTATTTAATCACGGAGCCAGAATAATTCGGCATCCATGAAGAGCAAGCAGCACTGAAATGATGTTTTAATGATTTGAAAAACGACTTGCGTAACACTAGAAGCACCACCGTTCAATATTTGTCCCACCTGCAAGTCTGATCGTGAGTCACTTTTTCTTAGGTCCGTGAAACTTAATGACTTTTAATCATTTATTTTGCTTATTAAATTTTAGATATTTTCAATTATAAAAAATACCAAAAAAAAATTCCTGCCAGCCCACTATGAATTATTTGTTTCTCCACTAAGTGCCTACAAGTTGCATGCACGTCAAAACCAAAAGATATTTCCTTTGGCTTTCTGTAGCACAAAATCGTGCAATTTTCCACAAACAAAAAAACGTGCAATTTTCCACTTTCCGTGAAACTTAATGACTTTTAATCATTTATTTTGCTTATAAAATTTTAGATATTTTCAATAATAAAAAAATAGCAAATGGATAAATTAGTGATTTACCTGCAACCGTCGCCGGATCGTCTTTGTCCCGTCCATATTCTATGGAATAATTCAATGTAAGGATATTGTTCTGGGTAGTGTTGCGACCGCGGAAGTCACCGCAGTTGCAGACATTATGTTTCAGCAGAGAGGTGAGTAACCAGGGGTGGCATACTTAGGCCGGCTAGCGCTCCGCCTTGTCAAGGGTCTTCCAGGACACCCTCTGCTCGTGCTGAGCCACCCTACATAAAAACACTAACACGAAAGGAAAGGACGCGAAAGGGGGGAGGTCATTTTAAGTAATGAAAAATAATTACTTTAGCACTTCATGTCTTTTTTGTTTTTCAATTTTTTCACAAGGCACCAATTCATCCAATAGAAATAATATACAAAAAAAAAATCCAATCCAATAAGCCCGTTTTCTTCTTTTAAGAAATTTTAATTTGATTCAAAAAAAATCTTACTAATAACTGAAAATTCACTTTCAATTAGATACTACTTCAAGAATTTGCACAAAAAAAACAATTAACTAACGGATTCGCGCCGTCATATAATGAGAGAAACCAAGAAAATAAAAAAAAAAATTTAAAACTACTCACCCTTTTTTACGGCTGCGGAGCAACAGAAGCGGAACTGGGCAGCTACTAAAATATTGAAAAATTAATAAATTACTTTAATTCTTTTATTACTATTATCTATTGTGTGATCACGAGTTGTTTTAATTATTAAACATTCAGAATATTTCCGAATAGATGTCACTCCACGCAGGGACACAACCAGATTTGTCAACATTAATGATAGTAAAAAACAAGTTGGGTAAACAGACCTACGCTCATGTCAGAAGGGTTTTGTATTCAATTTACAAAATGCAGTCACCAGATCGAATCAAATCAAGAAACATTTCAAAGACGAAGATCATACTATTATTAACAAAGTTGAACGAATTTCGACTTCTAAGGTTTTTGGTATTGTTATACTCATAAATATCTCCCTTGATAATTATTTCAGATGTCCATCCGCGATGGAGGAAACACATTTTTCATGTATTTCACCCCTGTGCCCCCACTGAAGTAAAAACTGACAGTTTAACAACTATTTTGAAAAGCTGCCATGAAAACTTTTATTTCATACTCATATCGGCTACGTTTGATGAATTTTTTTTCAGGGGCCAGTCTCCTGTACTGTTATCATCGATTAATGGCCAATTTTTCGAATCCTAGAATGGTAACAAAACCCTTTTGCTAGGAGCTCTCTCCCGCCTCCTTGACTTGTTTCACTTATGAGCATTAATTGTAGGTGCTCATCTTCAGTCATTTATCAAATTGAATCAAGTGTTCAAAACATGCACCTTAAACGTTGAAATTGGGAAAAAATAACTCAAAATTGTTCAATCTTCGCATTTAAAACAGCCACTATTTTGTTTTACGATTACTGATACCACTAGCTGAACCGATTCTCAAAGATATACATGACACCTATCATTCCTGAAATGTTCATGCAAATCCTAGCAAAACTGTAGTGTCTGAGTCGGTAAAAAGTGCATGTTGTTCCATAGCCATATGTTGCCATAGTTATAAATGCAGCGCATATTGTTCCATAGTAATACAGGAAAATTCAAACCGCTTTAACATCGCTAAATATGATTCAATCTTTATGAAACTTTCAGGGTGGATCAATCTTATAAATAGGCATCTACGTACTGAATTTCATTGAACTTAAAGGTAGCGTTAAGATTTTATTCAAGAAAACATAAAATCGATATATCATACTATTACTAACAAAGTTGAGTGAATTGTGACTTCTGACGTACTTGTTGTTGTTGTACTCACCAAGCCCTACATTCCTGATTTTTTTCAGATTTTTCGGACCACAGGTGTCCAATCGCGAGGGGGGGGACACAAATTTTTCGTGTATTTCCCCTCCCTGTGCGCCCCTCAAAGCAAATTTTGCCAAACTAAGACCTGTTTTGAAAAGTTCTCATCAAGACCTTTCATTTGACATCCATATCGGCTACCTTCAATGACCTTTTTTTTTTCGGGGGGTCACTCTCCTATATGGGGAGACCCCCCCTAAATACCTTTTAACATTTTTTTTTTATAGATGAATTTTGAAGAGATCACCACTTTACACCTTCACACAAAATTTGATGTTTCTAGCTCAAGTAGTTTCCGAGAAAAACTGCTGTGACACACGGACGGACGGACGGACGGACGGACAGACGGACAGACGGACAGACTGGTCGCGAAACTAGTAGGATTTTGTAAAATTATTTTACAAAACCCTAAAAAGGAATCTGCTCGTTAACGTATTTATACACTTTCTGACCACTTCTTGGTAATTCATGCATTCATTCATCCATTATTTACGAAATCTTATGCTGCACAAAATCACTCCTTGTACAATGAATTACACTTTGTTTCTAAGTATTCTGTTCGCCTTCACGCCTGCTAATCACTTTGGGTCATTAATCCCTTTTCAGTCACTTCAACCATACTTTATCTTCGTCCCCACTGTCACCCAAACTTTTTCTTTTCTTTCTCCTTAAAATCTCTAATGATGTCTTCTTCCTCGAATTGTTAATTCCCAAGATCACATTTTCTTTAAGACCACATGCCGAACCATTCATTCCGCAAATCACCTCCACAATTAACACGAAAACTCCCTCTTCCTTTCAAGATCAAATCACGAATTCTTTCCTCTCCGAATTAAAAATTAATGCACCGCCAAAAGCAATCCCTCTTGTTTTTCCCAAAGTCAAATACCGAATGCCTTTTTCCCAAACTTCACCCTCGAAAATCCAATCCCGTAATCCTTTCATTTTCCATTACCGCTGCCACATCTGGGTAACGTAATCGAAGTTTATTACACCTCGATTCCGCTACCCATACATCTTTTTCGTACTGACAAACGCAACAATTTCCATGTTGCATACATGGCAATTTGCATAACTAACGAAATATTTGATTAGATGCGAAGTGTCATATATATACGGAAGCTATACTCCAAAAAGAGTGCTACCCTGTACCCGGGGGACTTGAACCCAGCGTCCCAGCAGACCCTCGGTCGAGAATCCGTGACGCTTCCAACGGAGCCACCTTCAGTTGATTTAACATTCATCGAATTAGCAACCTCAACTCTTTCTTGATAGGCATGGGAATGAAATTTATTAGTAGGGAAACGTGAATGAATTTTCGTTAGTATGTAAAATTAAATTTGTTAGTGGGGGCTAATGAATAAAATTTGTTAGTATGAAGGAAGGATTTAGGTTTTGTTAGGAAAAATGTGTTGAATGAAATTTCGTTAATGGGAATTAATGAATGGAGTGTTTTAAGTGGAAAAATTTAACATGATTATGATATGCTATTTTTAGTAATTGAAGATAAGCAAAAAGGGTAGGATTGTGATGATGGGGAAGTAAAAATTATAGAAAAATTGGAAAAATGTTAATAAAAATAAATAAATACACAGAGGAAAAGGCAGGAGTGCCCGAAGGAAGGTGGATATGTTACGGCGGTAATTGAAGTTGCAAATGGGAAAAGCCGCTACGCCGGGATTAGCAACAATAGTTACGGGATGAAAACGTGAATAAATAGTTGGAAATTGTTTCTCTTAGTCAGTTGCACATCATTTAGCGTAGACAGTGCACGTTTTTGTTATTATAAGGGCATACCTCACGTTTTATAGTTATTCTAATCAACGTCGTGAAGTGTTAAAATCGTACAAAATTTTGTCTTGTTTGAATAAAATTTTCGAGGATGAATCTGATGTCAAGTGTTTTGAATACTCTGACGATGACTACCAATTAGAATACAATTTTAGTTCTTCTTCTGACGAGCCTGGAGACACCAAGAGGAATGTCGGAAGGTAACAACACTGTTATGTTATTTCGTTGGAAAACCTACTCATTATGTTTACTATATATTATAAGTTACTTTTAGCTGATTACAAGTTTTCAGGTGTGTACATTCCTCACACACACACAGTGTTATTTATTAATTTTGTTTGTACTTATAACAATAGTTACTTTATTGTTATATTCTAGAAACAAGAAATTTTATGTGTGCCATCAATGAGGCACAAGATCGTGGGCGGAGTCAAAGGCAAGGACGAGCACGGTGTAATCGCAGCCGGTCATCTGCAGGTAGAGGATTACTTACAACATTGACAAATCCTCGTTTTGAAACGACATCAGGCTCAACATTTCTTTCTCCCGGTGCTACTTCCTGGACAGTAATGGAAACTGGTAGTACCGCTGCGAGGTATGGATGTCAAAATGTTTTTATAAATCGCGTTGGCCCAACGCCGTATGCGAAACTCAATGTGAATGAAACTTGTAAAACTGCTTGGCAAATAATGTTTACAAAAAAACCATCCAGCATATTTTAGAATGCACTGTGGAAGGGGCGCAACGCCAACTACGATGCGAAAATTGGTGTATGTTGATGGAAGAATTGGAGGCATTTATTGCAGTACTTTACATACGTGATGCAATTGGTCTACATAACTTAGATATAGATTCATTATGGTCGATGAAATGGGGTAATGCTACAATAAAGGCGACAATGTCTCGCCATTGTTTTCGTGAGATAATGAGGTACCTGTGATTCGATCACAAATCCAGTAGACGCCAAAGTGCAACTGAAGATAAGTTAGCTATGATTTCGGAAATTTGGCACGAATTTATCACAAATTTACAAGCTTGTTACATATCCGGACCATATATAACGATTGACAAACAAGTTTTTCCATCTAAGTGCCGTTCCCAATTTATCTAGCTTATGAGCCCTAAGCCAGACAAATATGGTCAAAAATTTTGGATGGCTGTTGACAAAGTGTAAATAATATACCAAATACATTCCTTTACCTTCAAAAAGATGAAAAAAGACCGCATGAAGAGTGTTTAGGTGGCTGGGTGGTGAAAAAATTGATGGAACGTTACATCAATAAAGGCCGAAATGTAACTTGTGACAACTTTTTTAATTCACTTTTATTAGCGGAATATTTGAAATCTAAACTACTAGCATCGTGAATACAATAAATAGAATTCGCAGAGAAATACCTGTTTCCATGAAAACCGCACAAGACGAACCATATAGTACATTTATTCTCAAAAACGGTGAGACAACATAAACTGTTTATCAAGCTAAATCGAATGAAAATATTCTTATGCTCAGCACTATGCATCTCGATGTACCAATAAGTTATGGCTCAAAGTAAAACCTGAGGCAGTGTAATTCTACAACAGGACGAAATATGGCATAGATGTTGTAGCTTCGCTGAGACGCAAGTATACAGTAAAGGCTGCTTCTAGACGTTGACCAGTTCTTACATTTTATAACCTGTTGGATTTGGCAGGTATAAACACCTGGATATTGTATAAAATAATCAATAACACCAAAATTAAACGCAGAGACTTTTTACTGCAACTAAGAGAAGAATTTTGAAATCAGTGTATGAATACAAGAAAAACAACCATGCCTGTAAAAATTTCGGAACACATAACCAGATAGACAAGAATAACGTTCAAGGTATCAGGTCAAGTGCAAATGCACAAATAATAAGTCATATGTGAAGTACCACCTTTGAAAAAAAAACCGTCCGTAATAAAAACACTATTAAATAATATTATTTATGCAATATTTGCTGTACAAATAATTAGAACTAGTATATAGATTTTTGTAAATCCGAAACAGCTGGTTATTTTCTATAGTTAATTACGTTTTTGTCTGTCAGGAATTAATAATTTGATTTAAAAAAGTAAATACTCATGGTTCACATTAAATTACAAGGTATTTTAATCATAATATTCATGCATTATGCGAACGAATGGTGCAAATAATATAATGGGATAAAATTGTCACGGCGGCGGTTAAAGGGATGTAGTAACTTTTGCCGCTTCTAATGCTAAGGGTTGCAATTTGTGTTTGGTGTGCACTGATAGAGAGAAAATGATTATTCCATACTCCCTTGCGAGACTTATTGCGTCAATATTTTTTGCGTGTGTTGAATGGCCATCCAAAATTAGAAGAATTTGATTTTTTTGGTTTTTGCAGTCTCAGATACTTTATAAAACATTCAAGCCATTTGAAAAATAATGTACTTACACTCCATCCACTTTCTGAACACTCGTACAAAGTATTCAGTGATCCCCCTCGTTTTAAGTCCCCTTTTATTCTTTTCTGTTTGAATATAAACACGGGTAGTACGAATTTATCAGCAGCATTCATACAGCAAATATATCTTGTGTTGATGCCATGCTCACCACTAGTTACAGCTCCAACTTAATGTTTCCCTTTTTGTGCCAAAATTTAGAAGACTTGTGAACTTTACCTAGGCCAGTCTCGAGCATGTTATAGATTTTTTCAGCTGTAAATTGGCCTGCTTCTAATATTAATTCATATTTGTCAAAGAATGCCATAACTGTTCCTTTGTTGAATCCTTAGCAACGAGCCATAGATGTTCGCTCCGGAGTTTGTAAAAATATTTCTGGATGATTCTTCATAAATTGTTAGTAGCATTTCCATCTAGCCAGCTGTGATTCCTTATTGTATCTATGTTTCAGTCCATATTTTTCAGCTAATAAATAAGCCAAGCGCCGTAAATCATAAATTGTTGAACCAAAAAATCTTGATTCCAACAACAAAACGTTCTGACTAGTTCACATTCCATTTCCTTAGTTAAATCTTTCGGACGTTCAATTTGCTGGTGTTTGTTTAGCCCTTTTAAATATTGTATAAATGTCGGTTTTGGTACGTTATAAATGCGGCAAGATTTATTAAATCGTGAAAAGCCATCATTGTGTTTTTTTATTGCTTCATCCATATTTTGTTTAGTCTAAAAATTGTGTTTCCTTTTTGACACTTTAACCTGAAAGTAGCAGCTATTAAGCTTTAGTTTATTATTAACTTTCACGTTAATATTTTGGATAGCAGCTTATACATTGGTTTAGTTTATTGAGAAACCAAACTATAGCGGTGTTTCTAAATCGTACCAACACGTTTTAGCGAATTGTTAGGAGTACGAAATAGGCACAAGGGTCAAAAGGCTTTCAATTTATCGGTGACAAATTTACGCGAAATATGGGTGTGTATCATCTCTTTTGATTAAAACATAAAAGTACGTGCTAATACACAACGCATTCCTAAACAAATTACACTATATGAAATATGAAGAAGGATCCTCGCATATAACCGAAATTATAGAAAGAAACTTACCTTTTCAATATTTTTGTTGGGAGCTGCAAAACACTCTGCTATCTGTCAAATAATCATACAGCTGATAGTTATTTATTTTTCTCACCACAATGTAAGCTTATAGCTATCACTCGAGATGAGTAATAGAGGGAGTACGATTTAAGCACAAGTACGAACTATCTAAGTTTATCCTACCTCCATAATTTTTCAGTCCACAGGTGTCGTGAGAAGGGGCACCCGTTTTTTGTTCCTTGGCTTCTCCTACCTACCCCACCAAAGATAATTCATTTTGAATAACACATTCTAAAAAATCTCATCAAGACCTTCCATTTACGAACCTACTCGACTATCTTTGGGGAAAAAAATGTTTTTATGGTTCACATCCATACATGGGGAGACCCCTCTTAATAGCTTTGAATTTTTTTCGACTTCGGAACTTTCATTGACCAAAAACTTCAGAGCTATTCACAAAATTTGATCACTGCAGCTTTAATAGTTCTTGAGAAAACTTGCTGTGAACCACTGATGGACGGACGGACAGAAAGATGACGCCTGCTAATCACTTTGGTTCATTAATCCTTTTCAGTCACTTCAACTATACTTTATCTTCGTCACCACTGACACACAAACTTTTTCTTTTTTTCCTCCTTAAAATCTCTAATGATATCTTCTTCCTCGAATTGTTAATTCCCAAGATCACATTTTATTCAAGACCACATGCCGAACCGTTCATTCCGCAAATCACCTCCACAATTAACACGAAAACTCCCTCTTCCTTTCAAGAGCAAATCACGAATTCTTTCCTCCCCGAATTAAAAATTAATGCACCGCCAAAAGCAACCCCTCCTGTTTTTCCCAAAGTCAAATACCGAATGCCAAACTTCACCCTCAAAAATACAATCCCGTAATCCTTTCATTTTCCATTATCGCTGCCACATCTGGGTAACGTAATCGAAGTTCATTAGATCTCGACTCCGCTACCCACACATATTTTTCGTACCGAGAAATGCAGCAATTTCCATTTTGCAAACATGGCAATTTGCATAACCAAGGAATTATTTGATTAGATGCAAAGTGTCATATATCTACGGAAGCTATACTCCAAAAAGAGTGCTACCCTGCACTCGTGGGACTTGAACCCAGCGTCCCGGCAGACCCCCGGTCCAGAATCCACGACGCTTCCACGGAGCCACCTTCAATTGATTTAACATTCATCGAATTAGCAACCTCAACTCTTTCTGGATAGGCATGGGAATGGAATTTATTTGTAGGGAAACGTAAATGAATTTTTGTTAGTATGTAAAATTAAATTTGTTCGTGGGGGCTAATGAATAAAATTTGTTAGTATGAAGGAAGGAATCAGGTTTTGTTAGGAAAAATGTGTTGAATGAAATTTCGTTAATGGGAATGAGTAATAGAGGGAGTTCGATTTAAACACAAGTACGAACTATCTAAGTTTACCTACCTCCATAATTTTTCAGTCCACTAGAGGGGCACCAGTTTTTTTTTTTCCTTGGCTTCCCCTACCTACCCCACCAAAGATAATTCATTTTGAATAACACATTTTAAAAAATCTCATCAAGACCTTCCATTTACTAAGCTACTCGACTATCTTTGGTGAAAAAATGTTTTTATGGTTCACATCCATACATGGGGAGACCCTTCTTAATAGCTTTGAAATTTTTTTGACTTCGGAACTTTCACTAACCAAAAACTTCAGAGCTATTCACAAAGTTTGATCACTGCAGCTTTTAAAGTTCCTAAGAAAACTTACTGTGAACCACTGACGGACGGACGGATAGACAGATGACCGAACGGGTGGGCAGGTACTGATATTAATAGGGTATTGTTAAATTTTTTTTTACAAAACCCTAAAAAATAACCTTTTCAATGTGGAAATTTTGGTAAGATATTCATATTAATTTTTCAAACAGATAGTCAAAAATGAATTTTGCTTTTGATATTTATATTGGACATAGTACTCTATTACTACAAGCGATATTTTAGGCTAAAAGTGAAGTTAAGTAAGCAAAAGTACGAAGAGAGTTAGTCTCCCAGAGGGTTGTTGTAAAATTATTGGTTAATTAAACAACGCCTTCTGAATATCAAAACTTGCCTAATATATAACCCATGAATTGAGCTCGGAAAGCTAATGTATGGTTTTACATGTGTATTTTGATTTTTAGTATGCTGACCGCAATGTTTGAGTTGTCATGATAACACATCACTGTGGTATAATTGAGCAGTTACTTAAGCAAGCTGCGCGAAAACTGGCATAAAACTTGTCCGAAATTTTAATTGCAGATTGGGAAAATTTAATTATATCAATTTATAGTTACAAATCACAAAATATTTTTTTATAAACATAAATTTTATATCATTTTTTCCCTATATTAAATTTATTTTTTCTTTATAATTTTATTCTTCATGATATTTATCTTTTTCCATTATTATTTAAATTTTTCTATGTTACTATTTTTCATTAATTTATTAATTCAAATCTAAAATTAACATTTAGACATGGCAACACCTTTCCCGCTGCACATGCCCGTATTGCATTGGCGAAGGCAAGCTGTGCAGACAAATGAACGGTTGCTCGTCGAGTACCTGTGCGACGGATAGAGCACGGGATGACAGACAGCCAAAAGGGAGTCGGCCTCTGATTGCCACAGCAATTACGTTAGGGGAGTTGTTTGTAGAACGCCAAGCATTGCGCACATCTCAAAAACCACGCTGGCAAACGAAAAAGTCCAATTTCGGGACAAATTTGATTGCGAAGGGATATTGGACGTCGTGAGTTTTGAACAGTCGCGCGTTAAGTGAATTTTACCCCTTAATATTGTGTTGTGTTGGTTTTTTCTTTTATCTTTCGATTTGATAATAAAAGAGATTCCCTAATTACCCTTGCACATCGTGTTATAATAATTCAAGTGTCAAGTGACTCGGGGTTCATTGTTATATGACATTTAGCAAGGGTTATCGTCACTGGCATCCGTACAATCCCCAATGTAGGAAGGGAAGAATATTGGACCCAATTTGAAACAAACATTGGAGTGCTCAAACGACTTCTTGAGAGCTAATTTGTGGCCAATAATGGCGAGTAGTTTGAAACAAACGCTATATGAATATTTTTAAAGCAAAGTACGTTACGTAACAAGTAGTACTCAGCCCCACATTGTGGAATGAAAAGAAAAGGAATCAAAAAAACTGTTAAGACAAGCGAAAAAGAACTGTTAGGAAAGCAGAAGAACAAGAAATCCGAAAACAACAGTAATCACATTCTAAAGTGAAAGCTTCTTGTTTATCTGATGGGCTCAATTCGAATAGGAGTTGCCAGCGTCGCAATGTATAGATACAAATATTAAGATTCTTAAAAATGTTATTTTATTTTTAAAGTAAATTCAACCATTGAAGTGAACGGTTCTATTGAATTAAATGATATTTACGTTGCTTTAAGTAGGAAGAGTTGAGGATTGAGAATGTTGATATGATAATATCTGAATGGATAGTACACGCTTTATTTTACAACTCAATGTTGGATATGGCGTTGTTCGCAAAAGGTAAGTGGCGAAAAGGAAATGGGATGATGTTTTTAGATCATGGAACTTTGTTCATAACTGCAATTGAAGATCGTCAGGATAGGGAGGAAGAACATTAATTGATGGAGCGATGTGTTTTTTTGTTTTGATATGAGTTGTATTCGAAAAGAAGCTATAACAGAATTTGAGATTTCAGCAATATTGCATCACCCACCTTCATCAGCGGGCACCCGGTGAGGATATTAGGTGAGTACCCTTTTGATTTTTTGATTTTGCGTATAAATTTATTTTATAATTTTGTGAACTAAAAAAAAACATCAATACTAAAAAATAATTTTCATTCAGTTAAAAATTTACTACTATTTTTAATGTTTACTTTTTGCTATATATGTTAACCAAAAATTCTGGTGAATAAAATTTTTTGTCAACTTTTTTGGGTTCAGATACTTCACCTTCATGTTTTGTTATCAGGTTATTGAAAGAGTTTATTGAGTAAAAAGATGTTGAATTAAATAGTACGCTTGGTCTCTCCATTCGTAGAACCTAAACGGGTGTGGGACCCACCACGTTGGCTGGCCCCTCCGCTATAATGAGCTAGCCATCGGGCGAGCTCACCCCTTTTATACGTTTCAGGTGCTCTTGCCTGGTTAAGGTGGCCTTCCGCTCGTGTGCCTATTTATGGCATAGTGTTATGTGATTCCTTGACGTAAACTTGGCAAATTTATGTCATAGTATTTATGACATAAATTTGCCAAGTTTATAGTATATTGTTCATTTAAAGGAAAAATTCATTCAAATTATGTTTGTGTGAGTTTTTCACTTAAATGGAAAATATGGCCACGCTTACATTTGGATCTTAATCTTAAGTTGGGAGGGTGCGAGGGGATACCGTTCCCACCTGGATGCCCTACTCTTATTAGGGGTCATAAGTATCCTCATTAACGACAAAGTCCTTTTAAGTCCGTCTGTTTTCTCCAGGCCCGGTTTCATTCGAATCGTTTCAATTCGTGAATGCGAAAATTTTTGTAGCGGGTCCTTGTGCTGGGGGGGAAAAAAGCCACCCCACAACACCGCAACGCTAGCCTACCAGCGCATTCACGCGTCATCAGACAAGGCCAATCTAGGCGGATCCAACCACCTTCTTTCGCCGAGGCAGCAGACCATCGCTGCAGTCCTTGCCGGACATTTACATATTTCTAAAATTTTCATCAAAATCCTTACACATCTGTAGAAGTTATTGTTGCAAGTGATAAATTTTCAATAGATTATAACTTAGCTGTTTTTGGCTCAATTTTTATGAAGCGTCAGAAAATATGTGTTCTGCATCAGGAATTTTAGACAAACTTAAGGGTCACTTTTCAATTTTATAGATGAAATCGTATAATTGTCAAATGTACTGATATTAACAAAATTGTAGAAATTTTGACTTTTGAGGTCTTTGTTGCCCATGTACTCATAAAGACGCTCTTTCGTGATTTTCAGATTTTTCTCTCCAAAGAAGTTCAACTGCAAGGAAAGGACATGAATATTTCGTACATTTCCTCTCACCTTGTACTCCTGCATGCACTTGTTTCTAGTTTAAGACCCGTTTTGAAACGTTATCATCAAGATCTATCATTTGATATCCATATAGGCTAACGTTGGTAACAAATTTTTTCAAAGATCATCTCCCCGTATGGAGAAACCTCCCTAAAAGACCTTTAAATATTTTTTGGTACTATGACTTTTAAGAGTACAATTATGCCAGCTTTGACCTACCTGCAGAATTTCACCAGTCTAGCTTATGTGGCTTGCAACAAAATTTGCTGCGACACACAGGCGGACAGACGGATGTGCAGACGAAGATGGACAGATGGACAGACAGGTTGTGATTTTAGTGGGGTATTGTTAAAAAAATTTTTTTTACAATAACTTTAAAAGAGAGCCATACAAATTTATTCGTGAGACAGATTCACTAGTGTACAAAATTACGGCAAAAAATATGGCGTTATAATTTGAGATTGGAAAAAGAAAACGATTTATATAGACAAGCCATCGATCAGAAGATAAAATGCCCAGCAAATTTTAACTCCGATGATAAATAAGTCCAATTAAGGTGCGGAGGGCGGAACAATCTACGAATTGGTGGCTGAATGATAATGGTTAAATTATTTTTGGTTATTTGTAGTTCGTATTTTATGGTTACTCTATCTTCATTTTCAACTCATTATTGCAACAATCAATCTTGACTTGGCTTTGAGTATCAAATAAACAAAAAAATTTGCTGCACATTTCATGTTATTGTTGTTTTTATGTATTAACTGTTTTTCCAAAAAAATTTAGTGGTAAAAAATTAACATGCAAGTTAGATACATGAGTATTGTGATGTAATTAGATAGGGTGCAGCAGCATATCTTTATTTTTTCAAATCTTAATAAAACCCATTTTATGGAGCTGAAAATTTCATGTTTTTCAGAATGTAGGCGCATACCTTAAGTTTTGTTTATTATAGTTTTAAAGTTCAAATCAGGAAGGTGATATCCCCCATTCTTCATACGCTGAATAAATTGATTTCTGGCGTTTTTCATGATTCTGGCAGGTATATGAGTAGCAGGCGATATGTTGGCAATTTCTTCCTGACTGTTGTCCTTCAAATCTTGCAGGGCTATTGAAAAGTTCACATAAGCAAAGAATTACATAAAGCCCCATAGGGGAAAATCTCCGTAGGTAGCTCCAGCCAGAAAGAGAAATTTCTTTTAGGAGTCCTAAGTTTCAAAAAGCAAATAACAATTTGATTGGCTGCCAAAATGAAAGTTAAACGGGGTTTTTCAGATTTTTTTACTAAAAAGTCTCTAAACATGAGGGAGTGGGCCCACATTTCTTCGCATATTTTGCCTCCCTCTAGATCCCTGATATGTAAAATCATTTTTTATTTCAGATTCTAAGAGTTGTAATCAAGGTCTTACAGTTGATACTCCACTCGACTACATTTGACATTCCTTAAAAAAATGTTCAAATATTTGATAGTATCTAAATTTTTAAGAGATCACCACCTCTGATATTTCCACAAAGTTTGAGCTTTCTAGCATCAATGGTTGGTTACTGAAAAAACTTGCTGTGATGCATGGACTGACAAACAGATAGACGGAAAGACAGAAAGTGAATTTAGTAGGTATATAAAATAATTTTTACAATCCCTAAAAAACAAAATATGTTGCCACATCCTGTTTTAAGATAGAATAAGGTTTTCGATTAGAATTCATTAGTATTAGGCAAGAACATATTAAACTGCATCATCCAGAGTTGTTTAGTGAGTGTTGCTAAATGATTAAACAATACTCTATTGAAATTGCGGCGGTTCTGGATTTCTTGAACATACTTGGCCACAAGACGCCATTTGTCAACCAATCCAAGCATCGCTGCAATTAAATTACCCAAAACAATTTCTGCTATCTCTCTGTGGAGATCCCCGTAAAAAATTTGAGGCAGGCATGGTTTTCTTCTCCTACGTAAGGCCTATAATAGGGGGACCATGATTTACCAATTTTGTGCAAGTTAGACAGAAAACATCTATACCCGCGCGTAATATGGGTCAGATAGAAGTCAGTCTCACTATGTCTTCAATATAACCACTGTTTCACATCCGGGATAAACCACGCAGTCCACTTTTCCTTCATGCAATTATTCCAAAACTAATGCCAACCGTTAAGTGAGCGCTATCTCTCCTCGTGGGCAAGCGTCCTATCTCTAGACTTTGTAAAAAGGGTGGTGCTCTCTAGTAAGGAGAGCGACAGGTATCACACCTGAAAAAAACTCTCACCGACGAATCAGAGACAATTGGATATGAAGATACAATTCTCATTGCTCCTGCTTTCTGTGCTTGTGCCAAGAGTTTTCGGTATACCTCCTTACTGAGATCGTCACCCCATATTTCAGCGCCGTATGGTAGCACTGACCCTACAGCACTTAACTTGGTGAATCTAGTGCCCCGACGTTTGTTTAAGTTAAATCAGAGCCAATACGCCCAGAACAGCCTTCTCAACCATTAGCCCAATTTATCTCCGAGTCGATCAGTACCCCAGGTACTTTACCACTAGCTTCGATTTCATTAGAATGTCTTCAATACTGATTGTTCTAACTCTAGGGATTCTCTTTTTTGCCAAGATATCTACTTCGGTTTATCCAGTGCTGGGCTGAACCCATGAGCAGTCATCCAGTCTCTTACTTGGCGCGTTGGCTTATCTAGCCTAATTTGCGCTTTTTCAACGGTGCATCCTGTGTTTAGAGGCACTACATCATTAGCATGGTCAATCAAAAGTGACTTATCTGATATTTCGATTTTCAGCAGTCTGTTGTCGAGTTGAAAGCATTCTAGCGTCAAGTGTCATCAACAGATCGATCCATCTATTGGTGTGACTATCTACGTCTGCCTTTTGGACTAAACCTCCCTTCTCTATAATCGCATCCATAATGGAGCGTCCTACTCAAAAGCCGTACTACCAAGAAGATAGGTCTCTAGAAGCATAACTTGCATCAGTTTTCATTTGATGAGTTTTACTAGCATTTTCCAGCCATATTTAGGCATAACGGGCGGTATGGGCTGGAATGCCTCTTTCCCTTGCTAATGAGAACGAGCCTTGCCACCTCCCATCGTTTTAGAAAAGCTGCGTCCCAAAGACATGTGTTGAATGTGCTAAGCAACAAGCCAGGGCAATGGTGATGGCCAAGTTGCAACACCTCAGCTAGAATACCATCTGGGCCTGGTGCCTTCCTTGCTTCCAATGAAAGAACTGCCTCTTCTAGTTCCAGTTTCATGAAAAGTCAATTGCTGTTTCAATGTAGACGGCGTCAACATGGACGGGATGGGCAGGGAAAGTGCCCACACTATCTTATCCATTTTTTCCGGTTCATGTTTGCAAGGTTTCCGTAAGGCCCCGAGCTCTGGCATAACTAGCTTGTAGCCAAGGCCCCACGGATCCTTGTTCACACTGTCTACCAGATATTGCCAGAAGTGAATCTTGCTGTTGTTAATCAATTTGTGAAGGCACTTCCTGATTGCTTCGTCATGATTCCATAGCCGTTGAGCATCACATTGATGCTTGTGATACTCCTTTCACTTTTCAACGATTTTATTAGACGACCAGTATACTGGAGGGTTGCCTTGCTAGAATTTTTAATTGGGTATAGAAGCACTGCAAGCAATCATGATGATGCTCATAGATGAGTTCACCCAATTTCCCTCTGTCTCTTGTGAATCCCCTTGTTGTAGAGCATCTGCCATGGGTAACTAGACAAAGCCGTCGAAGCCCATCTTTTCAATATTCCACCCAGCTGTAGAAGGTCAAGAGCATGGTTGTTGGGAGACAATATCACGTACTCCAATTGTGTATCCTCCGTTCTAAGGACTCTGAGGTGAGGTATGATTCCTTGACAGCCAATACAGCAGAAAATCGGTGTATTGCTAGTGTTTAGCACCCCAGTTGCCATTCTGGCCACCATTTCGAGGACCTATTTTCCCCACGTATCTTTTACAAGCATGTCCCATTTGACTACTTTTGCGATGAAGTTTCCCCTAACGAGCACGAGTAGACAGCGCCCTCCAAAGCACTAAGCTTCGCTTGGAAAGATTATATTGGTTCTTTTGGTGTCAGGTACATGTTAAACGAGTTGGATAGACAGACCTACGCTCATGTCAGAAGGATTTCGTAGCTAAGTTACAGCCAATTGAATATTTAACAATTACAACAACATTAACATGTGATACTAAGGAGATACACGTTTGCAAAGGACCTAGACACTACAAACATGTTGGAATTTGGATAAAAGTTTTAGAAATGGTTTGTAATATTGATGTGTTGTCATGAGTAATCAAGGGATGGGGTTAATGCACTTGAAACAAAATGGTGGCGAGTTTCAATTTATGGAATCTGTATATTTGTCAAGTTTTGATATGCAGAAAATATTGTTTGATTTACTAATTGCTTTACAATGCCCTTCTGGCAGGATCACTCTCCTGCTACTTCAACTTGTTTCGTCTTTTCTTCGTATTGCAGGGCTTTGTACTTTGCGACCTCCTTTCTAGTAGTTCAGCAACATTTTCGACCATGGTGGTGAAATCATACAACGGCACTTCGATTGTCTGGTCAGTCCTTTTTTCTGCAGTGCTCATTTTGTGGACCTCAGGATGGTTCGTTATTATTCCGTCATTTAAGACCCTTACTTCGGTCGTTTCAGAGCGGTTGTTGCTATATTTGTCAAATTTTCAATGTTCTTAATATATTTTTCTAACGTGCAAACATCTAGCGCATCCTGCAGAGCTCTTCGCTCTTCTGTTTTTGGAAGCTCTGGCATTCGCATTGCAGATTTTCAGATTAGTGATAATATTTAATTCTTTTGGTGAATTTGATGCTGCAATATGCAAGAAAAACATATAGTTTATAAACATACACAATTTTTTGTTGTTAAGAATATTTTAATTCCGTTCTTAGCTAGAAAAAGTAGGTGACCCCCATTTCGTTTACTTATATGTCATACGGAGCAATTTTTTCACTTTTATAAATGGTTGAAATCTTTGGCTTTTTTGCGTAAAGTCGATTTCAAGCTTAGAAAAAAAGTTTTAGAAGAGAGTCATACTTTAGGCAGAATTTAAATCACGGATTTTCATCTAAAATAGCCGCCATTTCGGTTTCGCTTAGCCTATTGGACTGATAAGTAAAACTAGCCGTGATACAGTTAAAAAGGATATTTTTAGATAAATTTCTTAAGAGAAATTTAATTAAAAAGATCCATATCACTCGTTCAAGTTTATTCAATTACCCTTTCCCTTGGTTTTCGTATACTATGGTTCATAATTTTCATGAAAGCTTCACGGAAGTTATTGTCTACAGCTTAGGCTTATGAAAACTCAACAATGCATTTTCGTGTTCATCTTTAGTTATGATTAGTTATATAAGGTAAAGTAAAACTTTCTGGGTCGCAACTTCTGTCGGCCTTTAGTATGCAAATTACTTATTTAGATTATCGGGCATACATATAAGAGTAACATATAGGAGGGCAGTCCCAAAAGTACCCGACTATACAAAGGTAAAAGTAAAAAAATTGAGAAAAACTTTTTTATTTGTAAACATTCTCCTTTCAGCTCGATACACTTTTCTCAACGATGTTCAAGAGCTTCGATACTTGCTTTATGGTAGGAACCGTCAAGCTCCTCAAAATAGCTATTAACCGCTGACTCTACCTCTTCACTGTCGGCCAATCTTTTGCCGCCGAGCCATTTTTTCAAATTCGAAAAAAGAAAATAATCCGAAGGAGCCAGATCTGGTGAATAGGGTACGTGGGAAAGCAATTCGCACTTCAACTCATTGATTTTAGCCATCGCAATGACGCACGTGTGGACTGGTGCATTGTGGAGATGAAATAAAACCTTTTTTCGTCAGATGGGGCCGTTTTTTCTTGATTTCATCACTCAAACGGTTCAATAAGGCTGCATAATATGCGCCGTTGATTGTTTTTTCTTTTTCGAGATAATTAATAAATATTATTCCACGCGCATCCCAGAAAACGGATGCCATGACCTTGTCAGCTGACTGAACTGTCTTTGTTCTCTTTGGAGCCGGTTCTCCCTTTTCAGTCCACTGCTTCGACTGCTCCTTGGTCTCAGGTGTAAAATGATGGACCCATGTTTTGTCCATGGTTATGAATCGACGCGAAAACTTGGCTTCAGTGCTGCGAAACATTGTCAAACACTCGATGGAAATATGCTCACGTTGCTGTTTGTGCTCCATTGTGAGCAATTGCGGCACCAATTTAGCGCACAGCTTTCTCATGGCTAGATTTTCAGTCAAAATGCGATGCACAGCACTTTTTGAAATACCTGCCATGTCTACTATCTCGCGCACTTTCAGCGGACGGTCATCCAATACCATTTTGTGGATTTTCTTCACATTTTCTGACGAAGTGACCTCACTTGGTCGACCAATGCGGTGTTCATCTTGGCAACTCGTTTGACCTCGCTTAAACTCCGCTACGCAATATTTGACCATTGTAAACGAAGGAGCAGACTTCCCCCGAGTATAATCCAACTCGGCTTTGATATCAGTTGGACTTAGACCTTTCAAATGAAAGTATTGTATCATATAACGATGCACTGAGAGCGTTCACTTTTGATATCTGCAAAAAAATAATAATAAACGTACCGTTATGAATTGTTCTAATTAAGTTGTTTAAAAGTGGTATTGTGAATCGCATAATTGTTTTTTTTAAACTACCAGTATTCATAAGTCAGGTCGGGTACTTTTGGGACTACCCTCGTAATATAAAAGAAACTGATTGTTTTTATCCTCTTTCTATCAAATTCTTGAAGAGCCGCAAATAATTGGCATACTTCATACGAAAGAGCATTAAGATTTAATTTTTCAACGTAAATGTACCATAGTGAACTGTTAATATCTACAGAGTCCTTGAACCGATTAAAATGTTGTGCCAAGACATTTCACTTTAATATATTTTCCTTGGTTTGAAGTCCCTACAATTAATAATTTTATATGTTTCGATTGGTTATGCTGAAAAATCGGGGTGAAAGCCAAAACTTTTTTTAACGATGAAATTCGTTTACCGCTAATTAGTGTGTATATTCTTTAAATGAGACCTAAAACAATTAGGTTACATCACTTGCCGAAAACAGTACTCTTCTACCTATTCTCATTCAAATGTTATGCGTGAACATGCATAAAAAGTAACAACAAACAAGTTGGGTAGACAGACCTATGCTCATGTCAGAAGGGTTTTGTACTCATCTTACAAAATGCAGTTACCAGCAACGAATAAAATCATGAAACATGTCAAAGACGATTTTATTGGAGAAAATGTGAAATTCGAGGATCATACTATTATTAACAAACTTGAAAGAATTTTGACTTCTGAGGTATTTGTTATAGCTATACTCATAAATATCTCCCTTGATAATTTTTTCAGATTTTTAAGATCACGGGTGTCCATTCGCGAGGGAGGAAACACATTTTCATGTATTTCCCCCCTGTGCCCCCACTGAAGCAAAAACGGTCAGTTTAAGAACTGTTTTGAAAAGCTCTTATAGACAACTTTCAGTTGATACTCACATCGGCTACCTTTCATGAAATTTTTATTTCAGGGGCCACTCCTCTGTACTGTAATCATCGATTCATAGCCTATTTTTTCGAATCCTAGAATAGTTACAAAGCCCTTTTGCTAGGAGCTTTCTCCTGCCTCTTCGACTTGTTTCAATTGTTTGTACTCATCTTCATGATATCTATCACTCCTGAAATTTTCACGCAAATTCTAGCAAAGCTGTAGTGTCTGTCGGTAAAAAGCGCATATGGCTCCATAGCAATATGTTTTCATAGTAATACAGGGCATATTGCTCCATAGTAATACACGAAAATTCAAATCGCTATAACTTCGTTAAATACTATTCGATCTTTATGAAACTTTCCGGAAAGATCAATCTTATAAATAGTCATCTCTTTACTAAATT
The DNA here is from genome assembly GCA_963969285.1 of Odontomyia ornata. Taxonomy (NCBI): domain Eukaryota; kingdom Metazoa; phylum Arthropoda; class Insecta; order Diptera; family Stratiomyidae; genus Odontomyia; species Odontomyia ornata. The sequence continues at coordinate 104,386,885 of OZ017738.1, read as the reverse complement.
TTATTGAGTTTAAGGGTACCGTTTAGATTTTATTCAAGAAAACATAAAATCGATAAATCATACTATTACTAACAAAGTTGAGTGAATTTCGACTTCCCATGTATTTGTTGTTGTTGTACTAATAAAGGCCTACATTCATGATTTTTTTCAGATTTTTCGGATGGAAGGTGTCCAATCGCGAGGGGGGGGTACGCGAAAAGTTCGTACATTTCCCCTTCCCCTGCCCCCCTTGGTACCGATAAGGCAATTTTAAGACTTGTTTTGAAAAGATCTCATTGAGACCTTTCCAATGACACCCTACTCGACTACCAATGGTGAAATTTTTTTTTGAGGGGTCACCCCCTTATATGGGGAGACCCCCCTCCAACGCCTTTGAAAAATTTTTCCACCCTTGAACTTTCAAGAGGTCACCACTTCTGACCTTTCTACAAAGTTTCATGGCTGTAGCCTTTATAGTTTCGGAGAAAAAGTGCTGTGACATACAGACGGACGGACGGACGGACGGACGGACGGACGGACGGACGGACGGACAGACGGACAGACGGACACAGGTCGTGATTGCAATAGGGTTTTGTATTTTAGTACAAAACCCTAAAAACGAGTACATGAAACAAAATGATGACCCTCTTTCCTGTGAAAGTTGGTTAAAAATTTCCCAAAATTCAACTTTTTTTATACGCAGAGATATCTTAATTAATTTAATTAGTTGTTCAGACCTATATAAATTTCCCTAGAATTTCAGGTGCCACAAAAATGAAATGATAAATCCACAACACCCATCAATTTAACAAAAAATATTGAAGATTTCTTCCAGGAAAACCCCATACGAGTAAATGCTGAAAATCGATGAGCAAATATATGCTTGTAGAATCCAATAAAGTTAATATTTCGCTTAATGTACATAAATATTAATCGTACTGAATATTTGCTCATCTGGCGGACAGTTTAAATTAAATTACTCAATATTTCATTGAAATCGACAGAAATTCTTGTAATTGTTACAGTTAACCCTTATATCTCTTATTGCGTTATTATGTCTACAAAAGTTTTGAAAATATTTTCTGACAGTGCAGGAGGAATTTAAATACCTCACAAACTATCATGAAGTGCTTTTCAGCTTTAAGGTTGGTTGCATTATATTAAAGAAAATATATTAAATTGAATTAAATACTTTAAAAGCTCTACAGATTGAACTAAAAGGTTAATTTTTTCCCCACCAATTTTTAACTATGCATGTATTCTACTTGCATATTCTACGCTTATCGAAATGTCGCAGATAAAGCTATCTATTTAATTATACAGCATATCTAAAGGCCAATTTTTTATAGCACCCTTACGTTAAAATTGATGAAAAATGATCTATGGGGTGGACGTGCGAAATGCTTTATCAACTTGTATATACCTGTATATAGCGCTGTTGAGAGCTTTTTTCAGGATTAAATACCCACAAGGAAAAAAGCCAATCAAACATTTTAAATTAATCCTTAATTGCATTGGAACTTTAGCATCAATGAGTCAATTTGAAAACAGGACGAATCTAGATTAAATTGGCATGATGAAACTGTACATGCAGAAAACGATAAGAGAAGATGAAAGTTTTTAATTAAAAACAATCGTGTTCATGCTTTTCTTAAAAAAATCATATTTTTAATTTTGCTTCGAGTATGCGACTCCTACGAGAAGCTTTGATTTTTTTTCTACGAGTACATCATCATTTTCATGAGTGGGCTAGTCGACTAAATTTGAAAAAACAAGAACATTCTATTTTTGGCAAAAAAAGGACGTAACTCAGGGTCTCAGGTTTCTCGCAAATTTTGATTCAATCCACTGTATTAATATCATTCCATCAGCTTGGTAGCTACCGCATTTTTAACAGCTGTAACCGAAAATAGTCAGCTGCGCTAATATACTACCTACACAGATTTAACGACAGCCAGGTTATGCCAGAATAAGGTGATTTGTGTACCTTTTTGCATTTTAGAACAACTTTCAAAATGAACTACTACCTTTGAGTGTTAAAAAGAATTAATCATTTACTTTTGTTAATAACAAATTGAATAACAGCAACATTTTCTACAAAAAATTTGAAAGAAATTTAGTATAAAATTAAATAAAAATTTATGTCGATAATGTCAATTTGTTGCTGAGGACAGGTTGTATGGTTAACTATGCCGGGTGATTTGGCATTTCAATTTTTTCATATTTTGTCGCCCCCAGCTTTTCCATGTACAATATTAACAAACGATGTACTATTATACATGAGTCACGAAACCGTATTTTACATACAATGCACTGAATCCAGTTGTCTGATTTTTATGTCTTTGTAAAAAAAATTTTTGAAAAGACCTAGTAGTTTCTCAACCTGTCTATCCGTCCGTCTGTCCGTGCGTCACAACTGATTTCCTCAGAAACTATAGAAGCTAGAATGCTCAAACTTTGTGAAGAGTTCAGAAGTGATAGTCTCTCAAAAGTTAAGGTCTTACCAAAAATTTAAAAAATTTTAAAGGCGGGTCCCCCCTAAAAACGAATTAGCCCTTAAATTTTTTTTTAATCAAAGGTAGTCAAGTGGGGTATCAAATGAGAGGTCTTGACTAGAAATTTTAGAATATGAAATAAAAGAATAATTTTATTAATTAGGGGGTCCAGGGGAAGGCAAAATGTACCAAAAATCATTTATGCTATATCAAAACGGCCGCTGCACTGTGCTTATAAAGAAACTGTGCATCTTTTGCATAAATTTGAACGATTTCATATCCAAGTATTGTGTGAATAATTCAAGTTATCGATTCACGATATTAGAAAACGTGTTTCTAACTCTAGGATATTTACAAAAACCTTCTGGTAGGAGCACTCTCCTGCTTACTCAACTTGTTCAATTTTGTAAAAAATTCCTGCGTAGTGTAGTGCCTAGAGTACTCTCTCTTAAACTAAAGATCCCTGGTTCGAATTCCGTCGGTGATAACGAGATTTGTTTCAAGTGATTCTTTGGAAAACAGTAGTCCTGTTCAGTTATGATACGTACTCGTTTGAAATCAGATCATATCGCAGCTGGGTGGATACACATTCGGCCAGAATGTGGTAATAACTATAGCACCTTCTCGAGTGCTGAAAGTTTCAATCAAGAAAATGCGATACTCTAACTTTCTCTAAGCGAAGGCTCAAAAGAGGCTGTAGTGCTGAGGAAAAAAATAAACTTCCCCATAGCGGATGCGGATGCATTTCGTAGAATTTATATTCTCTTGTTTTAGAAAAATTTGCAGCTGAAAGTGATTTATAGATGTCTCAGCAATGAATACAAAATGGCGATTTCCTTCTTAAGATGAATGTTATATTGCCATTAATGTGCCATTGTCTTCTACATTTTCAATTTGCATTTTGGTCCCATTTTGCATATGTAAGATTTAGACACGTGGCAAGGCGTCTGCCAAAATATTTTTTTGCCCTTAATGTGTTGAATATTGAAGTCATATTTGCCTATTTTCAGGTGTAAGCGCTAAAGTTTGCTTTTTTCTTCTTCGATATTATCTAAAAAAGTGAGTAGCTTCTGATCTGTAACGGGCGTAAAACGCTTTCCAAACAGGTATGGTCTGAAAAGTTTTAGAGACCAAACGATTGCCAATAATTATTTTTCAATTGTCGGATATTTCTGATAACACTGCGCCAAGACCATATTTTGAAACATCAGTCGTTACAGTTGTCAGGAATAAAACGATTGTGGATGTTAGGGAATTGCTTTAATTAAAAGATAGCAACGCTTTGTTTCAGTAATGAATATTAAATATCCTTCATAAATTCACGTTAAAAATACCTTTTAGCATCATATCATAGGATAGTTTGTTCCTACTAACCGCTTGCTATGTTCGACTCGACTCCACTAACCGAGTACCTTGCTACGGTGATGCCAAGTTGGAGTTGACAGCTCGGCCCTCCTGGCGGGAAATTGGCCCGATTTCTTCGTAGTATTCGTCATCGTCATTAAAGTCGTAGGTATCCAAATCTGGGCTGAATCGGCATCATGGCTTCATTTTATCACTCGTGAGCACGGAACAGAATTTTCGTTTCTGATCATCCCCGAGGCTTCTTCGTATAAAGCAAGAGTATTATATTTCTCGTCAAATCTTATTTTCTGTCGTTCCTTTTTGGTCATAATACGCTGTGCAGCCTCCTGCCGAATTCCGCTTATCGACAGTTGATTATTGTTACGCGTACCGTCCTGTAGTGCTTGGATGATACGGCTCGCTGTTACATCCCTCAAACGGAATCAAAAACTATCCGATTAGGTGTGAATCCGACCGTCGAGTTGATTTGAGAATTTAGTACCCATTGCAAACTCGGTAGAAGCGTGTCCCGTTTTTTACAATCCGTCATCGAACATCGTAGATATGACAATATTGATTGCTTAACGCGCTCAACTTGGCCGCTAACATGTGGAGGTTGCACAGACACCTTCACGTGATGAATATTATACGCTGCACAGTAGTCCTCGAATTCTTTCGATGTAAATGCTGACCCTCGATTGCTTATAATACCGATTGGTAATCCAAAGTATTACGTGATATCCCTCAACGTGGAAACTACTGGCTGCTCTCGTGACTCGAACCATTGTGAATTTACTGAAAGGGTCCGCTACTGCGATTATGTATAGATTGCCTTTGTTACTGTTAGGGAATGGTCCTAAGTGATCAATATGCAATACCCTAAAAGGTATAGGTTCAACCTGTTCTTAACACAAGTGACATTTGGTTTTTCCTTCTGGTACTTTATTGAGACAACATTCTGGACATGAAGCAATGTACGACTTCACGTAGTTGCGCATTCGAGTAAACCAGAACAGTTCTTGTAGGCTATGGACCATTTTATGAACGCCAAAATGACAGGCATCGTCATGATAACTTTTAACTAGTCTCCAGCGGACGGCCGATGGCACTACAAACTTAAGATCGCCATGTCCTTTTCGCATCAACCTTCCTTTCTTAAAAATTTCATTACACTTTAATTGGGCAAATTGAGCTAATTTACATACTCCATTAATTATATCTATAATTTCATTTAGTTCCGGGTCCTGTCGCTGTAATGATATCAACCAGTGGCTCTGATCAGGTTTTTGTATCAGTAACACTTTATCTGCTATTGTTGTTGGTTCTTGCGGTTGTTCGTGTAGTTGATGACTTAATACATCGACATGGTTCATATTGCTTCCTGCTCGATGTACCGCATCAAAGTTGAATTGTTGGAATGTTAGCCACCATCAAGCATCTCGATTGCTAAGTGAAAGTGGTCAACTTCATCGTTGATATTGCATTACAATCGGACACTACTCGGAAGTGTTTTCCAAGCAAACAAAATCGGAATCGATCTAACATTGTAACGATTGCCAGTACCTCTAATTTGTGGCTACTGTACTTCGTTCCAACATCGGTGCAATGTCTACTGTAATATATAATATATTGTTCACAATCTGCTAAATCTTGTCTCTTTTAGCCAACGGTATACAATATGGTCGAGCATGGATAAATGTGTCGAATGTCAACTCAATGCTCATTAATGTTGTCTTGTGTTGACCCATTTCGGCCGTAGTTTTCACAAAACAAACACGGAAATCATCAAGTAGTACCCGCAGTTCGGTTGCTTCGGCTACAGTTAAGTTTCTTTCCATGTCAGGTATTTCAAGATATTTACTTTCAACGTGACACTCGCCATTTTCAATAATTATTCGATGTAAAACTCCATTCAACGCATCCAATCCCAAAGGCAAACTATTTGGTATAAGGTGATCAGCTACAACATATAGGTCTAGGCGTACGTTTGTATCGTCTATTTTTAATGTCGGTATCATTTTGCTAGTACTTTCTAAGCATCCACCTGTAAATCCATTCAGCTTAATCGGCGGACACTTTATTAAGTTGTACGCTCATAATTCTCGCACGAGAGATCGATTACTACTAGAATCTATAAACACGTCCAACATTTTTTCATTCATCTGAATGTTTTTTCACTATTTCGTTTTGTACGGAATAGTTTGAATGTAACTGGCTCATATTCGTGTTATTCACATATTCGATTTATCTCGACTTATGCATGTATCCGCACTGTGTCCCGTCATTCGGCATGTCACACATCGAGGTCGTCGTTGGGGCAAAGAACAGTTCACGGAAATGTGCTTCGGTTTTTAAAAATTAAAACAAACACGCTTTGACAAGTCGTTGGTATCGGCAACAGTCATCGCTCCCGACACAGACTTATTAAATATTTTCTTCGACACAGAGTTCACGTTGATTGGGCTTACACTTTTTGTTTCACTATTTGATTTGCGCGTGACCAGTATGTTTATCTTACTTTGGTTTGTTAAATAAGTTTTAAGGCAATACAAAAAGTCTTTAGTTGTTTTGAATGTAAAGCACGTGACAGCGGTTTGCATTTGAGCGTCATTTAAACCTTCACAAATATATTTTATAGTGGCTGCATCACTAATCCCCGTATGTCCACCGTCCGCACTCATTTGATAGTAATAATCCGTATATGGCTCATTTGAACGTCTAACGTTTGCCATCATACGAAGATGTACCTCAGCTTCATTTTCGGTAGACTCGAATTTCTCTTCTAAAGAGCTTGCAAATTCATCGATGGTTTTAAAAATACCGCTTCTTGCATCTAGCCGGCCATCGAACCTTCATTTGCACTGCAAACTGAACAATGTTTTCATTCCATGAATATATGGATGCTAGTGATTTCACACGATGAACAAATTGTTGGACCATCAGTGATGTGCTTAACGTTGGATCGAATTCTGGCATTATTTCAATGATGTCGCCCAAATTGCGGGATATGCTTTGGTGCACTGGGACTGCTTGTCATGTTGGATACGGCGACTGATCTTCATCTGTCTGCGGTAGATGTAGATTCGGTATTGATTCCACTACAACTGCCTCATTCGACAGGTTTGGCCTATAATCCGTCGGAAAACCAAAACCAGAGGTTGATGCCATATTCAAGTTTGGCGACACGCCATAGGTTATGCTTGTAACAGAGTTTGCAAGTCCGCCAGCAATACTCTGTACCTGAATATTTAATGTTTGAACTAAAGTTGTGAGATTTTGCATGCTTTCTTGCAACTTTATCGCTTCGCCGGATGCACGAGTGTTCTCGGCTAAAATTTCAACGTCGTCTCCATTGACAGCTTCCGTCAAACGTAAAATTAATTTGGGTTTGTTGCCTCTTGTCAGCAAATTTCGTGACCGTAGCTCATGTTAGAGTTCGTTCCGATTGCGAGCGAATCAATACGAACTATAGTGTCCTGCATTTTCAACTAAGAAATATGAAGGCCACACATGAATAAAAATTGGACACAGCAATCGCGTTAATATTCACGATTCAAAATGTCTGCTAATCAATCGAAACTAGGCAGCTAGTTATGAAAAGCACCCAATGTTCAATAAAGCGAAAATTCCATAGCGTCCCACTACTTAAAAACTGTCAGGAATAAAAGGACTGTGGATGTTAGGGAATTGCTTTAATAGAAAGGTAGCAACGCTTTTTTTTAGTAATGAATACTAACTATTCTTTACAATTTCACGTTAAAAATATATTTTACCATCATATCATAGGATACGTTGTTCCTACCAACCGCTTGCTATGTTCAACTCGACTCGACTAACCGAGTACCTTGCTATGGTGTTGCCAAGTTGGAGTTGACACAGTAAATGATTTATTTAAATCTGGATGAATTAGAATAGGTTCTGTTTATATATACATTTTGAGCCTATTAAACAAATCAACATAAGATAGATCATTCAGTTCAATCTTTTTATTTTTTGTCAGTAAATAGTCATTGGTTTAGCAATTTTTTCATAGCCGCATCTAAATTTCCGACACAATCCGGTTAATTCCAAAAATGAGTTTGTGGAATCGGAAATTTTTTGATGACCTGTTTTTAAGCGGAGTTCAATTTGATTCCTTGTGGTGTTACTATGTAGCCAAGGAATTAGGTATGGCTTCGTTTTGCTAAGTTGAATTTTTAAATTAGCGTTACGTAAGGTTTACAATATTTTCCTTAAAGTTACTTCATGTTCTTGTAAAGACAAACTGAATGCTAGTATATCATCCATATGCATGAATTAGAGTAGATTGATTTGGGTTTGGATTCGAGTACTTTATTTCGGGCACCACATTGGTGAATATTTGGGGACGATTAATTTTGATTGAGGTTGTCTTTTTCTTATTTCTGTCCTTTGGCATAAACGTACCGTTAAGAGTGATGGAAGGTAAAGTAAATTCCAGGTTTTGGAAGTTGATTGTCGCGTTTTAAGCCGGGCATTTGAATTGGTGACTGATACTTATATTTTGGATTAAGTCCACTAGCAGGACCCTGCGACCGTATTCGTCTCCAGACTAGCTAGCCTGCTAGCAGCCACCTTGGAGTAGACTAAGGGTGTCCGGAGTTCTTGACCTGATGGGTGCAGTCTGTTGATGCATTCCAAGACTTCACGTCTAAAGCCGATGAGAGGGAAGTTTAGATTTCCTTCGGGGAATCTCGAACAAATGAGGGCGACGAAAAATCATTACATGTCCTCGATGAAATATTGCATGATGTTATATTTTATGAATAAGATACACCAGGGCAACAAATTGTCATTAGAGTACCTCCTGTCAATCCAAATCGGATTTTATTCCCGTATTTGCGCATTAAACTGCGACTTTTCAAAAATTTCGTTGAGGCACTCAAGCGAGATAAGCCAACTTTCCAATATTTGATCAAACTGTTTCCCAAAATATCCTATGCGAAAATCAAAGAGGGGGTTTTTGTCGGACCAGATACAAGAAAATTGTTTGACGACGAAAAATTTCGCAAAATGTTTATCGGCTTCAGATTCAGCAGCATGGGCTTCGTTCAAGAGCATCGTTTGTAACCTTTTACAGTATCGTCTTTTTACTTTGCCCTTAGGGAAACCCCTCCTACCACAAGCACGAGGAGCAAACAAAAAAATTCGCCTGTTTTAAGAAGAAAAGATTTTAAATAAAAGATACCGTAAACAACCGAACCACAACAAAACTCTGCAGTTGCAAGTTTCTTTGAATTCAAACAGTTTTATAATTAAATTAAGGAATTAGGTTAAGAATTCAAGCAGAGAGTTCCATGTAAGTAGTAAACGTCTAATAGTGGTTGTTCCAAATCAAAACCGAAAACATCTAGTGATGGACCACACATGCAAATGGCAACCCTTATGAATTCAAGTGGACAAAAATATTTTCAAGTGGACAAGAAACAACTACCCACAAATCTTGCGCAACAAGATACAGTCTACAAGAAATAAGAAGATGTAATGATCGAACTAAAGAAACAACATCAATCAGAACTTGAAAGAATGAAATCAAAAATTATAGTTGAACGCTATGAAAGAGAAAAGGAGAGTAATGATCATATGGTGATGGTACGAGAATTACGAAAATTGTATGCTGAGAAACGTCATTGAAAAGAAAAGCTGGAGATGCAGTTGAACGATTTTAAAAGTCACTTTGCTACCACTGACTATGCTGACAGTAAAGTAAAGTAGTTAGCTAAAGAGTTGAACGAGGCTAATGGAAAAATTGAAAAGTTTGGCTGGTAAATAAAGCCACTACCATTCCAGATAATTTGACCGTTTTGCAACAGTACTCAATAAAATTTCTATCTATCTATCTATCTGCAAAATGAAAAGCATCATTTGAAGCAGCACGCTTAAGCTAGTAAATAAACAGCCAATTGTTATTTGGACGTCGCACGATAATGGCCATCAGATGATGGATCATCGAGATTCTCCACACTGATAAGGTAAAAGTTCCACTGGAAAGGTTTAAGCCCGTGATTTGTAAAGAATGTTTTTCGCCATGGACAACATTTCCAAGGGAAAAGTGAATTAACCGCCGTCGAGTTAATCTCAAACTTAAACTGGTGCTCCATTAAGCAAAACTAATTTAAGGACGGTTGGTCAGTGGAGCGCTCTCTTTTGGTGAATCCGAGGAGGAACAAGAAGACAACCCGAGCAGCGACCAGTAAAATCATTCCAGTCAGAAGTTTCATACGTGACACACAAGCAAAAATTGTTCAAGTTGAAAGTTTTCATTAACACAAGAGTTGGATAATTTGTCAACGTGAATGTTTGACGACGATTTTGCGTATACTTAACCGCGGCGACATTACCATTGCCATCCGCAATTATTAAGTTCTACGAAAGAGTGCGCTGCAACAAGCGATTGCGTCACGGAGCTCGAAAGTGCCTGGAAATTGGAGCAGACTCTTCTCGCGGAAGAACCGCGCAAGGAAAGGGGGCCCTCTAACTTCGAGGAGGGATGTAAGTTAAGTGTTCTTTCCCATGATTTTGCTTACCTGTAACAATTCAATTTAGTAATAAGTGATTTTGGTGAAGTGTGAGAATATAACATCTTTAGTGGAATGAAGTAGGAATTTGTATTTTCCTTCGATTGGGTACAAGAAGTGTGCGTGTGGCTCGAGTGGGTACAGGTGTCAGTGTAATATCTATTTTTAGGGTTTTGTAAAATAATTTTATAAAACCCTACTAGTTTCGCGACCAGTCTGTCCGTCTGTCCGTCCGTCCGTCCGTGTGTCACACCAGTTTTTCTCGGAAACTGCTTAAGCTAGAAACATCAAATTTTGCGTGTAGGTGTAAAGTCGTGTTCTCTTCAAAGTTCAACTACAAAAAAATTTTAAAAGGTATTTAAAGGGGGTCTCCCCATATAGGAGAGTGACCCCCCGAAAAAAAAATTTCATTGAAGGTAGCCGATATGGGTATCAAATGAAAGGTCTAGATGAGAACTTTTCAAAACAGGTCTTTGTTTGGCAAAATTTGCTTCGAGGGGCGCACAGGGAGGGGAAATACACAACAAATTTGTGTCCCCCCCCTCGCGATTGGACACCTGTAATCCGAAAAATCTGAAAAAAATCAGGAATGTAGGCCTTGGTGAGTACAACAACAACAAATACGTGAGAAGTCGCAATTCACTCAACTTTGTTAGTAATAGTATGATTTATCGATTTTATGTTTTCTTGAATGAAATCTTAACGGTACCCTTAAATTCAATGAAATTCAGTATGTAGATGTCTATTTAAGATTGATCTATCCTGAAAGTTTCATAAAGATTGAATCATATCGAGCGAAGTTATAGCGATTTGAATTTTCCTGTATTACTATGGAACAATATGCGCTGTATTTATTACTATGGCAACATATGGCTATGGAACAACATGCGCTTTTTACCGACTCAGACACTAAAGTCTTGCTAGGATTTGCATGAAAATTTCAGGAATGATAGGTGCCATGTATATCTTTGAGAATCGGTTTAGCTAGTGGTATCAGTAATCGTAAGAGAAAATAGTTGCTGTTTTAAATGCGAAGATTGAATCATTTTAAGTTATTTTTTCCCAACTTCAACGTTTAAGGCGCATGCTTTGAACACTTGATTCAATTTAATGAATGACTGAAGATGAGTACCTACAAGTAATGCTCATAAGTGAAATAAGCTAAGGAGGTGGGAGAGAGCACCTAGCAAAAGGGTTTTGTAACCATTCTAGGATTCGAAAAAATTGGCCATTAATCGATGATAACAGTACAGAAGAGTGGCCCCTGAAAAAAAAATTCATCAAACGTAGCCGATATGAGTATGAATTAAAAGTTTTCATGGGAGCTTTTCAAAACAGTTCTTAAACTGTCAGTTTTTGCTTCAGTGGGGGCACAGGGGGGAAATACATGAAAAATGCGTTTCCTCCGTCACGGATGGACATCTGAAATAATTATCAAGGAAGATATTTATGAGTATAACAATACCAAAAACCTCAGAAGTCGAAATTCGTTCAACTTTGTTAATAATAGTATGATCTTCGTACTTCATATTTTCTCCAATAAAATCGTCTTTGACATGTTTCTTGATTTGATTCGATCTGGTGAGTGCATTTTGTAAATTGAATACAAAACCCTTCTGACATGAGCGTAGGTCTGTTTACCCAACTTGTTTATGTTTGTGGAAATGATTAGAAAAATACCTTCACTTGATTCCAAGGAGTGTACGCATAGTAAGAGGGTTGCTCAACAGTTAGGTGCGCCCAAAAGTTGGTGGAAGAAAGGGCACAGGTGTCAGAAGAAAGGGTATAGGTGTCAAGTGCGCCCCAAGGTTAAGACTGGGTGCAGGTGTCAGTGTTATGTCTTTTTTTGTGGAAATAATTGGAAAAATATCTTCACTTGGTTCCAAGGAGTGTGCGCGTAGTAAGAGAGTTGCTCAGCAGATACTGGGCCCCAAGGGTTGGTGAAAGTAAGGAACTTTCTCATCAGGTGGTAGATTTAGAAGTGCCGTGCAGGTTTAAGCGGAGGAATCATACATCGACGTGCAGTAATCTTGCTCGGTTGCCATACGGGGGTATTTTGGGGGCGAGTAGCACCCAAGCTCGTCTTTCGTCGAGCGACCCCGGGACCGAAACCCCCAGTCGGAGTAGCCCCAGTGAATGGGGGGTAGTAAGCTTTCTTGGCTAGAAAATAAGTGATAACTACACAAAAATCATTGGAGATCTGTGAAGAATTATCAAGAAATGGGCGTTCTTATGTCGCTAAAAATCCACTTTCTTCATTTTAATTCAGATTTCTTCCCTGACAACTTCTGTCATACTAGCGTCGAACAAGGAGAATGGCTAGACCAATATCTGCAGAGAGTATGCTAAGCGATTATTGTTATTCTCTTATAGGTGGAACAGACCAAAATAATTACAAACACCGCAGTTCTACTGCACTTCGTTTCCAGTTTTAGGTATTCTGAAATAAAAAACATTTTACTGCCGGAAATTACTGGGAATAGCTTTATATTTTATCTCAAAAACTTGACCTAATCATGAAAAACGGACTGCTGATTTGTGATCAGCACTTAAAATTACTTCAGAAATGGTTGTCAGTTGCTTGGACTTAAAACATTGTAAGCTTGTGTAATTTGATTCGAGGCCATTTTGGAAGTCAAGCACTGTTTAAAGGAAATCATTTGTTGTATAAATACTTGAATATTAAGATGATTGTAAAGCTCTTGTGGTAGGAGCACACTCCTGCCGACTCAGCTTGTTATTCAGGCACGATATATGGAGACACTAACGTTTGTATTCCTTGCCTCCCCTTAGATCACTTATTCACAAACAGATTACTTAATTGCAGATACTAAAGTTCTAATCAAGATCTTTAATTTTATACACCACTCAACTACCTTTGATAGAAAAAATTTTCAACAAAAGTTAATTAATTTTCGGGCTGTTTGGCCAAGTTAAAAAATAATATACGTTTTTTCAAAAGACTTATATTTGATGTTTTGATCACTTGTGTGGTCGTCATCATAAATAATACATCTCAGAGCAATTGCAATTTATATTTATACAGATAACCTTATCCTCACCTACCTAATTACATAATTTTCCACTTAAGTGGTTCTTAATGTCCCGCAATAAACTTCATTAATCCCTTCGGTGTCCGTTTTCCTGTTTACTGTGTTTTCGGTTGTTATTGTTTTTAGAGCCTCCAGGATTATCCTCTTTCTGTAGTTGCGCTCCTCCCCTATCACTTTTGTGGGCTGGAAGTTGGGGGGTGTGTCCTGTTTGTGTACAATGCGTCGTTAGTGCCATTCGGTTGTTGTTGCTGCTCCTTAGACCTGATTTGTGCGCCAATATCCTACTCTTGAGCCATTGTTTCGTTGTACCAATGTATCTCATATTGCATTCGCCGCAGGGGATACTGTCTATAACGTTTGATTTGCAATCCTGGGGTATTTTGTCCTTTTTTGTGGTGTATAGGTTGCCAAGCGTGTTTTCCACTTTGTATCCAATCGTGAAAGCTCCATATTCCTTGATAATTTCGTTGGATTTCTCCGATACACCCTGGATATATTCCATACTTACAAAGACCGGTTTGTTTTCCATGTGTTTTACTCGTGCCTGTTCGTTGTCATTCCTGTCGTACTTTTCGATGAGCCCTTTAATCGCCTTTCTTGGAAAACCATTATTTGTGAGCATATCCTGGATGGCTTGTTCATTTTTCTCCCTGAATCAGTCGTCGTATATGCTAAGAATTTGCTGTATTGTGTTCGATGCCGTGTTTGTGATTTTTGCTGGATGGGCGGGTTTGAAATGCTGAATTTTCCCGGACGATGTTTTTTTTCAGTACTAGTCCAATAGGAGCTTGCCTTTTTCCTTGATTACCAGAGCATCCAAATAGGGCAATTTTCGGTTCTGCTCCAGTTCTACCGTAAAGCGTAGTCTGTCATGGTAATTGTTGAGGACCTTCAGAAAATTATCAATTTCTGTTGTTTTTACGACCGCGAAGATGTCATCTGCATATTTAATAACTATTTTTGGTTGTGAGCCGAATTTATCCTGCACGTTCTTTAATAGGTCTTCCATGACGATGTCAGCGATAATGGATGATAGAGGGCTTCCCATTGGTGAACCATGAATTTGTTTGTAAATTATACCGTTGTAGCTGAAACTGTTGTTGTCCGTGATACAGAATTAAAGAGCTTCTATGAATGTCTTCTTGTTGGTCGTCGTGATTTCACTGCATCTTTTCTGGATAAGGTCGATTGCTAGTTCGGTAGAAATGTTGGTGAAAAGTGAATTCACATCAAATGATACCATCGCCTCATCGTCGCTGATATCTATTCTTTTAATTTTCTTCTTGAACTCCATCGTATTCTTGACATTGAATGCAGAGCTGGTCGTCAGCCAAATGCTTCGACAGGTGGTACGCTGGATTGTTGACATTGGAGACTTTTGGCCTCATTGGGCAGTTTGGTTTATGTATTTTTGACACACCATACACCCTTGGTATACATGAAGATTACGTTGTGAGCTTCAACTTTGTTGTGTCGTCTATTTCTCCCTGTTGATGCATCCTTTTCACTATTCCGTTGTTGGTCTGTTGCAATTTGTTGAACGGATTGATTCTTATTGTTTTATATGTTGTTCTATCTTCTACTATGTCTTTCATTTTCAATTTGTACTCCGATTTGTATTTTGCCACTGTTATGATCCCCTTATCTGCTGTGGTAATTCTTATTTCTTTATGCCTTTTTAAAGATTCTTCGGTTGTCCGTTTCATTTCATTGCTGAATTTTGTATATTGATTAGTTTTTCCTCGTTTTGCGTTAGATATTAGGTTGCAGAATCTCGCTCTTGCCAGTTTTTAGTGTTCTTCATTTTCTATATTCTGGATCGTAGCTTCTCCTTCTGCAATTATGCTGAGGACTGGAACTCGTGCATTTGAATATGGTATAGCAAACTGCTTTCCCAGTGCTAACATTATTTTTCTTCCTGGGAGAACTAAACACTGGTTTTATTGTGGAACCAAGCATCATCATATTTGATTTGTAGCTTGCTCAGTGTCCTCTTTTTTAATTTGTCCAGCTATTTATCGTGTGTTCTTATGTGTTTTATTTCCATCAGCTCGCATTCCTTTTCCGTTTTTGAAATTATATACCAATTGCTGTTTCTGCCATTTCCAAGATTTTTGCTTTTGCCTCCTACATCTTATCCTTCCAGCTATATGTTATCCTCATATTTTCGTTTTTGATTGAGCTCAGTACTTTTGACCGAAGCTTGTTTATCTCAGTTTCAATGCCGCGTTTTCCTTTTTCGTCCTTGAAGATCTTGTATATACCATTGGTTGATCTGGTGATGAAGCTTGGGATGAGTCCATATTTTCGACATCTTATCAAAAAATTGCAGTGTCCAGAGGTTTGAGCGACTTATTTTGCAGCTTTTTTTGAAAAATTTAACTTCACCTACAAAGTTATCTCCGTACGTGTTCCTAAGCGATGCGTACGATCTGCAGTGGCTCTCCATGCTGTGTTGATTCCAGGTTGTTTCCGCCCCAACCATTCTTAAATTTGTACTATTTTTGGCCTGTTAGTTTCAACAAAAGTTTATTAATTTTCGGGCTGTTTGGCCAAATCAAAAAAAAACTTCTTTAAATTAGTACAACCATTAAATTTTTGATTTACCAAAATTCCAAGAACTTTCCTTAAATTTCAAACCTCTTAGAGTGGAACACATGCAAACATGTGTCCGGTTTATGGGTACATGCATTAATTTAACTTACTTTTTGTCAATACAAATCGAATTGTGTCGTATAACAAACCTCAAAGCTGAGTCAATTTCTCTTAATTTAAATTCAATGTTTCTTCTAGCTTAAATATACAACAACGACTTGTAAAGCCCGAAACATAGAAATGACAAGGAAATGCTCGGAAGGAATCATTTTGTCTTGCCGCATTCGCATTACCTTAAGGGAAGGTTTATTCACTCTAATCCTTATGGATTTGGATTAGAACGATGATAGCATACAAAACCGATGAGATGGCATCCTAGTATTTCAACAATGATGTCGTCCGTTATGAATATGTTATGTCATTGCCGGCCGCTAAGCATATGCTATGCTTCGGTGAGTCTGTTAAAGTAAATTGGATTAGAGAATTGAGACATGCGAAGGACATTTACCTTTAATTAAGGAACAAAAGGAGAAAGGCAGTTTGGAGTAATCTCAAAGGAGTACACATGACCAGCATATTGATTTGGATATGAATGTTTGTGATAAATGAAATGACATGATGAATTCCGAATAGTATGGGGTTGGGTATAGATTATTTTCTATTACTGGTGATTAGGTTCAAAAATTATAGTTCCCATACATTCTCCGTTAGTATGTTCCATCTTTGCAATGTTCTTTTATCCAACTGATCCACGCCATCATTTGATAGTGAAGTACTTTAACTAGAGTAACCACATTTTTGTAATTAGAGAAAAAATGCTGGGGTTAATGTTGAAGTTAAATAAATCTAGGAAAATCCACTAATGCCAACAACTAGGAGCATCGCTATTAACATGTTGCGCCCATTTATGGTCCGATGCCCATATCCGCTTTTCCACGTAGCGTGACCGCAGTGGCTGGATGTACACTCAAGCGTTTCTTTCTTGATGTATAAATTCAGTTGCCATGGAAGTGTATAGCAAGAAAAAGGCTGTTTCACGTACTTAGTGTACAAAAAATTTCTGTTTAAATATGAAAGACGTTACCGAATTCATCCATTTACTCAGACAAGGCTCCTAAGAGGTTAATTTTACACTTCTCTTACAGATATAAGAGAGAATCCAAATAAGTTTTTCACTTATTTTTGGGTGAGAGTCCGCTCATTTGATGAGACTATTCCTACCACCACTGGAACTGCTTGCTGTTACTTTGAGCTAAAGATAATTTCATAAAATTTTTAAAATTAAAATCTATCTATGTATTTAGCTAGAATACTTTTGGGATTTACGATGACTAATGTCGTTTTTTCATGTTTTTCAAAGGAAATTTATTTATATTAACAACAAACATTAAGCAATGATATATTGACCATTCTGTTGGATGACCTTTGGCCATCTTTCGATAAGTTGAAAAATTCAACGTTCGAAGAAGACTTCATTTTTAGAAGCGAAGAACTGTTCCAACTCACAATTCAGCAAAGAGTCGCATATGTTAGTGCGTTTGGTAAGGTGGATTTCCTTCAATTTGTAAGGCACCCAAGCACCCAGTTTGTTTACGTAAACAAGCTGTTTTAAGTACAAGTAAATATTTAAATTTGATATATCAAGCTTCTTTGCTATTTCTCGAGTTGTCATACGCCGGTTAGTTTCGATTACCCTCTTCATTTGGTCTCAGTAGTAGTTGGATGGCCAGTATGTCATCTATGAGACAAAAACGACATGATTTATCGAACAAACCAATAGTTAACCAAATAAGTAATTTTTAAAATGCACATCTATGCTTTAAAATTTATATTAATAAGATAATTTATATATTATTAACCTAATAAGGATCATTTTCAAAAGACTATTGGCGCGGATCTCGAATTACTCCAAAGATATTTTACAATAATTTGATTATTTTGAATTTTCTGGGATAATACTACCAACACTATAATTAGTGCCGACAAAGAAGTTGTTGAGAAAAGAGATATGAGATTGAAATGTTGCCTAGATTCGAATTAAAACAAGTTGGGTAAACAGACCTACGCTCATGTCAGAAGGGTTTTGTATTCAATTTTCAAAATGCAGTCACCAGATTGAATAAAGTCAAGAAGCATGCCAATGACGATTTTATTGGAGAAACTATGAAATTCGAAGACCATACTATTATTAACAAGATTGAAAGAATTTCGACTTCTGAGGTTTTTTTTATTGTTCTACTCATAAATATCTCCCTTGATAATTATTTCAGATGTCCATTCGCGAGGGAGGAAGCACATTTTTCATGTATTTCCCCCTGTGCCCCCACTGAAGCAAAAACTGACTGTTTAAGAACTGTTTTGAAAAGCTCCCATGAAAGCTATCATTTCATACTCATATCGGCTACGTTTGATGAATTTTTTTTCAGGGGCCACTCTCCTGTACTGTTATCATCGATTAATAGCCAATTTTTTCGAATCCTAGAGTTGTTACAAAGCCCTTTTGTTAGAAGCTCCCTCCCGCCTCCTTTACTTGTTTCACTTATGAGTATTAATTGTAGGTACTCAGCTTCAGTCATTCATTAAATTGAATCAAGTGTTCAAAGCATGCACCTTAAACGTTGAAGTTGGGAAAAAATAACTCAAAATTATTCAATTTTCGCATTTAAAACAGCCACTATTTGGTTTTACGATTACTGATACCACTATCTGAACTGATTCTCAAAGTTATTCATGACACCTATCATTCCTGAAATTTTCATGCAAATCTTAGCAAAACTGTAGTGTCTGAGTCGGTAAAAAGCGCATGTTGTTCCATCGCCATATGTTGCCATAGTAATACATGCAGCGCACATTGTTCCATAGTAATACAGGAAAATTCAAACCGCTATAATTTCCCTAAATATGATGCAATCTTTATGAAACTTGCAGGGTTGATCAATCTTATAAATAGAGATCTGTGTACTGAATTTCATTGAATTTAAGGGTACCGTTAAGATTTTATTCAAGAAAATATAAAATCGATAAATCATACTATTACTAACAAAGTTGAGTGAATTGCGACTTCTCACGTATTTGTTGTTGTTGTACTCATTAAGGCCTACATTCGTGATTTTTTTCAGATTTTTCGGATCACAGGTGTCCAATCGCGAGTGGGGGGGACACAAATTTTTCGTGTATTTCCCCTCCCTGTGCACCCCTCGAAGCAAACTTTGCCAAACAAAGACCTGTTTTGAAAAGTTCTCATCAAGACCTTTCATTTGATACCCATATCGGCTACCTTCATTGAAATTTTTTTTTCGGGGGGTCACTCCCCTATATGGGGAGACCCCCCTTAAATACCTTATAAAACTTTTTAGTAACTGAATTTTGAAGAGATCACCACTTTACACCTATATACAAAATTTGATGCTTCTAGCTTAAGTGGTTTTCGAGAAAAACTGCTGTGACACACGGACGGACGGACGGACGGACGGACGGACGGACGGACAGACAGACGGACAGACAGGACGCGATTTTAGAAGGGTTTTGTAAAATTATTTTACAAAACCCTAAAAACGTGGCAGAAGGATATTGATGAAATCGTGGTCGATTGATGTTAGAAAAATTATGAATTGGTGCAGTATGATACGAACCACTAATTATGTGATATTCCAGCCCTCCTTTTTTTGTGATATTTGGCACCTCACACCAAAGCTCTATCTTTTGATCAGCAGAAAAGGATAGAATACTCTCAAACAAGTTGAAGTAGCAGGAGAGTGCTCCTGCCAGAAGGTTTTGTAAAATAATTCGTAAATCAAACAATATATTCAGCGTATCAAAACTCGACTAATATACAGTTTCCATAAATCGAGTTCGAAAAATTACATTGTTTTTTTTATTTTTTTAAGTTCGCCGCCATTTCGTTGCAAGTATTTTGACGCCGTCACTTGATTAGTCATGATAAAACATCAATATTACAAAACATTTCTAAAATTTTTATCAAAACTCCTACATATTTGTAGTGTCTAGGTCCGTTGCAAACGTGTTTCTCCTTAATATCACCTGTTAATGTTGTTGTAATTGTTAAATATTCAATCGGCTGTAACTTAGCTGTTTATTGTTTAATTATAGTGAAATTTTCAGAATACATATAATTGCTACTTAAATTGTAGCTTTTGCTGAATTTAAGGGTCCCATTTTGAGTTTATAGGCCAAAATGTAAAATTTATAAAATGTACTATTATTAACAAAGTTGACCGAAATTCGACTTTTGAGGTATTTGTTGCCCTTGTACTTACTCTCACCTGTGTGGTTTTTTTCAGATTTTTCGGGACAGGGGGGGGGGGAACAAAATTTTCGTACATTTCCCCTTCCCCTCCACCCCTCAAAGCAAAACTTGTCACTGTTTTGGAAAGTGTTCATAAAGATATTTCATTTGATACCCATATTGCCTACATGCGATGAAATTTTTTTTCAGGGGTCACTCCCTTTTATTGCGAGACCTCCCTTGAACACTTTATAATTTTTTTATTGGGGCTAAACTTTGAAGAGGGCGTCACTCTACACCTACCTACAAAATATTATGTTTCTAACTAATGTAATAGGGGTACTGGTTAATTCGTGCGGTTTTTTAACAGATGGCGTGACTTGATTTTTATTCCAGTGATTCACCTTTCCAAATATGTGTTGGAAACCTACTATCATATAGTTTCAGAATCAGTATGTGTCATTTAGCTGAAGCGTAAACAACAATACTTATTTTTACTCTGAGAATGTCGAACTTTGTGCCGAATAAAGTGGTTTTGTGGGGAGTTCTCCTTCATTGAAGAAAAAGGCTGCCGAAAGTCATCGTATTTTGGTGAAAGTGTATGGTGTGAATGCTCTAGCTGAGCATACATGCCACAAGTGGTTTTCACGGTTTTAAAGTGGTGATTTTGACTTGGAGGACGATGAACGGCCCGGACAGCCAAAAAAGTTTGAAGATCACAAATTGGAGACATTGCTCAACCAAGATCCATCCCAAAATTGCAAAATCACGTGGCATCACTCAACAACTATTTACGATCGTCTAAAAGCATTTTTTCACAATAAACCTTCTATTTTCGAAAGAAACCGCATGAATTAACCGGTACCTCTAATAATTTGCGAAAAAAAAGTGGTGTGACACACGGACGGACGGGCAGTCCGGACGCGATTTTAGCAAGGTTTTGAAAAATGATTTTACAAAACCTTAAAAAAGACATATCTGGATTTGGTATGGTAGGCAGGAGAATAGTATTTTCTGGGATCGGTGCATTTAAAAGACTTATAAGGCTTGACTCAAGATCTCGTTTTCAATTTTCGAAGCAACTATTATCACTGTGTTTGGGGTTTTTCAGACTCTTCTTCCTCATCAGATGAGTATTTTGGATTTCGATAGTAGCTCCGACTTTTTGCAGTTACCAACTGGAGAGCGTAAATGTGACGCCTTCCAAAGTTAAGACTCTGTCCAGATTTAGTTTTTTTTATTTTCGTTTTTGATGAAATCATTCATAATGTTCTTCTATCTGTGATAAATTTTTCACTTGTGTTAAATACACAGAATTAAATTTACTAAATGAAGTTTATTAAAAGGTGCAAAACTATTAATAAAAATATTATATCTATACATTTGATGTATCGAGATAAATAGTGGTGTAAGTACTTTTATCATAACTGAGTAGGTATATCGAAAAGATTGAGGATCCCTTGGACTCCTGTTCGGTTGAAATAAAGAGGGTGAATTTTTAGTGGTTTGATACCAGCTGCTTACGTTAATCTTGAGTCAAAAGCAAATTATGATTTTATTGGAAAAAGCATTCATCGTCGAAGGAATCGATCCACGGAATCATATCGAATATTATAATACTTCGATAAATCGACAAAAGCAAATAATCTAGACCAGCTCGGGACTGCAGGTATGGAGGAGCCCACGGCTTCCCTCCGTTGGGGACCCTGGAGAGTAGCAATATGAAATTGGCGGCAATCGTCTATAAAAAAAACCATACAAGTAACCAAGGAAGCTCCGCAAATGGCGGGCGTAAAACTCAATTAGACGAAAACAAACAAGAAGTGATTCGACTTCGCCGTTGAAAATCAGCAATTGAAACTACGACTAAAAACATTCGAAGATATGTACAAGAGAGGGAAAAAAACTCAAGATGCAGAACCCGTAAAGTAAATAAATACGGAAAGGAAGGCGATAAAAGCTGTCAAACAAGTCATTCCAGAAGAAATACTAAGTGTTGGAGGCGCTAACGACTGCCAAAACCACTATGCAGCGCTGGACCGACTCCATGAAGAAAAGGACGTTAAAAAAAGTATTCAAGGTACTGCGAATCAAGATAACAATGATAATTTTATCCCTTACTTAAAAAATAAAAAGAAGGGGAAAACCAGCTTGCAATTCTGCTGGTCCTTTTCAAAAACTTTTCAAAAATACAGAGAAAGCTCCGCCAATCAGCGTGTTCGGCCAAAGTGAAAAGGATATGGTTCTGCTATTGGCAGCTGAAAATAAACTAAGTAATTTCGAGTTTAAAAGAGTTAATGCCGAAAAATTAACAATCAGAACAAAATCACTGGTCGATTTCAAATCAACTCAAAATGCGCTAAATTCTGGAGAGGTTCCACATAACCCTTTACCCCAAAACGTAAGAAGAATCAGAACTTTTTGTTGAAGGGCTTGGACTGCGGAGAGGATACGGTCAATCTTCTTCGGGTGCTCAAGGAAGTTGCACCTGAAATTGACTTTATTTTCATTAAAACCTTCACAGCAAGATGATCGATAGTAGAAAAAAAGAATTTACCACTTTACTTGGTAAAGATTTCAAATAAGAGCAGTCCAAGTGCTCTTCAACAAATTAGGTACTTGAATTTCCGAGTAGTGTGTAGTGAGGTTGGACCGCCTTAAGGAAACGAAAGTGAACCAGTATTACCGGTGTCAAAGCTTTAGACATTTGTCTGCCAACTGCGCCACGTATTATCGGTCATAAAATGCAAAGACGTTCATGCTCCCGGTGAGTGTGAATTGGCTTAGACGGAGACACAAGAGAAATTAAACTATGTTCACAGCGGTGTTATTAGGCATCTGACATCATATCGAGATTACTCTCGATATCGAGATGTGAGAGTAAAATCGATCCCAAAGCAAACACAACTACAGAGCAGTGTCTTAGCTCCAAACTTCGTCAAGCCCAGAGTATTATTTCAACTCGCTGCTAGAGGACCAGCAGAAAGTGCTGCAAATAATGTAAGTGGCAATAATGAGCTGCTTCTCAAAGTTTACCCACAACTAAATTCTTTATCAGAGGGGATCGATAAACAAGATATAAGAATATATTTTCATTTTCAGCGTTTAGGGCTTTCAAATGCCTCAAAATAACTTATCATTCAGTCACATTCCCATGGACGCCAAGCGTACATCATGGCTGAACGCCAAAAATAATCCCAGAAGTGTATTCCTGAAATCGTGGATAATAGAGAACCAAATTGAATACAGGTGCAATCTATATAGGTCGGAGCTCCCAACATACCCCAGGGCAAATTCATATTTCAACCTCGGCATTGCTGACGCAAGACTTGAATTCAGCTTTTATAGTCCTCAAGGAAAACTGCAGATACTTCCTTACGATGTGGTGACCATAACCCAATCGTGATGGAAATCAATCATCAAAGGGATGATTTCTTTCTCATTTCAGTTCAATATGAAAATTATCGGTTGAATTAAAAAAAAAAAAAAAAAAACAGACTGGGGAAAATTTCAAAAGAAGTTGAATCGAGAGTAGCAGAAACAATGTCTTCTTTTTGATGATAGCAATGCTTGCTTAATAGTTCCTACTGACAGGAATCTAACTAATTATTCAATCGATCTCTTTTCGAAGTTACAGAAGCTGACGTTGGAAACGATTGAGAAAGTAGTTCCAAAGATTAATCATCGAAACAATATGGAAGGATATGAAACACCAACCATTGCAAGGTTGAAAAGATTGAAAAGCCTCCTTCTCACACGTGTCAACAATATTTATCGGTGATTTTTGGACTACAACCATCCCTATTTGGCTTTTTTGAAAGAAGAATGTCCAAAACTTAATCCGTTCACACTTCAGGTGTGAGGTCAGTAATCAACGGGTGGAAAAATTGAGGGATATTAGCCTACAAGACCTAGGTGGCGTTTTGCAAAAGTGAATAGCATATTCCGTAAGAAGTCCCGAGTGTAGGTATCGAATCTTGAAGTCACTAGTGATAAGATAAATCCTCTCGACTAGAACGACTCCGGATAGAAATGTGTAGTGAAGAAAGATGTTCAATATGTCCGTGAAGGACTGCAGCGATGTTCTGCTGCCTCGGCAGAGGAAGATGTTGGTTCCTGCCGAGAATGCCCTCGTCCGGAGACGCGTGAATGCGCTGGCAGGCTAGCATTGCGGTGTCGTGGGGCGGGTTCGTTTCCCCGGCATGAGGACTCACTACAAAACATTTCGCATTCACGAATTGCTTGCAGAGTTCGAGAGGACGACCGAAGTCGCAAATCTGTAGATAACCTCCACGAAGGAATTACGACTTGTTGCGAGAACAAGTGCAACCTGACAAGAAAGACTAATTTGGGGTTGACCTCGTCTTTACCCAAATACATTCAGGGCCCACAAATGAAAGAGGGGCAACCGGGTGGTGGTGGAGCCCCTTCATGCCCACCCAACCGGAATAAATCCAATGTTAAATCGTTGAAGTGGCCAGGTATTCCTCTTCTGAGTGGAAAACTCATACAAATTGAATTATATGAGCTTTCCCATCAGAAGGGGAGTACCCCGGTGACCAATTTATGTCATAGAATTATACAATTGAATTGCATAACTATATGCCATAAAAAGGCACTTGGCTTGGGCCACTCAACCCATAAAGTCTCCTGAAACAAAGAAGGAATTATTCTGTACCCGGCGGCTGGCTCATATTTTGGGGTGGAAGCCTGCCACCGTACCGGGTCCTATACCCGATTGGAAAAACAAACCAGAAGGGAAAGACCTATGGTTCAATTCAACGCATCTCTTTATTTAACAACATCCCATAAATTTTCAATTTTCTTTTTTTTTGTAATCTGTATATTTCGAAAAAATTTTAATAATTATTTTAGGAAATCCGAACGGTAAACACAAAACAAAAAAAAAATCTAACGCAAAAAAAAATTTAAATGGATATCGGACGTGATGAATTTAGAAGAAATTTAAACTCAAATATAGAAATGGATGAAAACAGATGTAAAAAACGTAGACGCAAAATAAATATGATCAAAAGTATATATATATATATATATAACAAAATTAAGGGCACTCACGCGCATGGTCCTTCGAGCGCTCGACGACGATGCCGATGTCCCTGAAATGTAATTTGTAAGATAACGCGACTCAATATCTTTCTTCAGAGATGGTGCATGGTACAAGAAAAAAATGAGAACAATGCAAAAGTCCATAAAAGATACTATTTTCACGAATGTTTTTGTTTTCCTATATGTGTGCTCTGTTGCCAGATTCCCCGCGTCTATGCTACGTAGTTGCGATATTTCGACGGTTGTCGCTGACTTGTATGCTGGCGCTCCGCGATAACGAATATGATGTGAATTCACCGATTTTTCTAAATCGCTCGCGTCTTCTCCCTCCTTGCGAACAATTTTGCTGTCGTTTTCGTTCAATCGAGTCGTCGTCAAGAAATCTCTTGTAGTACAGCAGCGAGATGGCGGCGCTAGACTTATCGTCGCGAAATCACGGATGCGAGTCATTAAAGAATGTTCGGCGTCAACTTTTACGAATTTTTCGTGTCGTCCGATGCGATAACGTTCCGATAAATTTTCATCCCGAATACTAAATTGTTGCATGCACGCACTATACACGCAACCGAGCGAACGTTGGATTTCTGCACGAATTTCACTCGTAGTAGAGGTATCACGCTGGCACAACACTCGCGCGTGTGCCTTGCTTGGCGATGCGTATCAAAGGTCCTCGTTTGATTGCTCACTCGAACAATTACGCTCTTCACCACTCGAGAAATTTTCAACTTCTGCACACGTCAGTTCGCGCGAGACCTCGAACAAAGTAGAAATTCCGGGCGTAACAAAATTCCTTTGAACTTCCAAAAATTAACACAAGCACACACGAGTTTTTCTTTTCCTTAAAACACTTGACTTCAAGCTAAACAATTCTTGGCAATATCCTCGCGCTTGAGAACTTAGAAGCAAATCGAAATTTGAACTAAGTCAAAATAAAATTCAAAAATCAAAATGAATTTGCAAATCGGCTGTCGTGTAGAAATCGCGTGCTCTCCCCCATATCCGCAAAAAAATCAAAATAGCGGCAAACCATCGAACCACCACACTTTGCAAACCGTTTTCCCGCTCGTTCACACACACTTGTCTAGGACTAGCCAACATTCTTATGACACAAAAAAAAAATATTTTGAACTCGGCTATCAGCGCTAGAAATCAGATTTCTAATTAATTCCCGGAGACAATTTTCATTTCTTCACTGAATAATGTCCATTTGTGTTTAACACACCACGCAAGTCTCATTGCCCCGGTACACTCCTCGAACCTTAATTACCGCACCGGCACCATAATCCGGACGTGTCCGTTACTCGTTTTCTTTCGCCTAGTGTGTACCGTACGTACGTAACGAAGAACAGGAACATTATTTTTCACGCGAGACTCAACACACTCATTCCAAAACTATTAGCGAAAGCCTTTTAATGATAAATGTGAATAAACTTTCGAAACAAACTCGAACGGAAAGTCTTCTCAACCGCAGTCAAACAAAACGCGAATCGAATTCCCATCCCGCGGACACCACGCTCAAAAGCAGTCGCTGTCTCGTACCGCTCTGCCTGCTGGTCCACCTTCGACTCCCTATCTCATTCAACCAAAAGCAAGCACTCCCATTCCACTCGTTTGTTCTGCGTTTGTGTAGTGTCGCGTTCGACACGATATCATACAAAATATCATTGCTTTTACATTTGCATGCTCTGATCAAGTTCAATATATTCTGACGCGGTTCTAACGGCTATCTTTTCCAGATTAAACGTTTTTCCCTCAAGTTTTGATATTTTTTCTCTTCAACTGCAGTCGATACCGGCGTGGCAATAATTTTTCAGCTGAATAATGCTTCGTCACTATCACTGAATGCACGAGCTTAAGAAAATTGCAATTCTAAGCACTTTTTTTTTTACTATAAGTTCACTGCAGTTAACAGTATGGTGCAGTGTTCAAGCGGTAGTTGCGTTTTCTCAATGATTTATTCTAATTTTATTGATAATCTTGGAATAGAAATGCACTCGCTCTTAAAGGAATCGACCGCGGCTTTTTACAGTGCGGGAAATTTATTGAAGAGACGAATCAACACAACAATTATTAATTTAATTTAGCATATGTTTGTTATCCGCTAGCATCCAAGACATAATGTGATGTATTCGACAAACAAAACAATTTTTAATCAATATTATGGTTGGAATGGGTAACATTTGACAATTTTTGAGGGGTTTAAATGATACAATGATTTTATCGTTCATATAATTAAAGGGGTTAACCGTTTCGTTTTAAGCATTTGTATACCGCGTTACACCGCAATTCTATAAATTATATTCAAAAGATATTGTAATAAAATCACTACACATTAAAATTTTAAACAGTTTTAGAATTTTGTTTCCCGGGAGTTAAGTACAAAAGAAACTTTCTTGATTTATTTTTCACGCGAAAAGAAAAAGAGTGAGGGTTGCGATGGGGAAGGTGACTGAATCGTCCCTCCTTGTTAAATTGAGTTTGTGCTGTGTGCCTGTGGCAGCGCTGGCTTTTAGAGCCATACTCCTCAATTACTACAAATGGAATCAGGATTAAATGTGACGGATTCCATAAACTTGCCCTGATTGGAACACATTTTGAATCGGTTCATCTACCAAACCTGGATGGAGTGAATGAAATATTTACAGTGGTTGTTGAAGCAAATATTTCTGATTTCAAATCAAGCCTGAACGGGGAGTCAATTTTTTATTTTAATGAAACATCAACACCTGATCTCATACCGAGCTACAATCTCATTGATTATTTTGTCAGCTGTGAAGAATTGTGATTCATATCTGGCAGGATAAACAACAAGAAATCATGTGGTACTGCCGCTGTTCCAAATATAGTTCTCCGACATTTGCGTGAGGTTGCTATTGGGAATTATTACATATTCTTCAACAACATGTTGAGCAGTTCATATTTCCCAAACGAGGGAAAATAGCTTAGGTATTTCTGATCGTGAAGAAAGCAAAAGAATCTTCGAGCCCTAAAATCTATCGCCCAACAGCTTGCTGCTTAACATCAGCAAGGTGTTTGAAGTAATACTAAATAAAGCATTTAACGCCCATATTAAGAAATATGAGTTGATACTGTGCCAGGCATTTGACTATATATGTGATAACGAAAGTAACTTCAGACATGTGTTGGAAACTAGACAATAGAGAATGAGATAGAGCTTGCCGCATTGATATGTAGAAAGCCTTAGATACAGTGTAGTTAGACGGACTAATTTTTTAACTCCTTCAGGACAGTTTTGCCAGAAACTTTGTCGCCATGATATGTAATATATTGTACGGGAAATTATTTGTCGTTTCTGATGGAAACCTGACGACGAGGCTTTAAGTGGTCTACAGCAGGAAAGAGGTACTGCACCTCTGCTTTTCTCAATTATCATTCGCAAGCTATTGAACGGCTTTGATTTTAATGTCTCGCCAATGTGATCATTGGTCGATGATCTCATCATCTATGCGGCAGACCATTAAGTTACAATAGTTTAGAGCAATCTTTAAAAAATACTTTACATTGACAATTGGCAAATGAAAATCAATGCGCAGAAGATCGGAACAATTTTGTTCCAGACAACGCTGCAGAGGGTCAGTCAAGATCTGAAACTTAATTGGATGGATTTCCACATTATGGCTGGTGAGGGTAATTCACAACGGGTTCCATATAAATATTATGCTTAATACCCCAGTGTTCATCTCTGGTTGGACTAGTTTTGACTTATGGATGTCAGATCTTGTATAATAAGAGTGCTAGTACTATGAAAAGACTAAGAGTTTTCGAAAGGAAATGTCAATTCAAATGGAGATACTCATTCGCTAGATTCGTTGAATTATTCGTGTTTATTTTCAGGTTTCGTCCATTTCACTACTTTGTTTTTGAATTTCAGCTCATTATTGCTACATATAGTGTTATGGTTTATTTGTGTTAAATATTAGGGATAAGTAGGTACAAGATATATTTATTTCATCATTTTTAGATATAAAGTTTAACGCTAAGGTTAAGAATATTGTGATCATTTTTTAGTATAAGATAAAGTTTTTGATTGGATTCGATTAGAATAAGTTTCTAACATATTAGCTGTAGGATAAAAGTTCACTGTTGTGTTAAAATTATAAAAAATGTTGGAATAGTATTGGATGGTTTTTTCTCCTTTTTCGAATCGAATCGTAAAATATGTAATAATTTTAATTAATCTGAATTCGCTATGGGATTCTTTTATCAAATATGTTTAATTGATCATGCATAAATTTATAGAGCCATTTGGGCCATTGTGTTTTCGTATTTTTATTGTTTGGAATTTGCTTTATATTCTTTTAAAATTTATAATGATTAGTATTGAATAAAGCTCTTTGAATTTTGACTTACTCACTAATATCAGGAAAAACTACGAGTGTATGGCAGCCACAAGAGGTGGACATTACCAATTTGAGGCTGCCAGCTACTATAGTGAAATACCAGCATAGACATCACATTACCGAGGAACTCTCAATGCTCGATATAGAGTTTAGCTCGATAGGGAGATGGGAAATATCATCACCACGATCATATAGAAAATAATCCAATCGAGAAGAAAATGTCACAACGGATTGACATACCTTTTTCTGTAAAATCAAACAGAGCGACTAGCTCATCACTCGGTAAACTAGTATGTTTCCATTTCAGCATACTCGTGTTTGTATTATCATCAATTCAAGTACTTACATAACAACGAACGGGTACAACTGAGTCTGTGCTGAGCAAACATAAAATAAGTCTACGTACTGGAGAAAACCTGAAGTTTCTCATCAGAACCGTACATCGAATGCTTTATGTTGCAAATAAATAAAAACTCTTGACAAGCGTAAATAAAACCACACCAAATATTGTCTATCGGTTTTTATTCGCTGAAAAAATTATCAAGAGAGATATTTATAAGTATAAAAATAACAAATACCTCAGAAGTCAATATTCGTTCAGCTTTGTTAATAATAGTATTGTCACGTGTTTTGGTATGCGGCCAATAATTTTAATGTTCCGGGGAAGTGAAAACGCAATGTCTTTTAAATTAAATTAAAAGAGTTTATTTCAGTACTTAAAAATGCACAATCACTTATTAATTATTTCACAATTTTAATTTTCACTATTAAAATTTAAACTTCCACTCGTCCATAAATTCCTATCGCAATTGTCTCCTAAAATCACTTCACTATTACTTGATCGCTTTTCAATTCACACTCCACACACTATCGCCGTGTGCGGAACATTACTTGATCGCTTTTCAATTCACACTCCACACACTATCGCCGTGTTTACTATCGCGGTTGAATGAATGATCCCCCCATTCATTCAGCTCGCCTTTATATAGGGTCTCTACCTATTCACCCATATCTCGTAGATTGGCGAATGTTCTGCCAAGAGGTACCTGGTAGATTCGAGCGAATTCATGAATGGAGTGACGTCACTTTCAGATGTTGATCATGCTTGGTGGGTTCTCGGGGTTTCGAGTAAATTCATTTTGTTAATGTCCTTAATGGTTGTGAAAACAATTGCGACAGTAGCTCGCAGAATTCTTTGTACATGTAACAGTATGATCCTCGAATTTAACATTTTCTCCAATAAAATCGTATCGATGCCTTTAAACCCAACAAAACTCAATATTCAAGTAGTCTTACACAAGATCCTAATACTCTGTAAGTTTGATGAAATTCATATCATATTCACGGAAGTTGTATCCATTTGAAATTTCTCCAATTACAACAACAATGGCACACTATTTAGGTATTTTATGGACTTTGCATCTAATAAGACACTGCAGTTTTAATTTGATCTTCTTAAAATTTTGGGATAAGATCAATGACATAAATGTATTTGGGATTTAATGATTTGAGTGCTTTTTGTTAGTTGAAAATGGAGAAGCAATGGATTTTCTTTTAAATGAGCAAATCAATTTGACATGTTTCTTGATTTTATTCGTTGCTGGTGACTGCATTTTGTAAGTTGAGTACAAAACCCTTCCGATATGAGCGTGGGTCTGTCGATACAACTTGTTTATAGTTATGTATTCATATCCATTCAATTTCGCTGTGTTGATGATGTAGTCCCTTTCCCTTGCGTATATCTCTGCCGTCAATGGAATGGTAAGCATTCGATGGACCATACTGCTATACGCCGCTAATTTTTGGGGTTGCGTGTGCCAAGAGGCTGCCGGAATAGTTCTTTGAGAGTTAGGTGGTTTACAATTAATGTCAAATTCCAACCTTTGCTCACTCCTAATGATCCACGTATCCAAGAAAGAAATACGATCCTCTGCCTCCATTTCCATGCAAAATTTTATGTTGTTATGAATGCTATTCAAGTTAATAATTAGTTCATTTACTTTTTCTTTGGGAACCTTCGCTATAATATCTTCAACGTATCTATACCATATTTGTGGCATTCATTCTTGCTCTTCAACGATCTGTTCAATGCTTGACATGAACATTTCCACTAGCAATGGTGATAGCTTATTCCCCATTGCTAGCCCTTTGGTAACTTTATCGAAATAATCACGGAACGTGAAATGATTTTCATTCATGAATAGATTTGCTAATTTTCCATGCTACACCACCTTCTTCTTTCATTCTATTGAGGTGTTAAATTTTTCGAGCGATTTGACTAATTGGAATATCGCCTGTTTTGCCGATGTGATTGAAAACGATTTCTGCACTTCAAAAGATATGAACAATTCGTTATCCACAACTGTCACATTTCGCAATTTACTCATTAGTTCTGATGAATTTTTTATTGATCTCACTCCATATGGACTGATTAATTTTTTGCAATCACTGGTTATCCATTTTGCAATATTATACTTAAGAGAGTTAATATCCGCTATTACTTCACGCAACTCTTCTCCTGTTTTATGGGTTTTTAATTGACACCTCGTTCTGGGTGGCGATTGGTTTGGAATTTTCAATTTCCCCATCTTTTCAAAATTTCCGGCAGCTTCACTTAATGCTTTGTTAGTCCGTTTCACGCTTTCTATTAATGAATTGATTCTTAGTTAGAAGAAGGTTCCACTTTTCAATTTATCCATAACCATTTGGTGATATTCATGCTTCCCTATTATTACCACTTGATTACTCTTGTCCACCTTTAGGAAATAAACTTATTTTCTTCTCAGCTGCTTCACCATATTTTCTTCAGTTGAATCTTTACACTGCCCTAGATCATATATTTATATGGCTCTTTTGACACCTAGTCTTATATCTTCCTTTTCATCCTGACTTAGACATGTTATTCCTGTTTCAATGTCTATTATAACATTTTCTAATTCAGGCTTAGGCTTGATAACATTGTTCAGTCCCTTATTCAATAAATGTAATTCATTGCTTGTAAGCTCTACATTTGTTTCTTAGGGTTTTGTAAAATAATTTTACAAAAAACCCTACTTAAATCGCGACCTGTCTGTCCGTCTATCCGTCTGTGTCTCACAGCACTTTTTTTCGCAAACTACTTAAGCTAGAAACATCAAATTTTGTATGCAGGTGTAAAGTGGTGCTCTCTTCAAAGTTCAACTACAAACAATTTTATAAGGTATTTAAGGGGGGTGTCCCCATATATGCGACTGACCCCCCGGAAAAAACAGGTCTTAATTTGATAGGAGCGAAAATACACGAAAAATTTGTCCCCCTCCCCTCGCGATTGGACACCTGTTATCTGAAAAATCTGAAAAAAATATGGAGGTAGGTTTTTATGAGTACAACAACAATAAATACCTTAGAAGTCGAAATTCGCTCATCTTTGTTAATAATAGTATGATAATTGAATTTCACATTTTCCCCAATAAAATCGCATTGGTACCTTTAAACTGAACAAAATATTTATGTAGTCCTACTAAGGGTTCTTAAACGTTGTAAGTTTGATGAAAATCGAATGATATGCACGGAAGTTTTAGCCGTTTGAAGTTCCTCCAATTACAATAGCCAAAACACATGATTTTGGTATTTTATATACTTTCCATCGAATCAGTCACTGCAGTTTTGATACGATCTTCTTGAAATTTTCCAATAAGGTCAATAACATCAATAGCATCAAAATAGCGACCGTTGAAAGTAGATAAACAATGGATTTTCTTTTGAATGTTCACATCTCTTTGACATATTTCTTGACGTTATTCATTGCTGGTGGCCGCATTTCTGAGAAGTTGGGTACAAAACCCTTCTGATATGAGCGTAGGTCTGTTTACCTAACTTGTTTATAACAAAATTTGGCACAATTTTCACAAATAGTTTCAGTTTTCGAGCTATTACTTGCTCATATTTTAAATTTTAAATTTTTTTCCCTAAGATGTTTCTGTTCCGGATCATTTCACATTCATAATGTAATGAGTCGACCCTACACCACTGCTGACGCGCCCACATGCCATCGCTGCCATATGTCATTCGAGCGAACGTCAGTTTTGGATGACATTCCCATCCTACTTCAGTTTGAGTCGAGGAATGTCATACATAGCTTAGATATAAGAATGCTCATCTTGATTTGCTTTAATGAAGAACAAGGTACTATTAAACCCGTACATAATTTATAAATAGTTCCTTATGTTAAGAAAAGTCAACGAAGTATAGCTTATAGCTCAGACTAGAATTTAATATAATGGCCCTAATGATTTCTCTGCATTTGCTTGCTTCATTTAAATAACCTACTTAGCCATTGTATATGCGATACAAAATGCTTTCGTAGGATAACTAATTTTTAATATCAGATATAACATTGAATAAGTCGCATTAATTTAATATACCGCGTAACAAAACTGAAAGAATTCAATCCATCAAAAGGCACAGCGCATCATAATTCATTTTGGAATAATTTAGTTTCCATCCCTTTCGCCACTAATTTAAGTGGGAAACAATTTAGCAACCAAAAGTCTGGTGAATTTTCATATTATACAGTTACAAGAATCGTCGCTGTGGAACAAAATTAAATGAATTAAAAATGAAATAACCGACTGTATTTTTGAAAGCGTTCTTATAGAAAAATTAAAACTGATTCCATGTACGAGTATACTCGTACCCGCATTATACATCGTCGAATATTAAACGCGAAAATGTCTTTCAATATTAACGCGTGAAATAAAGCAAAAGATATTTAGTATCGTGGGAATTTAATTCGTAACGTAAAAAATATATATTACTGTTGATCCTTCCCCTGAACTTGTAGGTATGCTTAGACGCAGAAAAGCCAAAAAAAAAAAAATTTACACAGTATATTAATCAATTGGTGTACATAATTGACACACTTGTTATTTTATAATATTAAGCTAAAACTTGAGTCAAATTGCACAATTAATTAAATTTGTTTGAATGATGGAGATACTTTTGAGATCATTGCATCGCAACAAAAAGGCATAGCTTCGATTCAAAGGCCAACAGTGCCTTTATTATAAAACTTATGTATCGATCTTAATAAAAAACAAGTTGGGTAAACATACCTACGCTCATGTCAGAAGGGTTTTGTATTCAATTTACAAAATGCAGTCACCAGATCGAATCAAATCAAGAAACATGTCAAAGACGTTTTTTTAGTGGAGAAAATATGAAATACGAAAATCATAGTATTATTAACAAAGTTGAACGAATTTCAACTTCTGAGGTTTTTAGTATTGTTATACTCATAAACATCTCCCTTGATAATTATTTCAGATGTCCATCCGCGAGGGAGGAAACACATTTTCCATGTATTTCTCCCCTGTGCCCCCACTGAAGCAAAAACTGACAGTTTAACAACTATTTGAAAAGCTCCCGTGAAAACTTTCATTTCATACACATATCGGCTACGTTTGATAAATTTTTTTTTCAGGGGCCACTCTCCTGTACTGTTATCATCGATTAATGGCCAATTTTTTCCAATCTTAGAATGGTTACAAAACCCTTTTGCTAGGGGCTCTCTCCCGCCTCCTTGACTTGTTTCACTTATGAGCATTAATTGTGGGTACTCATCTTCAGTCATTCATCAAATTGAATCAAGTGTTCAAAGCATGCACCTTAAACGTTGAAGTTGGGAAAAAATAACTCCAAATTATTCAATCTTCGCATTTAAAACAGCCACTATTTTGTTTTAAGATTATTAATACCACTAGCTGAACCGATTCTCAAAGATATACATGTCACCAAGCATTCCTGAAATTTTCATGCAAATCCTAGCAAAACTGTAGAGTCAGAGTCGGTAAAAAGTGCATGTTGTTCCATAGTAACACAGGAAAATTCAAACCGCTATAACTTTGCTAAATATGATTCAATCTTTGTGAAACTTTCAGGGTAGATCAACCTTATAAATAGACATCTACGTACTTCATTGAATTTAAGGGTACCGTTAAGATTTTATTCAAGAAAACATAAAATCGATAAATCACACTATTACTAACAAAGTTGAGTGAAATGCGACTTTTAACGTATTTGTTGTTGTACTCACTAAGGCCTACATTCCTGATTTTTTTCAGATTTTTCAGATCACAGGTGACCAATCGCGAGGGGGGAGGACACATATTTTTCGTGTATTTCCCCTCCCTGTGCGCCCCTCGAAGCTAATTTTGCCAAACTAAGACCTGTTTTGAAAAGTTCTCATCAAGAACTTTCATTTGATACCCATATCGGCTACCTTCAATGAAATTTTTTTTCGGGGGGTCACTCTCCTATATGGGGAGACCCCCCTTAAATACCTTATAAAATTTTTTTGCAGTTGAACTTTGAAGAGATCACCAGTTTACACCTACGCACAAAATTTGATGTTTCTAGCTTAAGTAGTTTCCGAGAAAAACTGCCGTGACACACGGACGGACGGACGGACAGACGGACAGACTGGTCGCGAAACTAGTAGGGGTTTGTAAAATTATTTACAAAACCCTTAAAATCAACTATCATATCTCGATAGCGCAACCCATTCACCGTAACTGTTGCTACAGCCTCATTTTCGAAAAAGTAAGGTCCAATGACTCCGCCGGACCATAAACCGCACCAAACAGTCACACGCTGAGAATAGAGAGGCTTTTCAACAATAACTCTTGGGTTTTCCGAGCCCCAGATGCGAAAATTTTGCTTGTTGACGAAGGCAGCGAGGTGTAAATGGGTCTCATCACTCAAAATGATTTTTCGATGGAATTCCGGATCATTTTCATGCATTTCAAGGATCCAATCAGCAAAGACACGACGTTGTTGATGATCGACTGGCTTGAGTTTTTGTGAACTTTACAGGCCTTATGACCCAAACCTTTATGCAAAATACGGTGTAATGTCGTTTGTGGAATGCCTGGTTCCAAAGAACTACGACGAATGGACAGACCTGGGTTTTTTTCAACAGTTTCGGCTACAGCAGCAATATTCTCGGCTGTTCTTGAGTACGTGCATGGATTTTATTCTTCACATCACTAAATTGTCCCAACAGCTCGAATTTTTCCACCAATTTCTGTATTGCGTTCCGACAAGTTGCTTCACGACGATCCAAAAATGTTCTAGTTTTACGAACCATCTCTGCTAAATTTTCACCATTTTTATAGAGAATTTTAATAACTTCAATGCATTTTTGAAGCGTATACCGTTCCATTTTTATTAACTGCGTAATTTTTACTTATTAAATGTCAAAAAATAACTGCTTTAAAAGAGACATCTACCGAAATAGCTGGCTATTCAAAATAATACCTCTTATTGGAAAACCCTTTATCTGACAGGCAGTGCGAACGATGGAGTGTAAAAAATTTTTTTTAATGAAAGGTATTCAGGTGGGGTATCAAATCAAAGGTTTTGATTAGATCTTTTACAATCTGAAACAAAAAGTCATTTCATGCATCAGCGGATCCAGAGGGAGGTAAAATGTAGGAACAATGTGTGTGTGTGTATGCTCCATTGTGATTGGCACATTTGAACCGAAAAATCTGAAAAAAAAACACGGAATCATTCAGCTCTGTTAAAAATAGTAGCGTTTGTAGATTCTACATTTCCTCCCATAAAATCAAAAATGTACCCTTTTGCTTCCTGAAAATGCACAATTATGTAGATTAATACAAGATCTCTAACCTCACCAAATTTTAAAAAAGTCGGATCATAATCATGTGTAACTCATTTGATTATGATCCAATTTCCATTTAAATTGTATGCAATTACAACAAAAACACGTTTTGATGGCTGATATATATTTTAAGTCGACCTAGACACTTTTACATTCTTCGGATTTTCATGAAAATTTAAGAAATAGTGTTTAATTTGAATATGTTCAATCGGCCGAGCATTCAGGAAAATTATTTAAGCTGTAACAAAATGGCGTTTGTTGTGCGCTTATAGAAGAAACTCTTCATCTTTTGCATACATTTGAACGGTTTCTTATTCAAATATTGGATGTATAGTTCAAACCATCGATTCACGCTATCAGAAAACCTGCTTTCATCCATCGTAATTCAGTGGAACATGTCATCAGGATGACTAGCAACTTCTGGTTGATAGTCATCATCCACCATTATCGCTCGATCACTCAATTGCACCTTTGACACATCGTACTTTTGCTTGTTCTTAAAAAAATCAACTTCTTAAAAGTAAACTACAAAGCTGTAGCCTTCAAACTGAACTTGGTTGACTGGCTGGAGTTTTTTGATAACTTGGAGTGTGAGGAAGCTCCAAGTAAGTTTTGAAATTACGTCTATGAGTTAATTAGATACTTCACACCTTTACAAGCTCTTCGCAGAACCATGGCTAACTAAACAAGTACTTTGTCCCTTGAATGCTAAAAGTAAAGCACACCGCCGTTTCGGTCGTTGTGGTACTGAAGAATCCAGAGCCCATAATGAAAAACTACTTCAATAGCTTGGAGAGTTCCCTCATGGCAAAAATGCGAAACCATTCCGGTCATACATTATATCCTTCAAGTCCTTCTCTTCTGTCCCTCCTTCAGTCCACTGGAATAATATCGTTAGCTCTTCTCCACAGGATATTTTGAACTTGTTCTCTCAGTTCTTCACGTCAAACTTTATTCCTTCTTCTCAGATCTTCGATCCAGTTAATACACCTGTACTTCACTTCATTGACATTTCTACACTTTTCACTGACCATATTGAAGTTAAATCCCTCATTAATTCACTTAATCCTAGTATATCATCTGTTGCTGATGGCTTACCGAATATTTTTATCAAGTCATTAGCGTCTTCACTTTGTATCCCTCTGGCTTTTCTCTTCAACCTCAGTCTTAGGACTGGTACTTTCCCTACTTATTGGAAAAGAGCAATCGTTGTTCCTATTCTTAAAAGTGGTGATCTTTTTCTGTATCTAATTACTGTCCTATTTCTTTAATTTCCTGTTTTCCGAAATTACTCGACCGTCTGGTATATAACCGTCTTTCAGTTTTATTGACCTCTTACTTGTCGAAGGAACAACATGAGTTTCTCAAAAGTCGCTCTGCTACATCAAATTCAATTGAATTCACCGATTACATTGCGAAGGCCCTAGACAATCGACTGCAGGTTGATGTCATCTCCACTGACTTCTTGAGGGCGTTTGACACGGTCAACCATCAACTTCTCTGTTACAAACTGGAAGCTTTTGGGGTTGCTGGCCCTCTCTTATCATGGATGGGCTCCTAACTGTTTTCTCCTATATGTTGCGTTAGTTACTGTGAAACTTCCTCTATTTGATCTTATCCGTCCTCTGTTGTTCCTCAAAGTTGCATTTTAGATCCCATCCTTTTCCTGTTGCTTATAAATGATCTTTCTTCGGTTTTCGCCTCCAATAGCCTACTTTATGCCAATGATTTCAAAATCTTTCGAGCTATCAGGTCTCTTCAAGATTGTCAATATCTTTAAATGGACCTAATTGCACTAAGTAACTGTTGTTTGTCTAACTATCTCTTTCTTAATGTTGCCAAATGCTATAAAATGACTTTTAATCTAAATCGTTCTCCGCTGTTTTTTACCTTTACTTTAAATGAGGTCCCACATGCTGCTGTGAGCTCTACTAAAGATCTTGGTGTCACTTTTGATCCTAAGCTCAATTTTGACGCACACATTCTAATCGCGACTACCAGGGCCTCGAAAATATTGGGACCTATTTTCAGGTATGCTCATAAATTTAATAATATGTCTACCCCGTCCACTTTTTAATCTGTCTTGTCCATCCTATCTTTGAATATTACTCTGTAGCTTGGTCTCCTCGATACTCCTATCTCATTAACTTGGTAGAGAATGTCCAGCGAAAATTTACTTGTGTCTTGTTTTACAAATTTAAAGTTCCATATCAAACCTATGACTGTCGTTTATCCTTCTGACGTTTGCCAACTCTGTCGTTCTGTCGCATGTTTCTAGATCAGTGTTTTCTATAACAACTCTGCCACAATCAAATTTCATCAACATTGTATGCAGACCTACGTTTTCGCCACTGATCGCGTTCTTCTCGGGGAAACAATTTTTCGGTACCACCGTATGCCCATACAGATATACGAGTATATTTTCATTCTCCCATTATACGAATGATAAGAAATCATGATAAGCTTGAGCTTGGTCATTTTTCCGACTCATACCTTGTTTTTAATTCTTACAACTCTTAGACTTTTTGATCTTTAGCTTAATTCTACATGCATATTTGAGTACTTACTACTATTGATATCATTGAATTTCTTTCTCACATTGACTTTTTCACATAATTCTTATTTTCATTATTTTTATTTTCTGTTTGTTTTGTTCCATTTTGCAATTGGATTATGTTTAATCTGTTAAATGGAATTTAAATAAATAAATAAATACACTAAGGTTCATGTCAACACAATCGGTAATGTATGCTGATGATGTCAATATTAAGGTGAATTCAATCTCAAATGCCGAAAGAGTATTTCCAAGCTTAGAACCCAGTCGTCCAGGAGCATGGAAGTTCCACACTCAGTGCGTAAACGACATTCACCTCACAACCACAAAAAAAAAAAAACAAGTTGGGTAGACAGACCGACGCTCATGTCAGAAGGGTTTTGTAGTCAACTTCTCAGAAAGGCAGTCACCAGCAACGAATAAAGCCAAGAAATATGTCAAAGAGATGAGAACGTTTAAAAGAAAACCCATTGTTTTACTATTTTCAACGGTCACCATTTTGTTGCAAACCAACAAAATCACTCAAACCATGAATCCCCAAAAATATTAACATTATTGACCATATTTGACACTTTTAAGAAGATCAAATCCTAACTGCAGTGACTGATTCAATGGAAAGTCCATAAAATATCAAAATCATGTGCTATTGTGGTTGTAATTGGAGAAATTTCAAATGGCTATAACTTTCGTGTTTATCATTCGATTCTCATCAAACTTCTTTTTGTAGGACTACTTAATATCAAATTTCTTTAAGTTTAAGGGTACGTATACAATTTTATTGGGGGAAATTTGAGTTCGAATATCATACTTTTTTTAACAAAGTTGAACGAATTTTGACTTCTAAGGTATTTGTTGTTGTTGTACCCATGAACACCTACCTCCATAATTTTTTTCAGATTTTTCGGATCACAGGTGTCCAATCGCCAAGGGAGGCACAAATTTTTCGTGTATTTTCCCTCCCTGTGCACCCCTCGAAGCAAAAAGTATCAAATCAAGACCTGGTTTGAAAACTTCTTACCAAGGTCTTTCATATTGTTACATGTATAAAGAATTCTGCGAGCTACTGTCGCAATTGTTTTCACAACCATCAAGAACATCAACAAAATGTATTTACTCGAAACCACGAGAACCCACCAAGTATGATCAACATCTGAAAGTGACGTCACTCCATTCATTAAGCTGCTCGAATATACCAGGTACCTTTCGACAGAACATTTACCAATGTACGAGAAATGGGTTGAATAGGTAGAGACCCTATATAAAGGCGAGCTGAATGAATGACGGATCATTCATTAGAACCGCGATTAGTAAAAACTGCGATAGCGAATTGAAGAGCGATATTGATCGAGTAATAGTGGAGTGATTTTCGTTGATTGTTAAGTGAAGACAGTTGTTAGAGAAATTTAATTGACAAGTGAAAGTTAGATTCTAATTAAAATTGTGAAATAGTTAAATGAGTGATTGAGCATTTTAGTAAAATAAATAAACTCTTTTAATTTAATTTAAAAGACGTTGCGTTTCCACTTCCCCGGAACATTAAAATTATTGGCCACGAACCATAATACGCGACAATATGATACCCATATCAGCTACCTTTGAATACTTTTTTTTCGGGGGCCACTCCCTTATATGGGGAGACTCTCCTTAAAAACCTTATACAATTTTTCTGTAGTTAAAATTCGAAAATTTGATGATTCCAGCTAACATAGTTTGCGAGAAGAACTGTTATGACACACGGACGGACGGTAAGACGAAGAGACAGGATGCGATTTTAGTAGGTTTTTGTAAATTATTTTACAAAACCCTAAAAATGGAAGAAAATCGGCTACCAAAAAGAACACTATAGCGTAGGGCACAAGATACATGTCAAGCAGGAAGACCAAGGACTCGAGAAGACAAGGTAGAAGCTAAAAGTGGATCATTCTTAAGAGCGATCAACTGGTGAATGAGGTTGCAGAACCGTGATGATTGGAGGAGGTTAATCCTGGAGATTAAGTCCCGGCTCAAGTTGTCATGCCATAGATGATGATGGTGATGATAAATTGGGTAAATTCCGTTTGAATTAGGAACTAATGAATATGCTAATATGATTTGGTTAAGAATTGGTAGAATCAAAGTCTCTTGGCCCGGGCTCTTTTGACTACATACTTGAAAGCACTAGGCTGATATAATTAAATTAGTCTAAGGTGGCTAGAATCCTTCATCTAGAACTGTCACAGTACAGTTATGTCTTCCGTTCCATTTGCATAGCGTTGGTGATTCGTTTTGAAATTAAATGAAAGTGAATTAGTGTGCATTTTAAATTGGTCCTTCCTATGATCCATTTGATGGGAAAGCAAAGAGGCTTGCGATATAGTTTAATAAATAAAACCTCACATATTCAAAATCAACTAAATTAATAATAAAGTTTAAAGCTGACGTATTTTACCAAAATATAGGGTTTTCCATTAAGGACATAGCGATAAATTTTAATGAATCGATTATGAGGCGTGCTTTGTGGCAAGTGGCACCGTCTTGTTGAAACCACATATTGTTGATGTCAAGTTCTGGCTACAAATAATCTTCGAACATAATACGATAACGCTCTCCATTGACGGCAACATGACGGTCGTTTTCATTCACGAAAATATATGGCCCAATCACATCTCTGGTATGTTAACCGCACCAAACAGTAATTTTTTGCGGATGCAACGGTATCTCAAGGAGCACATGTGGATTTGTTGCTGACCAATAATGCATACTTTGCTTATGGACAAAGTCATTGAGCTAGAAATGAGCTTCATCGTTGAAGATGACTTTTTGATGACTGTAATTAATAGTAATTTTTAGGGTTTCGCAAAACAATTTTACAAAACCCGTACTAAAATCGCAACCTGTTTGTTCGTCTGTCCATCCGTGTGTCACAGCAATTTTTTCGCAAACGATTTAAGCTAGAAACATCTAATTTTGTATCTAAGTGTAAAGTGGTGCTCTCTTCAAAATCCAACTACAAAAATCTTATGAGGGGAGTGGCCCATGGTAAAAAATCTTCAAAGGTAATATATGGATCAAACGAAAGTTCTTGATAAGTTCTCATCAAGATCTTTCGTTTGATCCATATATTACCTTCGATGATTTTTTTTCATGGGCCACTCCCCTCATAAGATTTTTTGTAGTTGGATTTAAACAAGTATTAAACTAACATTTTTTGCTTCGAGGGGCACACGGGGAGGGGGAATACGTGAACGATTTGTGCACCCCCCGATTTCACACCTGTGATCTGAAACATTTGAAAAAAATTATATGTCTTTTTAAGCACAACAACAACAAATACCTTAGCAGTCAAACTTTATTAATAATAGTATAATCTTTGAATTTCACAATTTACCATCAAACTCAACGAAGTTCGGTATTTAAGTAGTCTTGCCGAAGACCCTTATACTCAGCGAGTTCGATGAAAATCGAATGATATGCACGGAAGCTATAGCCATTTGAAATTTCTCCAATTACAACAACAATTACACATGATTTTGGTATTTTATGGACTTTCCATCGAACCAGACCCTGCATTTTTGATTTGATCTTCTTGGAATTTTCAAATAAGATCAATAACATAATTTTTTTCGGGAATTTATGATTTGAGTGAGCTTTGTTGGTTTGCAACAAAATGGCGACCGTTGAAAATAGGAAAACAATGAATTTTCTTTTAAACGTGCACATCTCTTTGACATGTTTCTTGAGTTTATTTGTTGCTGGTGACTGCATTTTTGAGAAATTGGGTGCAATATCCTTCTGACATGAGTGTAAGTCTGTCTACCCAACTATTTAATAATTTCCAATTGTTTGTCATGATGAAATGTTGACTTTAACTAACGTTTTGACATTAAGAGTTAATTGAAAAAGTTTAAGGGAGTGTTCTTATAAAAATACGAAATTGTTATGTCCCGTAATGCAAAACCCTATATTTCCATTTTCACCACAGAAGGGCAGTTTTCAAATGCACGAAATAATTAATTTGTTGGACTGCAATAAATTCCAGAAAACAGTGATTTCCAGATAAGTTTCTAATGGGCGATATATTATTTGTA
Source organism: Odontomyia ornata (assembly GCA_963969285.1). Classification (NCBI taxonomy): domain Eukaryota; kingdom Metazoa; phylum Arthropoda; class Insecta; order Diptera; family Stratiomyidae; genus Odontomyia; species Odontomyia ornata. Next base: position 104,342,925 of record OZ017738.1, on the reverse strand, counting down.
CATATTCTAATTAGGAACATTGATAAATTATTTGAGCGCTGACAAAATTAATTAAATTAATTTGATTAAACTATACTAAACGCTTCTCACACGCCATCAAAAAATCACTCATGTATTATCTCAATGGAAATTAATTGACCCTTCACATATTTTCACGAATCTCATTATCATCCAGTCCACACCCTATGTAAACTTTTCATATTAAATTCTGATAATACTCTCAGCTGTAAATATCATCCTCAGACTGGAATTTGATGGATATATGAGGTGTTTGTGGTAATTTTGATGGCCTTCAGCAACGTCATTTGGTTTCACTGCGGTATGTTCGGTTGGTGCATTAACGCTTAGTCTGGCTCTATAACGTTAGCTATGATCTTATATTATCAGGGCGGAAAACCCTCGTGAAACTTCAAAGCTGTAAAGTGGAATGTATCAGGTAATGAGGTGCCGTATGCATGTTTTGTTCAGCATTAAAGTTGAATGTAGGAAGAGTGCTCGTTGTTAATTACTCAGAAAGATGCAATGCTTCATGTGGTTTTAATGCATTTAGCGAAGATCTTTGGTCACGAATTTTCAGGATCATTAATTAATTTAGTTGATGCTTTGATATAATTCCTTGAAAGCGGAAATCAATAGAAAACCGTGTAAGACCCATTTCTGAAAGTTAATCAACATTTGAGATGGTTTAATTTATGGTCTCTTGTCTGAGAAAGTTGCGTTATCAACTTAATACATATAGTCCCTAGCAATAGCATTTAGCAAAAAGCGACAAATTGTTAGTTTTCTTTAATCTTTTAAATTTGTTGTTCAACTTTAACAAGGAAGGTAAAAATAAATACTCATATCAGAAGGGTTTGGTACTTAACCTACAATATTCAGACATATCGATTGATTTAATTCAAGAATAACTTTCACGACATTCACTACAAATATATTCTTGCTTTAGAAGAATTTCAGTTTAATCGGGTAAAATTTTCTTCCAATATTGCTATAATGATTGATTGACCGGAGTCTTAAATGAATTTCTATTATTCCTCTTATTTGAAAATTTGAAGAAATACAATCAAAAGTGTAGTATCGGGTTCGATGTAAAATCGTAAATGACTGTTGTTATCGGAAGGAATTCAAATGGCTATTACTTCAGGAAATTTTATTGAAACGTATAAGGGTCTTTTAAAGAACTACTGAAGCGGCTGATTTCATCTAATTTAATGATACTAATAGAGCTTTACAGACAAAAATGTTAAATTTTACTATTATTAATAAACTTCAACCCCTAAGTTCTCGAGAGAAATTTTTTTGCGGAGAGTATCATATATATACTCGTATATATATATATATATATATATATATATATATATATATATATATATATATATATATATATATATATATATATATATATGTATATGTATATATTTATATATATATATATATATATATATATATATTTATATATATATATATATATATATATATTTATATATATATATATATATATATATATATATATATATATATATATATATATATATATATATATATATATATATATATATATTTTTTATATATATATATATATATATATATATATATATATAAATATAAATATATATATATATATATATATATATATATATATATATATATATATATATATATATATATATATATATATGGGATATAACAAAATTTGTGACCACGCCAGAGTTTGCAATTTCGCTCTGGTTTTCACGAAATTTTCAGGAAAGGTGTATTAGGTAAATATCTCGGTTAAATGGCGGCCATTTTAGTCGAAAAATCGTGATTTATATTCTGACCAGAGTATAGCTCCGATGTGTATGAAATTTGGTATAAAGGTTCACTGATGTATGTGATGAATCTCACAATAAAAAATCCAAAGTCGGTACGGCAGAAACGAAATGGCGGCCGCTCAAAGGTCGAAAAACGTGCAAAAAATAGTTGTTGTAATAGTGGTCAAAGCTTTCAATAGATTTTCATGAAATTCAGTAGTCAGATAGAAATTATAAGTACCTAAAGAATGACTTGCAAAACTGGAGGTCAGGTCACAAAGAACAAAATGGCGGGCATTGAAACTCAAAACTTCAAAGGCTTCTGAAAGTCATAATTTTGATTCGACATATATGACACTTTCATTCAAGATAGGCATTACTTAGATCTACAGACTTTGATATTTTGGTAATTGTGCATGAGCAAATTCCAAAATGGCCGCGGTTTAAATATGCGTTTTTTCAGGTTTTTGTGGCGCTCTAGCCGTCACATTTTCCGGCGGATTTTGATGAAACTTGAGATTATGGATTTCTGTACTATTATTAAAATTGAATGAAAAATATTATTAAAATTTAATGAAAAATAAAAAAGTCGAAAATTTAAAACCCAATATTTTTAGCTGTCATTTTCACTTAAAATTGAATTATTTTGCCATGTGTAGAGTGAAACTCCGATTCCAACGAGATTTGGCACATCGACTGATGAGGCCCTGGCCCACAAAGATTTAAAATAGTCCAAAGTCAAATGCATGCATTCAAAATGGCGGCCCCAAAGGTCAGGAGGCAAGCGCGATTCGCTATTTTAGTAGCAACTGAAATGATGAATTTTTTTCATGGAAACGTTTTAAATGACAGCTTGAAAGTATTTATAAATCAGACTATTTTTTAAATATTGTAAAATATTTTTAACAATACCATAAAAATTATAAAATTGCGACTTGTCTATCTGTCCGTCCGTCCGTTTGTTCGTGCGTCACAAGTTTTCTCGCAAACCACATAAGCTAGAATGAGAAAATTTTCTACGTAGGTCAAAAGTGGTGCCTCTTGAAATTTGCAGTGTAAGAAAATATTTTTAAGTGTTTAAGGGGGTCTCCCAATACAAGGGGGTAACATCAACATTTTTTTTTTATTTTGGTAGCCCTCTAGCAGTCAAGTTTCTCAAGAGATTCCGATAAAACTTGAAATTATAAGTTATTAAGGCAAGTTAATTTAATTTAATTACGTAAATCGGATGACAAATAAAACATTCGATAATTTACAGCTTAATATTTTTAGCAGCTGTTTTCAATAAAAATTCAAAATGACGGCCCCTGATGATTCAGAAAACAATCGAAAATGTATATATAAATGGCAATGCAAGTGCTGATTAAACTTCTATGGAAATCTTTTGAAATTAACTGTTTGAGCTATTTAAGCCAAAAAGTTATCACCTTTGTGTGGTAACCACTGGGAAATGTATAAACAGCAAATGTGAGAAGGGCGAAACCAGTATAAATATGTTTATAACAATTTATTACCCGCTGATTTACAATATGTGATCCATACGAGTGCAACTCAATTTAATTAGCAAGATATTTGCGCATCTATGAAGGGTCTCCAAAAACGAACGGCAACAGTTTCTTTTTATGTTAATAAATCCCCTGTGGTGCTACAAAAAATTGCAGTAAGAAGTCCAGTAGTAGGCAAGTCAAATTTTTTTTCGAAACATTACGCTACATACGAGAAATTTACCTTTCCGGCTGGTGCTGCCAACGGGGATTTTTTTTTTTCGTCAGATGTAGTCAAATAGAGTATGAAATGAAAGATCTTAGCACATTCAGAATCTGAAACAAAGCCATTTTTTTGTACAAACAAAACTTGTGTCCCCTTCCCTCGCAATTAGACACCTTAGAGCCGAAAATCTGAAAACAATCACGAAGATAGGCCTTTATGAGTACCAGGGCAACAAATACCTCAGAAATTAAAATTCACCCAACTCTGTAATAATAGTATACGAGTAATTCATAAATTTTACATTTTCCCTCCAAAAATGAAACGGTGCCCTTAAATCTTTTAAAATTTTACAGCTATGTAGGTTGATATAAGACCCTGATGTGTACAAAATTTCATCTAAATCCAATCATAATCAAGTGAGCTATCAATTGTATGGAATTATAACAACAATAACACGTTTTGATGGTTGATGCATATTTCAAATGAACGTAGGTCTCTCTTATTACTTTCAGGTTTTCAAGAAAGCCTAAGTTATGGTGTTTAATTTGAACATGTTTAATTGGCTAAGCAGTTAGAAAAATTGATAACGCTAGAGCAAAATGACACCTGTTATGTACTTTTGAAAGAAACTCTGCATTTTTTGCATAAACTTGAATGATTTCTTGTGGAAGTATTGGATTAATAATTCAAATCATTGATTCATGCCATCAGCAAATTCTCATACATCACTCGGGTTGTTGTTTAAAAGCTAAAAACTCAGATAGCTACAACTTCACAACTTCGCTATTATCATAGAATTAAAGGCTCGTTAAACTCGAATCATTCAAAATCTATTTGGAAAAACATACGCTCTCTCAAATCTTCTTCCAGTGTTCCATTCTCTCTTCATTTGAATGGCTGCTTTGCCACCTCACCTTTTGAGATTTTGAACTTTTTAGAACTCAGTTTTCTTCTATTTGTAATGCTACTCCCTGCAAAAGCCCTTTGTTCCTAATCATATACAAGCCATCTCCATTTCCTTTTACTTGCTATTCGAAAGATGTTTGAAGTTTCTTTTAGAGCTTGATGACTCTGTTAGTTTAGGTCCCGATGGTATTCCTAATCATTTTGTGAAGTCTTTAGCTACATCTATTTGTGTCCCCCTTCCCTTTCTCTTCAACTCTAGCTTATCTTCAGGCTCCTTTCCTTCGTGTAGGAAAAGATCCCATGTTACTTCTTTTTTTATACAAGTTGGGTAAACAGACCTACGCTCATGTCAGAAGGGTTTTGTATTCAATTTACAAAATGCAGTCACCAGATCGAATCAAATCAAGATATATGTCAAAGTCGATTTTATTGGAGAAAATATGAAATTTGAAGATCATACTATTATTAACAAAGCTGAACGAATTTCGACTTCTGAGGTTTTCGTTATTGTTATGGTCATAAATATCTCCCTTGATAATTATTTCAGATGTCCATTTGCGAGGGAGGAAACACATTTTTCATGTATTTCCCCCCTGTGCCCCCACTGAAGCAAAAACTGACAGTTTAACAACTGTTTTGAAATGCTCCCATGAAAACTTTTATTTCATACTCATATCGGCTACGTTTGATGAATTTTTTTTCAGGGGCCACTCTCCTGTACTGTTATCATCGATTCATGGCCAATTTTTTCGAATCATAGAATGGTAACAAAGCCCTTTTGCTAGGAGCTCTCTCCCGCCTCCTTGACTTGTTTCACTTATGAGCATTAATTGTGGGTACTCATCTTCAGTCATTCATTAAATTGAATCAAGTGTTCAAAGCATGCACCCTAAACGTTGAAGTTGGGAGAAAATAACTCAAAATTATCCAATCTCTGCATTTAAAACTGCCACTATTTTGTTTTACGATTATTGATACCACTAGCTGAACCGATTTTCATAGATCTATATGACACCTATCATTCTTGAAATTTTCATACAAATCCTAGCAAAACTGTAGTGTCGGAGTCGGTAAAAAGCGCATGATGTTCCATAGCCATATGTTGCCATAGTAATAAATGCAGCGTATATTGTTCCATAGTAATACAGGAAAATTCAAACCGCTATAACTTCACCAAATATGATTCAATCTTGATGAAACTTGCAGGTTAGATCAATCTTATTAATAGTCATCCGTGTACTGAATTTAAGGGTACCGTTAAGATTTGATTCAAGAAAACATAAAATCGATAAATCATACTATTACTAACAAAGTTGAGTGAGTTGCGACTTCTCACGTATTTGTTGTTGTTGTACTCACCAAGGCCTACATTCCTGATTTTGTTCAGATTTTTCGGATCACAGGTGTCCTATCGCGAAGAGGGGGACACAAATTTTTCGTGTATTTCCCCTCCCTGTGCGACCCTCGAAGCAAACTTTGCCAAACTAATACCTGTTTTGAAAAATTCTCATCAAGACCTTTCATTTGGTACCCATATCGACTACTTTGAATGAATTTTTCTCGGGGGGTCACTCCCCAATATGGGGAGACCCCCTTAAATACCTTATAAAATTTTTTTGTAGTTGAACTTTGAAGAGAGTACCACTTTACACCGACGTACAAAATTTGATGTTTCTAGCTTAAGCAGTTTCCGAGAAAAACTGCTGTGACACACAGACGGACGGACGGACGGACAGACGGACAGACAGACGGACAGACAGGACGCAATTTTAGTAGGGTTTTGTAAAATTATTTTACAAAACCCTAAAAAGGTAGCACCTCAGACATCGCAAATTTTTAGCCTTACTCCTTAGTACCTTGTTTCTTCAAACTCCTGGAGAAAATCGTCTACTTCCACCTTTTTCACTTTCTCATGATTTGTTCGTTCTTGAACAGCATGTTTTTATCAAAGGACGATCAACTTTAACGAATTTGTTAGAATACATGAGCATTGCTGTGAAAGCCTTGGAGGACCATTTGTAAGTTGAATCCTTGCATTTCGATTTCTCTAAAGCCTTCGACTCAGTAAATTACAATATTTTGTTGAGCAAACTTAAATTTCTTTACGTTCTTGATTATTTGCTCCAGTGGTTATACCCTTATTTATCCAATCGTATGAGTCAAGTATCTTTTCACTGCCTTCCGTCCATCTTCAGGTGTTCCTCAAGGATGCATTCTTGGCTCACTTTTGTTCAATATTTTTATACATGACTTGCTATCCGTTGTCATCAGCTCTACCTGTCTTCTCATAGTGTCGTCAAGCGATGACTATACCTTGCTTCAAGAAGATTTGGATGCCATTTTATTTTAGAATTCTCGTAACCGGCTTACATTTAATGTTTTGAAGTGCATCCATCTTTCATTTTCTAATAACACTTGCCCTATTAGCTTCTAATTTTTAATTTTCTTTAAATAAGTCATACCAAAGAACGGTGACACATTTCAGAGACATAGATGTCACTTTCGATTTTGAATTGAAGTTCAACGTTCATATTTCTGAAATAACTTCTAAGGTCTCTCACTTTTCTGGATTAATCTTAAGAAACTCTTATATTTTTTTCCGATCCTTTATGCTGTGTTAAATTATATTCTAGTTTGGTTCATCCCATCCTTGAGTACTGTTCTCCAGTTTGGTTACCTCATTTGAACTATTTGAAGTTCACGCTGCAAACTGTGCAAAAAAGATTTGCCCGGATCTTGAAGTTCCAGATTCCCTACATTTTTTATGAATCACGGATATCTATCCTGAATATCCCTTCGCTGGAAAAGACTTGACTCTACCTTGATAAATGTTTCCTTAACAGGTTTTACCGTGGTTTCGTTGATACTCGCCAGTCAAACAAGCTCCAGTGAGGCGCGTTATGCGTTCTACATGATCGTCTAATATCTTATTTGTTCCATTCGCATGGAGCTTGGCGTATTTTCACTCACTCATGTTCAGATTACTACGTAACTATGATGACTTTTAGCTTGGGCCTTTCCTCCTCTCATATTAAGTTTATAAAAAATTTGTCAACTCTCTTCTTCCCAATTCTTAGTAATTTTTTTTCCTCCACATTTTTGCAAATTTTATTACTTTTAACTTGCTATTTGCATGCCTTTTGAGGGTTTTATAAAAAAATTGTACAAAACCCTAATAAAATCGCATCCTGCCTGTCCATCTGTCCGTCCGTCCATTCGTGTGGCACACCACTTTTTCTCGCAAACTACATAAGCTAGACACATAATATTTTGTGTGTAGAAATTTATAAGGTGTTTAAGGGGGATCTCCCCATATAGAGGAGTAGCTTCTAAAAAACACTTCATCGCATGTAGGCAATATGAGTATCAAATGAAAGGTCTTGATAAGACCTTTTCAAAACAGGTCTTAAAATAACAAATTTCGCTTTGAGGGGTGCAGGGGAAGGAGAAATGTACAAAAATTTAGTGTCCCCCCTTTGCCATTGGACACCTTTGACCTGAAAAATCTGAAAAAATTACAGATGTGGGACTTAAAAAGTACAAAGGCAATAAATACGTCAATAGTTAAAGTTCGATCAACTTTTTTAATGATAGTACATTTCATAAATTTTACATTTTTGCCTATAAAATCAAAATGGAGCGCTTAAATTTCCCAAAACCTACAATTTGAGTTTCTTGATAGTAATTTTATGTGTGCTGAAAATTTCACAATAATCGAACACTAAACAGCTAAGTTACAGCCGATTGAATATTTAACAATCACAACAACATTAACACGTGATACTAGGGAGATAAACGTTTGCAACGGAACTAGATACTACAAATATTTAGGAATTTCGATAAAATTTTTAGAAATAGTTTGTAATGTTTGTAATGATGATGTTGATGACCAACCAAGCGATGGTGTCAAAATACTTGCAACAAAATGGCGGTGAATTTAAAAACATAAAGACTAGGATTTAATTTTTCGAACTCAATTTATGCAAACTGTATATTAGTCAAGTTTTGATATACAGAATATATTGTTTGATTTACTTTTTGTTTTACAAAACGCTTCTGGCAGGAGCACTCTCCTGTTACTTTAACTTGTTGAAGACAACTCAGAGCACCTTTATTAAAATGCTTCAAAATACCTCTACTTTTGTTCCCCAAAGAAGTCGCTAGCATCAAAACTAAGCGAATTATGGCGAAAATAAAGTTGGCCCTTGGTTTTTCAGCGAAAAAAATATGAAATCCACCCCCTAATTATTAACACCACCTTACAATTCACTTTGTTTGTGTACTTGTAATGCGCTCTAAAATTTTGAGCGGTTTAAAGTACTTAGTTTTGAAAAAATTAGGCTTGAAATGAAAAAAGAATTTTTTTAAAATTTTGCAAATGATTGCCCTTCTTTCAAAATAGCTCAAAATTGAAATTGAAAATTTTATTAAGCACGAAATTGTGGGTTTTGCTTTTAAAAAAGTTGTCGTTTTTTGGAGGGGGGGGGGGAATCGACTAAAGATAAGCCCTTTCGACTGAATTTTTTTAAAAACTAACCACTTTGAATAAATTCACCATCCTTTGGTCGAAAAATTCAATGTAACCATGAAAATAATGTAAACAGGTTGAGTAAGTAGGAGCGTGCTCCTACCAGAAGGTTTTCGTAACCACCCTAGGGTTCGAAACAAGTTTTCTAATAGTGATTAGAATTATTCATTTAATACTTGGGTAAAAAATCGTTAAAATTTATGCAAAAATGCTTCCTTCATTAGCACGTTGCTACCGCTATTTTGTTCCAGCTTAAATAATTTTTCTGAATGCTCAGCCGATTGAAGAAATTAAACACTATTCCTTAAATTTTCACGAAAACGGAAAGAAATTAAAATTGCTTAGGTCAATTTCAAATATGTATCACCCATCAACACGTGTCATTGTTGTTGCGATACCATACAATTGAAATGGCTATAACGCATTTGATTATGATTGGATTGTCATAACGTTTTGTAAGCATGAAGATCTTATATTAATCCATATAATTGTTTAATTTCAATAAGTTGAAAGCTACTATTTCGATTTTATGGGTGAAAGTTTAAAATTTCCATATCATACTATTATTAACAAAGTTAAGTGAATTTAAATTTTTAATGTATTTGTTGCCTTTGTACTCATGAAGGCCTACCTCCGTGATTTTTTCAGATTTTCGGCTCCAAGGTATCCAATCGTGAGTGGAGGACAATATTTTGATACACTTTTTAAGTGCGGTTTCGCAAAGTTCTAATCAAGAGCTTTCATTTGATAGCCTAATCGATTAACTTTAATTAAAAAAAAATTTTAAGTAGCACTTCATTATAAGCGGGGACCCCCTAAAAAATTTTGAAATGTTTTGTAAGACCTACAATTTTGAGAGACCACCACTTCTGTTACAGGTATGCAACCACCCTGCCTTTGCTGGCGTGATGATCGCACCTCATCACACAAACCTTGATACCTAGGGGGAGAAAGCGCTGTCCTTTAGAAATAAGAAGAACCTTTATTTTCCGTTTTATTAAAGCAATTCTTTATTCTCTTTTAACGTTAAACACCTAGTTGGAGTTTCTGGGACTCGTTTGGCCGGTAGCGCTCGGAGTCTGGCTGTCACTGCTAGCCTGCTTCTACACTCCTCCTTGATTTGAGTGCCCTGGCACGGGCCGTGAAGAACTCCCGCTCCTCGTCAGAAACCATGCCTCTCGCGAGAAGCCGTAGGTTGCCCAGCTCCTGCCGCAGCTTTACGCGTCTACTTCCATGCTTCTTTTCCTCCGGTGTCTCCCTGTCCGCTACATCCAACGGGGCTGTCAGGTGGGCTAAGTATGTCTCGAGGGTGATTGATCGTCGCGTGCCTTGAGTGGGATCCCGGGGGTGGGCTCCGGGGTTGACCTCGGTTCCTGAGTTGGCTCCTTTTCCTCGGGTACTTTGATATCGGTCGGGGACCTGCTAACGGAGCAGGCTGGACTTAGTGCACCTTGCTTCCAGAGTTCTGGTGTTGCTGTCAGGCTCCTCGTTTGGGCTGTTGGGTCCGGTAAGCGTGGCCTGAAAATAGACAGAAAGGGGGTTACAACCAGTCTTGGTGCGCCCTGCAGCTAATCCGGGCTTGTAACCTTCGTACCATTGTTCGTATACAGTGGTGCACGCGGATGAAAACTAGAAGCAGAGCTTCACCGACTCCGAGCACTCCGTTTCCCGTGGATGCCTTCACTGTTTACGTAAAAGAAAAGAATCATAGAGGTTGTTAAGTGAAAGACTATTTCTATACGTGAATTAATCATTAAAAGACTAAATTCAAGGTTTCACCGGCTTTGGCCTAAAGAAACTCCGTCTTAGCTCATTAAAGATTATTTCTGAAATTTAATCTGCAGTTGGTAGCTAAAGATTAATACTCTACGCTAATTAACCATTAAATGGCTAAAACCAGAGTTTCACTAGCTTAGGCCTAAAGAACCTCAGTTTTAGCTCATCAGAGATCGTTCTTCGGATTCTACTTTAAACATGGGTTGGCCAAAACCAGAGTTTCACCAGCTTAGGCCTAAAGAAACTCAGGTTCTGCTCGTTCTTCTTACCTTCACTTCGTTGGTTCAGGATGGCGTTGCTTTGCGACGAACTTCTGATGAAGGTTTTCGTCTTGACTAACTCTTCGTGAGACTTGCGTTGAATAAACTGCTTCTTTTTCCAATTCGCCACTAGCTTAAATACAAACAAGTTGCTTGCATTGCCAGTGAGAGTCATAGATCTTCAATCTAGTTCATCCGCAAAACGCTGAGTTTGTAAGTGTGCTAATTCCTCTTAACCTGCTTTACAAATTCATTCCTCTCTTGTTCTCCAGGAACAATCTTGTTGCATGAAAAGGAACGCTAGCTCCAATCTCATGCTTTTGGCTCTTTTCTTCTTCAGTATTCATATATCTGAATATTCGACGACTTCTCCTTATGCAATTTCTGAGTTGGTTGTCGCAGCAAATTGGTACTCAGATGAGTGGATTGCACATAGTACACACATTCAACTGTACAAATGTACTCCAAATGATCTCAACATGGCAATTGTATAGACTACCATGTATGCGTGTGGAATTTGCCGCAGAGCCTATTTAGCGACTTGACCAATGAACCGTAAGATATAAGTTCTTATATACATTGAATTGCGATTATGTACTATGTTTAGGGTGTCGCCGTTCCCTAAGTATGGGCAGTGAAGCATACATTGCTTGTTGGCTCGTGCGATGAATGATTGGAATTGTGAATAACTGTTATGAATTTTGTTGCAACGTGTTGTAAGTGAGGCATGAGGGCGTGATTAATTGTCATGGATTTCTGAGCCATTTGTATTTGATTGTTATACTTCTGACCCTTTCACAAAGTTTGAGCTACCTAGCATCTACAGTTTCTGAGGAAACTTACTGTGACGGATGGACAGACAGATGGAGGGGCAGGTTGCGAAACTAGCACTAGTATGTTATTGTAAAAAAATTTTTTATAAAGTCCTTAAAAATAGATCAGTTGATTACAAGTATGTTTCTAGCAAATTTGTGGAAATGACATAAGACCGAAAACTTTTCAGTCAAGCCAGTGTGAACGGATAAAAACAGAACAAGCTGGATTGTCCACGTTTATGATTTGTATTTTGTACTCTATTCTAGAATAGGGGAATCTAGATTTGATGGGCCATATGGGACACCAAATATTAATTATTTACATAAAATAAATAACAACGCACTGGGTGACGTTACAATTAATTTTTGTAAAAATTTCGAGAGGGGATTCTGAACCCCTAACCCCTCCACCACTGGCCAAACAGTTATAGAATATACTCACATCAATTCTTCTGCAAAATCAGCTCAACAAATAACCATAGAGAGTGGAAGTCTACAGGGCTTACATGCTCACCAAGGAGTGAGTTAGCTGCAAAAGGCCACTAATGCTAGTAGGCTGTTGAGATGCGAAACAGTAGCCCATGATGAGATGATTTGCTGCCAGGACTCAAGACTATGTGTTTATACTCGTTGCGTGATCGACTTGATTTCTGGGCAAAATCACATAGGGCGAAGAAGAGAGATTTCAATTATTTTGTTTATTTAGAACAAGGCCCGGTGGCTCTTCAGGAAGAAAGAAATATTAATTACAGGGTAGCAAACAAATTATTTACAAGTTCAACTTTCAAGGTCCTTTTGCTCGAAAGCCTACAATTTTAAGTATTTTCAGACAAATCAAAGGAGTCCATTTGTGAGGAAGGCGACACTAAATTTTCTCCTCCGATTTACCTCCAATACAAATCATGTATCTTCAAGGATATTCGAGTACATGAAAAAATATGATGTGTAGGCTGTCCATAAGGGCAACTGATATTTTATAAATCTAGATTTTTAAAAAGATCATCACTTGAGATTTCGCAACAAAATATGACCACAATCACTTTTAAAGCTCCCAGGAAAATTTTTGTGTCGCACCCAAATGAAAAATTGCGAAAGCCTCCCACCTGTCCCAATATTATCGTTAACACAACACGAGGTTAAATAAATTTACGCCTCAACCAAATTTATATTTTTGATTCACAATAGCATTTTGAAATAATACTGAATGATAACAGCAATTACATATATAATTTCTGCGTGACAATACCATGACTCATGTCCTATTTCACACAAACGTAATTGTCTTGTAACTCCTTAGGGTAAGCACAAATAATTAGATCAGGCACTATGCATACTAATGGGGGATAATCCTGAAAATATATATAATGTAATTATTTTCCATCCGTATTACACTCAGGAGTGTCATCACATGTAGCAATTAAAGTGATTCGTGTGACCTTACAGCATACAAAGGCACCGTGACCAGATTAACTTGGCTTCTCATTAACTCCCTAAGGACACTAGTAAGATACGAACGATGACAGTATAGAAATAAGGATTACAATGTTGCAGGATATGATTATTGCTATGGTTTGGTGAGCATACCATTAAACCAATTTTCAGACATTCTATCTTTATACATAAGCAACCATCTTACCACAAAAATAAAACAATTTCTTTCGATCCAAAGTTGGAAAGGATAACGTTTCACCGGTAAATTTTTAACTAGTTCAATTTTTAAGAAAGCTCATTAAATATTTTTCAGTTAAACTTCGGCAATCAGGAAACAAGGAATTGATTATAATTAATGGTGGCTGAAAGTCAATTAAAGTTTTCTCCTTTCTTAGTTTTCACTTGAGAAAAATTGTATTGTTGGTATGCTATATATAAAATAAAATGATACAAGAGTTGCAGGGTAGCCTTAAAAACTCTCGTTGTTTTTTCATAAGCTTTCATCGATTTTATCATTAATTTGTTTGTAAATTTTGTATTAAGAGCAGACTTGCCTCCATGGTTTTTTCCCATATTAACATTATTTTACAAAAAGCGTCAGTTCTATACATATACAATCTGTTAAGTAAGAGCGTGTCCAGCATAATTTTGAAATAGTTTATTTAACAACAGTTTTTGACTTATAAATACATTGCATATATTCTGAGGTAAAGCGTTTTTAGTTTAATAGTGAGTCCAATTGCCACCAGCATCTCCGAAGCATACTTTCCACTAAATTTTTGGCGTATTCGAGGGAAAGCGCCTTCCAAATGAGTCGAATTTGTCGGGAGAGCTGCTTCAAAGTGTAAACACGTTTTTCACAGAGCTTCTGCTTGATGTAGGCCCAGACTTTTTCGATAGTATTTGCATCAGGCAATTGCGAAGGCCAATCAAGTGCCATAATGCCTTTTTTCCCGTTTCCATTCAGTACACAGCCGGCTCCGGTGTTTGGGATCATTATCGGTGCTCCGCCATTTTACATTGTTTGCACACAGATGTTCCCGAAGGCGACGTGTGATAACTTGAAACATTTTTGCTTCAATTTTGCTTGTCCTTGACGTAAGGACAAATAATGCCACAATTCGCTTTTCGTCCTTTTAGGTCACTTTTCCTACCGAACTACGATTTGGAAGGTCATCGACGGTTATTTACTCTTTAAATCATTGAACCCACTTCTTGACAAATGATACAGACTTTCTTTTGTATTTAACCGCCACTACATAGTTCATTTTTGGTCCTTTAAGGTGTGTGTAAAGGAACACGGCCTAGAAGCGCTTTGTGTAAATGGCATACATCGCGATTTTAGTGTTTTCCCGACGGAAGATTGACTTCGACTGAAATTTTTTTTTTCAAAGCGCCAAAGACAGAGGTTCTCTCTACCGATCAAAAAAAAATTTGAAGTCGATATCGCTTTCTGATCGCAAGCTATGCTGAACACACTCTTATTTAACAGACTGTATATTTTAATAACATTTTATTTGTCAAAATTTTGGAAAGGTTATCACTTTCGATCATTTCACAAAAATTTCGTGTTACAGTTTCCCAGAAAACTGGCGGTTATACATTAACGGACAGGAAGATGAACGGCTGAATAGACAGAAAGATTAGTTGACTATTAAAATATGAATTTCCTTTCTTGATGGTAAACAATTTAGTACTCAAGAAATTTAAGTCCAACTTGGTCACAACAAAGAATAAAGACGTGTGGGAAATACATTTCTTTTCCTTTACAATATAAGCTCGAGAGTTGTTATTTATTGGTTTGGAAAAATTTACTTTCCAGCTTACTTGGTATTTGTATGAAATAAGTCGTACCGTAGCATTGAATTCACTAACAATTGATGATGATTTACAGATTTCAAGTTAATTTGCTCAGATTGTTAAGTTTCATTGCAGCAACGATAAATTGTCACAATGAAGGTGTAATAATGACCTTCTTGAGTTGGCCTTGAAGTTGAGGCTTATTAGCGGATATCATTTCATGACTCTAAAAATACTCCATAAATATCAACATAACTGATAAAGTTGAGTAAAGGAGTAAAATGGGACGGAAAATTACATGCCAATGTAATTGTGAATTCACAAAGGATCGATAGCCTTCAAACTTTGAGGAACAAGAAATGGAGTGGCTATACGCAAGGCAAAACCCTAACACAGCCGCAAAGAGCATAGTTTGTAGCAGAGTATGTGATGCCTGCCCGAAAAAGTAAACAATATCTTACACACAGTACAAAAACGTTGTCAGAGGGTTGTGGGATGGTCAAATGTGCATTTTGCGCCAAAGTTTAACACATTTGTATATGTGAACGTACGAGTATAATATTTAGCTAAGAAATTCAAAAGCTTCATTTGTAGGACTTCGTAAGCCAAACCTAAAGCAGTATTTTAGGTTTTGCCGATTAAGGGATGTCCACCTGAAGGTCCGTAGAAAGTGGCACGAGGCAAAGCATATCTGATCCTTCTGAAACATAGGAAGGTAATGACAAATAGGACGTGCATCCAGACACAATAGAAAAAGAATTGAAAATCACAAAACCAACCAGACTGATTGGATGTAAAAGCAAGGCAAAGGTTCAACTTCTTCATTTCGTCAGCAATAGGGTTTTTAAAGATATCGTTAAATGTCGACAATGTTGACGTACACAGTGACTTTCAGCTTATTTCGTGCAATGCAAACCTGAAAAAAATTAAGCTTCAAAGCTAATCAGAAAATTATGAAATTTTGTATGCAGATCCAGAAAAGCGTGATTATTATTTAAAAAAAAAAAAAAAAAATTAGTTTCTTCTTCTAGTTCATGGCACTAAAGTCCCTTTCGCGCCTTTCCTTCCTGTAACAAGTGCCAGCAATTTTTTCGGTCCATGAGCCACATTCTCCAATATCGAGATCCAAGCATCGATGAACTGACTCAGTTGACCGAGTCAGACCAGCGTTTCCTCGGTTTCCCCACTGGTCTCCAGCCTGTATGGGTATCCATGGTTCATTTATACGATTCATGTGCCGTACTCATTACAGCTTCTACAGTCTTACAATCGTTGAGACCTTCGGCTCATCAACAATTTTCCACAGATTATGATTGTATCCAATTTGCTTGCTTTGTTCCGTTTATTCGCCACAGAACCCGTCTTTCAAAGGCGTCCACTATAATGGCGGATACTTGGGTTAGAGTCCATGTTTTACACTAATAGCAAGGGAGAGATTTGTATACTTGGAGCTTTGTTTTCCTGCAGATGCAGCTGGCCTTCAAGATTGTCAAAACTCCATTAAAAAATTTTTATTTGTGAGCTGTATTCTTCAACGTATTACATCTCTTTCATTATTCTTCTTATTGGTTCTTTAGCACCCAAATACACAAATTTGCCCATATTTGACATAGTACTCACCAAAGGTTGAAATTTTGAGCATCTGAGGTATTTTTTTTTTGCCTGCATTATGAGTTTTGTTTTACTCTCAATAATCTATGAATCCCTACTAATTTTTTTTTCACTGTTAAATTTCAGGTAAAGTTGTTAACTACCGTAATAAAATTTTAATTTGTCAACATTCGCTACCACTTGGCATGACTTGTATTGCCGGGTAGCTTTCTGATGACATATTCTAGAGCAAATTGAATAGAAATGGGGCCAACCATCGGTGAGTTGGCTAGAGATGCGGACTTGGGAGGTAATTGACGTCATTCTCTTTTTGGTAAAATGGACTGATTTGGCTGGGATACCAAGGCAAAGCAATATTTGGTATGGTACGTTACATTCTTCAAAGTCATCAAAAATTTGGTGTTCGTCTATGTTGAGCTCCTAGCATTTCTCTCCTACCTGCTTGACTGTAAACAATAGGTTTATATATGATTATCTGCTCTGAAGCCACCTTGATTGATACTCCACAATAATACTGTTGGCGTATGGTATGGTTTTATTTTTGAAGATCTTTGAAAGTATTTTGAAATATTTTGTACTCTTGTGATATGTTTCGATAATTTTCGCACTGTAGCTTTTTTGTGGATAAGGAATATAATTGATTGGCTCCGCTCGTTTGGCATATGTTCTTGTTGCCAAAAGTACTGAATTACTTCATAAATGACTTTCTGAGTACCACTGCCACCAGATTTGATAAGCTCCACTGGAATCTCATTAACGCTCTTTGCTTTATTATTCTTTTGGGCTTTGATGGTGGAACAAACTTCATCCGGAGAAGGTGGGGACAATAGAAGCTCTCCGGGAATATCTTTACACTCCGACGTTCCAGAGCTGTGTGGACGATTAAGGAGGCTCTTGAAATCTGATGCCATCTCTTCTTATTCATGTTTTCATCAGTGATGATGTTGCCGATGTCACCACGGCAGAGCTTGTTCTTGGGTCAATAACCTTGTTTTAGGGTTTTCACTAGTTTGTATGCTTGTCTTATGTTGTTGCTCGCTGGACTCACGTCAACGCTTTTCAATTGGTCGGCATAGTATTTTTAGGGTTTTGTAAAATAATTTTACAAAACCCTACTAAAATCGCGTCCTGTCTGTCCATCCGTCCGTGTGCCACAGCACTTTTTCTCCCAAACTACGTTAGCTACAAACATCAAATTTTGTATGCAGGTGCAAACTGGTGCTCTCTTCAAAGTTCAACTACAAAACAATTTCATAAGGTATTTGAGGGGGGTTCCCCATATAGGGAAAGAGCCCCTGAAAAATAAATTTTCATAAAAGGTAGTCGATATGGGCATCAAATAAAAACTTTTGATGAGAGCTTTTCCAAACAGGTCTTAATTTGATACTTTTTGCTTCGAGGGGGGGCACAAGAAGGGGAAATACACGAAGATTTGTGTCCCCTCACTCGCGATTAGATACCCGTGATCCAAAAAATCTGAAAAAATTATAGAGGTGGATATTTATGAGTACAACAACTAAAAATACCTTAGAAGTCAAAATTTGCTCAACTTTGTTAATAATAATATGATATTCGAATTTCACATTTTCCCCAATAAAATCGTACAAGTACCATTAAACTAAACGAAATTCGATATTTAAGTAGTCCTATAAAAGGTCCTTAAATTTTTTGAGTTTGATGAAAATCGAATGATATACTCGGAAGGTATAGCCTTTTGAAATTTCTCCAATTTCAACAATTACACATAATTTTGGTTTTTTTATGTATGTTCCATCGAATCGGTCACTGCAGTTATGATTTGTTTTTCTTGAAATTTTCAAATAAGGTCAATAACAAAAATATTTTTAGAATTCATGAATTGAGTGATTTTTGTTGGTTGGCAACAAAATGGCGACCGTTGAAAATATAAGAACAATGGATTTTCTTGTAAACGTGCACACCTCTTTGACATAGTACCTGACCTTGTTCATTGCTGGTGACTGCATTTCTGACATGTTGGGTACAAAACCCTTCTGACATGAGCGTAGGTCTATCTACCTAGCTTGTTTTTCTTAATTCTAATACTCTTTGTTGCTACTCTTCTGAGATTTTCAGAATTTTCTCTCTTTCTCCTGATTTTCCTACCTAAATATTGTTTGTATGCTTAATTTTTTTTGCCGGAGGCATTTTGATATTCATCATCAAACCAATCATTTATCTTGTGCCAGAATCGATGTCCGATCATCTGTTCTGTCATGGTCTTAATTGGTGACTTCCTTTCCATCCACAGCTTGTTACTTGTTTTCAGCCAGGCGTCTGACAGGATAGGAGTTAGCTGGTTGTCCAGGGTCTCAATGAAATATATTGCCGTAGATGTCATTTTGAGTCTATGGATGTCAAATTTCTATAGTGGGCTGGGCTTCACTGAACACACCTTAGACATCGATAGGTCTTATTTGATCAAATAGTGACCTGAGTTACAATTGTCTCCTCAGTATGTTCGGACATAAAGTATGCTCAAGGCCCATGTTTGTTTGATCAGAGTATGGTCGGTTTGGTTTTGTGTGGTACTATCCGGTGATATCCAGGGCATTTTGTAAATGCATTAATGTGGGAAGCAAGTCGAATGTATTATATTTTTGGTACCCACAATGTCAATCAGGCACTGGCCATTGTAATTTTTTTTCATCATGGAGGCTAAATCCTTTAGTCGTTCCACGGTGAGATAGCCCATTGCCAACCTTAGCTTTGAAACTCTCAAGAATTATCTTTGTATTGCTTGTGGACAATGAAGTGACTAGTCTTTTTTGGTGGTTTCAAAACGTTTTGTTCGGTTCAGTTCGGTTCTTTTCTTCGTTCGGGTCATATAAATTTATCCGCCAGATTTTGAAAAATCGTGCTTTTATATGGATTGCCTACATTTGTTGATTGACCATCTGGAAACCATTAATGATTTGAACTCCGTATCCACAATGAAGACCAATCCGAATTCCCGCTTTTCAGCTAGCTACCCACTTTTGAAGATAGTGTGCGATCTCATATCTTGAATATCATTTCCGGTCCAATTTGCTTCCTAAATTGCCATTACGTTTAATTTATATCGGCTGGCCATTTACAAGTGTCATTTCAGGATCAAGTACTATAGTTTTGTTTTTATTTTGCGAGGTTGATGCTGTAGGTCTATTCCATTCCAAGGCTCTGTTGCAGGTTTCAAAACAATGTAGGGTTTCCCCAAGATGTGGAGTTAGTCCATCACCTAGCCTCGATTCCGGCAGCATGGTTTTTCCTTTTGATTCTGTTATCAGGCAACCTGTTATGGCGGCAATATTATGCCACAAACTTGTTGCAGAGCTCGTGTATCCGAAATGCTTATGGAACAAAGTTCTCAGGTAAAAGCGTAGATCAGTCAGAATCCTAGATTCTTTGTGAAAGGTTCCCTCTCAGCATTTGTGGCAAGGCTTGTAAACAACTTGAGCATATTATATGCTTTCTGCATTGAGATTAGTGAAACCGTGGAGTAGTTATTTGGATCTCAAGGAAAACAGGCCAAAAATCACCTGTGTTCTCGCCTATTCTGTCAACGAGTCACATCCATCAGTGGCTGACAGTTGTTGTCCCGACAGTACCTTCGCTACCCGAAAGGAGGCTGTTTCTACAAGGTTTGAATAGTTTTTAAAACAACCCATTATGGATAAAGAAGTGCTCCTAGTTAACTGTTGTAGAAAAAATTACATAATGTGCTCTACAAATGGTGAATGTTAACGTACACCCAAATTCCAGTTCTATCAAAAATATCCACAGTATGAATGTCGTGTAACGTTGAAACTTTTTTGAGAGGATTGATAGGTATGTGATTGATTATAAATGGAAGGACTTTGGGATGCCGTTTCATAACAAGGCGATATTATTTAAGAGTGCGATTAAACTAAGTATTTATGTGCTATTAGGGACTGAGATCATTATATTCCAGGCATTACTTCGATTGCTGTTTTTTTAATACCAAATAAATTCTCAGTGTTTTATCATTATATTTTTTATAAGTGCTTTAAACCGATCTGCCAAAAAAAAGTTTTCCAGGCAAATTCAACAGAGAGAAAAACGGATTGAATTCTTTTCACTTTTATATATATACACCAAAGTATTTTACACAGAACAAACAAGGTAGTTCTTTTTTCATAAGCATATAAAGTTTAGCACTTAGAAAGTACTAGTTCGAAGTAAGGCTACATCTATTTTTAGCAAATTGTCAAAACAGAATCAAAATTTCATGAAATTTTTGATAAACATGTTGTGGTGTTGTTAATTAATTTTCTTCGTCAATAAAATGAAATATTGTGTCAAGTGAATTTAAGGAAATACAATTAATATTATAAATACGCAGATTTAATTCATTTATTGTACAACGCACGAAATTCGGTATCATTTTGAATGATTTATGTAAATTTTTTAAGCGCCTCTCAAGGGATTTCAATTAATCATTTATGATTTATTTCTTATTGTTCTATCGCTTTTGCTCTAGTAGAGAAATGCAAGGTGATCTGGATGGGGAGTGCAAGGGGGCACCGCTTCCACTTGGGTACCCACTCTTAGTGGGGGTTGTATGTGTTGAGAGTAAGGACGAGCGGGTCCGGTGCGCGTTAATTAAGTTCAGTCAGTCGTGTTTTCTATAGTTCTTTCTTTTGGCAGGTTACCTTAGCGTTAAACCATCAAACTCTTATACTATGTTGGAAAAATCCATGAATGCGAAATTTTTTGCAGTGGGCCCTTATGCTGGGGAATAAGAACCCACATCACAACACCGCACCACTAGCCTACAAGCGCGTTCTACAGTCAACTGGAAAGACTAGT
Source organism: Odontomyia ornata (assembly GCA_963969285.1). Lineage (NCBI taxonomy): Eukaryota > Metazoa > Arthropoda > Insecta > Diptera > Stratiomyidae > Odontomyia > Odontomyia ornata. The sequence goes on along the minus strand of OZ017738.1, from coordinate 104,321,468 downwards.
CGACTTATTGTCTACAAACAACACAAAAATAGCTCTCGGTCATTTCAACGCTGAGGTTGGCAATGGGCTATCTCATTGGAGAACAACTAGAGGATATAGTCTGTACGATGAAATAAATGATAACGGTCAGCGCCTGGTTGATTTCGCGCGTAGCAGAAATCTAGTCATGCGTTAAATTTGCTTTCCACATCGCAAACATTCAATTACCTAGGTATCACCAGCTGGCAACACATAAAACCAAATCGACTCTGTTTTTTTCCGAAAATGTTGGGCCTCGAGCATATTTGATTTCCGTATTTATCGAGGAGCCAATTGTAACTTATACCATTACTTGATCAAATTAAGCTACCGATGTTTTGTATCAAAGGTGAATTCCGCGAAGATCAGCCCTCTTAAAAAAATTTGACATCGAAAGGCTCCAAATGCCGGCCATGGTCAAAAATTTCATGGAGACCCTAGACAACCAGTCAGATCCTATTCTATCATTCACCCTGCCTAAAACAAGCAACGAGCTATAGGTGGAAGTGAAAACGGCAATTAAGGCCGTGAGAGACCAGACAGTTAGACATCAAACCCGGCGCAAAAGAAATGATTGGTTTGATAACGAGTGCCAGAATGCACCAAATAAAAGAAATCAGGGGCAAAAGCAATACTTAGGTAGGATAACGAGAAGAATATGAAAATCTAAGAAGAATAGCGAATAAAATAATTCAAATTAGAAAATACAATACGCCTAATTGAGAAGTATCGAGCTAAGTCAAGCAAAAAACAATACGAAACAAGCGTACAAAGTGGTGAAAAGCCTGAAATGTGGTTATCAGCACAAGACCACGATCTGCCGTGATGACCTCGGCAACATCATCGCTGATAAAAACTGGATTAAGGAAAACTGAGCATCATATTTCAAGAACCTTGTTAATCCTCCGCACAGCTCTACTACATTTGAGCTTATACAAATAGGTATTTCCAGAGAGCTTTCGTTGTTTCTCCCGACTCTGGATGAAATTTGTTCCACCATCACGGCCCTAAAAAATAATAAAGTTCCGAAAATAAATGACATTCCAGTGGAGCTTATTGAATATGGTGCCAGTGATGTTTAGAAAGCCAAACGTAAAATTATCCAGTACATTTGGCAACAAGAATATATGCTGAACGAGTGGAGCCAATCAATTAGATTCCCTATCCACAACAAAAGTTGACGAACTGCAGTATAAAAGTAGAGATGCACATAATTACCATAATTAAACAAAATCAGATCATACGTCAACAGTATTATCGGAGAGTATATAGGTGACTTTATAGCTGGTAGATCCAAAATAGACAATTCGTTTATAGTGCAGCAGGTTCGAGAGAAATGCTGAGAGTTCAACATAGACACACACAAAATTTTTGTTGGCTGCAAGCAAGCATACAACAGTATTGATTATAACGTAGTGTACCAAATAACGCTTTGCTTTGGTATTCCAGCCAAAACGATCCATCTTGCCATACTAACAATAATATCGACAACTTTTTAAGTCTGCATCAATAACCAACTTACCGACACCTTTGACACAAATATTGAACTAAAGCAGGGAGACGGCCCTCCCCTCCCTGCTATTGAGTTTGGCTTTGAAATACGTCACCAAAAAGCTACCTGTCGAGGTACGTTGCCATAAAAGTCAAGCCACGTGGTACCCTATTCTGGTGACATCAATATTTTGCCACGGTCACTAAAAACCACTAAAGAACTCTTCCTGCAATTCGACAGCCAAGTAAAACTAGTAGGGCTACAAATCAATGAGAATAAAGAAAAGCTCATGATACAGTCGAGGAAGTATACCTCAAATACACAAATTATTATACTTAGCAAATACAGTATCGATATTGTGAGTGAATTTGTATATTTTGTCGTCAAGATAAAAACAATCAGAAATGAAAGAGATAAAATATGCCCAAGAGTACAGTTCGTGAATAAAATTGTTTATTCGGTTTTTACAATCTTGAAGACTAGTTGCATACACAGAAAAACAAAGCTTCAAGTATACAAATCTCTGATAAGATTTGTGCTATGCTATTGGTGTGAAAACGGATGCTACGTTATGGACAGGAACATATTGAAAGCTTTTGAGAAAGAGGTCCTAAGGCGAATAATTGGAGCGAGGCTAAAGGGACACGCTATACTGAGAAGATCCTCCATGTGGGCATCAAAGTTGAATTTAAAGTGGAGCTATGATTGCATTATTGCTCTATAAAACACTATAAAACGTTCAGTGAAATAAACTGTTTTCGAGTTCAGTCTTTCAATGCTTTTTGTCAGGCAAAGTTATTTATGGTGCCGTGAGGTTCTGCACGTATCTAACCTCAATTTGATTTCTTCGTTCAGGTGGATTATGGAGCGAGAATCCCAGTGCAAATTTTGGTGCTGAGCCAGAGACAGGGCATTTGTGAGTGCATTATCCAGATTGTTCACCACCACGATACAAAAGTGACCCAAAAAGCCAGTCAGTATCCTTTAGCATTTGCAAAAAAAATTGAAACCTCACGCTACAAAAAGGCACCCTATGATTTCTCCTTGCTGCAAGTGGAGCGGTCACATCACTCGAAGTCCAAGGAAAGAAGGTTCATGGAAGATTCGATTAATAAATGATTCATGAATGAACAAAATTTGTTCGGTGTTGTATTGCTTCAGTTTTTATTTCAACGTAACTATAAGAGTCGATGGATGTCTCTAGAAAGGGGGAATTCTATGACTCGAAGTTGGACTTAAGGGTGCTATCAATTGTTGAATTGTCGTTACAAAACTCAGCAGATGCGCAAGATCTTGCAGATTTGAAACAAACCGTTAAATTTTGGGTATTCTTTCAACCGACATTCGCTGTATGTTGTTTTTTTCGGAGCTGTAGCACTGGAAAGTCGACAATCGTGTGTGATGCCAATCATACTTGCTATTTATGATAATATTATGAACTGGTACCGGCTCACTCGATAACGATACCTCTCTCTGAATCAAATAGTGAGGAAACGAACCAGCATGCTGCCTGCACCGATACGATTCCATTATAATGTGCCCCAAATGCTCTTCAAACTGGTCAAAGGCAAGCTGTTATGGAGGGTGTAATAAATGATTTAAAGGTAACAGGTAATGGTAACGTTAGCGGTGGTCTACCAGGTAGTGGATCCTTGGCGAAACGAAATACGGAATCAATAGGAGATGTCGTCGCTGTGAAATCAAACCAACATATCTGCAAAATGCATATTTTTCACCTGGGCACTTTAAAGTTTTCGCATGTGATATTTTCCTTTTGGCGTCCGTTAGGTTAACCTCAAAGCCATTTTATGCATGAAGAAAATTTAGACAAATGCTGCTTATTGAGGTAGTAGTTGCAAATAAATCGAAATTGCTTAAATTATAAGAAATATGCAGATATGCCAGTATGACTTTAAAATCAGTGTAATATTTGCTTCTGTGTCACTGTGGCTTCTTCTTTTGAAATCTATTTTAGGTAGAAATAAATGATAATATTGTCAATGAAAAAATAATTTATTGCTTCGCAATTTTTTAAACAAAAATTAACATAATATTGTTTTTTCCTTTGCTGGTAACTGCAAAGTTTCACAATTTTTTAAAGTAATCTGAATAAATTGGCGGTATTATCCCGTCCGTAACTAACTTTAAGATACCCTTTTTCTTCTTCTCATCAATGGTAAGTCTCTCGGAATAAGCTAGCATCAGAACAAGATTCACGCTCTCATTTCTCCGCTTATTCCTTTTCTTCGCCTCCTCCCAGGCATGTGATCCGTAGGATGTTTTGAAGAAAATGTTGCCGTCGTTTTTAATTACTTTAAACATTCGAATGTCCAATATGGGTAAAATTACTTGGGAGTCCTTCAGAGCTTTTATGTCAAAAAAGTCCTGATGGCTCAACACATGAACCAGGTAAGACTTGCCACTTTTCTTTGTCGTTTTCATGGCCATGGCATATTGGGAAGGTAAGTATATCGGTCCACTTCGGAGTGCTATTTTAACTTCTTTTTCAATTGTTGAGTGAGCTGAATTCCCTTCGTTTTGGGTGTGGCCCTTTACTAAAAATTTATGTGTGATAGATTTTATGTTTATCAATGTTGTAACAGCATATTTGTACATTGCCATCATATAATTATTTTTTTGTTGTCCACAACAATTACCACTGTAAAAGACGACGTCTACTGGACAGTCAGCTTTATCATTTAAATGTTGCAAATATTTCAGCACACAGCGCCCAATCTCAATCACGCCTCCTTTTCCCTGTGTCTCATCCCAAGTGTAACAGTTTACCATTTTGTCACCCTTCAGTTCAGCAATTGTTAAATTGTAAACGGCTAGCTTTGAAATGTAGTGGTAGGAAGACGCCTCCCCCTGCGGACATGATAGCACTGCCTGTAGGTCATATACTGCTACGATGGTTGAATCTGTGGTTTTCTTGTCATTCTGCTTTTCTAGTCTGGACAAGTCCTTTTCCAGAATATGATTCTCATATTCCGTCGTATTTTGTTTCGTGTTTTTTTTGAAAATGAGACAAACACCACACTGATCTTTCTTCGGTGTAAAAAAAGAACGATTGTATGACTTGAAAATAGCTCTGTATTGGCAGTAGCAGATTTCTGCAAGGTTGGACTCTTATTTTTTCCTTGAGATAATCTGTGTGGAGCTCAGGGATTGATTTTCCACCAGCGATATACTCCCGAGAACTTTGAGATCTGCAGTAATGACTAGGAATTCTGGGAATTTTTTCGATGTGAGCCTTTGCACTTTTCACGAGTTCTATATCTAACTTTCGATCCTTTCCATGCCTGCCTCTCATTTCCAAGCTTAGAACACCTGTACTTTTGTCAGTTTTTTTCAAGGGTTGTACGAATAGCTCTGTCTGATAGGTCGAAAGTGTTTTTAAAAAATGTTTTGCATACCCGTATTTTTTTTTCCATCTTTCGTTATCGAGTATTATTGATTAGAGCCCCTTTTCCTTGTTCGATTCAATGTAATCCTCTGATACTTGGGGACAACTGCCTGTGTGCTATCTTTTATGAACTCTCTTTGTCTTTGGAAGTCGCCTATTCCCCAAAACATTGCGAAAATCTCTTTTCGATAGTTCTCATTAATTTGTTTAGTGCACTTGAGTTTACAGTTGTTGCAGGGAGGCTTTATGCTTCGTTTGTTCACTCTTCCTCGAGTTTTAGACTCGTGTTCCTCACCGCAGTTTTGCATTTTCTTTGCCAACGTTCTTTTATTAAATTTGCCTCTTATCCTCCTTCTTGTAATTGGTTCTTTTGTATTTTCAATCGCAGTCGCCGGTTCATTTCTACTTGCACTGTCACTTTCAGAGCCAGAATGAAATGCATTATAATCGGGGTCGACTTCATCGTCATCAAAATTATGAAATAGGTTCTGATCTTCCTCGTCAGTAGAGTCCATGTTAATATTGTTGTTGATTTTGTAGCTTTCAGTCCCCAATATTTGACCCGTAACAATATCATCGGACAAAACAGACTTCTGAGCTTCCCGTGCCATTTGCTCTTCTACGACTTCTGCCGGATCCACCGCAGTCAAGTCAGTCATCGTTGGTGCAGGAACTTTACATTCTAAAATTTAAGAAAATATATATTTATCTTTAAGCCACCAATGATCATGCAAATGTCAAACAGTATTGATTTATATCAATCAAAATGGCAAAAGCATGAGCTTACCAGTCGGAGGGGAATCTGGTTTTCAGTCACTTCTTGTACTGGTTGACATTCTACCCATTCATTATTAGAGAATGCTTGTAGCTCAGTCAAATCAGTCTTGCTAGTTTTGGGAACATTTTCAGTAGTGTTTTCTGTATCCATAAATGATGTTGGAAGCAACGGATCAGGCAGCTTATTAACCCAAGCTATCACATCCATTAGCCCTATAGGAACTTCTGCCAGATCTATAGTAGACAGTCGAGCGTTCGTTGATGAAGTAATTTCACATCCTAAAAATAGTTATTATAGATTTAGGGGGAAAAGTTTGAAAATGATGAGCAATGAGTGAGTGAGTTCTTCCTATATTAGTATATACCACACCAATGCTTATGCAAGTAACCAACAGTACTGATTTATTTAAATCAAACGACAAAACCTAAACTTACTAGCAGGAGGGGAAATGTGGTTTTCAGTCTCGAATTGTATATCAGTCTTGCTAGTCGTAGGAACATCTTCAGCACTGCGTTCTAAATTGTTTCGTGTCGGAGGCAAAGCATCTGGTGGATTCACTTGCCACCATCTTTGACTTTTCATCGGAAGTTTTAACATCAATGCCGTACGTTTTTGCCTTCAAGAAACAACAATGACGAAAAAAATTAAAGTTTCTAACTACAAGTGTCGATTTTAAGCCTAGTAAAGTGTGAAACATCTTGCATAATGATACGTCATAATAAAATAAACCGGCATATCTTCAAAAACATCACATGAAACTTTGTTTTGATACAATTCAAACTGAATCATTGGAACACATTTCGGATTTAATTAACACTTTGCTTTATTCACCGGGAGAAAATTTACCAGGAAACCGACTTATTGGCATATATGCCGGTTTGCTTTAGTTGAGGCTGCTATAAATGTATTAATTTTAAGTGCAAACTGGATTATCTGCCAATAAGTCATTTCTGGGTAGTATTTAAAAATATACTATTGTGAGATGATTCAGTATTACTTACATGATGGACGTCTTTTCTCCTTGAAGATTTTGAAGCGACTGATTTATTGCCCAATATATCTGTCTTCTGATACACAAAATGGCTGTTCCCGCGTTAATACATACTGACCTAACGCCATCTGGCTGATTTTTATTCAACTATACGATATGCCAGTTCAACATAAAAGTCGACGTGAGAAAAAGGAATTTTTTGACACCAGTAACTCAAAAACTCAATTTTTGCACATATGCCCGTTGGATTTAACAGCGACGATGTATCGGTTACTTTGGATTCTATGAGCATGATAAGCAATTAACTGAATGGCAGGGAATTTATTGCAAAATAATCAGCAAAATAACCAAAGGATAACGAATCATACATAGATACATCCAAGTTCATATACATGATGTATATTTCATATTTGTATATTAAAATACTTGTGTTACATGAATGGCAATAACAAAAAAAAAACTATTTTCTAAATAAGACACAAGTGAAAATAATGAAATTATGAAAATTATGTGATTTGCAAAGAAGAGTGGTAATAAAAATTTAGTGAAATATTTATAGGAAACATTTTGGAAAATATATTTTTTTAAGCGAAGAGAACAATATTATTAAATTTAGGTAGGGTAAGTGTTATTTACATATAATTAAACTCCTCCCATTTAAGTTTTTAGGTAACCATTAATTGAAGTTAAAAATTAATTGAAACCTTAAAAAGCGCGGAATATTTTTCGAAAAAGTCCAGCATAAATAAATGTGATAAGTTTCGTAACAACGTTGATCAAGTATTATTATGTTAAATTTGAATGCTCCTCCCTTTCTAAATATTATTTGCAAATTAACATAAAAATTAATCAAAGTTCTCTTCGATAAAAATAAAGAATATTACACATATTCAAAGAATTACGTCTAAAGCAATAGACCATTAGCTATATCAGTTGATAATTTGATAGTTCTAAACTTAGCGTTATATTTTATAGAACAGTTAATTTATCATCAATATATAATATGCAGCTTACAATTCAAACTTCATCTCAATTTTATGAGCAATTAGAATCTAACTTAGTTTTCAGTTTTAACGATTCATATTTGTTCTAATTTGAATGATTTGAATAATGAGTAATATGCAAAAGACATTGATTATTATTTAATAATTAATTTTTTGGTTCCATTGTTTGATCAATGCTTAGATGCAGTGATATATGTATTTTTAAGCAAAATATTAAATAGAAGAAAACAAACTACTGTGAATTACATGAAGACATATTGTAGGATAATGTTGGCGAACGGTGAGTATGCCGCCAAGAGGGTAGGGTCCCAGTAATCCGTAAATGGTCGAATTCGCGTTGCGGTCGGTAAGTGGTGCCATAATTTTTATTTGCGTGCTTTTATTAGAGTGGATTCTTTTTGGTTTTGCATTCGAATAGGGTATTTCGGGCACCACGTCGGTTATATATTCGGGAGTGCGTATTGTTTCAGCAGTTGTTTTCGTTTTTTTTTCTTCTCTGGAATGAAGTACAGAATTAAGAGTAGAGTTGATGAAAGTTTTTCGACGCGTTTTTAATCGGACGTTTGAACTGGCGGCTGAGTTTTTGTATTTCGGACTTAATCTGCTCACGATAGACCCGTGACCGAAGCTCCTCTGCGAACTAACCACCTAGCTAGCAGCCACCTCGGAGTAGACTAAGAGTGTCCGGACTTTTCAACCAGATGGATGCAGTCCATTGTCACGTTCCAAGACTTCACGTCTAGGACCGATGAGAGATCGGCTTAGATTTCCTTCAGGAAATCTCGAAAGCTCGAGACGTGCTAAATGATTACAAACGGGGGTCTTCGCATACAGGGAGTTGACCCTTTGAAAAAATTGTTATAAAAAGTAGCCAATATAGGTATCAAATGAAAGGTCTTGATGAGAGCTAGTTCTTAAGCTAGAAGCATTTGCATGGTGAGATGCATTGTGAGAGGAAATGCATGAAAAATTGCTGTGCTCACTATTGGATACCTTCGGACTGAAAAATTTGAAATTAATCATAAAAGTAGGTCTTTGTGAGTAGAAGGCCAATACTTAAATATATCAGAGGTAATAATTCTGCTAAATTTAAAAAAGACCCTTAAATTAATTAAAAATGACCTTTAAATCAATCGGAAGTCTGCATTTAGGTATTCTGATGTTAAACAAATATTTTCTGAAAGTTTTATTAAAATCAAGTCGACAGTTGAACATTTATCAATGCTAGAAAGCCGTTGGGCGTTGCTTTGTTCTGTGAACAAACGCATTTCAACTCCTTTGAGTCATCTTCAGTGTCACTTACACTGAAGATGACTGTAAGGAGTTGAAACGCGTCTGCTAACACAATAAAGCAAGGCCCAAGCGCTTATCAAGAAAAAAAAAGAGAATTTGCCTGCGAATTTCAAATAAACAAAATAATTGACTAATTTCAACTTTATCGCTCAAAAATGTTGTGTCAATTTTCGTATAGTTCTCAATCATTCATATATGTTTAAATAGTAAACACGACTTAGGAATGCAAAACTTATAATTTTTTCTTTGATTCTAGAGCAAACAATTCCTAATTGTTTCACTCTCATGTTCACTTGGTGACACTGTTACGATAATAAATGAAAAATTATGTTAAAATGGTGCTTGGTCTTAAATGTTACTGTCAACAGCCACTTGAAACTTTTAATGAAGTCGATTACTAAAACTCCTTAGCATCAAAGATGATCCTGTAAAGCAATCAACTAAAAGGATTAGCACCATCTCGTGGCAAGGGAGTACTTGAAGTAAAGTACAATATCTTTGGTGGCTGGCCGCAGCTTTATACTAGTTCTGCTAATTAGCTGCTGTGGATAACTTGTCTGCTTAGCTGCTGTGTTGTCAGCGACTAGTATAAGGATTCTCATGCAAGAAATTTACGCTACATTCAAAATTCCTTCTCACGATTTATTACTTGTGGAGTTTTCAAGTTTGTGATGAATTCAGTGCCTATGGTAGTTGTTTGAAAAATTTAAATTTTCCAAAGTTATGCTCTTGAAACTCACATTTTCATAGCAAACTAACCCAAAAGTCTTTCAACGACAACCCTCACAAGTCTTGTTAAGTGTCTAATGCAGAAGCATGAAATAAAATTAAACCCTGGCAAAGTACTTTTGAACAATCCCTTTCACTTGCTTCCATCCAATAAGACTCGATTATCCCCATTAAAGAGTGCTCGTATACAAAAGAATTTAAACTGATTCTAGGCCAGGATACCCTCACATCAGCTTCCATTCGGGTTTTATTAAGAGGACAATAAAGTGCTCAGTTTATTCCGTACAGCAGATCCTTGTGGTGCTCCATGGCGTTGCCGTCGACAGCACACAAAAGAAAATATTGTGGCTAAATTTCATTTTATTGGAATAACTTCTTTGTTGGGTGGTTGTCATAAGGATCTTTTGAAGGCGAGATGGTGCAATAGGAAACAACAAACACAGCAAAGTGGAATCAGACTGAAGAGTGAAAATCCTAATTCATAGTTCGATTGCTATTCGATTCCATTATTTGTTAAATTATTGTAACTATACTATAAGAAACACATTCACCAGACTATACCTATGAAGGAATGGATTCAAAAAATTATCAGAAGTCCTTAAAACTATTAATTTTCAGTTTTAAATCGCACTTGGCTTAACCATAATTTTGAGGTAAATATTTAAATAGGCAAGAGGCCTCCCTTGTCAGAAGAACTTTGCTCTCTACCTAGGAAATAAAAACACATAAGTTTCAGCTAGTTTTTATAACTTTATATGCTCAATTCATTGAAAATTGAACAATCGAGTAAAATATCAATGAAAGTTTGTAATGAATTTGTGTACGCAAAATGTGTCAGTTTACTAATTTAAAATATGAAGGTTATGGAAACGTGAGTAGATCATATAATGGTAAAATCTTTGACTTTGATTGATTATAATGGAAACTGTTGCACACTGTTCGCTACTTGTGTCTGTATGTGCTCGCAAAAAGCTAAGCAATACGCTTACAAAACAATTATTGCTGATAAATCTGAAGATATTGACCACTATTGAGCCGAATTTAGTATGATTTGGAAGAAGTTTTGTTTAAAAAATCAATATATATTTAGTGTTTCGAATGACTTGCTGATTTAATTCCTGCTTCATCTTAACTTTAAAAATGACATATTTCCAACATTTGATAAGAGATAGAGAAAGTATATCAATTTTCGTATTATGGGAAAGTATGTAACTGCCACACTAAATGGATGTAAAAAATGGCACACGCCAACTTACAATGCTCTTCTTCATTACTCAGATTTTCAACTGCCTTTTAAAAGTTAAAATTAGTGAGTGTCAAGGTGAAAAAGAAAAAGGAGCTGGCAAATAAAAAGGTTAAGAGCCCTAAAAGCAACTGCCCAATCAGCTTGCTGCCTAGCATCAGTAAGGTGTTTGACATGATACTGAACTAAGCATTAAACGACCACATAGAGAAATATGATTTGATGCCGAATTGCCAATTTGGTTTTCGTGCCAGGCATCGATCATACACGCGATAACGAAAGTAACCTCAGACACTTGTTGTAAATTAAACAACAGAAAATGAGTTGGAGCGTATCTCATTGATATGGAGAAAGCCTTCGATACGGTGTGGTTAGGTGGACTAATTTTTAAACTCCACTAGGATAAGTTCCCCAGAAACTTTGCCGCCATGAAGTGCAATATGTTATACGGGAAATCATTTGTTGTTACTGATGGAAATCTGACGACAATACGCGATTTCAAGGTCTTGAATGATCTGCAGCAGGGAACAGTTACTGCGCCTCTTTTTATTCGCAATATATTGAACAGCTTTGATTTTAACGTCTTGCCAACGCGATCATTGGTAGCGTTTACTGATGATCTGATCATCTATATGGCAGACCGAAAAGCTACAGTAGTTCAGAGCAATCTTCAAAAAACGTTTAATGATGTGCAGATCTACACTGACAATTGGCGAAAGAAAATCAATACACATGAGTGCGAAACAGTTTTGTTTTGAACAGCGCTACTGGGAGCCAGTCAAGGCCTGAAACGTAATTGGAAGGATTTCCACATTATGGCTGGTGAGTGTAGTTCAGAACGGGATCCATATAAATCCTGTGTTTAATACCTCAGTGTTCAACTCAATCAGTATCTGTACTATACTGAACATGTCAAAATCATGCTAAGTAAAGCACAAAAAGTAGTCATGGCCCTTCGATTACTGTTTCATTCCAGATACATTGATCAAAGTTATTTGTTACAAGACTCTGATTAGACCAGTTTTGACATATGGATGTCAGATCTGGTACAATCTGAGTGCTAGTACTATGAGAAGATTAAGATTTTTCGAAAGGAAACGTTTGCGTGCATATACTGGTATGTACAGCAAGCCTGAGATGGATTGGAAGCACTATATATCGAATAGAAGAATTTATCAAACTTCTAAAGTGACAAGAATCGATATCTTTATAGTGTGACTGCTCCGGAATCATATCCCAAGAGTGCGAGTGAAATCCCCTGGATCTCACAACCGTTCCAACCCACACATGGATATATTCAGACTTGTTTCACTATTGGCTTCATTCCATCAGAACCATTCGTGTATTTAGACATGAATCGATATTTTTAGCATAGCCAGAAGTATTCAAGTACTCCGCGCTTGGAGGTGGTACGTCCACTCGGATGCGACAGTTGATGGAAGATGTCGAAAGCCTGACGTCGGAGCGCAACTAGCAAGTAAGGGTTTATCTTGTCGTTAAAATCCATAAAGTACTCTGAGTAGCCATCTAAGGCCAGCTGATGCAGTTTGAGACGGTGGCTCACCAGGAGGTGGGGCAACTGGTTATATGTGTTCTGTGCTTCATTGATGACTTGTGCTATGATTGTGGCGGGTATTGTGACCGTTTCTACACCTGAAAGTGCATCAGTGACAATATTGTCATCCGCTGGTGTGTACTCCACTCACGAATAGAATTGGGCAATGAAGTCCAGTTGTCTGCATTGGCGAGGTGAGGCTTTGTCTGAGCGTTGCGTCATAGTAAATATAAGTGGACGGTGATCAGTATAGATGATAAAGTGTCTTTTTTCCAAGATGCACTGACAGAACTCGATGGCAGCAAAGATCGCAAGGAGCTCGCGGTCGTAGGCTGAGTAGCGTTGCTTGGTGTCAGAGAGCTTCCTCGAGGAGGGGCCTAACGGTACCCAAGTGCCATCGCCCCGTTGTTGGTCCAAGCCCACTAATTGCATTTCTGGACATATCAGTGCAGAGTGCCAATGGGTTCGAAGGTGAAAGAAAAGCGGACGTGGCTGCCTCAGCGGTGCCTTGCTTGCAGCGTTCGAAAGCCGCTTCAGCATCGGGTGTCCAGGTGAGTATTGCTTTTTTTTGTACAACCTTTTAGCCGTTCTGATAGTGGCGCTTGCGATTGAGATGCCTGACGCATGCAGCGATAAAAATTCTGCATCTCGAGAGAACACTTCAGCTGGGATGAGTCAGCCGGTCTGGGAAAAAACCCGATGGGTTCCATTTTGGGGGCTGGTAGTCATAGTCCAGTTTCGCAAACGTGGTTCCTAGCAAAGACGACCTCAGGCCGACCAACTTGGCATTCATCTCAGTTAGCGTGGAGATTTGACACCTGCAGTATGGAGAGAAGTTGCTCAAGGTGGCGCTGGTGATGGCCGTAGCTGGCCGAGAAAACTAGGATATCATCCTGATAGACTCGTACGAATTCCAACTTCCTCAGCAGATGGTTTAGAGTCCGCTGCATCGTTTGTACTGCGTTGCGTAGACCCAAAGGCATCCCCTGAAATTCACACCATCTGAAGTGCGCGGTGACTGCCGTCTTACATACGCCTTCAGAGCAACCGAAACTTGGTAGAAGGCACGCTGGAGGTCGATTACTGAGAAAACATTGCCGTTGGCCTCCTGAATACAATCCTCGATTAGAAGCAGTGGGTAACGGTCCAGTCGAGTTTGGTTTTTGAGTTGACGATATTATCCATTAGCTCACCAACGGCCACCGTCCTTGGGCACCATGTGCAGAGGACTGGCCACCTGGCTCGATGAGGGTCGAATTATGCCTCGTTCCAGCAAGAAAGTGTGCTCGGCTTTGGCTGTGGCCAGGTGTTCTCCCGCGAAACGACATGGTTTCATGAAAACCGGGGGGCAATTGGTGACTATCTGATGGTGGACGGGTAGGTCAGCGACCGAGGCTAATTTCCCGGGTTGTGCGAGTGCATCTGCATATTTGACGATTATCCCTTTGTACTGGTCTCCAATGGTGTTCTTCCCTTTAGTGACGGCGCTAATACTGTGTTTAGCTGGAGCACAGGCTGTGGTTAGCGAGATCGTCCAAGAGGCGCTGGTTGTGCAGATCGATGAGTACACCATGATGCTTTAGTGCATCGGCTCTTAGAATCCCTGTCTGGCCATCTGCTATCATGAAACACCAGTCTACCAAGAGCCTGGTTTTTGTAGTACGGTCAGAAACATAAAGGCATCTCTCCAACGTATTGCCGGTGGTGTTCACTGATTACAACGGTAGCATACCTAGTTTCCTGAGCGCCTAGTAGTGTAGTCTAAATCTGGAAAGGAACAAGGCTAATCGCATCACATCGCTAGGGACTTGTGCTTGGTGTGATACCAGCAGTGACCTGTGTGACTGTCTGGTCCAGGACTGGTGGCGCGGCCTCGTCTTTGGCTTGCGTTTCTTGACGAGAACCATTCCCACAGTGTGTTGATACAGGCATATGGTTGCTGAATGGCTTCTCAAGTCAACTCTGTTAGCTGCGTAATCACCAGATGAAAGGCAGCTAACTCGAGAGCGACTTGGTCCAAAAAAGAACGCTGTGAGGAGAGACCAGATGAGAGTGTTATTGGGTACATGAGTGGTTGCGCTGAGGTGGCCATCATTCCTGGAGCCATGTCTTGTGCCTCGTTGGTGACAGTGGCAAGCTCCTCTTGCGTTTCGTTTAACAGCAGCATGCGGCGCGTTCGGTGACTCAGGAGGTCAAGCCATCCGACACGGAGGACATCATCGCTAACCAGTGTGCCAGCAAGGGAACGCATATGCCGTAGGAGCTGTCGAGGTCTCATGTCTTCGAGCTCTACGCCTGTGAGCAGCTTACGTAGCTGCGCATTAGGTGAGTCAGTGAGGCGGGTGACGATAGCTGCTTTGAGTGCTCCGTTTAGGTCATGCTTCGGTGGCACACGGATGATGTCTGCTACATCGATGATGGTTTCATGGTCCAGCGATGATACCGTGAGATGGTACTTGGCTGCATCCCGTACCACTTTGTGCACCTCGAATTGTGAATCCACCTGAAAAAAACCACGATTCAGGACAAGCCCACGAGAAAGATGGCAGCCTGTACTGACTGACAACGTTTACCTCCTGAGCTGGCGGTAAGCTCCCTTCTGGCTGTGCCTCTTAAGGGAGATGGTACTCGCTGTCCTCGTCGTTTCGTCCAACTACCATTATTGTTGTAAGTTGGGGTCACCACTTTAAAAGTAAAAATTCTGGTTTTTGGCTTTTACTCTATATTTATATTTTACTCTTTGGAAATGACAGAATTTATTACTCCCTTTTGTTTACGACGAGGTATGTGGCTACAACAATGAAGATGATGAATGATGATGTCGTTGTTGTTGATGATGATGTTTTTGGTAATGTTGATGATGATGTTTTTGGTAATGTCGATGATGATCCTGATGATATTTTTGCTACTCATGTTGATAATAATGTTGACTACGAACCGGTAGTTTTGTTTGCCTAGGTTCTCTCAAGTACGTTAACTCATGAGAAGCGAGAAGAGCAGCTTAAGCAAATTTCACTATCCTCGAGCCGCTGATATGTGGAATCGGCCAACAGGTGAAGATTTCCCGTGAGCCGAGGGTCTATTTGCGCTGTGAAACGTGCTCTAACGTTGGGACGTTCTGAGTCACCACAATCGTTTTAAAGATTTATGTAAGAGCCAAGAATATTTAAAGAAAATATGGAAGAATAGCATTTTGCTACATTCGCTTAAGATCTTTATAAGCTTTGCAAAAAAGGCTAACTACTTTGATGGACTCGCTTAAATGATTACTAACTCCAGTACTAGTTCTATTTATGTCAAAAAATGCTTGAAGAACTTAGAATGCGATCATTACAATTATAGATAATAGTCCCAAAACGACTCAAATTGAAAGAAAGCTGGAAGAATTGAAAGATTCTTTAGCAGTGAAGGATGGGTCCAGCAACTTTCCGCTTAATGCATTGGGTCCCTTGCCATAAAACACTGTCGACACTTGCCTGCATTATTTGGAAATATATATAAATAGCAAAATTTCCTAATAAAATTCAGAATCGCTGAAAATTTTCGAGGAACAACTGCAAGGAGCCGTTAATAGGATGGAAAAAATGGCACAAACTTTAAAGCAACCTTAACGCCATCATTAAATAACGAGCTGATACTTGAAAAATTTAAGGAAACAGCTATTATTAACTCTAACCATAAAGTAGTTAAGGATACTCCAACGTCTCCAATAAAGAAGATAACCGCTATCGCAAATATGCAGTCGTTAGTTTCTCCAGCAAAACCTCTTGTTTGGCGTTTTAATAGCTTTATTAAATTTGGCCCTTCCTACTCGGAAGAGGAACAGGCAGATCGAGAAAATTGAAATGGCTAATTCCCCATACCTGGAAATAGTGCTGAATACTAAGTATTTTCCGTCAAAGGAGCTCCAAAGTCAACGGATGTTGCGTGAATGAGTTTCTTGAATTTGCGCTTATGCTTGAAGACTATTCTGTAATTCAAAGTATACTTTTCTGCACGTCAGAGTTGCAAGGGAATGACTTTGAGGCATTGGAAGTCCAAAACTTAATTCATTGAAAGTAAGATGATAATCAAAGAAAGTAAAAATATAAATGGTTCTCCGAAATTTTTAAGTTTAGATAAAAAATGAAATCAAAATTCAATGTAAAGTAGAAGATCTACAGCATCCAATATAGTTAGCTCGTAACAAAGGACTTTCTCTTCTGATAAGGCTCGGTTTCATTCTGAGACAATGAATTTCTCTTCAAATAACAGACATTCGAAGAGGAATATTTCAACTGACTCGTTTTAAAGTAATAAGACACGAAATTCTCCTCTGGTTCAACCAATTATTGCACATACGAGTATTAGCGGCCTATTTTAAAAAATTTGCACAATCACCTGCATGACAAGGAGAACCTCTTCTCCAACACTCGAAGCCATCTCGCTTCTTCTGTTAAACTGCCCATGTCTGATGCAACTTTTTCTCGATCGTACAATGACTGCAATGTATTTGATTTCTTGTCACTATTGGTTGGAACTATCTTTCGTTTAGATTTAGACGGGGCAGTCGCTTTATTATATAAAACATTCTTCAAATGCATTGAAACTTATATTCCTAAAACAAAGAAAGAATCCAACGTTTTTGAGCCCTGGTTTGACTGTGATGTTCGATATATGCGCGATCAAAGGAATAAGCTCTATAAATTAATGAGAGATAAGATTTTCAATATAAGCCTCAAGAGTAAATATGAAATCTCACAAGGTATATGACCATGACATCAATTTAATCAGGAAAAATATTATTTGCAATCACAACAAATTTTCCAATTTTGTAAAAAAACAAGCAGAAAACACAAAATTCTCAACATCGATGTATTACAGTGAAAGTTATTCAGCTATCCCTCAAATTATGCTCGGTTTTTTTGCCGAGCATTTCCAAGAGGGTTTCCACCCAGTCACCACTTCGTCCAGCATACCAAAATGCCATTCAGCGATAACACCATTCATTGCTGAAATGAGGTGGTCAAAAGAAGATATCATAAACGCTACTGTGGATCTGGCCCTGATTTTTTTCCTCCAAGGTTTCTTGTTAAGTGTATACATCAGGTCACTTCCTCTCTGCTTATTTCATTCAACGCATCTTTATCACGAGGAGTTTCCCATCTTTCTGGAGGTCTTCCCATTTAACTCCAATTTTCAAAAGTGGGGACAAGAGATCTATCACTAACTATAGAGGTATTAACATACTTCGAGCTTTTCCCAAGTTGTTTGAAAAATTTATTTGTGACAAGCTTACCGCGTTGGTTACGCCACGATTAAATGAGCAGCATCAGGTTTTTCGCAAAAATCAATCAACTACTACCAATCTAATGCATCTTAACTCAATCATCCTCTGCGAAATGGAAAAAGGTAACTAGATTGATGCTGTTGCCCCAAAGCATTTGATTGAGTCGATCATGGAATTTTGATCTCCAAACTTTAGAAGCTCGGCATTTCTGGGTCCTTACTGACTTGGGTTGCATCATACATAAATAATCAAACACAGTTTGTAAAATTTCGAGGCACTCTTGTCTCTTTCGGAATGCAACAAGGTAGTCACCCAGATCCCATTTTATTTAACATCTTTATTTCTGACTTGCCCAAAATGTTAAGGGACATACCTGATCTTCTGCATGCTGACGACCCTAGACTATACCACACCGTCGATTCCACTCCCGAAGCTATTTTTCTGCAAACCAAAATAAATTCATTGGTAAAATGGTGAAATAATTCTGGGTGATTTCAACGTTAAGGTTGGCAATGAGCTATCTCATCGGGGAACGACTGGAGGATATAGCCTCCACGATGAAACAAATGACAACGGCTAGCGCCTGATTAACTTTGCATGTAGAAGAAATCTAGTCATACGTTCGACTTGCTTCTCACATCGACGAATTCACAAAATGACCTGGATATCACCGGATGGCAACACAAAAAACCACACGTTGAGCCTCGAGCATACTTGACGTCCGCACATACAGAGGAGCCAATTGTAACCCAGATCCTTACTTGATCAAATTAACCTATCGATGTCGTACGTCAAAGGTATATTCAGCAAAGATCAGCCCGCTACGAAAATTTGACATCAAAAGGCTCCAAACGGCGTCTGTGGCCACATATTTCACGGAGACCCTTGACGTCCAGCTGGCTCCCATCTTATCAGACGCATCGTTCGGACGGGCAACGAGCTCTGGATGGAAGTGAAAGCAGCTATCCGGATCATGGCAGAACAGACGATCGTTCATCAAGCCCGGGGCAAGAGAAATGACTGGTTCAATAATGAGTGCCAGAATGCGTTACATAAAAAGAATCAGGCGTACAAAGAATATGTAGGTAGGAAAACCATGACGAAGAGAGAACACTATGACAATCTCAGAAGAGTAGCGAATAAGATAATTAGGATTAAGACAAGAAAACACTATGACGACCAATTGAGAAGTATAGATGTAAGTTTAGTGAGCAACAACACAAGGCAAGCATACAAAGAAGTGAAAAGCCTGAAACTTGGTTATCAGCCCAAAATCACGCTCTTTCGTGATGACAGCGGCAATATAATTGCTGATGAAATCGAGATTAAGGAAAGATGGGCATCATATTTCAAGAACCTCATTAATCCTCCGCACAGCTCCAGTACATCGGAGCCTATAGATGTCTGCAAAGAGTTTCCATTGGCCCCACCAGCTCTGGATGAAGTTTATTCCATCATCAACGCCAAGAAGAATAATAAAGCGCCAGGCATCGATGAGATTCCAGTGGAGCTCATCAAAAATGGTGGCAGATGTGTTCATCAAGCTATTCAAAAAGTCATCCAGTACATTTGGCAACAAGAACATATGCCGAAAGAGTGGAGCCAATCAATTATATTTCCTATCTACAAAAAAGATGACAAACTACAGTGCGAAAATTATAGAGGCATATCACCACTTTGTACGGCGTACAAAATAGTTTCTAAAATATTAGAAAATAAAATTGGATCATACGCCAACAGTATTATTGGGGAGTATCAAGGTGGTTTTAAGGCAGGTAGATCAACAAAAGACCAATTATTCATAGTCAAGCAGGTACTTGAAAAATGCTGGGAGTTCAACATAGACGTATACCAAATTTTCGTTGACTTCAAGCAAGCATAAGATAGTATGGATCGTAACGTACTGTACCAAATAATGCTTGGTTTTGGCATCCCAGCCAAATTAACATGGTCCGTCGTACCAAAATGGCAATGACAACCTCCCAAGTTTGCATGAATAACCAACTCACTGATGCCTTTGACACAAATATTGGACTAAAGCAGGGAGATGGGCTGGCTCCATCGCTATTCAATTTGGCTCTGGAGTCGATACGCAAGCTGCATTACTATACAAGTCGAGCCAAGTAGTAGCCTATGCAGACGACATCAAAATTCTGTAACGGTCATTAACAACTGCCAAGGAACTCTTCCTGAAACTCGACAGCGAAGCAAAACTAGTAGGGCTACAAATCAATGAAAATAAAACAAATTTCATGACGCAGTCGAAGAAAATACTTCAAATACACAAAATCTTACACTTGGCGAATATGTACAGAATCGAGAATGTTAGCGAATTTGTGTAAGGCACCAAAATAACAAAAACGGGCAATGAAAGAGACGAAATACGCCGAAGAATACAGCTCGTAAATGAAATATTTTATTCAATATTGACGATCTTGAAGACCAGCTGCATATACAGGAGAACAAAGCACCAAGTATACAAATCTGTGATAAGACCTATATTATGCTATGGGTGTGAAACATGAACCCTAACCCAAGCAACCGCAAATATATTGAACACCCTTGAGCGACGGGTCCTGAGACAAATAAACGGAGCGAAGCTTAATGGGGACCAATGGTGAATTCGATACAACCATGAGCTGTATGAAATTTTTGACGAACCGGAGATCTCAAGGATTGTAAGACTGCGGAAGCTGCAATGGGCTGTATACATGAATCGTATGGACGAACAACGAATAACCAAGAAGGTATTCGTTGGCAGAACTGGAGGCCGGAGGCCAGTGGGGAAACCGAAGAAACGCTGGTCTGACTCGGTCGACGAAGACAGTTCATCGCCGCTATGATTTCGGAATTGAAAGGTGCGGCCAACGGCCGAGATAGCTAAAGGCGCTGTTTGCAGGAAGCGAGGACCCAAAAGGGGCTGTAGTACTAAAAAGAAGAAAAAAATCGTGAAATGATAATAGAAATGTTGGGAAGTGTTTAGTTACAAGCTTCTCGAGAGAGAGAGTTCAGTATTTGAGCACACTTACAACATGAACAAGTGAATTCAAAAAGTTGACTAGATCTAAGACCTTGGCGTTCTTTTGGATAGCGAGTTGAATTTAAAAAATTACAATACGATACAATGATTGCTCGGGCATGTATATAGTACAGTTTTATACAATGTCGTGTCAAAAAATTCAAAAAACTATGGGTTACCAACACTTTATACACGTAATTTGTACGCCCCTTCCTTGAATATGGTAGCATTATTTGGAATCCATGCTTTGGGAATCAAAGCATCCACATAAAGTCTATTCATTCTGCCTTGCGTGAAGTTTCTGACCAAATAGACTTCGTTAATTTGCCATCTTGCTGGCAAAACTATCTTTATCTCCTGCTTTGTTTTTTATGTAGACAAAAAGATAGTAAATGTCGTACAGGGATATCTATATCGTGGTAGGAAAGTATAACCCTACCATTTGACATTTATCAGAATTAAATGTCACCCAAAGCGTGTTTTTTTAGCTAATGGTTCGCCATTTAGAAATATGGATCGTTTAACAGTCGAAGAACACGTTAAAATTATTGAATTTTATTATAAGAATAGTGATTCTTTTGTATCAACATTTAAGGCTTTACGAGCCAATTAATCGACCTACACAGCAAACAATTTAGAACACAGTGAAAAAATTTTAAAATACTGTATCGGTTATTAATACTGCAAGGCCTGTGCATCATCGCAACATTCGTTTTGCTAAAAATATCGCTGTCGTTGTTCAAAGTGTGGAGGAAGACCCGAATTTGTCAATTCCTCGACGTGCTCAACATTTGGGCTTGTCTTACGGCTAATTGTGGTAGATTTTGCATTTGGATTTGCATCTCCATCCATACAAAATCCAACTCACTCACGAACTTAAGCCTCAAGACCATACACAACGCAGAATGTATGCGAATTGCGTGATTGAACAACAAGCCATTGACAAAGATTTTTCGAACAAAATTTTCTCTAGTGATGAGGCTCATTTTTCGCTCAGTGGTTACGTGAATAAACAGAATTGCCGCATATGGGGCTCTCAAAATCCTCAAGTGATCGCAAAAAGGCCATTGCATCTGGAAAAAGTGACCGTTTGGTGTGCATTATGGTCTGGTGGTGTTATCGGCCCGTATTTTTTTGAAAACGATCAAGGAAGAGCCATTACAGTCAATTCTGACCGCTATGGACGAAAGTTAACCGATTATTCTTGGAGAGAAATTGAAGATTATGATTTGGAGAACATGTGGTTCCAACAGGACGGAGCCACAAGCCATACAATACAGGCTAATCGAGCACTTTTGCAAGAGAAATTTCTAAGACGCGTAGTTTCCAGATAGAGTGATGTCAATTGGCCCGCAAGATCCTGCGACCTAACGCCTTTGGACTTCTTTTTATGGAACTGTGCAAAATACCGTGTTTACGCGAACAATTCTCAAAATCTTGAGCGATTGAAAACCAATATTCGTGAAGTTATGGCCGAGATATTGCCGGAAGTGTACCGAAAAGTCATTGAAAATCACCTCAAAAGGATTGAGGCCTGTTAAAGGAGACATGGAAGACATTTGAATGATGCTGTATTTCACGTATAATGGCAAGGTTCAATCTTTATGTTGAATGAAAAATTTTGCTTCCATCAGAATATTTTATGTATTTTCTTTAGCTTTACTTTCCCATGCGTAAAATGGATAACCCTATATTATTATCAAGCAAATTCATATTCGAGGAAACTGTTTAACATACTAAGAAGACGCGCTTGCTTTATGAAGAGCAACATAAAACCACCTACGCAGACAACGAGCCAATTAATAGGTGTTGCAAGATTTTCAATTCTATGAGTGAACATCACTCTCTTTCTATCTTGAAACCAAATTTAGAAAAAAAAGATATCTGGCGCATTAAAATAAGTTGTTATTGCCAAATATGCATCTATTTTTATCGTATGTTCAGATATAAGTACGGTTCTTGTGATTGCCTTGTTTGGGTTAATGAATAAAATAAATAAATAAAATAAGCAATAAAAAATTTGATACAAGTTAAATTATTTCTGAAATTGACTCTTATGTGAGATTCATGAAGATTGCTTGAGTTCACTTCTCACTTTCAATGCACTTTCAACAAAATTCTCAAAGAATACTTCATGAAGAATTTCAAAAGTAGGCTTTAATCCTTACATTGTGATCTCATAAGGGAATATATTCAATAAAAGAATTAATAAAGTTCATCCAGAAGATGAACGACTTCGGTCATGCTTTTAAACTTTCCTTTCAACTTCACCCAGCTGTTTGTAACTTATACAATCGATCATTATAGGACTAAAAAATATTCTTCAAACTATTCAGAAGGCATCCACGCAAACCTAATAAAAATTCAAATTTTGCCTAACAAAAGAGATCTCTAGTTTTTCTGCCCCTATAAGAAAAGGACTACTATTTATGTGAAAAACGAGAGTCCTCGATAAATCGATTAATATCAGAAGAAAAAAGTTCCATTTTCTTTATGTTTCCGATTCAGCTATTCATCTTGAAACTCATTCTCATGTTTTTTTTCAGTTTTGAATGAAAACTTTGTTTATTCGTGACTCCTGTTAAAACAAAATTTAGTTCAAGCTGCATTTGTATCTTGCTAGTTATGTTATATGTGTATGATTGAAACTGTACAGTAACTTCAGAAATGTGGCTTTAACCCGTAAATATCTTAAATTATTAAGTTTTATTTTATAAAAGTATGCAACTAAAATATTTTCTTTTGTCATTTAAATTAGGAAAAATTGGACTCCAAATTTTCGTGTTACATTATAGTCCTGTCAAATAAGATTTTGAAGTTTACAAAAATTCCCATAGAGCTAAAAATTGGTATGAATGTTCAGAATACTATTATAAATGAATTGTGAAAAGTCCCCATCAATCCTCCTTGTGCAAAAAATTTTATTGATGGCATAAATTTGCAAAAATAGGTATTTCGCATTTTTCAGCTAAACGGTGAGTTTTAAAGCAAAAATAGTTCTGATTAAAATTGTAGATCATCCAATTCTCTACGAAAAATGCTTCCACACTTTTTTTCATAAGTATTGTCATTTCCGTGATATATTTTGCTGTAAAGCTCACCGTTTAGCTGAAAAACACAAAAAACCTATCTATGCAAACCACCAACAATAAAAATTTTTGCATAAGGGGGATAAGGAGGACTTTTCACAATTCATTTATAATAGTATTCTGAACATTCACACCAATTTTTAGCTCTATGGGAATTACTGTAACCTTACTTCTATTTTAAGGACTAATTTGACTGGACTATTACACAATTATTGATTTTATAATAAAAAGTACAATAAAGTACTTCATGTAAAAAGCAACTAAAAGTAATCTTTTTTTTGTGTTATTTACCTTACCTTAAAAAATTTAAATCAATTCTATGAAAACGGGATTGCTCTTTTGGAAGCACCACTATTATAATAACCACGTGTAAATTTTGTTATTGTCAGTGAAAACTCAAATTATCATAAATTCTTTAAACATGATTTGATATTTTTTGAAACTTCCATATACGATTAAGGTCTAATATTTGACATCATTCTTTTTTAATTAGAGAAAATTCAAAGCGACATAAGTGACTTTAAAGTATACTCGTTTTCATCTTCCTGATTTGATAGTGTGCAATCAGGATCTTATAGCGTAACAACATTTTTAGAATCCAGGTTATTAGAAAAAACAAGTTGGGTAGACAGACCTATGCTCATGTTAGAAGGGTTTTGTACTCAACTTACAAAATCCAGTAACCAGCAACGAATAAAACCAAGAAACAAGTCAAAGACGATTTTATTGGAAACAAGTTGGGTAAACAGACCTTCGCTCATGTCAGAAGGGTTTTGTATTCAATTTTCAAAATGCAGTCACCAGATTGAATAAAATCACGACGATTTTATTGGAGAAAATCTGAAATTCGAAGATCATACTATTTTTTACAAAGCTGAACGAATTTCAACTTCTCAGGTTTTGTTATTGTTATACTCATAAATATCTCCCTTGATAATTATTTCAGATGTCCATTCGCGAGGGAGGAAACACATTTTTCATGTATATCCCCCCTGTACCCCACTGAAGCAAAAACTGACAGTTTAAGAACTGTTTTGAAAAGCTCCCATGAAAACTTTCATTTCATACTCATATCGGCTACCTTTGATGAATTTTTTTCAGGGGCCACTCTCCTGTACTGTTATCATCGATTTATGGCCATTTTTTTCGAGTCCTAGAGTTGTTACAAAGCCTTTTTGCTAGGAGCTCTCTCCCGCCTCCTTGATTTGCGTCACTTATGAGTATTAATTGTAGGTACTCATTTTCAGTTATTTATTAAATTGAATCAAGTGTTCAAAGCATGCACCTTAAACGTTGAAGTTGGGAAAAAATAACTCAAAATTATTCAATCTTCGCATTTAAAACAGCCACTATTTTGTTTTACGATTGCTGATACCACTGGCTGAACCGATTCTCAAAGATATTCATGATACCTATCATTCCTGCTGAAATTTTCCTGCAAATCCTAGCAAAACTGTAGTATCTGAGTCGGTAAAAAGCGCATGTTGTTCCATAGCCATAGGCTGCCATAGTAATACATGCAGTGCATATTGTTCCATAGTAATACAGGAAAATTCAAACCGCTGCAACTTCGCTAAATATGATTCAGTCTTTATGAAACTTGCAGGATACATCAATCTTATAAATATTCATCTTTGCACTAAATTTTATTGAATTTAAGGGTACCGTTTAGATTTTAAACAAGAAAACATAAAATTGATAAATCATACTATTACTAACAAAGTTAAGTGAATTGCGACTTCTCACATATTTGTTGTTGTTGTACTCATCAAGGCCTACATTCTTGATTTTTTCAGATTTTTCGGATCACAGGTGTCCAATCGCGAGGGGGGGGGGGGGGTGATACAAATTTTTCGTATATTTCCCCTGCCTGTGCGCCCCTTGAAGCGAATTTTGCCAACCTAAGACCTGTTTTGGAAAGTTCTCATCAAGAACTTTCATTTGATACCCATATCGGCTACCTTCAATGAAATTTTTTTTTCAGGGGGTCACTCCCCTATACGGGGAGACCCCCCTTGAATACCATATAAAATTTTTTTGTAATTGAACTTTGAAGAGAACACCACTTTACACCTGCATAGAAAATTTGATGTTTCTAGCTTAAGTAGTTTCCGAGAAAAACTGCTGTGACACACGGACGGATGGACGGATGGACGGACGGACAATAGTGAAAATTTTTTTTAATGGTCACCTCCCTATGTGGGGAGACCCCCCTTAAACCCCTTTGAAAAATTTTTCCACCCATGAATATTCAAGAAGTCACCACTTCTGACCTTTCTACAAAGTTTCATGGCTGTAGCCTCTATAGTTTCGGAGAAAAAGTGCTGTGACATACAGACGGACGGACGGACGGATGGGCGGACAGACGGACACAGGTCGTGAATGCAATAGGGTTTTGTATTTTAGTACAAAACCCTGAAAACATTAAACCAGAAATGTGTTCAATTTACTTTGTGTTTAACCCTTAATTTGCCAGATATTGTTCTTTTAGGCTTTTGTACTAAACTACAAAAACGTATCGAAATCATGACCTGTGCCCGTCCGTGCGTCTGTATGTCACAGCAGTTTTTCTCCGACACCATAAAAGCTACGGCCTCAAATCTTTGCGGAAAGGTAAGAAATTATGACTTCTTCAGAGTTTTTGGGTATACAATTTTTTTAGAGAGTTTTAAAGGGAGTCTCCCTGCATAGGGGCAAGCTCTTCAAACATTTTTTCACCATTGGTATTCGAATAGGGTGTCATAAGAGGGCATAGAGGGTTAACCCTTCAAAAAAGTTTTTTTCACCATTGGTAATTGGAAAGGATGTCATGTGAAGGGCCTCAGTGAGATCATTTGGAAGCAGTTCTTAAAATTATTATTATCAGTGTCGAGGGGGCAGGATAACGGGAAATATGCAAACTTTTCACGTACCTCCTCGCGATTGGATGCCATTTTAATCGACAAATCTGAAAAAATCATAGAAGGAGGCATTTATGGGCACACCAACAACAAATATGTCAGAAGTTAAAACTCGCCCAGCTTTGTTAGTAATAGTATGATTTATCAATTTTACATTTTCCTCGATAAAACCGTAGCGGTACCTTTAAATTCAATAGAATCCGACAAACAAATGGCATTTTAGGCACGGATGGCGGTTTTTGGTAAAAAACCGTTTCTTTGGTTCTCCGATTTTTTTCATCGTTGGTTTAACCGGACGGTTCTTTACAGTCAGTTTATGGAAGAACCGGTTTTTACCTTAGCAAAATTTTTTAAATAAAAGAGCTCGAATCAAAATTATATGTCTATTTTTATGTCCATTGAGCAAGTTTAGATATAAATGGTTGTATGATTATGTACTCAACAAATTATTCAATTCAAAATGTGCTGAAGGATATTTCATTTTTGCGTTTGAATCTCTGATTCAATAACGTATTGAAATCCAAGTTACTGTTAAACTGAGTCATTCATATACAGTATAAGGATGAAGGATCGATCTTTCAGCTTAGTCCCCAAACATTTTGCCTTTATTTTGTACCGTGTGCCAGCTTCACTTCGTACTCCAAGTGAAGTTTTCTGTATTGCAACGCAACAAATGACTATTGTAATTCTCAGAACCAATCAAAGATAGAAATTTGCTTTGCTCTGGCCACAACAGTTATTAATGCTGCCTACGTAGAGATGGTAGCAAAATAGCTTTCCGGTTTTTGCATTCATTTGTATCTGGCCTCATATCCGGTTATTGAGTTTGAAAGAAAAAATCGGCTTAGACTGGGAGGAAAAAACATCTGGGGAACTGGGTTTTCGGTTAAACCGGTGTGGGTTTTTCTATCTGAAATTTTAGGACTTTGAAAAAAATATTGCTCCAAAGA
Source organism: Odontomyia ornata (assembly GCA_963969285.1). Lineage (NCBI taxonomy): Eukaryota > Metazoa > Arthropoda > Insecta > Diptera > Stratiomyidae > Odontomyia > Odontomyia ornata. The sequence goes on along the minus strand of OZ017738.1, from coordinate 104,293,732 downwards.
CCTGTTAGTTTCGTAACCTTTCTGTCCATCTCTCCGCGTGCCACAACAAGTTTCCTTTGAAACTATAGAAGCTCTAACTTTGTGAAAAGGTTGAAAATGGTGGTCTCTCAAAAGATTAGGTCTAACGAACCATATTATTTTTTTTTTTTAACGGGGGCCCCTTATAACGAAATAGTCCTTAACAAATTTTTTTAATCAAAGGTAGCCGAATGGGGTATGCCGTAATCAAGCGGTCTGAGATAAAGTCAGAGGCTTATGTCTGGCGCTTAACGAAATTGTAATGTAATCATAAGTGAAAAGATAGCACTTTGTTGAAGGTGGACCAGCGGTTATTTCTTACGCATGAATATTAAGTTTTCAAATGAGGAAAACAAAAGAAAAAACTACATACACAATTGAACATGAAGATCTTCTCATTCTAATACTTATTTTACATCATTTGAAATGTATTTTATTGCGTCATTTTGAATAAATACTATTTCCTATAAAATTTATACTTTTAGATATTAATATCGTCATCGTCAATGGCAAACTTCGTATGTACATTATTTGACAAAATTTTATTTTTCAGTTTTTTGCGTTCCTCACATCAGTATACATCTTAAGACCAAAATTCCAAATGAAATTTAGCCTAAAAATTCTTAATAAACCAAACAAGTTGAGTAACAGGAGAGTGCTCCTACCAGAAGATCTTTGTAAACATCCTAGGGTTAGAAGCAAGTTTTCGAATGGCGTGAATCGATAACTTGCATTATTCATCAAATTCTTAGATATGAAATCGTTCAAATTTATACAAAAGATGCACAGTTTCTTTCATAAGCACAGTGCAGCCGCCATTTTAATCTAGCTTAAATGATTTTCCTGAATGCTCCGCCGATTGAACATGTTCTAGTTAAACACTATTCCTTAAATTTTCATGAAAATTGAAAGAAAATAAAAGTGCCTAAGTCAATTTTAAATATATATATACATATATATATATATATATATATATATATATATATATATATATATATATATATATATATATATATATATATATATATATATATATATAGGGTTTTACAATAAGACGTGTTATTTTGAATAGATCTTGTGATTTAACACCTTGCGACTTCTTCCTTTGGAGCCACGTGATCGAGAAGGCCTATGCCAATAACCCAGCGTCGATTCAAGATCTCAAAGATGAAATTCGTGAGGCTATCGAGGACATAGGGCAGCCACTTTGCGATTTGGTTATGGAAAATTTCATGAAGAGGATATGGCCCTGTAAGCGTGTCGTAGTGGTTATTTGCCCAATGTTAGTTATTGCTATTAAAGGCATATCTACTTCTTTATAATGAAATAAACATCCGATCATTTGTATTAAAAAATGGCATTTTTCTTTTAATATCAAAATAACATCTCTTATTGCAAACCCTATATCAACCATAAACACGTGTTATTGTTGTTGTAATTCCATATAATTGAAATGGCTATAACTCACTTGATTATGATTCGATCTCAATTAAATTTTGTGAACATATATATCTTATGTTAGTTCAAGAAGCTTAAAGGTTTCGTTTTGATTTTATGGGGAAAAATGTAAAATCTACAAATCATACTATTATTAACAAAGTTGAGTGAATTTCGATTTCTAAGTATTTGTTGCCCTTGTACTCATAAAGGCCCAAGTTCGTGATAATTTTCAGATTTTTCGGCTGAAAGGTGTCCAATCGTGAGGGGGGGGGGACACAAATTTTGGGTACATTTTGCCTTCCCCTGGACCCCCAATTCATTAAATGTTTTTTTTATTTCAGATTCTAAAAGCTCTAATCAAGACCTTTCATTTGATACCCCACTCGACTACCTTTGATAAAAAAAAATTCAAGGGCCAATTCGTTATTAGGGGGGACCCCCCTTAAAAAATTTTTAATAAGTCCTCAACTTTTGTGAGACCATCATTTCTGAACTTTTCACAAAGTTTGAGCGTTCTAGCTTCTATAGTTTCTGAGGAAATCAGCTGTGACGCACGGACAGACGGACAGACAGGTCGCGAAACTAGTAGGTCTTTGTAAGAAAAATTTTTACAAAGACCTAAAAACCAAACATTGTAGAGTTTGATGGAATAAAATGACAAAACCTCATATGATGAGCAGTTTTTTGCCATACGAAGTTTGATGTGTCAGGTTTTTTAGTTGGGCAGCCATTGGAAGGAGATTACGAAGATAAGGTCATTTGTTTGATTTAATTCATGTTTTGTGTTGTTGGTTTTTAAGTCGATGGCTTAAATTATCTAGTAACATAAATATGTTATAAACATGTTAAGGTTATCATTTCCGTGTATGGTAGATTTATGTAGACGGGCTGCGGTTGCAAGTAAAATATTGATGATTATCATACTGATTCGTTTCGTTATTGAATAATTGCTTTTTATGTCAAAATAGCAGTACCGAATTTGCTGAAAAACGGAGCCCCAGTTTAAGCGGACCCATAGTATACTCAACTAGTAGCCACACCTTTCATTTACCCTGTGTTGCACACTTTTTGAATTTTCCCAGGGGCATTACAGCTGATCCCATGTTTGGCGCGCTCAAGAAACAAAGCAAAATGCAGATAAAATTTCCGACGCACGTGTTCTTTTACGCATTTCAGAACAAAGGAGTGCTGCCAGATCCTAATAAAAAACTAAAAGATTGCATGGAACGAATTTGTTTTTCTGCAATGTTATTGATTTTTTAGCTCCGGTAGCCCTGAAATCTCTCATCGAAGCATATGTTTATATTCGCGCCATTCCTCGCATTAGCGTTTACCATCTACCTGCTACCGAAGATTTATGGCTTGCTGTTCGGCTTGTATTCGGATTTTTCCGGAGGGTTGATGGAGTGTGGTTACTAGTTGAGTATACTATGGCGGACCTAGGCCGGAGACTTGGAAAAAATTGAGACAGAGAGAGAGAAAGAAAAGGGTACACAGGTAGAAAATTTCAGAATGAAAAGGAGTCCCCTACTGAAAAGCCCCCGAGGAAATCAGGAAAGGCTTGTGAATGCACCCAGCAAATTAATAAGTGCAAACAGTTAACAGAAGATTGTAGAAGAGAAATTTTCAAGCGATTTTAGGATGAAATGGACTGGGGACAAAGATAGTATATGTGGCCTCCTTGTTAATATTTCTCTCCCTAATAGGAAAAAATCAACCACTCGAGAATCGAGGCGACAACATTCATTAAGCTACCATTTGAAAAAAGGACACAATTGATTACGAGTCTGTAAGAAAATGTTTTTCAACACTTTGGGCATGGGTGAATGATCTGTTCGAAATTGGGCGATAATTACAGCAGATGAAATGCATTTATCTAATGCTAAGACAAAACAAAACAAGAAGCCTTAGGCAAATTTCTTCAAATACAGAATACTGCTCAGGAAAGTCGAAAGAAGCTCTTCCTATGAATAAATTCAAATTTACATTCAACAAAATGAAACTTGCTATTTTGAAACCCAAAAAAGACCAATTTAATTTGTGTATTATTTACTAAAATGGAAACTTGGGAGAGGAAGAAGGGATTCAGCATAGAAATAGGAAGGAAGAAGCTCGATTAGCAACGCAGTCGGATAACGAAAAGGCAAAAAACAACAATAGGTATGAGGTTATAACAATGGACCTCGAAAGAGTACTTTTGAGTCCAATAGTACATAACTTTACCATATACAACAATGCAAACCACGATACGATTTCCTACATCTGGCACGAGAGTGAAGGTGCAGTTACATCAAACGAATTTTTCTCATGTTTCGTCGATTTCATAAATAATTTAAATACCTCAGAAGTTGAAGAAGTTATACGGAGGAGTGATGGCTGTACTTGCCAAAACAGAAATGTGGTGCTCAGTAGTGCACTTTTACAAGCTGCGGTTTTAAAGAAAATAACCATCACTCATAAGTTCTTGGAGAAAGCGCATACACAAATACCCTACGACTCATGCCATGCTAAAATAGAGGTGAGGCTAAAAAAAAAGATCATCAAAGTTCTTGTTGATTACGTTAATACTGGAAAAGCCGCTAGAAAAAAATCCAGAGCCAGAAGTTAAATTTGTAGACCATATGTTTTTCAGAAATTTCTCCTCATTGAACTCAGTTTCGAGCATTCGGCCAGGTTCCAAAGCTGGTGACTATGTTATTACAGACATCAGAGCTCTAAATACACGTCAATTGGGATAATTTTTATAAATTACAGATCGCTGAAGAATGGCAATTGCTGCCAAGAAGAATTGGCAAAATATAAAAAAACTTGCCAGACCCTCTGTATAGAGAAAGCAGGAAAATTAAAAAGGATAAGTATATTGACCAGCAGGAAATAAAGCGGGTGCTACCTGGTGACTGCCATGCTTTTGACGATATTTTATCAAACTAATTTGATAAACAAGTAATTTTCACTTGCATTATTTTCACGTCCTTTTTAGGTCCTTGTAAACATTTTTTTTACAAAGACCTACTAGTTTCGCGACCTGTCTGTCCGTCCGTCTGACCGTCCGTCCGTCTGACCGTCCGTCTGACCGTCCATCCGTCTGACCGTCCCTCCGTCTGTGCGTGCGTCACAGCTGATTTCCTCAGACACTATAGAAGCTAGAATGTTCAAACTTTGTGAAAAGGTCAGAAATGATGGTCTCTCAAAAGTTAAAGCCTCAACAAAAATTTAAAAATTTTAAAGGGGGGTCCCCCCTAGTAACGAATTGGCCCTTGAATTTTTTTTTATCAAAGGTAGTCAAGTGGGGTATCAAATGAAAGGTCATGATTAGATCTTTTAGAATCTGAAATAAAAAAATCATTTTATGAATTAGGGGGTCAAGGGGAAGCCAAAATGTACACAAAATTTGTGTCCTCCCCCTCGCGATTGGACACATTTCAGCCGGAAAATCTGAAAATTATCACGAACTTGGGCCTTTATGAGTACAAGGGCAGCAAATGCCTTAGAAATCGAAATTCGCTCAACTTTGTTAATAATAGTATGATTTGAAGATTTTACGTTTTTGCCCATAAAATCAAAACGGTAGCTTTAAACGCCTTGAAATTTCGCAATTATATAGATTGACATAATATATATATGTTTACAAAATTTAATTGAGATCGAATCATAATCAAGTGAGTTAAAGCCATTTCAATTATATGGTAATACAACAACAATAACTCGTATTTATGGTTGAAATAGGGTTTTCCAATAAGAGGTGTTATTTTGATATTAAAAGAAAAATGCCATTTTTGAATTTTTTAATTATTATAAAGAAAAAGGTATGCTGTTAACAGCAAAAATTTACATCAGGCAAATAATCACTACGACACGCTTACAGGACCATATCCTCTTCATGAAATTTTCCATAACCAAATCGGAAAGTGGCTGCATTATGTCCTCGATACCCTCAAGAATTTCATCTTTACAATCTTGAATCGACGCTGGGCTATTGGCCTGGGCCTTCTCTATCACGTGGCTCCAAAGGAAGAAGTCGCAAGGTGTTAAATCAGAAGATCTATTCAAAATAACACCTCTTATTGGAAAACCCTATTTATATATTTAAAATTGACCTAGGCACTTTTATTTTCTTTCAATTTTCATGAAAATTTAAGGAATAGTGTTTAACTAGAACATTTTCAATCGGCCGAGCATTCAGAAAAATCATTTAACATTTAAGTATGGACGTGGAGTCTCACATGCTACTTAATGTTTACGTTTTCATAGTTTCGCCTATTTTTCCCCGCTCCCCGCGATTGAGCGGCTCAGTAGCTTTTTTTTAGTTGCCAAACTACCAACGACGGAGGAGGTTGTGTCGTCCGGTGAATATCACGTGAGTAATAACCATCAAAAAATTCACTGGAGCCTCTCAGGCTACACATCCATTGTTGTCATATAATATATTTTATAAGGGCGATTATGTTTGTTTCAGATTTGTAGTATAAAATATCAAAAATAAATAATGCCGGTAATTCTAAATCAAAACGACCGTCAACGGGTTCTGTTCAAGGCCCTGCGTGAAAAAATGTTCGTGTCGCAGATCCAACTTTCGAACAAGAAGTGAGTGAGTTTTTAACAACGGATCAGTCTGACAATGAAGAGAATATTGAAGGTTTGTTTATATTGGAGTCCGAACTTATACAAAATCATGAGAGTGATAGTGATGAAGATCAGGACCAGGAACCGGACCAGGTCCTAGGAGAAGAATCGGATAGTGATAGTTCCGACAATATTCCATTATCGCAGCTAGTGACAAGCAGCTATTACTACGGCAAAAATAGGTATAAATGGGCTAAGACGCCGCCTTTGGCTAGGGTACGTACCCCACAACATAATATTATAACATCTCGTGCTAGTTCTTCAAAACTGACTTCTGAAGATGGTAAAGATCACTACAGTATTTGGAATAAGCTTTTTGATGAAGAAATGCTCCAGTGCATTCTAACGTGGACCAATCTTAGAATTTCTAGTTACAAAACCAAGTATGTCCGTTATAACAGACCAGAATTGAATGATTTAGACATGGTTGAACTAAAAGCCTTTATTGGTCTATTGTTTCACTCAGCTGTTTTGAAATCAAATGATGAAAACACGAGTTATTTGTTCATTTCAGATGGCACATGTTGTGAGATATTTAGGTGCGGAATGTCAGAGACAAGATTTTTGGTTTTGTTATTGTGCCTACGATTCGACAACCCTGATGATCGTGAAGAGAGAATGAAGGCTGATAAGTTGGCTGCCATATCTCATATTTTCAATAAGTTTGTGAGTAATTCTCAACAGTTGTATGAATTGAGCGAATGTGTCGCAGTGGATGAAATGCTCGTCAAATTTCGAGGAAGAAGTCACATGATATCATACATGGCAAAAAAGCCTGGTAAGTATTGATTGATAATACGAGCATTATGTGATGCCAATAACTATTATTTTTATAATGGATATATTTACTCTGGAGAAGACTCGGATGGTATCGGACTGACAGCTCAAGAAAAAAAATTTCTAGTTCCAATCCAGTGTGTCCTACGCCTCACAAAACCCATTCATGGAACCAACCGTAATGTGACGGCTGACAATTGGTTTACATCTATAGAGCTCGTAGACCAACCATCATCACGGAAACTGACGTATGTGGGTACTCTGAAGAAGAACAAGAGGGAAATCCCGATAGAATTCCAGCCAAAGAAGCAAAGAGAAGTAAACTCTACTTTATTTGAATTTACGAGCACAAAAACGTTATGCTCATACGTGCCAAAGAAGAATCGAGCAGTGATGCTTGTATCTTCCATGCACCATAGTAACCAGGTAGATGAAAATACAAAAAAACCTGAAATTATTATGTATTACAATTCCACTAAAGGGGGCGTCGATGAGGCTGACAAAAAATGCTCGATTTACTCTAGTAGCCGTCGCACAAGGAGATGGCCCATGGTGTTGCTATATCGTGTCCTTGACTTGAGTGCCATGAATTTGTACATTTTATATAACATACATCAACCAAAAGCTGTGGAAAGAGGAGATTTTCTAAAAAAAACTAGCACGTGTGCTTGTACTGCCTCATGTGCAAAGACGTGTTATAAATACATGATTGCCAAGAGAACTGAGGTTGACTATGAATCGCATTTTAGGTGATGATATGGTTACAGAAGGTGTCCAGGGTCAAGAAACCATTCAAGGGTCCAGAAGAGCATGTAGAATCTGTCCCGCGAAAAAACATAGGATGACTACCTATGTTTGTGTTGGGTGCAAGAAACCTGTGTGTCTCCAATGTTCTAGACTTTTGTGCACTGACTACCAATAAATTTGCGTTATTATACTTTTGTCAATATTTTTTGTATTAGTTACCTGAAGTAGGTGTTTTGTGTTTTTGTTTCCTTATGTATTATATTTTAAGACAAAAAGACTCATTTTGTTATAATAATAAGTTTGGCTGTTTTTAATATATAAAAATGTAGCCTAAGTAAATTTAGACTTAAAAGTACCATAATTTTTGATTTTTCACATTTCTATATTTTTTTAAATAAAAGTTGATCACATAAACACGTTATTTTATTGCTAAATCCCTTAGTTTCAATATCCAATCAGTTTTAAAGCAACCTTATATCAAATTCTCAAAAAAAAAAGTGTGCTGCACTGTGCTTATGAAAGAAACTGTGCATATTTTGTATGAATTTTAACGATTTCATATCCAAGTATTGGGTTAATAATTCAAGTTATCGATTCACGCCATTAGAAAACTTGTTTCTAACTCTAGGATGTTTACAAAGACCTTCTGGTACGAGCACTCTCCTGCTTACTCAACTTGTTTGATTATATACTAAAACAAAAGTTTATCTAGACTTTTATAATAACATTTCTAATAAAACTACATTTCACATATTAAACAGCAATAACATTTATTTAATGATCCATTTTAACTTTCCTTTTGATTTATTAGGTAAGTAACCATTATACATTTAGAGCCTCTTATCTCCGTGTCTTGTCGAATATTTGTAACCATAACTCGTATCTTTTTCATCTTTTGAAGAAATATTTTATTGCTACATCCAGACGACTTTTTATTATAAGTTTATTAGAACTTTAATATTTATCTACAAATTGATGAAAACAATTTACTGTTGACATAATAATGAAAAGAAAAAAGGTTTTTCTTGTTTCCTGAAAAAAATCCAAGTAGCAACTATTATGGACGTACAAGGTTTGGTACATACGACGATGCTATGCATGACTTGTACTTTTTACTCATTTTTATCATGACTATTAAACACATTTCTTCTTCTTTGGAGCACAACAGCCCGCCTTGGGCATTCGCTTCCTACAAAAAGTATTTCTAACTGTCTCAGTCCATTGAAACCGTCCTCCAATTTCGGAGTCCGAGCAGCAATTAACTGTCTTCGTCAACCGAGTCAGCCCAGCGTTTCCTCGGTTTCTCCACTGGTCTCCGACCGTCGATTCTCCCAACGAATGCCTTTTTGGGTATTCTTTGTTCGTCCATACGATTCACGTGGCCAGCCTATTTCAGCTTCCGCAGTCTTACAATTGTTGAAACCGCTGGCTCGTCAAAAAGTTCATACAGCTCATGGTTGTATCGAACTTGTCATTGATCCCCGTCTAGCTTCATGCAATTATTCGCCTGAGGATCTGTCACTTAGAGGCGTTTAATGTATTACTTGGGTTAGAGTCCAAGTTTTACACCCATAGCGTAACACAGGTCTTATCACAGATTTGTTTACTTGGAGGTATATTTTGCTGTGAATGCAGCTGGTCTTCAAGATTGTCAAAACTGAATAAAATATTTTAATTATGAGCTGTATTCGCTTGCATGCCTCATCTCTTTCATTATTAATTCTCGTTATTTTAGTACCTAAATACATAAATTTTATCACATTTTCGATATCGTATTCGACAAGTGTGATATTTTGTGTGATTGAGGTATTTTACCGCATGCATTTTGTTTATTTTTATCGATTTGAAGCCCTACTAGTTTTGCTTCGCTATCAAGCTTCAGGAAGAGTTCTATGGTGTTGATGACCGTGACAAAATATTGATGTCCGCATAGGCTACTACTCGACTTGTATAGTAATGTACCTCGTGTTTTAACTGTAGTGCACCTCGTGTATCAACTGGTAGCTAATGATGAACTCCAGAGCCAAATTGAATAGCGATGGGGTCAGCCCGTCTCCCTACCTTAGTCCAATATTTATGTCAAAGGCATCGGTGATCTCGTTATTGATGCAGACTTGGGAGGTCGTCGCCGTTATTGTCATTTTAGTAAGACAGACTTGGATGCCAAAGCGAAGTATTATTTGTTACATTACGTCATCATTAATATTGTTGTATGCTTGCTTAAAATCAACGAAAATTTGGTGCATGTCTATGTTGAACTCCCATCATTTTTCTTCTACCTGCTTGACTGTGAACAATTGGTCTATTGTGGATTAACCTGCTCTTAAGCCACCTTGATAGTCCCCAATAATGCTGTTGGCGTATGGTTCCATTTTATTTTCTAAAATCTTTGAAAATATTTTGTACGCCTTACAAAGTAGTGATATGCCTCTATAGTTTTCGCACTGTAGCTTGTCACCCTTTTGTGGATATGTAATGAATGTAATTGATCGGCTCAACTCTTCTGGCATATGTTCTTGCTACAAAATGTACTGGATGACTTTGAAAATAGCTTTACAAACGCTGCGGCCACCATATTTGATGTGCTTTACTGGTATTTTATAGATGCCTGGCGCCTTATTATTCTTATGGGCTTGGATGCTGGAACAAACTTCATCCAGAGATGATGGTGCCACTGAAAGCTCTCCGGAAACATCTATAGGCTCCAATGTTCTGGAGCTGTGCGAAGGATTAAGAAGGTTCTTAAAATCTGTTAACCTTTGTTCCTTAATCTTAGTTTCATCAGTGGCGATGTTATCACGAGAAAGTGTGGTTTTGGGCTGATAACCACGTTCAGACTTTTTACCACTCGATATGCTTGTCTTGTTTTGCTGCTCGCTAGACATACATCGATACTTCTCAGTCAGAAGTCATAACATTTTCTTTTCTTAATTCTATTGTAATTTTCCTATTCGCTACTCTTCTGAGGTTTTCAAAATGTTCTCGATTCATTTTGGTTCTCCTACCCACGTTTTATTCGTACGCCTGATTCTTTATGTCTAACGCATTCTGGCACTCATTGTCGAGCCATTTGTTTCTCTTGTGACTGGCCTGATGACCGAACGTCTGTTCTGCCATGGTCTAATAACGACTTTCACTTCCATCCAGAGCTCGTATCTTGTCTTTAACGATGCGTCTGATAGCATAGGAGCCTGCTGATTGTCGAGGGTCTCCGTGAAATTTCTGCCCACACACGCCGTTCGGAGCGTTTTAATTACAAATTTTGTAGCGGGCTGGTCTTTGCTGAATATGCCTTTTGTATAGGACATTGATAGGTTAATTTGATCAAGTAATGATCTATGTTACAATAGGCTGCGAGGTATGTACGGACGTCAAGTATGCTCGAGGCCCAAAGTTGTAGGGTCAGAACATGGTCGATTTGGTTTTGTGTTTTGACATCCGCTGATACCCAGGTCATTCTAATGAACGTATGACTAGATTTCTGCTATATGCAAAGTCAATCAGATACTGGCGGTTGTCATTTATTTCATTGTGGAGGTTATATCCTCGATTCGGTCGCCGATGAGATATCTCATTGCCAACATTAGCGTTAAAATCACCCAGGATTATAATTATCTCGTTTGTAGGCAATCAGTCGACTAGCTTTTCAAGGTGATTGTAGAACGTTTCCTTCGGTTATTTGTCCTTTCCTTCGGTCGGAGTGTGAACATTTTCCAGCCAAATTTTGTAGAATTTCACTTTTACACGGATCGCACACGACTGTTCGTTGGCTGTTTTAAAATCAAAAGCGTGTAATTTAAAGTCCCTATCTACAATAAAGGTAACTCCGGATTCTCATTTCCCAGTGGACTTCCCACTTTTGAATATTTTGTGCGATCTCATGTCTTGAATTATCACTTCCAGTCCATTTCATTTCCTGAACTGCCAGTATTTTTAATTTATTTTGACTTGCCTGTTGTAGAAGGTCCTTAACGGTGCCAGGGTATTTGAGAGATCGAGCGCTCCAAGATCCAATACCATAATTCTTTTTTAGGGTTCTGTAAAATCATTTTACGAAACATTACTAAAATCGCGTCCGCCTATCCAATCGTCTATCCGATCGTCCGTGTGTCACACCACTTTTTCTCAGAAACTACATAAGCCAGGAACATAAGATTGTGTAGGTAGATGCAAAGTGATGCCCTCTTCAAATTTACACCTCAAAAGAAATTTCTAAGGTCTTTAAGGGGGGTCTCCCCATATAGGGGAGTATCCCCAGAAAAAAAATTTCATTGCATGTATGCAATATGGGTATCAAGTAAATGGTCTTGGAGAGAACTTTTCAAAAAAGGTTTTAAAATTACTAATTTTGCATTGACGGGTGCAGGGGAAATGCAAGATCATTCACTATCCCCCCTCGCGATTGGACGCTTTTGACCCAAAAAATCTGAAAAAACAGAAAGGTGAGAGTGCAAGGGCAACAAATACCTAAGAAGTCAGAATTCGATCAACTTTGTTAATAATAGTACATTTTATAAATTTTACATCTTGGCCTATAAAATCAAAATGGGACCCTTAAATTTCCCAAAAGCTACAATTTAAGTTTTTTGAAAGCAATTGTATGTATTCTGAAAATTTCACAATAATTGAACAATAAGCAGCGAACTTACAGCCGATTGAATATTTAACAATTACAACAACATTAACACGTGATACTAGGGAGATACACGTTTGCAACGGACCTCGACACTACAAATATGTGGGAATTTCGATATAAACTTTAGAAATGGTTTGTAATAGTGATGTGTTATCATGACTAATTAAGCGACGGGGTCAAAAAACTTGAAACAAAATGGCGGTGAATTTAAAACCATTATAACCATAATAATTTTTCAAACTGAATTTATGGAATCTGTATATTAGTCAAGTTTTGGTATGCAGAATATATTGTTTTGCAAAACCCTTCCGCCAGGAGCACTCTCCAGCTACTTCAACTTTTTCTATTTGCGAGGTCGTTGCCATGAGTCCAATCCATTCCGAGGCCTTTCTGCAGGCTTCAAAACATTTTAGGGTTTTCCAGGGACGTGGAAGTAGCCCGTCGTCCATCCTCCATTTTGGCGGCATTTTGATTATTTTGATTCCGTTATTAGCAGCGGAGGACTCGCTGTCACCCTCTTACGTCCCCACAAAGGAGGGGTAGGTAGGATCATAGAATACTCAAATAGTATCCACACTCCATCAACCCTCCGGAAAAATCCAAACACAAGCCGAACAGCGAGCCATAAATCTTCGGTAGCAGTTAGGTAGGTAAATGCTGACGTGAGGATTGGTGCGAATATAAACTTGTGCTTCGATGAGAGATTTCAAGATTAGCATATCTCAAAAAATCAATAACTCTTCAGAAAAACAAATTCGTTCCATGCAATATTTTAGCTTGTTATTAGGATCTGGCGGCACTCCTATGTTCTAAAATGCGTAAAAGAACACGTGCGTCGGAAATTTTATTTGCTTTTTGCTTTGTTTCTTGAGCGCGCCAAGCCTGGGCTCAGCTGACGTGCCCCTGGGGAAATTCAGAAAGTGTGCAACACAGCGTAAATGAAAGGTGTGGGTACTACGTGAATGTATTATGGGTAGGATGTAGTAGCAGAGCTGTAGATATTGGGGAAATAGTAAGCCCAATGTGCGACCCTGAGAACATTTACTACCTTTTAATCTCGGGGCTTAGGATGAAGAATCATTGAATCTGTGGTTTGGGAAAACAAAGGGTTCTCTCCATCTTTTTCAAACAGGCTTGGGACCGTCTACGGCAGATTTGATAAATCATCCTTTAGCTCGCAAAGTGTAGAGATATCCCACATCTCTGGTATTCGTCGTTGTTGTACCTACTTTATAGAAAAATTACCTCCATGATTCTTTTCTGATTTTTCGATTCACAGGTGTCCATGGGCATGGGGGGGCACAATATTTTCGTGTTCTTCCTGCCGAATCCGTCATTGATATTACAATTTTAATAACGGGTATGAAGAGATCTCATCAATACCTTTAATTAAATACCAGATTTGACTGTTTTGGTGAAAAAATTTTAAGTATTCACGCCCTTATATCGGGAGACCCCCCTTAAAAGACTTGAAATTTTATTTGGCTATAGAAGTTTCATTAACCAAAAATTTCTGAGCTGTTCACCAAATTTGATGACTATAGCTCCAACAGGTCCTAGGAAAACTTGTTCTGACGCATTGACGGACCGAAGATCAGGTACCGATTTTAATAAGGTGTTGTAAATTTTTTTTTTTACAAAACCCAAAAAAGAAAATTACAAGGGATTCTTAGGCAGGGTGTTGACAACGTAATGGTTTGGGCCTGTATGTCTGCAGCCGGCTAAGGAAAGCTGGCTTTTATTGAAGGAAACATGGACAAATTATGTATATAGTATGTTAATATCCTAAGCGAAAATCTAATCCAAATTGTTGACGAACTTGGAATTCGGCGCAAATTTCAATTTAACCAAGATAAAGATCCTAAGCATAAGTCAAAAACTGAACAATTACGGTTTATTGGAATGATCCTCATATAATGGTTCCCCCAGAATAAATAAAATTGAGATTTTATGGGCTTTTTGGGAAAAAAATGTTTCACTACATTATTTACAACAAAAGTGATTAAAAAAAAATGTTTTTAGAGGAATACAATAAAATAACGCCAGAAATGATAATAAATCTGGTTGAATCGATTCTAAATAGACTCAAAGCTGTTTTGAGCTAAAAAAGTAACCATTACGAAATACTAGTATTGCGCTGGAAAATTTTACTACATCCAAAAAGCCATGTGTTTGCGTTTCATTTGATTTTTGTTATTTAGATTTTTGGGACCGACTTTTTGAAACAAATGAAAAGGTTACTTTGAAAACAATGCTTTATTTAATGAATTGCAACTTAAATTTTTCAATATATTTTTAAGGGTTTTGTAAAATAATTTTACAAAACCCTACTGAAATCGCGTCCTGTCTGTCCGTTTGCCCGTCTGTCTGTGGTTCACAGCACTTTTTCTTGCAAGCTACCAAAGCTAGAAACATCAAATTTTGTACGCAGGTGTAAAGTGGTGCTCTCTTTAAATTTCGCTTACAAAAAAATTTTATAAGATATTTAAGGGGGTCCCCCTATAGAGAGGAGTCGCCCCCGGAAAAAAATTTCATCAGATATAGCGGATATGGGTATTAAATGAAAGGTCTTGATGAGAAATTTTCAAAAGGGGTCTTAATTTGACAATTTTGTGCTTCGAGGGGCGCACAGGGAGGGGAAATACATGAAAAATTTGGAATCCCCCCTCGCAATTAGACACCTGTGATGTGAAAAATCTGAAAAAATATGGAGGTAGGTATTTATGGGTACAACAACAACAAATACCTGCAACGAAATGGTGACCGTTGAAAATAGAAAAACCATGGATTTTCTTCTAAACGTGCACATCTCTTTGACACATTTCTTGAGTTTATTCGTTGCTGGTGATTGCATTTCTGAGAAGTTGAGCACAAAACCCTTCTGACATGAACGTAGGTCTGTCCACTAACCTTGTTTTAATTTGTAGTGATAGCGCCTTATGTTTTGAAAAATGTGCTGCATGAAATAAGTTGTGGGCCGCTGTATGTATAAGTAAAAAAAGGCCTTCCTTTTTCTCGATATTAACTTCACACAAGGGACCAACGTTGAATTTTCGCAAAATTCATTTAAATTTTAAAAACTTTTAAATTTCTTTATTGGATCGAAATAAAAAGATTTCAGCAAAACTACGTATCAATTGAGAATATATCTGTTTCTAGTGCAAAATGTGTTAAAGCGAAGTGTTCACTTACAAAAAAATATACGGCCATAGCGATCACAAGGTAGATCCATATTTTTCACAAGATGCTAAAGATAAACAGGACAGCAGGATGATCTTTGAAATTTGATGTTATAACAAAAGCAATGGAAGTAACCCTAAAAATCTTATTTGTTTTGCAATGAATACAAAGCCTCTAGACTAGAATATGGCTTACAATACCGATTTGGGTGAAAAAATTATGGAAACAAATTATAATAAATGTTTCAGATCCTTAAGTATGAGACTTACTTTTTCTTTTTAACTGTCAATCAATCGAACTTTTCGTTTTTCCTCATTTTCGATTGCTCCATGCAAACCACTTGTATAAAGGGTTAAAAGCTCAAAAGTCATCACTGGCAGCCGCTTATACAACATGTTGTGGGCGAATAAGGAAAGAATTGGATCAAAGTATTGAAGTTTTATTCCCTACCATAATATTGTCCTTCCAACAGCAAAACAAAAAAGATATATTTACTTTCTTTTTCCTTGGCTGTTCAGTCAATATACGAAAAGCATGTACAGTATGAGATGGAACTTTTGAAAGACGGCTATACGCAGAGAGATTTTCTTTCAACAAAAGGATAGAGATGTAGAGGAATCCACGGTTGAATTTAAAAAGGTTTTTTTCCTTTTTGCCGAGTGGCTTTCCTATGGATAAAGAATTTACTTCCTTTTCTCTTCCTCTCTGTTATATTATTTCGTCTTCGCGCATTATTCACTTGCTTTCAACTATGGATTTAAAATAAAAGCATATTCATCTGGGTGCTTGTGGTGGATTTCATATTGCCAGGTTTTTTACAGCAGCGAAAATTATTGAAAAGCTATCCTAACGTGAATTGCTGAATGGCAAAAATCTTCTACGGTGGGAGTTCAACAAAAAATATCGTCTAAGACTACGTAGCCACGAGCACTTTTTATTGGATATGGAGTGGATTTACTCTGGAAATATCACATACTTATTTTCTTACAAATTCGATATTCGGGATTTGATGTACATTTAAGGGGATATTCTCTGTACAGTCGCTGTTTTTAAATGCAGGAATTATTTGCATATTTTTAGTATAATGGTAAGTTCGAAACATTTGTTTATTTTGTTCACACGTTTTGTTTGTACATTTGCTTTTGCAAATGAAAAGCAGGAGCTTACAATTAATTCGACAGAATTGGATACCCATTTATGGAGACACAAAGTGGCCAATTGAAGATACATGTGTGGTTGAAAACTGCTTCATCGTTCAAAACATTCACTTTGGGATCAAATTTGTATTGCACCAGATAAAAATTGAATGCTCGTCGGAGACTGTTTCTTAGCCTGAATAAGATAAAAATTATTCGTAAATAAGTTGCGTTAAAATATTATTAGAAAAAACAAGTTAAGTAGCCACAGAAGGGCTTTGTATCCACCCTACAGTTCAAAACAAATTTTCTGACTGCATGAATAGATAACTTGAATTATTCATCTAACATAACCAATTAATAAAATTTATCCAAAAGATGCAGAGTTCTATTCATATGTAAATAATAAACACCATTTTGACCCAGCTTAAATAATTGTTCTTATACTCGGCCAATTGAACATATTCAAATAAAACACTATTCCCAAAAAGGATCTTGATAATCCAGAGAAATAACGAGTGCCTAGGTCGATTCAAAATATGCACCAACCATCAATGTGCAATTTTGCCGTTGTATTTCCATTCAACTGAAATGACTTTAACTCAGTTGATTGTGACCTGATTTCTATGAGAACAATAAGATTTTATATTCATCTACATAATTGTAAAAAAAAAAATCCCCGTTGGCAGCACCAGCCGGAAAGGTAAATTTCTCGTATGTAGCATAAAGCTTCGAAAAAAAATTTGGCTTGCCTACTACTCAACTTCTTTCTGCAATTTTCGTAGTACCACATGGGTATTTATTAACATAAAAAAAATCTGGCCACGTTCGTTCTTAGAGACCTTTTATCGGGGCGCAAATATTTTGCTAATTAAATTGAGTTGCATACGTATGGATTACATATTGAAAATCGGCGGATCATAAATTGTTGTAAGGGATGCATCAGACTACGACTATTTAGCCGCACTCCTGTCGCAAGTTACACATGGTTAAATGGAAGCCCGCACACTGCGATTTTCGACAATTTTGTCTAGGTCGGCAGTCGCAGGAATTCGCGATTTTTCCTAAAACCAGTTTAGCAGGTAGTTTCTATGATACTCGCGCAGGCGCACATCATTTGGACATTTGACGCTGACGTGCATGGAAGTTTCTTGCATAGCGCAGAAATGAGTTAGCGCATGTGTTCCTGGCAAAGACATACCTTCAAATGAGCATTTTAGTTCTGCGCATGCCTGAAGTTCCTTCGGAGATCTTGTCGCAGTGTGTTCGTATTTGCGTCTGAAAATCGCTGGTTACGGCAGAAAAATCGCAATGTGGCCGAACCCTTAACATATAAATACCGGTTTCGCCCTTCTCGCATTTGCTGTTTACACAGTTCACAGTGGTAACCACACAAAGGCTTAAATAGCTCGAATAGTTAATTTCAAAAGATTTCCATGAAAATTTAATCAGCACTTGCGTTGCCATTAATATATACATTTTCAATTTTTTTCTGAACTATGAGGGCCGTCATTTCAATTTTTATTGAAATCGGCTGTTAAAAATATTAAGCTGTAAATTTTCGACTTTTTCATTTGTCATTCGATTTGCATAATTAAATTAAATTAACTTGCGTTAATAACTTATAATTTCGAGTTTCAACGGAATCTGTTGAGAACCTTGGCTGCTACAGAAATAAAAAAAATTGTATGCCACCCCCCTGTATGGGGAGACCCCCCTTAAAATACCTTAAAATATTTTCTTGCACTGCAAATTTCAAGAGGCACCACTTTTGAACTACGTAGAAAATTTCCTCATTCTAGCTCATGTGGTTTGCGAGAAAACTTGTTTTGACGCACGAACAAACGGACGGACAGACAGACAAGTCGCGATTTTATAATTTTTTAAGGGGATTGTTAAAAAGATTTTACAATATCTTAAAAATGGTCTGGTTTATAAATTCTATCAAGTAAAGTCATTTAAAACGTTATCATGAAAAATATTCATTATTTCAGTTGGCTTGCCTTCTGACCTTTGGGGGGCGCCATTTTGGATGCATGCATTTTATTTTGGATTATTTTAAATCTTTGTATGCTAGGAACTCATCAATCAATGTACTATCTCGTTCAAATAGAAGTTTCACTCTAGACAGGGCAAAATAATTCAATTTTTAAAGAAAATGGCAGCTAAAAATATTAGGCTTTAAATTTTCGACTTTTTTATTTTTCATTCAATTTTAATAATTTCCTGCACAATACAAGAACATAGTACAGAGATCCATAATCTCAAGTTTCATCAAAATCCGCTGGAAAATGTGACCGCTAGAGGGCCACAAAAACATGAAAAAAACGCATATTTAAACGGCCGCCATTTTGAAATTTGCACATGCATGATCACCAAAATATCAAAGACTGTAGGTCCAAGTAATGTCTATTTCGAAACCAAGTTTCATATATGTCGGATCAAAATTGCGACTTTAAAAAGCCTTTGAAATTTTGACCTTCAACTGGCCGCCATTTTGTTTTTTGCAACCTGACCTCCAGTTTTTTTACGTAATTCTTTAGATACTCATAATTTCTATCAAATCGCCGAATTTCATGAAAATCTGTTGAAAGCTTTGACCACTATTACAACAACAAAATTTTGCACGTTTTTCGACCTTTGAGCGCCCGCCATTTTGTTTCTGCCGTACCGACTTTGAATTTTTTATTGTGAAATTCATCACATACATCAATGAATCTTTGTACCAAATTTCATCCAAATCGGAGCTATACTTCGGTCAGAACAGAAATCACGATTTTTCGTCTAAAATGGCCGCCATTTTGTTTTTGCCCGGCCGATATAGCTGGTTCACGAACTTAGCCGAGATAATTACCCAATACACCTTTCCTGAAAATTTGGTGAAAATCGAAGCAAAATTGCAACCTCTATCGTGGTCACAAATTTCGTTATATCCCATATATATATATATATATATATATATATATATATATATATATATATATATATATATATATATATATATATATATATATATATATATATATATATATATATATATGATGCTCTCCGGAATAGGTAAATTTCTCCTGAGAAATTTACCTAAAAGAAGGGTAAAATTTCAATTTTATAGAAGAAAACGTAAAATCCACATACCATACTGTTTTTCACAAAGTTCACTGAATTTTGAATTTTGAGGTATGTGTTGCTCTGGTACTCATAAAGACCTACCTTTGTGTGTTTTTTTATCTTTTGGCTCAAAGATGTCCAATCCGTAGGAGGAACTCACATTTTTCATATATTTTGTCTCTTCCTGGGCACTCTGACATACAAAATGTCTTTATTGTTTCATATTTTGAAAGTACTAATCAAGACCTTTCATTTAATACCCCACTTTAATTTTTTAAGGGACACTATATTATTAACGGACGCTCCCCATAAAAAATTTAAAACGTTTGCTAAGACTTAAAATTTTGAGACACTACCGCTTCTGACGTTTTCATAGAGTTTGAGCTTTGTGGTTGCTATAGTTTCTGAGGAAACTTGTTGGGACTCACGGACAGCCGGGCAAGTGGATGGATGGACGGAAAAATAGGACGCAAAACCAGTAGATCTTTGTAAAATTGTTTTTACAAAGCCCTAACAAGTCGAAGCGTTAGAAAATAGTTCCTGCCAGAAAAGTTTTATAAATCAATTTGTAACTCAAATAACTTCTTCTGAATACCGAAATTTGAAGCATATAAAGATTCCAGAAATTGAGTTCAAAGAAATAATTTCAATTCGCCGCCATTTGGTTTTAAGTGTGTTGATCCCCAACGTATCAATGTTTCAAAACATTTCTAAAATTTTCATCAAAATTACTACGTATTTGTAGTAATCGAGCAGTCACCTAGGCAAACTGCTCAAAAACCGCCATAACACAGATCTGAATTTTAATTGCAGATTTTAAAAAATTTTACTATTCCAATCTATAGTTTTATCAATCATTAAAATTTTTTTTTTTTCATTATTAATATAAATTTGATATTATCTTTTTTCTCTACATTAAATTTAAATTATTCTTTATAATTATATTCTGTATGATATTTATCTTTTTATTATTATTTAAATTTTTTACATTATTATCTTCTATTAATTTAACAATTCAAACCTGCAATTAAAATTTTGAACATGAGAACACTGATATAATGCAGCCCATCCATGAGTTACGGTGGCTGAGCTAGAGGCTCGTCTCAACCCACCATTGCGGCGTGAAGATACGGCGGGCGATGCACAAGAAAGGAGGGAAATCTGCTTGGGCACGAGAAACCACCGTTGTGGCTTGAAGATTACGCTGGCATTGAAGCGGATCGGGAGTGTGGTTCTGACCGTGACACTGAGTATGTCGCGAATGGTTTGTCTTGGCCGGATAGGTGATTTGTACACGGATAACTTATTATGTCAAATGAGTTCTCCTCCGAAATCAAAAGGGAGATGTGACTTAGGATGAAAGCGGCGCGGTCGGGAATGTCGCCATTGTATGTATATTATTAGTGCTTGTCGAAGTAAAGCAGTACTTGTGTTCATTGGAAATGTAAACTAACGCTGTAGTGTATAGATTATCGGATAAAGTTATTGTGCAAATTGTGAACACTTTGTTAGTCGTTAGGCTAGCAAAAAGTGGAAGGAAAACTCAAGTCTTCCAGCAAAATGTATGGTGGTAGTATTTTTGCTTGGGTGTGCAAATGTTTCTCGCTCTTTTAAACCATTTGTCGTTTGTTGCAAGTGCTTCGATTAAGTAAACAGGAGCTGTAATTTGTCATATGATTTGAAACGATAATTATAGAAAGCGTTTTTGATTTTCCCCCGAATCTAGTAACAATAATGTGCTCAATGCGTTTAACATGTAAAGAATTTGAAAATAACCATTAGCGCTTACGTCGGAAATTTGTCAAAATGATGTGCTGCTACTTCGTTTTCAGTTAGGTATAGAAATCGTTTCGTGTAAGATCATTGGTATTAAAAGTACAGTGCATGTAAAGGTTATTGACCACGATAAATAACAGTAATAGATACAAACAGAAAATGTGTAAATGGTGATACTTTTTTCGTAACAATAAGGAATTTAATTAATATATGGTGAAAAAATATAATTTGAAAATTTCCTCATCATCTAAATTAATTGTAAAAAAGATTAAAAATTTTTTGGTCAAGCACGCGAAACGTACTTCAAAAATTGCAAGCATCATCAGCGGGTGCCCGGCGAGGATGTTGGGAAAGTACCCTCTTGTTTTATTTATATTAATATAAAAATTTACAGTCATACATACAAATTGTTATAAACTGCATTGATTATATATGACGGAAAAAATTATTTATTGTTATTATATTCTTTGTTCTTTTAACTGACTTTGTATTTTGTCTTGTGTGCTATGGGTTCTAGTGGTAGGTTGACAGAATTTAAAATATGTGTCAAGCAGTTCAGATACAATGTACTGTGCATTTGCACTTGGGAAGAAAAACAATCCCCGTTGGCAGCACCAGCCGGAAAGGTAAATTTCTCGTATGTAGCGTAAGGTTTCGGAATAGAATTTGGCTTGCCTACTACTTTACTTCTTACTGCAATTTCGGTAGCACTACATGGGTTTTTATTAACAAAAAGGATCTGCCGCCGTTCGTATTTGAAGACACTTCATAGAGGCGCAAATATTTTGCTAATTAAATTGAGTTACACACGTATGGATTACATATTGAAAATCAGCGGGTAATAAATTGTTATAAACATATTCATCCTCGTTTCGCCCTTCTCACATTTGCTGTTAATACATTTCACAGTGGCTACCACTCAAAGGTGATAAGTTGTCGGCTTAAATAGCTCAAATAGTTAATTTCAAAAGATTTTCATGAAAGTTTAATCAGCACTTGCATTGCCATTAATATATACATTTTAGATTCTTTTCTGAACTACCAGGGGTCGTCATTTTGAATTTTTAATGAAAACGGCTGCTAAAAAATTAAGCTGTAAATTTACGAATTTCTGATTTGTCATCCGATTTGCATAGTTAAATTAAATAAGCTTGCCTTGATAGCTTATAATTTCAAGTTTTGTCGGAATCTGTTGAGAAACTTGGCTGCTAGAGGGCTACAGAAATAAGTCGCCCCCCTGCATGGGGAGACCCCCCTTAAACGCTTTAAAATATTTTCTTACACCGCAAATTCCAAGAGGCACCACTTTTGACCTACGTAGAAAATTTCCTCATTCTAGCTTATGTGGTTTGCTAGAAAACTTGTTGTGACGCACAAACAAACGGACAGACAGACAGACAAGTTGCGATTTTATAATTTTTAAGGGGATTGTTGAAAATATTACACAATATTTCAAAAATAGTCTGATTTATAAATACGTTCAAGATAAGTCATTTAAAACGTTTCCATGGTAAAAAAATCATTATTTCAGTTGCTACTAAAATACCGAATTGCGCTTGCCTTCTGACCTTTGGGGGCCGCCATTTTGAATGCATGCATCTGATTTTGGACTGTTTTAAATTTTTGTGGGCTAGGACCTCATCAATCAATGTGCTAAATCTCGTTCAAATCGAAGTTTTACTCTAGACAGGGCAAAATAATTCAATTTTTAGTGAAAATGGCAGCTAAAAATATTGAGTTTTAAATTTTCGACTTTTTTATTTTTCATTTAATTTTAAAAATTTTCTGCATAATACAAGAACATAGTGCAGAGATCCATAATATCAAGTTTGATCAAAATCCGCTGGAAAATGTGACCGCTAGAGCGCCACAAAAACCTGAAAAAAACGCATATTTAAGCCGCCGCCATTTTGAAATTTACACATGCATGATCACCAAAATATCTAAATTTGTAGATCTAAAGAAAATCTCTATTCTGAAAACAAGTTTCATATACGTCGAATCAAAATTGCGACTTTTAGAAGCCTTTGAAGTTTTGAGCTTCAACTGGTCGCCATTTTGTTTTTTATCACCTGACCTCCAATTTTTTCACGTAATTCTTTAGATACTTATAATATCTATCTAACTGCCGAATTTCTTGAAAATCTGTTGAAAGCTTTGACCACTATTACAACAACAAAATTTGCACGTTTTTCGACTTTGAGCGACAGCCATTTTGTTTCTGCCCTACTGACTTTGGATTTTTTATTGTGAGATTCATCACATACATCAGTGAACCTTTGTACCAAATTTTAGCCAAATCGAAGCTATACTTTGGTCAGAACAGAAATCACGATTTTTCGTCTAAAATGGCCGCCACTTTGTTTTTGCCCGGCCTAAATAGCTGGTTCACGAATTTAACCGAGATATTTACCCAATACACCTTTCCTGAAAATTTAGTGAAAATCGGAGTAAAATTGCAACCTCTAGCGTCGTCACAAATTTCGTTATATCCAATATATATATATATATATATATATATATATATATATATATATATATATATATATATATATATATATATATATATATATATATATATATATATATAAAATATATATATATATATATATATATATATATATATATATATATATATATATATATATATATATATATATATATATATATATATATATCTATATATGATGCTCTCCGCAATAGGTAAATTTCTCTCGAGAAATTTACCTAAAATAAAAAAAAGATGAATTGAATAGTACCTTCGGTCTTTCCATTCGGTTTTTGAACCTGACCGGGTATGGGACCCGCCACGTTGGCTGGCCCCTCTATTGTAATGAGCTAGCCATCGGGTGAGATCACCTCTTCTAAATGTGTTCACATGTGTTCTTGCAGGGTAAGGTGGCCTTCCGCTCGTGTGCCTTTGTATGGTCTTCCGCTCGTATGCCTATTTATGGCACACGAGGACGGTCCCAAAAGTACCCGACCCAGCAAAGAAAACTGTAAGAAAATTGCAAAAATGGTTTTCAGCATATATTCCTTTCAGCTCAATACACTTTTCTCAGCGATGGTCAATAGCTTCAAAACCCGCGTTATAGTAGGAACCGTCAAGCTCCTGAAAATACAATAGCAAACTCTACCTCTTCATTGTTGGGAAATCTTTTGCCACCGAGCCATATTTTCAAATTTGGAAGAAAGGAAATAATCCGAAGGAGCCAGATCTGGAAAATGGGGTGCCTAAGGAAGCAATTCAAACTTCAAATCATTGATTTTAGCCATCGCAATGACGCATATGTGAACTGGTGCGTTGCCTCAATGAAACAATACTTTTTTTTTCGCCAGAAGCGGCCGTTTTTTCTTGATTTCATCACTCAAACGCTGCATAATATGCGCCGTTGATTGTTTTTCCTTTTTCGAGATAATCAATAAATATTATTCCACGCGCATCCCAGAAAACAGATGCCGTGACTTTGCCAGCCAACTGAACTGTCTTTGCTTTCTTTGGAGCCGGTTTTCTCTTTTATGTCCACTGCTTTGACTGCTCCTTGGTCTCGGGTGTAAAATGATGGACGCATATTTCGTGCATGGTTATGAATTGACGCAAAAACTCGGGTTTATTGCAGCGAAACATTCTCAAACACTCGATGGAAATACCCTCACATTGCTGTTTGTGCTCCGTTGTGAGCAAACGTGGCACCCATCTTGCATACAGCTTTCTCCTGTCAGAATTTTAGGTCAAATGCGATGCGCAGTTCTTTTTAAAATGTCTGCTATCTTGCGCACTTTTAGTCGACGGTCATCCAATACCATTTTGTGGATTTTCTTCATATTTACTGACGTAGTGACCGACCTCACTTGGTCGAGCACTGTGGCGTTTATCTTGGCCACTCGTACGACCTCGCTCAAACTCAGCCACCCAATATTTGACCATTGTAAACGAAAAAGCAGACTTCTCCAGAGTAGAATCCAACTCGGCTTTGATATCGGTTGGACTTAGACCTTCCAAATGAATGTATTGTATCACAAAACGATGATCGATTTTTTCCATATATACAAATTCACTGAGAGCGTTCACTTGGGATATCTGTAAAAAAATAATAATAAACGTTCCGTTGCAAATTTTTCACACTGAGTTGTTGAAAGGTGGTATTGTCAATCGCAGTAATTGTTTTTTTAAGAATGCCTGTACTCATAAGTCAGGTCGGGTACTTTTGGGACCACCCTCGTACTGTTGTGTGATTCCCTCACAAAATAATATGTCATAAATTTGCCACGTTTATAAGTTTCATTTAAAGGAAAATTCATGCCAATTATGTTTGTATGAGTTTTCCGCTTAAATGGAAAATATATGGCCACACTTGCATTTGGATCTTGATTCGGCTGGGCGTTGCGAGGGGGCACCGCTTCCATCTGGGTGCCCCACTCCATTTTGGGGGCCATAAGTATCGTTGGTAACGACGAAGTCATCCTAAGTCTGTCTGTTTTCTGCAGCCCCGGTTTGTCCTCTGAGTCAGCAATTTTCGACCCCTAGTAGGTTACCTCATTCGGTTGATATTCGTTTGAACCTCAAAATTTGAGGATGCGAAATTTCTTTTGTAGTGAGTTCTTGTGCTGGGGAAAAGAACTTACCCCTCGGCACCGCAATGCTAGCCTGTCAGCACATCCACGCATTCTCAGACAAGGCCAATTTCGTCGAAATCCATCATCTTTTCTCGCCGAGGCACTAGACCAATGCTACATCCTTTGCGGACATTTGTATACACCTATTGCACTACATATTACCAGTGTATGGATCTTTTGCAAAAATGTTTTCCACAGTATCACGTGTTGTTGTAATTATTAAATATTATGTCTTAGCTGTTTATAAATCGATCGCAGTAAAATTATCAGAACACTTATAAACAAAAAACAAGTAATGTATAAGATCCGTTAAACAAAGACTCAAGTTTTTGGCCAATTTAAGGGTACTACTTTTCATTTTATACCCAAAGACGTAAAATTAATGAAATGTAGGTACTATTATTGACAAAGTTGACTGAATTTGAAATCCATATTAGCTACATTCAATCAAAAAAGGGAGAGAGAGAGAGACCGGCTCAAAAATTTTATCAATTTTTTTCGTACCCAAATTTTAAAGAAGACACCACTTTAACATACACTTGCCTGCGATATTTCATGTTCCTAATTCATGTGCTTTGCGAGCAAACTTGCTGTCACGCACGGGCAGACATATGGAAATGTGAACAAACAGACTCACAGAAGGGTAGCGATTTCAGTAGCGTTTGGTTTAAATTATTTCACAAAACTCCGAAAAGACAACCGTCCTCGAAATGCCCTAATGAGGATGAATTAAGTTTCACTGGACCGGGACTAAATCAGTTTTTCCTTGTTTCATTTATGTGGTGAACATCCTGTTCATTTTGAGGGATTTGTAAAATTATTTCACACAATTTTACCATTTATTATCCATTCGTCCATGCGTCAATGCAGATTTTCTCGAAAACTAAGACCATCAGAAACACAATATTTTGTGGCCGGGTTAAAAAGGATGGATTTATATAAGTATCAAATGAAAGTTCTTGATAAGAATTTACAAGATCAGGTGTCAAAACTACAATACATGTGGTGAGGGGTACGGAGGGAATCAAAACAAATTTGTGGAAATGTTTTCACTATCTTCTTTCTAGAGCTCTGACTTCTTCAAAATTTTGTCGGTAGTCGCTAAAATGGAAAGCACCACACAGGAAACTGCTCCTAAGTTCCAAAGTCATAATATTGGACTCATGCTTCATCATCTGTGACGATATTGCTGTCTTTAGGTTGGCCGTCATTGAATTTTTCTATCACCAAACGTTGTGCGCCCCATTTTCTGATAGACATCCAGAAGGTGGCAATAATCTACTGGCAACATAAATGATTGTGAACAATTGTCTGCGCTTCTGTCAATACAATATTGCCCATTCCATGTCACAAAATTTTAGATGTGGATCTTTTTGATTACTTTCTTTACAGCACCAGTGTTTTTCTAAGTCATGAAAATTGCTGCGGGACTAAAACGAAGCTCATTTTTGACTGAATGCCAACTACTTGGAACTTGTGAAACAAATTTACAGCTGCAGTTTTGAAAGGAAAAAGTCCCGAAAAACACATACCAAAGAAAAATAGTATTTTTCGACGTTTCAACACTGCAAAGCTGAACGGTTTAAATTCAAACGCTTTTGGTGTTTTAGCTCCCGTTCCAATTTTAAGACACTTTTTAGGCGTTTTAATAACTAAAACATTTAAAACGTTTTAAATTAAAACGCCTAGATATTTTAATTTTAAACACTAGGTGTTTTGATTAAAATGCCCCATGTTTTCCAACCAAAACGCACGACGTTAATTGTAAATGAAACAAAAACTTTTCAAAGAACTATGTTAATATTTTTCATTATAATAGAAGGATCTATAACAATTACGTGTAAAACAAAATATCGTCCAAGTGCTCGCCACGGCTATGGTGGCATCCTTCTATCCGATGGTCCATATTTTCAATGACTCTGAGACATAATTGAGGTTCAGTGTCGTTAATGTGCTGAGCCATCTCATCCTTTAACTCTTGAATTGTTCTTGGCTTATTGACGTACACTTTTTTTTAAATATCCCCAGAGAAAGAAGTCCAACGGTTTCAAATTACATGATTATGGCGGCCAACTAACATTGCCACAACGTGAGATAACACGGCCAATGAACTTTTCGCGCAAAAGAGCCATTGTTTCGATGGCTGTGTGGCAAGTGGCACCATCTTGTTTGAACCATATATCGTCCAGTTCTTTAACCTGAATTTCTGGCCACAATAAGTCCGTTATCATCTCGCAATAGCGAACATGATTCAAGGTAACTGCTTGGCCGTTCTCATTTTCGAAAAAGTACGGCTCGACGACGCCACCAGCCCATAAACAACACCAAACAGTCACTCTCTGCAGAGAGATTGGTTTTTCAACAAACAGTCGTGGATTCTCATTTGAAGTTTATGTGAAACTTCAATCCGGCCCCTCTTAACTGGTGAAAGTCCTTTTGCCGAAAGTAGAAACTGAAACCCACAACATTAGATCTATCTACCATCTCATCTGCCAAGTCAAATCGTTGAAACCACCTAGCGGGCAAGCTATGTGTCATAGCTGCCAACAATTTGGCCACTCATTGAGCAACTGTCATGCTCAAGCTTGCTGTGTAGAGTGCAGCGGCCTTCATCACTAACACACTGCAAAAAACAAATTACCGAAAGGCCCAAATGCATCAATTGTGGAGGAGATAAACTACGGAACATGTACCAAAACTCAAAAAATGTTGAAAAAATTTCGCGCAAATTGCCACCTAAAACAAGCAACAACCCAGAATGAACTCCCCAGAATCAAACACCAATAGAACCCCTACAACTCCTTCCCCCCCACAAACCAAATTCACTCAACCAAATACGGAGCAATTGTTCATACAAATGCGGTCGCAGATGCAACTGATGATGGCAACAATGATGCAGGGATTCTTTAATTCACGAAACATAAGTAAAAGCACCCAATGAGTTCCTCCATTTGAATCACTACCTGATTGAAACCCAACAACTACAACATGTAGAGACGACAGTAATTGAAATAAAAACGAACTCGTTTGAATTTGTAGTCATGCCACTGTACAACCCCCCTCGAAGTGAAGGCCCACTCCTGGCAATAGCTGATTTCAACGCCTATTATAATTCCTGGCATGCTGTGAGAAGCAATCAAGCTGGGTCTCCAACTTGAAAGCCATATCGTTCATCTGGTATAATTTCATTGTTCTCAATATATTCGGACATCTGAGTTAAAAGTGCATTTTTTGTGACCTTAGAGAGAGAAGACAAAAGATTTATTCGCCACCAATTTTTAGGGAAAGTGAGATCCTTATCTGGTTTCGAGATGACGATTATAATTGCCGTTTTTCATGAGTCGGGGAATTTGCGCAGGCGAAAGATGGTGTTGACGATGTTCATCAGGGCTTGCAGTATGTTGTCTGGTAGCCATTTAAGCATGGTGTTCCTCAAATAATCGGGTCTTAGGCCTTTCCTTTTGTTTAGCGTTCTTATCATGTCTTTTAATTCCGTCGAGTCTAGTGGACGAATTTCGTTGGTGCCTGTCGTCCGGGAAGCTAGAAACCTTTGCACGGAGGACTCAATTTCATCTTGAGATTCAGGGCTCTCCCCAGGGAAATTATTCTCATGGAAAAGCTATTCAAGAGTGCCTGCAAAGGCTTCGGCTTTTCCTGTGCTGTCGTATTTAAGGCCATTTGGGCCATGGATGGGGGCGAGGGGAATATATAGTTTATTTTTCAATATAAAATATTTTGAGAGGTACCAGCAGCTATTATCACCAGGTTCAAGGCTTTGTAAGAATCCTTCCAAAATGGTGTTTTGAAATTCATGAATCTTGTCGCGTATTTTGTTGGCTATTTGGTTGGCGTTGAATTATAACCAAGGATCACCCGTGTTTCTAGCTCGTCTCCGTAGTTGATTCCTCTTCCTTATCAGGAGCCTAATATCTTAAAGAAATTTATAAGGGTTATGTTCGCTTATTGAAGTTTGGGCTGAATTATTTTCCTTGGTAAGTAGGATTTTTCTGGTTAGTTGTTCTATGCTTTCACAGACATCATGGGCTGATTTTAGCAGCAACGTGTGGCTTTCTGAGGCCAGAGTATCCATGAAAACTTCTACTACTCTTTACTTTTAGAGGTTCATCTATGAAGATTTCCTCTATTGAAAGGTGCACCGGTTTTTGGACGGAAGAAAGATCATCGAGTACCATTGTATGGATATTGTGGTGGAAATCTCGTGAGAATCCGAGCTCTACGATGTTACCAGAAGCTCCGTCGTAGTGTGTTGGTTCATTTGGCAGATGTAGTCCTGTGTTTTTGGCTGTAATAAATCTGTTCAGTTCAGCCCCAGCTCGATCGCTCCTCACAGCATCCCAGGAATTATAATAGGCGTTGAAGTCAGCTATCGTCTAGAGCGGGCCTTCCACGTCAAAGAGGGAGCTCAGATCTTGAAAGAAAGTCTCGCTTCGAGGGAGATTGTACAGTGGCATGACTACAAATTCAAACGAGTTCGTTTTTATTTTAATTACTGTCGTCTCTACACGTTGAACTCAAGCTAACAAGAGTGGTCCAACATACTAGAAATAGGTTTAATTTCAGAAAGTCAACAGACTTAGTTATGTTCGACATAGCAAAAGCCTTTTATAAAGTCTGCTATGCAGGGCTAATCTTTAAAATGCATGAATATTCCATTCCACTAACTTTGATAAAAATTATCAACTCTTTTCTGCGTAAAAATCGATAACATATTATCCAATATGCGACCGATCCAAGCTGAAGTTTCACAAAGATCACTACTCTCCCTATTACTGTACACCCTATACACGGCAGAGCTCCCACGTCTGCCTAACAGCGTTCAAATTTCCATATATGCTGACGTGCATATATTAGGAAGAAAGGTAGAAGGTAAAAATTAATACTGATAAGACACAAGCCATTTTCATCACAAGAAGCCGATGACAACAATCTCCTGAGCTACAAATCAACTCAAACTCAATACCTTGGAAAAGAACAGAAAAATACCTAGAACTGAAATTTGACAATAGACTTACATGGACTGACCACATACGTGATAAGAGAGACTGTATAGGTTTCTTATCCGCCTTGCAACTCATTTTAAGATCGGGAAAAGTGAACGTGAAAAACGAACTCCTCGTCTACAAACAAGTCATAAGATCCTCTTTTCTCTATGGCTGCATAGCCTTCTGCCAGAACTCAAAATCCAACAAAAAACTGCTTCATTCCCTGCAAAACAAGGCCTTTACGAGAATCTTTAGAATATTAGGAACATTGGCATTCATAAAGACCTCAAACCAGACACTATTGACAAGTCGGGAATGATGGTGTGACAGGTAAATAGGTTCTTTCTCAATATCATGATAATAATAGGAGAACCCATCTGGATCATCCAACAAAAAACATCATTCGTCTGTGAATGTCATCTGTCTCTATTGCGAAGTCCAGCTCATGAACTTTGATGTGAACTCTAGGTGCTGTGAATGATGTTGCTACGTTAACGCTGGATTTTCCTGCAGCCGCAAATGCTTTAAAGATGAGGACACCTTTAGGACTCATCGAATCGTCCTAACACTTGCAAATTCTCTTGAAATTGAGGCACAGTAAGTGAAAATTCTATGCTTCTTTTAAAATTGCACTTTTTTTACCTCTTTCGGGTCGTTGGGCATGATTCTCATATTCCCGTGTGTAATAATCAGCGGCATTCAATCTGCACTGTATCCATTGTGCCATTTGGCGATTTGAACACCGTTCCTTCTTTGATACGTCAATTTTAGCTTTTTTGATGGAAGATGATCGTTTTTTTCTCAACATTATTTTGCTACCGTACTCCAAGATCAGAAAAAACATATTATTTTTAACGCAACAATGCTCACCGCGGTGAGCCTACTCATGAAATTAAACCAATCTATACAATTGTCACATTGGTCTGTCATTTTCATTTCGAAAAATTCCGTTAGCTATACGGATTGCTTGACACTCGAAATATTTATGAAGTTAACTGTTAATCGAAACAGCATACATGCAATTAATTCTCCAATGTAATTTATAAAATTTGTGACATTTTTGACACTAAACATAAGCACCTGTCGTGGAGTGTTTATTGTTTATATTTTTTTGATTTATACAGTATCAAAGAATAATATCCGACTATGAAAGTGAAAGGTGACCCTTAAATTTGATTAAAAAACCTGTATCTATATTATTGTTCTTTGAAAATTTCATAAAAATCAAGCCTTAAATAATTATCGATTGCAACAACAATTACACGTGATACCGTTTAAATACACGTTTGGAAAAGACCCAAACTCCACAGATCTGTAAGGGTTTTGATGAAAATTTTAGAAATAATTTCTGACATTTATACATATGTCATCATGATAACACAAACATAAACGTTAGCAATCCGAAAACAAACTGGTGGCAAATCAAAATGCATAATAACCGTATGTTAATTTTCTGAGCTTAATTCATAGAATTTATGTCCGAGTCAATTGATATTCAGAAGTTTGATTTTCTAGCAATTTTAAAATAGCCTTCTGGCAGGAGCACTTAACTGCTACTTTTACTTGTTTTCCCTGCCTGAATAAGTTTCGATATCTTTTTTGTGCGCTCTTGATCATTCTAGACATAACAATATAGACACCGTCCGTAGACTTCAGAGTTATTGTTAAAATATTACGCTTTTAAATAAATAAAACCTTACCCCGTTTGAAGAGTAATATTAATTTGTATATTTCGTTATGTAGCGCAAAAAAATGAATAAGCTTTCTTAACGTGCAGAAGGCAAAGTTTTCACAACTGACCGAGTTGACGTTAGAATCAACACTCGCTATTTCGGCTGTTATATTACGTTACATTTACATAGAAAAGATAGCAGCAACAATAGTGAATTACAAAAAAATACTTATTTTTAACATGCTTCAGACGCCCGCTGGATAGATAGCTAGTTACCTCGAAAGGATACAAGAGGTGCATGGGTCGTCTCACTTTTTTTCCATTTTCTCTTTACTTCACAGGAACGAATTTTACCATCGCGTCCAGGAAAAATAGTATCAACGAATGCCAGTTCCCATAAAACTTGGGGACAAGATGAATCGTGCACAAGGACAACATCTCTCGGTTCCAAGTTTGAAGAACTTGCATTCTTGTAAACATAAGCAGACCTTAGCTGCAGCAAATATTCCTCTCTCCAACGTTTCCAAAAAAAGTTTATAGAACGTTGTCGAGAAATCTATTTTCGGCGGATATCTTCGTTTATAGAACCATTACGATGATCTGGCGATGGAAGAAAAGCATTAGTACCAGTTGAAAATGAGATGGGATCAGTGTTATTGAATCCGTTGGGTCATCCGTAATGTATATTAAAGGCCTTAAGTTTATGGCACTCTCAACCTCGCACAATAAAGTTTGCATCTGCTGCACATCCAGCACCGCACGCTCAATAGTGACTTTGACAGCGCTTCTACTCCTTTAAAGACTCTTCAGGTAATTTTTCATTCCAATCTAGTTTAAGTCTCCAAATATCTTGCAAAAGAATATTTGAGCCAATCACAACCGGTTCCAGCATTCCAAATAGATCGAAGATTCTAGACAACAACTGCAATAAATTCCATTTTGTTCCAATTGGCGGATGCAACAGGAATCTTTGTACGGATTCGAGATGTACTGCAATCTCGTCGGTACAAATAAACCAATTTATGCCCAACGCCTTTTGAATTATGTCTGGCTTGATAAATTTGCGAATAATTCCCTTATGCGTTCATTATTACAGTTCTATTTTCCAAGTTCATGAAAGTGTCTTTCATTATATCAATGGCCTTTTGACTTATTCGTTTTACGCTTAAAAGACTGTCATGGCAAAATACGAAGTCGTCTATGTAGAATGAGTTTTAAAAAATATGACGTGTTTCTCAATATTTTGATTCGTACTCACTTAGATGCTTCAGAATAATAGCCGACAACAAGTATGGACTACATATAATGCCAAATATAGCTCTCGTCATCCTGTACTCCTGGTACGGCGGCAAATCCTCAGTAGAGCCAAGACCGTCAGCAAACCAAACGAAACAATGGGCACCGAGGTCACACTCAGTTAATTCAATTTATAGAAAGGCTTTCTCGATATCCGCCACCACCACATATCTGCCAGTTCTTAAGTTAACACGAATCTTTAATAAATCCTGAAGTTCCACCAAACGTACGATCGTTGAGCAATAGTGCGCCATTGGTTTTCGCAGAGGCTGGTAAACTGGTCTATGTGACATATAACAAAGACGTTCACCAGATGCTATGTTAGTTTCTACCTTTTCAGCAAATACGGCTGTTAACAGCTCCTTAATAGCGATGTCATATTCTAGCAGCTCATTAGGTTCTCTGGATAATTTTGTTGTCAAAGTCACAAGTCGCTGCAGAGCTATGCACTGGTTGCTCTCCAGTAATAAATCGAGATCTTGCTATAACAAGGAAGCCGCATATGTATGATTTCCTTCACGTGTCACGATTAGTAATAAGCATTGAAGAATGTACTTGAACTCTAAGATGTTGCGTTTGTATAATACGTTAATTTAAATGTGCCATGATTGTGATTGCTTTATCTTCGTAATCAGCGACTATTTCACATTCTTGTTCAAGCCCATCATCTCCGGTTCCCGATAGAAAAGCTTCATTAGCCTTTGATGATTTCCAAATAAGAAAAGAAGTTTTCCTCTACTTCGTCAGCATTTTCTCCATTCACCTTTGAAGACGGTTGTTGCTGCAAGTATTCGGCAGCCGCCTTTGTTAACTTCGTTATTTGCCCACGATAGACCGCGCGATATGAGGTATCCATTTTGTATACTATTATCACTATAATTAATTGTTTTTTTTCGTGCCGAGCTTCGGCATCAATGTTAAAATGATACGCTTATAACTAAATAAAACTTTGTTTCGATTGAAAAATATAATTAGTTTATATATTTCGCTATGTTGTACACAAAAAAAAAATTAAGCTTTTTGAAAGGTGCGGAAGGCAAAAATTTCACAACCGACCGAGCTGACGTTAGAATCAAGACTCGTTATTTTGGCTCTTTTATTAGGTTACATTTACATAAAAAAGATAGCACTCGATACGATATATACCAGAATTTTCGAGTGGTTTGCGTTTGTCCTTTGTTGACCCAAGAATGTTTTTGAGTTGGTTCTTCTCTATCCCCGAGCATTCCGGTGATGAAAACACTAGGATACAAAGAAGAATGGCTTTTACACCAAAAAAATTCATTATTTTGGAAAATAAAAACTAGTCAGTATATCAAACTTGCGAAACTTAGCATGACCGAAAATTATTTCACCTTTAGGGGCAAACTTTATAAGATTAAAGGAAAAGTAGCGACGTAAACCCGCTTCCACCATTTTTTGGCGATATATTTATGACGAAATTGGAAGAGGGACTGCAAGAGAAAGGGCAGTTACAAAAATGTCGGGTCCGATATGTGGACGATGTGTTTGCGTATGTGAAAAGGAGTGACGTATGGAAGGCACTTGCTGACCTGGATCGAGCCCTCAAGAATATAGTGTTCACAAGGGAGGAAGAGAAAGATGGTAAACTATCGTTCCTAGATACAGTAGTAAGGAGAACTCAAACAAATATAACTTTCGATGTATACCGGAAAGCAACTCACACACAAAAAACGATCCCAAACACATCAAATCATTCGCAGCAAATCAAGGGCTTGACAACTAGGAGAATGGCACAGAAGATCCAAATAACTAGATAGTGACAGGGGCGATCAATATTCTTCTTCTTCTTCTTTGTAGCCACTACAGTCCCGCTCCGGCCTTCGCTTAGAGCTAATTAGAGTATCTCATTTTCATGACCGTATTGATTTTTTCGGAACTTGGTTTGGTCAGTATCATGCTCCCGTGTGCCTGCTCAGCTATGATATGATCTGATTAAATCAGTACATACCACCACTGAGTGAACGCTCATAGTCTGTCCAAAAAATCCCCTGAATCAAATCACGTTGCTCCCAACGAGATTTGAACCTGGGACCCTCGGCTTATGCGTTCATGCTCTAACCACTAGACCACAATATTCTCAAATGCGAAAACCGAAAGAACGTACTGGCAGGCTTCAACTTATCATGAAGGTATCAGCTCAAAAACATTCTCGAATCAACGAAGGACAAACGCGAATCAGACGAAAAATCTGGTATCAATCGCATAGAATGCCCCACTTGTGAAGAAGTGTAAATACGTCAAACGAGGAAATTCATCCGCACGCAAATCAAGGCGCATCTAGGCGAAGCAGCAACAGCAAGGAAGAAGGGAAGAACTTCGAATTTCAAGCCGGCGGTAGCGGAGAATATCACGAAAGGACACAAGATAACATTCAGGGACGCAACGGTCATCAAGAAAGTTAGAGACATACGTCAATTGGATGTGATGGAAAGCCTGGCAGTGACCCGGGAAAGGAAATAGTTGATGAATCAGGATGACGGAAACTGCAGATCATGGCCATTTGAATAAATTAAATAATAATAATATCTTTTCTGAAGTTTGTAGAAATAATATTTTTGTACCTACGCTTTTGTGAATTACCTTTCCTACCTTTTATTAGCTCAAGCAAATTTCTTTAATCACCTTTTCAGGGTTTTGTAAAATAATTTTACAAAACCCTACTAGTTTTGCGACCAGTCTGTCCGTCTGTCCGTCTGTCCGTCCGTCCGTCCGTCCGTCCGTGTGTCACAGCAATTTTTCTCATAAACTACTTGAGCAAGAAACATCAAATTTTGTGTAAAGGTGTAAAGTGGTGCTCTCTTCAAAGTTCAACTACAAAAAAATTTTATAAGGTTTTTAACGGGGGTCTCCCCATATAGGAGAGTGACCCCCCGAAAAAAAATTCATTGAAGGTAGCCGATATGGATATCAAATGAAAGGTCTTGATGAGAACTTTTCAAAACAGGTCTTAGTTTGGCAAAATTTGCTTCGAGGGGCGAGCAGGGAGGGGAAATACACGAAAAATTTGTGTCCCCCCCCCCCTCGCGATTGGACACCTGTGATCCGAAAGATCTGAAAAAAATCAGAAATGTAGGCCTTGTTGAGTACAACAACAACAAATACGTTAGAAGTCGCAATTCACTCAACTTTGTTAGTAATAGTATGATTTATCGATTTTATGTTTTCTTGAATAAAATCTTAACGGTACCCTTAAATTCAATGAAATTCAGTACACAGATGATATTAATAAGATTGATCTACCCTGAAAGTTTCATAAAGATTGAATTATATTTGGCGAAGCTATAGTGGTTTGAATTTTCCTGTATTACTATGCAACAATGTGCGCTGCATTTATTACTATGGCAACATATGGCTATGGAACAACATGCGCTTTTTACCGACTCAGATACTACAGTTTTGCTAGGATTTGCATGGAAATTTCAGGAATAATAGGTGTCATGTAGATTTTTGAGAATCGGTTCAGCTAGTGGTATCAGTAATCGTAAAACAAAATAGTGGCTGTTTTAATGCGAAGATTGAATAATTTTGAGTTATTTTTTCCCAACTTCAACGTTTAAGGTGCATGCTTTGAACACTTGATTCAATTAAATGAATGACTGAAAATGAGTACCTACAATCAATGCTCATAAGTCAAACAAGTCAAGGAGGTGGGAGAGAGCTCCTAGCAAAAGGGATTTGTAACCAATCTAAGATTCCAACACATTGTGTTTCCTCCCTCACGGATGGACATCTGAAATAATGATCAACAAAAACCTTAGAAGTCGAAATTCGTTCAACTTTGTTAAAAATAGTATGATCTTCGTATTTCCTAGTTTCTCCAATGAAATCGTCTTTGACATGTTTCTTGATTTGATTCGATCTGGTGACTACATTTTGTAAATTGAATACAAAACCCTTCTGACATGAGCGTAGGTCTGTTTACCCAACTTGTTATTTCTAGTTTCAGTTGGAGTATTTTTTTGAAGATGCACTCGATTACAAATACTAACATAACGTTCCAAGGTAAAACTTTACTTCGGAAATCGAACAAAGTCCATTAGGCCAATTAGCGTTATCGGGGTTGTATCGAGGAGAGGTGCTCTAAACTATCCCCCCACATTCTAAAATCCATATTCTTTGAAGCTTTAACAAATTTATCAATTTAGAACATGTTTTCCCAAATAAATATTTTTTTCCCTGGGATTTGATATAATTTTTTAGGTATTTTCGTAATATTTTTATCGCCAATCTTATAATTCTGCTAAAGTAGGTCAAAGAAAAAGAAAATCCTTTTGAAGTATACGATAGGCCAAGAAACGTTACAAAAACATCAATACATCTTAAATTCGTTTGTTAATAATAGCTAATTCAAATTTGAACAGGGATATGGTTAGTCTTGTGGAACCTTCTAAGTCAACCAGAGTCTGGAACATGCTGCTCATGTGGCATTTTGCCAGAACTCAAGAACCTTAAAATATCCTCACGAGTTCGATACTCTCCCGGACGCTTGTTAGGCATTATATTGGTCTGAAAGGAACATGAATGCAAGATGTCGTAAATTCCAAACTTAACATGCTTTACCCTTTCTTTTTTACTTCATATATCGACCGAAACTTACAATTTGATATTGAAAGAGTGAATGACTTTCAGCATTGAACAAAGACATTTCGGCATGAAAATATACGGAATGAGATAAATCCTTCGAACACGTCACAAGTATCGAGAGATATATGCAGGTCGCGAACAAAGACATATAATTTTTTATTCACTTCATATTGAAAGATAAATGAAGTATGCCTTTTATTTCGGGAAGGCTATACTCAATTGAGCCGATTGGCTTGTGTTTGAATTGAAACGCTTTATTCTTGGAGTGGAAATTGACGAAAAATTTGTATATGACATGGAATAACTGAATAAGCTAGAGGAAGTCGATTCACATGGTTTTTTTTTAAGGAGATGCCATTCTAAATTAATTGTCATTTCAGAAAAGTTTATATTAAGTAGCCATAACGTTACCATTTGTATAGTTCACACTGGGATATTTATAGGTGTAGCTAAGTCAAAATAAATTCCAAAGTAAAAATTGTCAAAGCCCAAACCAGGCCTAGTCACGTTTTTTAAATCATTCTCAGCCCAAAACTAGTCCATAACCCCAATGAAAACTGAAACTGGCCCAAACAACGCCAAGAAATTAGAAAAATTTAGAGCCATTCTCCTACATTATCTTGAGTGAATGTACGAGCTAATAGGTACGAGAGATGTTCTTCTACATTCTCATGAGTGAATGTAGGAAGGAGATTTTATGTGGATGACATCTTCTTCTTCCGATCAAACAGTTAGTCTTAAAATAAAAGTATATATTAACCAGATCCTGCGTTTGATTCCAAAGTGTTGACCCCGACAACCAGCAGCGACAACATAGTGCACGGGAGAAACGAAGAAACCATGGACTTTGCTCTCCCGCAACAAGCACCTCCAGCGCCACCTATCGAGTGCCTGCCACTGGCTCAGGAGGTCAACGCCATCGGCCAATGTAGGCTACCCTCCTTTAGGCGCGCCAGCCTTGAGCTCTGGTTTTTAGGTACATTTCTCGAGAGAAATTTACCTATTGCGGAGAGCATCATATATATATATATATATATATATATATATATATATATATATATATATATATATATATATATATATATATATATCTGGGATATAACGAAATTTGTGACCACGCTAGAGGTTGCAATTTTGCATCGATTTTCACCAAATTTTCAGGAAAAGTGTAATGGGTAATTATCTCGGCTAAGTTCGTGAACCAGCTATATCGGCCGGGCAAAAACAAAATGGCGGCCATTTTAGACGAAAAATCGCGATTTCTGTTCTGACCAAAGTGTAGCTCCGATTTGGATGAAATTTGGTACAAAGGTTCATTGAAGTATGCGATGAATCTCACAATAAAAAATCCAAAGTCGGTACGGCAGAAACAAAATGGCGGCCGCTCAAAGGTCGAAAAACGTGCAAAATTTTGTTGTTGTAATAGTGGTCAAATCTTTCAACAGATTTTCATGAAATTCGGTAGTTTGATAGAAATTATGAGTATCTAAAGAATTGCGTAAAAAAACTCGAGGTCAGGTTGCAAAAAACAAAATGGCGGCCAGTTGAAGGTCGAAATTTCAAAGGCTTTTAAAAGTCGCAGTTTTGATCCGACATAGATGAAACTTGGTTTCAAGATAGACATTACTTACACCTACAGTCTTTGATATTTTGGTGATCATGCATGTGCAAATTTCAAAATGGCGGCCGTTTAAATATGCATTTTTTTCATGTTTTTGTGGCCCTCTAGCGGTCACATTTTCCAACGGATTTTGATGAAACTTGAGATTATGGATCCCTGTAATATGTTCTTGTATTTTGCAGAAAATTATTAAAATTGAATGAAAAATAAAAAAAATCCCCGTTGGCAGCACCTGCCGGAAAGGTAAATTTCTCGTAAGTAGCATAAAGTTTCGAAAAAGAATTTGGCTTGCCTACTACTAAACTTCTTTCTGCAATTTTCGTAGTACCACATGGGTATTTATTCACATAAAAAAAATCTGGCCACGTTCGTTTTTAGAAACCTTTTATCGGGGCGTAAATATTTTGCTAATTAAATTGAGTTGCATGCGTATGGATTACATATTGTTGTAAACATATAAATACCGGTTTCGCCCTTCTCGCATCTGCTGTTTACACAGTTCACAGTGGTAACCACACAAAGGCTTAAATAGCTCGAATAGTTAATTTCAAAAGATTTCCATAAAAGTTTAATCAGCACTTGCATTGCCATTAATATATACATTTCAATTTTTTTCTGAACTGTGAGGGCCGTCATTTCGATTTTTATTGAAATCGGCTGCTGAAAATATTAAGCTGTAAATTTTCGACTGTTTTATTTGTCATTCGATTTGCATAATCAAATTAAATTAACTTGCCTTAATAACTTATAATTTCAAGTTTCAACGGAATCTGTTGAGAATCTTGGCTGCTAGAGGGCTACAGAAATAAAAAAAATTGTATGCCATCCGCTTGTATGGGGAGACCCGCCTGTATGGGGAGACCCCCCTTAAATACCTTAAAATATTTTCTTGCACTGCAAATTTCAAGAGGCACCACTTTTGACCTACGTCGAAAATTTCCTCATTCTAGCTCATGTGGTTTGCGAGAAAACTTGTTATGACGCACGAACAAACGGGCGGAGGGACAGACAGACAGACAAGTCGCGATTTTATAATTTCTTAGGGTATTGTTAAAAATAGTCATAGTCATTTAAAACGTTTCAATGAAAAATATTCATTATTTCAGTTGGCACTAAAATAGCGAATTGCGCTTGCCTTCAGACCTTTGGGGGCCGCCATTTTGAATGCATGCATTTGATTTTGGATTATTTTAAATCTTTGTCTGCTAGGACCTCATCAATCAATGTACTCGTTCAAATAGGAGTTTCACTCTAGACAGGGCAAAATAATTCAATTTTTAAAGAAAATCGCAGCTTAAAATATTAGGCTTTAAATTTTTGACTTTTTTATTTTTCATTCAATTTTAATAGTTTTCTGCAAAATACAAGAACATATTACAGGGATTCATAATCTCAAGTTTCATCAAAATCCGTTGGAAAATGTGACCGCTAGAGGGCCACAAAAACATGAAAAAAAGCATATTTAAACGGCCGCCATTTTGAAATTTGCACATGCATGATCACCAAAATATCAAAGACTGTAGGTGTAAGTAATGTCTATCTCGAAATCAAGTTTCATCTATGTCGGATCAAAATTGCGACTTTTAAAAGCCTTTGAAATTTCGACCTTCAACTGGCCGCCATTTTGTTTTTTGCAACCTGACCTCGAGTTTTTTTACGCGATTCTTTAGATACTTATAATTTCTATCAAATTACAGAATTTCATGAAAATCTGTTGAAAGCTTTGACCACTATTACAACAACAAAATTTTGTACGTTTTTCGACCTTTGAGCGGCCGCCATTTTGTTTCTGCCGTACCGACTTTGGATTTTTTATTGTGAGATTCATCACATACTTCAATGAACCTTTGTACCAAATTTCATCCAAATCGGAGCTACACTTTGGTCAGAACAGAAATCGCGATTTTTCGTCTAAAATGGCCGCCATTTTGTTTTTGCCCGGCCGATATAGCTGGTTCACGAACTTAGCCGAGATAATTACCCAATACACCTTTCCTGAAAATTTGGTGAAAATCGATGCAAAATTGCAACCTCTAGCGTGGTCACAAATTTCGTTATATCCCATATATATATATATATATATGATGCTCTCCGCAATAGGTAAATTTCTCTCGAGAAATTTAGCTAAAAGTCAAAAATTTAAAGCCTAATATTTTAAGCTGCGATTTTCTTTAAAAATTGAATTATTTTGCCCTGTCTAGAGTGAAACTCCTATTTGAACGAGTACATTGATTGATGAGGTCCTAGCAGACAAAGATTTAAAATAATCCAAAATCAAATGCATGCATTCAAAATGGCGGCCCCCAAAGGTCTGAAGGCAAGCGCAATTCGCTATTTTAGTGCCAACTGAAATAATGAATATTTTTCATTGAAACGTTTTAAATGACTATGACTATTTTGAACAATACCCTCAGAAATTATAAAATCGCGACTTGTCTGTCTGTCCATCCCGCCGCCCGTTTGTTCGTGCGTCATAACAAGTTTTCTCGCAAACCACATGAGCTAGAATGAGGAAATTTTCGACGTAGGTCAAAAGTGGTGCCTCTTGAAATTTGCAGTGCAAGAAAATATTTTAAGGTATTTAAGGGGGGTCTCCCCATACTGGCGGGTCTCCCCATACAAGCGGATGGCATACAATTTTTTTTATTTCTGTAGCCCTCTAGCAGCCAAGATTCTCAACAGATTCCGTTGAAACTTGAAATTATAAGTTATTAAGGCAAGTTAATTTAATTTGATTATGCAAATCGAATGACAAATAAAACAGTCGAAAATTTACAGCTTAATATTTTTAGCAGCCGATTTCAATAAAAATCGAAATGACGGCCCTCACAGTTCAGAAAAAAATTGAAATGTAAATATTAATGGCAATGCAAGTGCTGATTAAACTTTCATGGAAATCTTTTGAAATTAACTATTCGAGCTATTTAAGCCTTTGTGTGGTTACCACTGTGAACTGTGTAAACAGCAGATGCGAGAAGGGAGAAACCGGTATTTATATGTTTACAACAATATGTAATCCATACGCATGCAACTCAATTTAATTAGCAAAATATTTACGCCCCGATAAAAGGTTTCTAAAAACGAAAGTGGCCAAATTTTTTTTATGTGAATAAATACCCATGTGGTACTGCGAAAATTGCAGAAAGAAGTTTAGTAGTAGGCAAGCCAAATTCTTTTTCGAAACTTTACGCTACTTACGAGAAATTTACCTTTCCGGCTGGTGCTGCCAACGGGGATTTTTTCAAGTGGAGTCTTAATCCTAGGTCCACAAGGTGATGAGTGACGCAACGAAGTCTCACCTCACGGTATCATCATTGGAGCACGACACCATCGCAGAGGTAGCAGACATAATTCGTGCGCCACCAGAGCGGAACCAATACGAGGTGTTAAACGGTGCTATCATCTCCCGCCACACTGATTCACCTGATGCACAGCTGCATAAGCTGCTTACAGGTGTTGAGTTTGGAGACAAGCGACCTTCATAACTACTACACCATATGCGTTCTCTGGCTGGTACGCGCGTCAGCGACGACATTCTTCGGGTCAGGTGGCTTGATCTCCTGCCCCAGCAAACGCGGTGCATACTCTTGTTGATAAAAAATCAG
The DNA here is from genome assembly GCA_963969285.1 of Odontomyia ornata. Taxonomy (NCBI): domain Eukaryota; kingdom Metazoa; phylum Arthropoda; class Insecta; order Diptera; family Stratiomyidae; genus Odontomyia; species Odontomyia ornata. The sequence continues at coordinate 104,249,869 of OZ017738.1, read as the reverse complement.
ACATTGAAAGAGCTTGCCGTGGTCGCAGACGAAACACAAGATGGGCCCAACAGTGATGGCCGGTTCTGCTCAACCATCAACGCGCGCAACCACTCTATCATCTGGCATCTCCTCACCATGTAATTCCGTGGATAACTTTGCGATCAAATTAGCCGCCCTGCTCCTAGCGATCGCACAACTGACTACTCTGGCTCGCGAGGTACTCCAGCAATCACAGACTAATGCCAACACGTTGCTCCGCCACTCCGGGACCGGACCGTTGCACGGGACATTGCTGGTATCACAGCAAGCATGGAGCCCTTGCAATGCGGTGCAAACAGCCCTGTTTGTTCCTAGCTCCAGATGCCAATACTAGGTGGTTAGAATCGTCGGCGCTGTACTCGGTGGACAACTCCGGTAACGCATCCGAAAAACACCTCTACATCTCCGCCCAAACCAGCAAAACTCGGTTCCTAGTGGACTCCGGGTCCTCTCTCTCCATTATCCCTAGTTACTTCAGGAAATAGGCCTCTTCATAAACAAACCCTCGAGCTACAAGTGGCCAATGGTACGCCAATAACCATTTTTGGCACCCAGGAACTCACGCTGGACTTTGGAATACGCCGTCCATTTCGCTGGGCGTTTGTGATCGCAGATGTCCAGACTGCTATCGTTGAAGCCGACGCTCTTAAATATCACGGTCTACTTATTGACCTCCGCCTTCTAGACGACCTCAGGAATATCTCCACAGCTTGCGACCGCAGCCCAGCGCCATCAGTGCACAGTATAAGCGCTGTTATCAACACAGGCAGCGTTGAAAATACTGTTGGAGACTTATACAAAAGGATCATCGCCAAATATCCAAGCAAGCCTCTACAGTCCGGCGAACTGGTTTCTCTCGTTGACCTTCCCTTCCACCACCAGATTATCACTCTCGGCCCACCAGTGTTTGAAAGACCACGTCATCTTACGTGAGAACGCCTTGCCTCCGCGAAAGCAGAATTTGATTTTCTCTTGGAGCGAGGTGTTATTCGACCATCATCGAGTCAATGGGCTAGCCCTCTCCACATGGTACCCAAAGACGAGGGCTGGTAGCGAGCCACAGGAGATTATCGCCAGCTTAACGCCCAAATTCACCCCGACCGCTACCCATTACCAATCATTGAGGATCTAGTACAGGAGGCCTGTGGATCTATATTTTCGGTCATCGATCTTCAGCGTGCTTTTTACCAAATCCCTGTCGCTCCGCAAGACATCAAAAATATAGCAGTAACCACGCCATTTGACCTTTTTAAACTTGTAGGTATGTCTTTAGGTCTTCGAAATGCAGCTCAGATGATGCAATGCACCCTTAACCATTTGTTAAGAAACCTGGATTTTGTACGAATCTACCTGGACGATGTTTTGGTGTTCTCTTCCAGCAACAAACAACACTAACACCACCTCGACCAGCTCCAAAGCCACAGGCCATAGTAGAATTTTCCAAGCCAGCTGACTCCTCGCAGCTGAGACGCTTCCTTGGGATGATGAATTTCTACTGCCGCTGCATACCACACGCTGCCAAGCTACAAGCACCGCTTTTAGATATGCTGACAGGCTGCAACACCAAAAAGACACCACTTGTTTGGACATCCACATCCGAAGCGGGTTTCGAATGCTGCGAACAAGGTATCACCACAGCAGCTACCTCAGCTTTTTTCTCGAGTTCGCATCCTTTGGCTCTTTACACTGATGCATCCAATTCCACCATCGGTGCAGCCTTGGACCAGCAGCAGAGTGACGGCACTTGGACGCCCCTGGGGTTCTTCTCGAGGAAGCTTTCCAAAACTGAGCAGCGCTACTCAACGTACTATCACGAGCTCCTGGCAATTTTCGCTTCCATCAAATTCTTCCAACGCATCTTGGAGGGAAAGCACTTTGTTATCTACACTGACCATCAGCCGCTCACCTTTGCATTGTCGCAACGTTCGGAAAAAGCCTCAACCCGCCAAAGCAGGCAACTAGAGTACATAAGCCAATTCGATGTTCAGTTGAAATTTACACCAGAGGACAACAACATCGTGGCCGACGCACTTTCACGTATAGAGGCAATTGAACTTCCCGCGAAAATCACCAACCGAGCCATAAATGAAGCCCAGGCTATTGACAACCGACTTCCGCACTCTTATCAAGCCCTAAACTCAAGCTACATCGACTGGAATCGAACGATAGTCTCACATACTATATCGAGTTCAACAGAGCTTTCAAGCCCTATTTACCAGTCACGCTTCGCTAACAAGCTTTCGACATAGTCCACCAGCTTACGCATCCCAGTAGCTGCGCCACCGCAAAGCGTTTAAGTTCTTCTGGCCAAGTCTTCGCAAGGATGTCTTTCGGTGGGCCAAGCAATACATGCCATGCCAACTCTCAACGGTGCGTCGCCACGACCGTGCCGAGTTGGGCAGTTTCAAGACGCCGGACGGGTGGTTCCAGGACATCCACGTTAACCTCATCAAGCTTCCTCAATGTGAGGAATTCGAAAACTACCTCACCATCATTGATCGCTACACCCGCTGGCCTCAAGCTATACAATTGCGTGACATTAGAGCAAGTACCGTTGCCAGAGCCTTGTTCGACCACTGGATCAGCATATTCGGCACACCCAAAGAAATAACTTCAGACCGAGGTCATCAATTTGAAGCTGACCTTTTGAAGCAGCTCAGCTGCCTCTTCAGGACCAATCACGTACACACCACGCCGTACCACCCACAGGCCAATTGCCAATATTAGGGGATCCAGGGGAAGACAAAATGTACAAAAAATTTGTGTGCCATGTTCGCAGCCCAACAATCTTTGACACCTGTGGTTCGTCAAAAATTTCATACAACTCGTGGTTGTATCGAATTCGCCATTGGTCCCCGTCGAGCTTCACTCCAATTATTCGCCTCAGGACTCGTCGCTCCAAGGCGTTCAATATATTTCCGGATGCTCGGGTTAGAATACATGTTTCACACCTATAGCATCACACTGGTCTTATCACAGATTTTTATACTTAGAGCTTTGTTTTCCTGTGAATGCAGCTGGTCTTCAAAATCGTCAAAACTGAATAAAATATTTTATTTTCGAACTGCAATCTTTGGCGTATTTCGTCTCTTCCATTACCCGCCTTCGTTAGTTTGGCATCCAAATACACAAATTCGCTGACATTTTCTATATTGTATCCACCAAGTGTGATATTCTGTGTATTTGAGGTATTTTTCCTTGACTGCGTCATGCGCTTTGTTGTATTCTCAATGATTTGTAGCCCTACTAGTTTTGCTTCACTGTCGAGTTTCAGGGAGAGTTCTTTAGCGGTTTTTAATGACCGTGACAAAATGATGATATCCTCTGCATATGCTCGGATTGTATAGTAATGTGCCTCGTGTATCCACAAGTAGCTTCCTTATTATGTACTCTAGAGCTAAATTAAATTGCAATGGGGCTAGCCCATCCCCCTGCTTTAGTCCGATGTTTGTGTCAAAGGCATTGGGGAGTTTGTTATTGATGCAGACTTGGAAGGTCGTCGACGTCATTGTCATTTTGGTAACACAGACTAATTTGGCTGGGATGCCAAAGCAAAGCATTATTTGGTATAGTACGTTACGATCAATACTGTTGTATGCTTGCTTAAAGACAACGAAAATTTGGTGTACGTCTATGTTGAACTCTCAGCATTTTTCAAGTACCTGCTTGACTATAAACAATTGGTCTTTCGTCGATCTACCTGCTCTAAAACCACCTTGATGCTCCCAAATAATACTGTTGGTGAATGATGTGATTTTATTTTCTGGGATCTTTGAAAATATTTTGTAAGCCGTACAAAATAGTGATATGCCTCTATAATTTTCGCACTGTAGCTTATCACCTTTTATCTGGATAAGGAATATAATTGATTGGCTCCACTCTTTCGGCATATGTTCTTTTTGCCAAGTGTGCTGGAGGACTTGATGAACACTGCTGCCACCATATTCGCTGAGCGCCACTGGAATCTCATCGATGCCCGGCGCTCCATTATTCGTTTGGGCTTTGATGATGGAACAAACTTCATTCAGAGTTGGTGAGGCCAATGGAAGCTCTTCGCAGACATTTATATGCTCCGATGCTCTGGAGCTGTCTGGAAGATTAAGGAGGTTCTTGGAATATGATGCTCATCTTTCCTTAATCATGGTTTCACCAGCGATGATATTGCCGATGTCCGCATGACAGAGCGTGGTCTTGGGCTGACAACCACGTTTCAGGCTTTTCACTTCTTTGTATGCTTGTCTTGTGTTGTTACATGCTAAACTTACATCTCTACTTCTCAATTGGTTATCATAGTATTATCTTTTCTTAATCTGAATTATCTTATTCGGTACTCTTCTGAAATTTTCATAGTGTTCTCTCTTCGTCCTGGTTTTCCTACCTACGTATTCTTTGTACGCCTGATTCTTTTTATCTAACGCATTCTGGACCTCATCATCGAACCAATCATTTCTCCTGCACTGGGCTTGATGTCCAATCGTCTGTTCTGCCACGGTCCTAATAGTCGCTTTCACTTCCATCCAGAGCTCGTTGCTCGTCGTTAACGATGCGCCTGATAAGATGGGAGTCAGCTGGTTGTCGAGGGTCTCCGTGAAATTTTCGGCCACAGACACCGCTTGGAGCCTGTTGATGTCAAATTTTTGTAGCGGGCTGGTCTTCGCCGGATTTGCCTTTGATATACAACATCGATAGGTTAATTCGATCAAGTAATGATCTGAGTAACAATCAGCTCCTCGGTATGTACGGACGTCAAGTAAGCTCGAGGCCCAACGATGTTGGATCAGAACTGATCTGGTTTTATGTGTTGCCATGCGGTGATACCCAGGTCATTTTGTGAATGCGTCGATGTGCGCGCGTCAATCAGGTGATATAAACATATATAGTGTGGGCCAAATGCAAGTTGCTTTTTAAAAATGCAATAAAATGAACAAACATCAATTTTTTTCTTATACTTTGGCTTCATTCGCAAAAACGAACCTTTCCGTTAATTGTAAAATACAATCTAATTCATATGGCTGCCTCAGCTGGCGTGACAGTAGGCTATCCTTTCAGCCCAATTTTCCAAGACATTATTGATGGGTTCGGGCCCTATCTGAGCAATGGTTTGTTGAATATTATATCTCGGTGTTTGAATCATTTGTTAATTTTCCACATAACATCGACTTTTCACAGCATCCCATAAAAAAAAATCCAACAGTGTCAAATCGCAGCTTTGAAGCAGGCAATTGATATCACCAAGGTGGCTGATTACACGATTGTTTGATGGGCAGTATGGCATAGTGTACCATTTTGTTGAAACTTAAGGTCTTTCAAGTCAAAGTCCTCAATCTCCAGCTACAAAAGGTCGGTTATTGTGCCTCTGTAGCACTTTCCGTTAACCAAAATAGCATTACCCGCCTCATTTACAATGAAAACCAGTCCAATGATGTCACCACTTGAATCACGTGTGGGTTTTCCGAGCCCGAGATGCGACAGTTTTGTTTGTTTACATATCCGCCGAAATTAAAATGTGCCTCATCAGAAAAGATGATTTTTTTAGAAAAACTGATTCATTTCATTCCGTGGAAGGTTAGTACTGACTCATTAATATAATTTTGAGCGCGAAACAGCTGTCAGCATCAAAATACCATGGAATTTAAAGAGTAACTACTATATGGCTCTGTCTCTCTCTCTCTCTATATAGAATATAACGAAATTTGTGACCACACCAGAGGTTGCAATTTTGCTCCGACTTTCACCAAATTTTCAGGAATGATGTACTGAGTAAATAACTCAGCTGGTTTTGTGAACCAGGAATATCGGCTAGGTGAAAACAAACTGGCGACCATTTTAGACGAAAAATCATGATTTCTGTTCTGACCCAACAATAGCTTCGATTTGGATGAAGTTTGGTGCAGAGGTTCACTGATGTGTGTCATGAATCTGACAATAAAAAATCCAAAGTCAGTTGGTCTGAAACAAAATGGTGCCCACTCGAAGTTTGAAAAATGTACAACATGTTGTTTTTGTAGTTGTGAACAAAGCTTCAACTGATTTTTATGAAATTCGGTAGTTTGATGAAAACTATAAGAATCTAAAGAACTTTGTAAAAAAAAACTGGAGGTCAGGTCTCAAAAAACAAAATGGCAGCTAGTTGAAAGTCAAAATTTCAAATGCAACTTTGATCCTATGTATATGAACTTGGTTTTGGGATAGAAATTAATAAGGTGTAAGCACTCTGTCATTTCGGTGAACATGCATGAGCAAATTTCGAAATGACGGCGGTTTGAATATGCGATTTTTTCTGATTTTCGAGGCCCTCCAGTGGCCACATTTTGCAATGGGTCTTGATAAAACTTGAGATTATGGATGTTTGTACCAAATCCTTGTATTATTATCAAAATCAGATCAAGAAGAACAAGTCGAAAATTTCAAAACTAATATTTTTAGCTGCCGTTTTCACTAAAAACTGAATATTTTAGCCCTGTCTACAGTGAAATCCGATGTTAACGAGATTTGGCGCATTGATTGATGAAATTTTATCACACAAAGATTTTAAATAATCCTAAATTAAATGCATGCATCTAAAATGGTGGGCTTCAAAAGTCAGAAGGTAAGCGCTATTCGCTATTTCAGTGGTAACTGAAATAATGAATATTTCTCATTGAAACGTTTTAAATGCCTTAACTTGAAAGTATATATAAATCAGTCCATTTTTAAGGATATTTTCAGATATTTTCACAATACCCTCAAGAAGTTATAAAATCGCGACCTGTCTATCCGTCCATAAGTTTTCTTGCAAACAATTGGTGCTAGAATGATGAAATTTTCTACATAGATCTAAAGGAGTACCTCTCAAAATTTGCGGTACAAGAAAATATTTTAAGATGTTCAAGGTGGCCTCCCTAAAAAGGGGGGTGACTTCAATTTTTTTTTTATTTTTGTAGCCAAGTTTTTCAACTGATCCCGATGAAACTTAAAATTATAAATTATTGAGGCAAGTTAATTTAACCTGCAAAAAACGTGCAAATTGGATCGCGAATAAATAATTCGAAAATTTGAAGTTTAATATTTTTAGCAGACTTTTTCAATAAAAATCGGAAATTTTGTGCTGCTCAGAGCGAGATGAGACTAAACGACTGATATCTGTGAAAATAATAAAAAAGTAAACGCTCAAAGTAAAAAAGGGTGGCCCCTGATGGCTCAGAAAAGAATTAAAGATATTTTTGTCCAAAACTCCATCTCAAGGCTCCTCACTGAATTCACACTCCAAACCTCCATACACGAATCCGATACCCTGTTCTCACGACCTCTCCAAGCACCAAGCACATGCCCATCCAATGCACCCGATATCCAATTTGTCACACCAGACATCCTTCAATCCTAAAGTTAAAAAATAAAAAGTCCTGTGGACACGACGGCATCCCCACCATACTACTTAAAAAATGTAGTGAATCTCTGTCTCCCTTCTTCTCGAAACTTATCAACCACTGCATCCTCAATACCTACTTTCCTAAGCTATGGCACCTCTCCATTATCGTCCCGATCACTAAGAAAGGCAAAAGTCCACCACTCCCAAGCAGCTACCGTCCCATTTCCTTGCTCCCCATCACAAGCAAGATCTTTGAACTTGCCATCAAAGAATCTATCGACTTCCATCTAGAAGACAACCCTATCATCCCTGGCTTCCAGTTTGCACATCGTTCAAACCACTCCGTTGAGCACCCCCTCCTCATCCTGAAATCACACGTTGCCATAAATGATGCAAAAAATACATCGACCACTGCCTGTCTCATTGAAACCCAGAACTCCTTCGATACTGTCTGGCAACATGGCCTCATCCACAAACTCCTCTCCACATTTAACCTACATCCTCACCTACTCCTACTCTCCTTCTTAACAAACCGCTCTGCACGGGTCAAACTCAACGACACCCAATCCGACAACTTTCCTCTCACAGCGGGGATCCCACAGGGATCTGTTCTTTCAGCCCTTCTGTTCTCCCTTTACACAGCCAACATTCCACCACCCCCGAACCCAATAAGAATCCTTCAGTATGCTGATGACATCTTCATTTTTGCATCATCTCGCCACCTAAAACTCATCAAAGCCCACCTTAATAATTATCTTGACCAGCTAGATGACTATCTTTCTAAGTGGAAACTAATGGTCAACCCAGCTAAATGTGAAGCTATTCTCATCAAAGGCCACACCCACCTCAAGAAATCACTCCTTGATGAGGTACGCAATTTACGCTTGCAAATCAAGGGCATTAGTATCCCTCAGAAATCTGAGGTCAACTATCTGGGGGTTATAATTAACTCCCGTCTTTCTCCTCTCCCTCAAATAAAAAAGAACTTTTGTAGAGCCACCACGGCTTTTCACTCACTACTGCCGCTCATCCACTATAAAACCACCTATCCTATCAAGACCAGAATCCTCTGCTATACCTCACTAATCCGCCCCGTGCTATCCTATGGCTTTGTCTTCTGGTGCGACCTGTCATCAGCCCAAATGGGGAAGCTACGCACCAAAGAACGACAGATCCTTCGTCATTGCACGAAAATTTGGAATAACCCTGTGACAGGTCGAATGGTCCGTCACCAAAAAGTCTATGACAAAGCCCAAATCCCTCGAATAGACTACTTCCTCACCAAAATAGCCCTCAAGCTCCTCCATAAAGCCGAACCCCATTCCAATCCCTTAATTACTCAATGCTTCAATACTGACCCCGACTTCCTAGATACAATACGCTTCCCAAAACACTTTCCCCAGTACCTTTCGCTTCTCAATGACCGCGGTCTCATCTTCGATGCCGAAGGTAGAATCACGCTCTACAACAAATCCCGGCACGGGGAACCGAAGTTCTCTGAGTCACAGTTTGTGCACCTGCGCAAAAGCCTTGATGACAGACGCTCCCATCACCCCTTTAAGGACCACGCTACTATCCCCTAAACCCCCCCATCCCTGCATCCTGGCTCTTTGCCATCGTTGCCTATTCTCCTGCATGACCCTCCCTGGTGTTATTGAATTTAACGTGTTCGTCCGCACCTTCCACTGCCACCGATATTAGTTTAGTAAGGCTATAGGTTAAGAAAAATGAAATGTAGTATAACTAGGTTAAGATAAACCATAGATAAGGAAATAGTCCGCTAGGTTAAGCATAAATTAGAGCTTAGTTTGACATGTAAGTACTATTAAATTGGAATAAATGAAATGAAATGAAGTTATCACCTTTGTATGGTAACCACTGAGTAATGTGTAAACAGCAAATGTGAGAAGGACAAAACCTATGTTTATATGTTTATAACCATTTAATATCCGCAAATTTTCAATTAGTAATCCATAAGTGTGCAAGTCAACTTTATTAGAAAAATATTTGCGCCTCTATGAAGGGTCTCTAAATATGAACGTCGACAGATTTTTTTATGTTAATTAATACCCATGTGGTGCTACAAACATTGCAGTAAGAACTCCAATAGTAGGCAAAGCAAATTTTTTTTCGAAATCTTAGGCTACATACGAGAAATTTCCCTTCCCGCTTGGTACTGCCAACGGGGATTTTTTTTTAAACAGGTAGATCACATCGAAGTGCGTCTTGAGTTTCTTCATTATTGGTGGCTGCGTATCGTAGGTAGAGTACAAAATCTTTCTAAAAGAAGCGAAGTTTAGTCTACCCAACTTGTTTTGATAGAGTATTGTTTAAATTTAGACTATAATGTGGGCTTTAAAGTTTTTGAGTACTTTATAGCTTCAAAACTTGCTTCTTGTTTTTATAAAATTTACTATGATTGAATCGCTAAAGTGCATTTGAATCTGAATTTGAGTTGGTTTTTTCGGAAACTTACTTGCTGTTTAAATTGTCAGCAATAAATTGTAAAAAAAACGGGACCTCGTATGAGCCTCTATTTACACTGGTTGCTAAGATACGGATAGCTTATATAACTTCAGTCTTAAGCTACATTACCTGCATTTTTGGGAGAAGCAGTGTAACAAGAAAGCAATAAAATAGCAATAAATTCCCCTGGATTTTTTATTGAAAAAAAAAGTTTTCGACTTTTTGAAAATTCTCCTTGGGTGAGATACGCGATAGGGATTGAAGAGGTGATTTCGAGAAATCACTTGTTGCCACATATGCCATCTCGAGGAAATCTCTATTAGCATTGGTTCCTGGGCTTAGGGTGGGACTGACGTCACTAAGCCTTAGGCTACATTACCCATTCTTTAGGGGAAGGAGCAGATCAATAAATCTTTCAGCAATAAAATGTGGACCTATAATGAATACTCCCCAATAAAAATGGATGATGTTGTTTAATAAGGATTGTTTCTATATCTAGAAAACTAGACAAAGTAAAACAAAATTTCAAACGCTGTGTTCTTTTTTCTTCATTTACCAATCAGTCTTGCGACAGTATCAGTAAGAAGCATCTTCAATTCTCTAGATACTCATACAAACAATAATCTCAAAATTCTATTGAAGACAATGAACAAGATTCTCTGCCCTTCGTTGTACTTTTTTTAAATGCTCTATTTTTCTAAATTACGCCTAGAATACTTTAAGCTGTTATTCAAAAATTCCCAAGCCCTTTTTGAACACTTTACTCGAACTTGAAATGATATTAAGAGTAAATCTCTGTAATATTTTTGCAAATAAAAAAAAATGATCCATTTCGCCTTGTAAATCCTGTATTGATGCTATGCTCAATATCATCAAGCTAAATCCTACCGGTTTCAATATAAGGAATATAATCTGCAGCGAATCAAACAAATTAAAAATTATGTGGACACCGAGCCATTCGCAAATAGCAGGCAACGAATATGCTGATAACGTGGCAAAATACGTTCACAATGCTCCAATTTTCACGATCTCTGCTTTCAGCAAAAAAGATATTTGCAGAACAATGGACGATCACATTAAAAGCACTATTAAACCCCTTTTCGGGAGCCAATCATCCTACCAAGCAATACCACCACACAGCAACTCAGAAATTTCATCCGACTGAGGCCACGTCACACAAAATTAACTCACAAACACAGTCTAAAGAAAAAGCAGCCAGATTTCTATCCTTTATGCAGCCACCCGCACATCACCATACAACATCTTGTCAACCATTCAATGCGATCTACTGTCTTTCCTATCAACAGCTTCTCTACAGAATATTAAAATAATAAACACCTTGCTCAATCATTTTAAAATAAAACCTAGTCCACGCGTTGTTTGATTCGCTCTCAAAATTTTTCAAGTAAAATAAATAAAAGACTAATTAAATAAAATAAAGTTATCCTGAAAGTCACATAAGTCTTCTAGTTTAAAAATTTCAATTCATATTTTGTAGTTACAATCTAATAAAAGTTTTATCATTGAAAGAAAAATAAGTGATTGAGATAACCTCAATGTCGGACGTCAAGTGCTTTGTTTGCAAAAATACATCAAAAGGGCCTATCGCCAATATTGCCGAAGCTGTGCAATGTGATAAGTGTAAAGCTTACTACCATACATCCTGTTATGCTCGTATTAAGAAACCTATACCACCCGGGATGCTTAAATTTTGTCTTGAGAAAGAGGCATCGCAGCCCCTTGATAAAGGATCTTTTATTAAGGAATTACAGTCTTTGCGTAGCGATTTAAAAGAAAATCATAATGATTTAGTGAAGCGCATAGGATCCTTGGAAGTTAAATATGAAGAGCGCCTCAATAAAATTGAATCAACAGTACGGAATCATAACACAGAAATACTCAATTTGACAGAAAATATTTCACCTTTTCAAAAGAATTTGGATAATTGGAAATCTAAGTCTGAAGAGTTCATACTCGCCGAGATTATGGATCGGAATAGGCGAGAGTGTAATGTTGTTGTGTACAATCTTAAAGAGCAAAGCTTCGCTGCTGATATTTCGCATTTGCTCACTAACTACCCTAACGCGCCATTCAAAGCTACTGATGTCCGTGCTTTCAGATTTGGTGTTCCAAAGAAAGAGGTTAATCGACCACTGAAAGTGATTTTTGTAAATAAAGAATTTGCTCACTGGCTAATCGTTAATTCCAAAAAAGGTGTTGACACAAAGTTGAAGTGTGATCCAGATAGAACAGTTTTACAACGTCAGCAATTTACCAAAATACTAAAAGAATTCATTGAGCGGAAAGCCAAATGTGAAAGTAATTTGACAATCAAATATATTAATGGCATCCCACAAATAAACGAGAAGAATAATTCTCACATAAAAAACGGCAGTGTTACTTCCCAACAGATCAGCCCTCATCAACATTAAATATTTATTATCAAAACGTACGAAGCATTAAAAATGTGCAAAAGTTAAAAGAACTTAAACTAAATGTCCACACCAACACAATCAAATTTGATATAATCGCCTTAACAGAGACTTGGTTAGATGAGCAAGCTTCTGATTCTGAATTGGAAATAACTGGTTATCAAAATTTTAGAGCAGATAGAGATCTCTTACACACTAATAAATGTCGTGGTGGAGGGGTATTGCTCCAAATTAAAAGTTGTTTTAAATGTACCTTGCTTAAAATTCAACGATATGGTGTAGAGTTTCTGACAGTTTCACTTGACATTTCTGATTGTAAAATTATATTTACTTTAACATATGTGCCTCCTTTTGAAAATAATATAAAATTAAACTACTTGGATAATTTGGAAAAATATACCTTCGAATCGAAAAAAATCATTCATGAAAGGACAAATTATAGCAGCATTATTTGTGGTGATTTCAATTTGCCGGAATATCACTGGCAGTCTTGTTGCGAGTGAACACATAAAACATGCTCGGATATATTCCCGCATCATAACTGCAATAGTAGCGGGCAAACAACACCTATGTACTCGCACTTCGCCAATTATGTGTTCACTCGCAACAGTCTGTTGATGAAGTAGCATTGGCTCACGGATTTCATCCCAATTGGTATATTCGATCAGCTGTTGAAATTATTGTTAATTTAGCGAATAGATCGCAGTGTAAACAAATAGTTCATGAAATCAACAAGGCAGGTAATTATTTAGATTTACATTTTACGGATTTATTAGAAACTTCTTATCAAATTTCAGATGATCCCATTGTTTCTGGATTAGATGAAGCCCATCCAAATCCTTTTATAGCAACGGTATGCTTAAGTTCATTCAAAAGTATTAGTTTTAAAGAAGTCATATACAACTTTAACAATATGAATGTTGTAAATATTGAGCAAAGATTTGTACTTATTGATTGGAATTCAGTTTTACATGAAAACTTTTCTATTGATGCTATGACTAATGTCTTCTATCGAGTAATTTATTCATTGATCGATCGTCAAGTTCCTAAGAAAATTATCCAGTATTCACCTAAATGCCCTCCTTGGTTTGATTTTGAACTAAAAAGAGCAGTTTCCTTAAAGAAAAAATTGCATTGTAAATATAAGGAATCTCCTTCAAATATTACTTACACTGAATTTAGGTTTCAAAGGGCAATATTTAAAAGATTGGCACAATCCAAACATCGATTATATATGGAAAACATTGGAAAAAACATTAAAAATAATCCCAAAAGCTTTTGGAATTACGTTGATATTAAAAATACTAAAAATAGATGCATTCCTGATTCCGTATATTTAAACCAGATTGAAGCTAAAAATGGAGAAGACATTGTAAATCTCTTTGCTGATCACTTCAAACAAATATATGTATCTACTCCTATAACTTTTACAAATTCACAGAATTCAGATGTTCTTGTAGAAAATTGTTTAAACCTTCTGCCTTTGAATACCTTCCACATTACTGAGCAAGAAGTTAAAGATTCATTGCTAGGTTTAGAAAATAAATTAAGTATGGGCCCAGATAAAATACCTTCTATATTTATTAAAACGTTTGCAGATTACTTATCAAAGCCTTTATTTTTAATCTATTAAAAATCTTACAAAACAGGAAAATTTCCAAAAGTATGGAAAACGTCTTTCATAACTCCTGTACCGAAAAAGGGTGACAAGCAGAATGTTGCGAATTATAGGTCAATAGTCAAGAGTTAAATTTTTGGTAAAATTTTTGACTCTTTAACTGAAAAGCAACTTTCAATATATTTACGGAAAGTCATCATTAGAAACCAACATGGTTTTATGCCGAAACGTTCTACAATTTCTAATTTAGCTCTATATACCAATTACATTAACGACAGTTTAAAATGTAAAACACAGGTTGATTCGTATAAACTGACATGAGAGCAGCTTTTGACAAAGTCAACCACAACATTCTATTGCAAAAATTGGAAAAGCTAGGAATAGTAGGGAATGCTTTTAAATGGATTGAATCATTTTTAAACCGTAAATTAATAGTAAAAATTAAAAATTATGAGAGCTTTATATTCGAAGCCACCTCTGGCGTTCCACAAGGCTCGCATTGTGGGCCATTGTTATTCATTTACATGATCAATGATCTTATAAATGTTGTTAAATATTCAGAGTTGCTGCTATTTGCGGATGACTTTAAGCTTTTTAAGTCCATTTCATGTCACGAAGATTATCTAAAACTAAAAAGTGATTTAAATGAGGTTAATATCTGGGCTTGCAAGAATGGATTTAAGATTAATGTTTAAAAATGTGCCATCATTACATTCTACAAGATTACATTTCATAATTTTAATTATACCATAAATAACCACAATTTGGTTCGAGTTGATAAAATTGAAGATTTAGGTATTTTCTTTGATAGTTCCTTATCCTTCGAAAATCACATTTATTATGTAGTTATATACTTATATGTTACAAAAAGCTCATCTACCTACTCTTGAATCTAGTCGTACATATCAAGATATACTATTATTGTATAAAATAATAAACTCTGTAGTTGACGTACCAGATTTACTAGGTAAAATTAACTGGCATAATTCACCCAGATATTTAAGACCTACCAATATTCCGTTTGCCAAAAATTTAGACTCGAGTACTTACTTACATAGAAATATTATTAATAGAGCTTGTAATGTAGTTAATGAAAGACTTTGTAGTATTGATTTGAATCTTGCAACTCTTAATGATATGAAAAGAATTTTGAGATCACATATATTAATTCGAAATGAAGAATTGTAAAACAACATTGTAATTTGAGCCACAAATTGTAAAACTTGTATATTGGGCCCTGCCCGTGAACTGAAATAAAAAAAAACAAATTGAATTTTTTATATAGAAATCGATTGACTTATGGCTTTATACTAGACTTAAATTTAAATTTCAAACAGAAAAATTTATTAAAGCGCTATAGAAAACTCAAATTTCATAATAAGGAGCACAAGCTTCAATGAAATTGACCACGAGTTTTTACAACTCGTATAGGTGACAACGATAAATTTAATGACTCATTAAAAAGTAATGAAAAGTTTTAATGGACCAAACACTTGTTATCTGGGGAGATTCTTTTCCTGTATCAGTTCTTATTTTCTTACAGTGGCAATATGAATACGAGTGTTTAAGAAAAAGGAAACTGGAAGTGCAATTAAGGCAGAACGTGGTATCACGATGGAACTGGAAGTTAATTTGTCATGAAGTTAGACTTTCCCTTAAGTATAATTTAATGGTTGATTACCAGATAAAAAGTTCGTCCAGTATAATTTAAAAGAAATGTCCAATTGTGAAATACTTAATTGAATATGAATTTATTATTTCCTTTAAATCAAATGCAAATTTTTATTCCTGTTAATAATTGAATCTAAGATTTATAAGAAAAAAGTATACATGAAATTGGGTATACAGGATCTGTATAATAAGTAACTGTACTGAGCCTGTCCCGCGCCGTCAAAGCGTTTGCTAACCGGTATCTGATGCTGCAGTGGTGGTGGGGGTCTAGGTAAAGGGAATCGGGCTGCAGCAGTTGCCTCCAAGCGGTTGGAGAGATAGCATCGAGAGAGAGCGGAGTGCGTGTACAGTTACGTCGTCGGAGTGAAATGGAGCGTACGATCGAGCAACCGAACCAGAATTACGTCACATGTGTTGCATTCCTCCCAGCATACTACTAGAATTACGCACATGCGTACTCTAAACCCTAATTAAAGAATTAGAGACATTTTATGGCATGCAACTAGAACTACGCAAATGCATACCCTAAACCCCAATAAAAGGATTAGAGATATTTTATGGGATGCAACTAGAATTACGGAAATGCATATCTTAAAACGTAATAAAAGGATTAAAGACATTTTATGGCATGCAACTAGAATTACGCTCATGATGTATAAATTGTAAAAGGATTAACCCAGATTTGAGTTTTTTCAATAATAATATATAAATATAACCAGATACATAAGAATTAGTATAAATAGATAGAGTTAAGCAACTTTGTGAGTCAGTTTTAGAAACCGAACGCTGGAATAAACATTGTTTTAAGTCAGAGTCCAAATCTTTTTCTTCCACGCAATAATTCGTCCCACGATCAATTATTGCACGTAACTGGCGCAGTCGGGTGTTCAACAACTTAGGATTTTGTTTGAATTGAGCTTAAGAAGCTGGCATGGGCACGTGATTTATTGGAAGCCCTACCAAATCTCAACGAAAAATCCGCAATTGAACAAATAACGAACGAAGAAAACGAAAAATGGATTTTAAAACTATATGTGCATACATTACCTCCCTTCCTAATTTTACAGGCGATTAACAAGATGTCCATCCATTCATCAACTTGACCGATGCAATTCAGGATATGCTTCAAGTTCTCCTAGCAGCCCATAAACAACTAATCGAGCATCAAGTCGTTGGCAAGCTAATCGGAAAAACCAAAGGAAATAGTAAATGCGTTACCTTCAACGCAGTGGTCGACAATGAGGAAAGCCCTTCTACAGCATTTTGACGAACCGGAAACGGAGATCAGACTAATGGAAAAAATACTCGGCGCTCGCTTTACAACTCCTGCAAAACTCTTTTTTTAATCTAAGTAAGTACTTGAATCTAGTTTGTAATAAGATAAAAACAAATGGTGCATATTCAGCTGAACAAGCTAAAAGTGAGATTTTGCAAAGACGCAAAATTGTAAAAAATGTTTATATCGATAAGTGTCCTGAGCCCATTAGGGGTGTACTCTGTGCTCATAAACCTGATACTTTAGAAGACGCATTTTCGGTATTAGTGACCGCAGGATATTTACATTTTGGTTCGAAACCTAGACAAGTCAACCAATCTAATATTGTGCTTCCCAAAACCGTTTTAATAATCCTCCACAAACTCAGTCAGATCATCCGCATAATTCAGGAAACTATTATCAACGAACCCAGAGTCGGAATTTCAGGCACAATGATCTTTCATTTCCAACCGACGTTTCAATGAACACCGCCGTCTCTTCGGGCTCTTTTTTACACATTGGCAATATAAATTTTCGGTTTGTAGCCTCGGAAAACTCCCAATACTTCCACTAACTATCGAACTATCTTTTAGGTGTCTAATTGATACTGGAAGTACCCATTGTTCCATGAACTCGAAATTTGTAGGCCCTCGTCGGCGGTATCTATTAGACAAACCATTATTGATCAATTCAATCAACGGGTTCGAGCATGTGAAATATGGCTTGAAAACTGAGTTCCCATCCGAGTTTTATACTAACCATTTTATTGGGTGGAAATTAATGGATTTCATAAATAATTCCTTTGATTGCACTATTGGGCAAAATGTGCTTGCTGGCACAGGAGCAAAGCTTGACTTTAAAAAAAATAATTTTAAGAATTAATAAAATTTCACTGAGCTTTGACCAAGAAGGTAAAAACTATTCAATAATTGCAAATGAAGTGAATGACGTGTTATTAAAGGAAAGTTTTGAAATCCCTGAAATATCTATTAATAAAATTGAAGTAACAATTTACACAAGGGAAGAAAAACTAATGATCGAGAGGATCAAAGATGAATTTTCCGATATTCAATACGATAAGAACCAAAAGCTAACGTTCACTTACGAAATAAAGCACGAATTGAAACTAGCATCTTGTGAGCCTATATATCAACAAAATTATAGGTATCCATACTCCCTTAGAGATTTTGTTAAACAACAGATCAAGGAAGATTTGGAACAAGGTATAATAGTTCCATCTAAATCACCATACATCTTTCCTGTATAGGTCGTGCCAAAAAAAGGGAACAAACATAGGTTGGTCATTGATTTCAGAAAAATCAACAATGTGACCATAGCGGATAAATACCCAATTCCTCAAATTGATGATATACTTGGTCAATTAGGTAACGCTAATTATTATACAAGCATAGATCTGGCCAAAGGTTTTCAACAAATTAAAATCAAACCCGGGTATAGGCACAAAACTGCATTTCCTACAGACGAAGGGCATTTTGATTTCACACGCATGCCTTTTAGTCTGAAAAACGCACCATCAACCTTTCAGAGATCGATGAATTCAATATTACACAAATTTATTAATAAAATATGCATTGTGTATATGGACGATATACTTGTCTATAGTACCACACTGCAAGAGCATGAAATAGCTCTAAGAAAAGTTTTAAACGCCTTACGCGACGCAAATCTGAAAATCGAAATTTCGAAAACCTCTTTTTTAAATGAATCAACTGGATTTCTTGGACACATCATTACTAAAGATGGTATTAAATCAAACCCCAAAAAACTCGAAGCTATTGACAAATTTCCTTTGCCAACAACCCAAAAACAAATAAAATCATTCTTGGGATTAGCGGGATTTTACAGGAAATTCATTAAAGACTTTGAAAAATCGAACGTCCAATGACTAGATTCTTACAAAAGGATACCAAAATGGATATTAATAATACTGAATATGCTGAGGAGTTCAACAAATTAAAACTTTACATATCTAACCATCCAATTCTTCAATACCCAAAGTTCAATAAAACTTTCGCAGTTACAGCTGATGCTTCAAATTTTGCAAAAGGAGCAGTGTTGTCCTAACCTATATGCTTCGCATCCAGAACCCTTAATTCTTCAGAGGCAAAACTAGCAACAATTGAGAAAGAATTACTGGCTATAATATTCGCTCTAACCTATTTTAGACCTCAAAAGTAGAAAAAACCAGTTCAGAACGATGAGTTTGACCTTGGAGATCCTTCCGCCGATGAAGACGAGGGAAAAATTGATCCAGCTTACATTTACTGCAATGAATTGTTTTGCTAAAGAGGCGAAAAGAACATTGTGTAAAATGCCAACTTTGTTCTTATTGGTGTCATACACTATGCGCAGATGTACCTGCAAAAATGAAATATTCTCCTATGAAAGTGCATACGCACTTAAAAAAACTCACGACACAGCCGATGAAGCCAAAACAGACAGACCAGATACCTAGATATGCCTTCAAATCGGAGTTATTGAGTTCCAAAATAGAAAAGAAATCACAATCAACTAAGCCAGGGCCAAAACAGACAGACCAGATACCTAGATATGCCTTCAAATCGGAGTTATTGAGTTCCAAAATAGAAAAGAAATCACAATCAACTAAGCCAGGACCGATGCTGCAGAAATTCAAAGTAAGCCATGCATCGGGTGTGGCATGAGTCATCGCAGTTAGTTTCTTCACCGTGATTCAGAGTGTGGTTTCTGTCATTATAGAGGTCCCAGGTTCAAAATTTATAAGAAACAAGTTGGGTAAACAGACCTACGCTTATGTCAGAAGGGTTTTGTATTCAATTTACAAAATGCAGTCCCCAGGTCGAATCAAATCAAGAAACATGTCAAAGATGATTTTATTGGACAAAATATAAAATACGAAGATCATACTATTTTTAACAAAGTTGAACGAATTTCGACTTCTGAGGGTTTTGGTATTGTTATACTCATAAATATCTCCCTTGATCATTATTTCAGATGTCCACCCGCGAGGGAGGAAACACAATTTGTTCGAATCCTAGAATGGTTACAAAGCCCTTTTGCTAGGAGCTCTCTCTCGCCTCCTTGACTTATTTCACTTATGAGCATTAATTGTAGGTACTCATCTTCAGTCATTCATTAAATTGAATCAAGTGTTCAAAGCATGCACCTTAAACGTTGAAGTTGGGAAAAAATAACTAAAAATTATTCAATCTTCGCATCTAAAACAGCCACCATTTTGTTTTACGATTACTGATACCACTAGCTCAACTGATTCTCAAAGGTATTCATGATACCTATCATTCCTGAAATTTTCATGCAAGTCCTAGCAAAACTGTAGTGTCTGAGTCGGTAAAAAGCGCATGTTGTTCTATAGTCATATGTTGCCATAGTAATAAATGCACCGCATATTATTCCATAGTAATACAGGAAAATTCAAACCGCTATAACTTCGCTAAATATGATTCAATCTTTATGAAGGATAGGATTTCAGGATAGATCAATCTTATAAATAGTCATCTGTTTACTGAATTTCATAGAATTTAATGTTACCGTTAAGATTTTATTCAAGAAAACATAAAATCGATAAATCATACTATTACTAACAAAGTTGAGTGAATTGCGACTTCTCATGGATTTGTTGTTGTTGTACTCACCAAGGCCTACATTCCTGATTTTTTTCAGATTTTTCGGATCACAGGTGTCCAATCGCGAGGGGGGGACACATATTTTTCGTGTATTTCTCCTACCTGTGCGCCCCTCGAAGCAAACTTTGCCAAACTAAGACCTGTTTGGAAAAGTTCTCATCAAGACCTTTCATTTGATACCCATATCGGCTACTTTCAATGAAATTTTTTTTCGGGGGTCACTCCCCTATATGGGGAGACCCCCTTAAATACCTTATACAATTTTTTTTGTAGTTGAACTTTGAAGAGAACACCTTTTTACACCTACATACAAAATTTGATGTTTCTAGCTAAGCAGTTTCCGAGAAAAACTGCTGTGACACTCGGACGGACAGACAGACAGGACGCGATTTTAGTAGGGTTTTGTAAAATTATTTTACAAAACCCTAAAAAGAGTAGCAAATGAATGCAACTAAAGTACTTCAGCTCAACAAGCTCATTGATTCGACTCAAAAATTAAGTCTTTGAACGCTTTGCAAACGGGTAACAGGGTTTTGCTCCACGTCAAAGTCAACCGCCGACATTTTAAGATAAATTTTGACACAGCGATTGCAACTGGCATTATATGTGACGAAATGCAGTGCGATATCTTGCCTCACTTTGAGTGACAGCTGTTGCCCACAGATAAATTAATTGCAGACTACTCACATATTTGACTTCACCGCATGGGGTGCAAGTGACTGGGGGCGTGACCAGACCGAATAATCGCTTATGTTAACAAGACCATCGCTGGGATTGAGCAACGATATCCTCAGATTAAAAAAATCCCCGTTGGCAGCACCAGCCGGAAAGGCAAATTTCTTGTATGTAGCGTAAAGTTTCGAAAAAGAATTTGGCTTGCACTACCAAACTTCTTTCTGCAATTTTCGTAGTACCACATGGGTATTTATTAACATTAAAAAAATCTGGTCACGTTCGTTTTTAGAGACCTTTTATCGAGGCGCAAATATTTTGCTAATTAAATTGAGTTGCATGCGTATGGATTACATATTGAAAATCGGCGGATCATAAATTGTTGTAAACATATAAATACCGGTTTCGCCCTTCTCGCATTTGCTGTTTACACAGTTCACAGTGGTTACCACACAAAGGTTTAAATAGCTCGAATAGTTAATTTCAAAAGATTTCCATAAAAGTTTAATCAGCACTTGCGTTGCACTTAATATATACATTTTCAATTTTTTTTCTGAACTGTGAGGGCCGTCATTTCGATTTTTATTGAAATCGGCTGCTAAAAATATTAAGCTGTAAATTTTCGACTGTACGAGGTGTGTTCAAAAAGTATCGCGAATTTTGAATTTTCGCAGGTTACGTATATTCGAATTTAGATTTTTTTGTGGCGTTATGTTAGTACTCATGTCTGTCACTTATGCCGACAAGCTCGGCCATTTTGAATGTTCACTTAATTGGTGATAGCTGCTTTACTTGCACGTGTTTTCAATCGTCTTCGATTTTTACTTATTCAAAAAAATGGATCAAAGAACGTGTATCAAATTTTGTGTGAAAAACGAAATTAAGTGCGCGGATGCATTCCGAATGTTGACTGTGGCATACGGAGAAGCTACCTTGGACCGAAGCAACGTTTATCGGTGGTACAAAATGTTTTTAGAAGGCCGAGAAGATGTGAACGACGAAGAGCGTGCCGGACGCCCGAGCACTTCAACAACAGACGAAAAAATTAATGAAGTGGAGAAAATGGTATTGGCCAATCGTCGAATCACCGTTAGAGAAGTTGCTGAGGACCTAAACATATCGATTGGCTCGTGCCATTCGATTTTTATCAACGATTTGGGTTTGAGACGGGTCACCGCGAAATTCGTACCAAAATTGCTCAATTGCGACCAAAAACAGCAACGCATGAACATTGCTAATGAGATGTTAAACTCTGTCTGCGACGAACCAAATTTGCTCCAGAGGGTCATAACTGGTGACGAATCGTGGGTTTATGGTTATGACGTGGAAACCAAAGCTCAATCATCTCAATGGAAGCTGCCGCATGAACCAAGACCGAAAAAAGCGCGCCAAGTTCGGTCGAATGTGAAAGTTTTGCTGACAGTTTTCTTCGATTGCAGGGGCGTGGTGCATCATGAGTTCTTGCCACAGGGAAGAACGGTCAATAAGGAATATTACCTGCAAGTTATGCGCAATTTGCGCGAAGCAATCCGCCAGAAACGCCCGGATTTGTGGGAGAACAAAAATTTGGCTTTTGCACCACGATAACGCCCCTGCTCACACATCGTTGCTTGTGCGCGACTTTTTGGCCAAAAACAACACACTAATGATGCCGCAGCCACCGTATTCCCCAGATCTGGCCCCCTGTGACTTATTCTTGTTTCCTAAACTGAAGAGGCCCATGAAAGGACGACGTTACGCTACGCTTGACGAGATAAAGACGGCATCGAAGGAGGAGCTGAACAAGATTTAAAAAAATGATTTTTTGAAGTGCTTCGAAGATTGGCAAAACCGTTGGCACAAGTGTATAATATCTCATGGGGATTACTTTGAAGGGGACAAAATAGATATTCATGAATAAATAAATAATTTTTGAAAAAAAACAAAATTCGCGATATTCTTTGAACACACCTCGTATTATTTATCATTCGATTTGCATAATTAAATTAAATTAACTTGCCTTAATAACTTATAATTTCAAGTTTCAACGGAATCTGTTGAGAATCTTTGCTGCTAGAGGGCTACAGAAATAAAAAAATTGTATGCCACCCCCTTGTATGGGGAGACCCACCTGTATGGGGAGACCCCCCTTAAATCCCTAAAAATATTATCTTGCACTGCAAATTTCAAGAAGCACCACTTTTGACCTACGTAGGAAATTTCCTCATTCTAGCTCATGTGGTTTGCGAGAAAACTTGTTATGACGCACGAACAAACGGGCGGACAGACAGACAAGTCACGATTTTATAATTTTTTAGGGTATTGTTAAAAATATTTTACAATATCTTAAAATCCCCGTTGGCAGCACCAGCCGGAAAGGTAAATTTCTCGTATGTAGCATAAAGCTTCGAAAAAAAATTTGGCTTGCCTACTACTCAACTTCTTTCTGCAATTTTCGTAGTACCACATGGGTATTTATTAACATAAAAAAAATCTGGCCACGTTCGTTCTTAGAGACCTTTTATCGGGGCGCGAATATTTTGCTAATTAAATTGAGTTGCATACGTATGGATTACATATTGAAAATCGGCGGATCATAAATTGTTGTAAACATATAAATACCGGTTTCGCCCTTCTCGCATTTGCTGTTTACACAGTTCACAGTGGTAACCACACAAAGGCTTAAATAGCTCGAATAGTTAATTTCAAAAGATTTCCATGAAAGTTTAATCAGCACTTGCGTTGCCATTAATATATACATTTTCAATTTTTTTCTGAACTATGAGGGCCGTCATTTCGATTTTTATTGAAATCGGCTGTTAAAAATATTAAGCTGTAAATTTTCGACTTTTTCATTTGTCATTCGATTTGCATAATTAAATTAAATTAACTTGCGTTAATAACTTATAATTTCAAGTTTCAACGGAATCTGTTGAGAATCTTGGCTGCTACAGAAATAAAAAAAATTGTATGCCACCCCCCTGTATGGGAAGACCCCCCTTAAAATACCTTAAAATATTTTCTTGCACTGCAAATTTCAAGAGGCACCACTTTTGACCTACGTAGAAAATTTCCTCATTCTAGCTCATGTGGTTTGCGAGAAAACTTGCTTTGACGCACGAACAAACGGACGGACAGACAGACAAGTCGCGATTTTATAATTTTTTTAGGGGATTGTTAAAAAGATTTTACAATATCTTAAAAATGGTCTGGTTTATAAATTCTATCAAGTAAAGTCATTTAAAACGTTATCATGAAAAATATTCATTATTTCAGTTGGCACTAAAATAGCGAATTGCGCTTGCCTTCTGACCTTTGGGGGCCGCCATTTTGAATGCATGCATTTTATTTTGGATTATTTTAAATCTTTGTATGTTAGGAACTCATCAATCAATGTACTATCTCGTTCAAATAGAAGTTTCACTCTAGACAGGGCAAAATAATTCAATTTTTAAAGAAAATGGCAGCTAAAAATATTAAGCTTTAAATTTTCGACTTTTTTATTTTTCATTCAATTTTAATAATTTCCTGCAAAATACAAGAACATAGTACAGAGATTCATAATCTCAAGGTTCATCAAAATCCGCTGGAAAATGTGACCGCTAGAGGGCCACAAAAACCTGAAAAAACGCATATTTAAACGGCCGCCATTTTGAAATTTGCTCATGCATGATCACCAAAATATCAGAGACTGTAGGCCTAAATAATGTCTATCTTGAAACCGAATTTCGTATATGTCGGATTAAAATTGCGACTTTAAAAAGCCTTTGAAATTTTGCCCTTTAACTGGCCGCCATTTTGTTTTTTGCAACCTGACCTCCAATTTTTTCACGTAATTCTTTAGACACTTATAATTTCTATCAAGTTATCAAATTTCATGAAAATCTGTTGAAAGCTTTGACCACTATTACAGCAACAAAATTTTGCACGTTTTTCGACCTTTGAGCGGCCGCCATTTTGTTTCTGCCGTACCGACTTTGGATTTTTTATTGTGAGATTCATCACATACAGCATACAGCGGAGCTATACTTTGGTCAGAACAGAAATCACGATTTTTCGTCTAAAATGGCCGCCATTTTGTTTTGGCCTGGCCGATATAGCTGGTTCACGAACTTAACCGAAATAATTACCCAATACACCTTTCCTGAAAATTTGGTGAAAATCGAAGCAAAATTGCAACCTCTATCGTGGTCACAAATTTCGTTATATCCCATATATATATATATATATATATATATATATATATATATATATATATATATATATATATATATATATATATATATATATATGATGCTCTCCGCAATAGGTAAATTTCTCTCGAGAAATTTACCTAAAAATGATCTGGTTTATAAGTTCTTTCAAGTAAAGTCATTTAAAGCGTTTCCATGAAAAATATTCATTATTTCAGTTGGTACTAAAATAGCGAATTGCGCTTGCCTTCAGACCTTTGGGGGCCGCCATTTTGAATGCATGCATTTGATTTTGGATTATTTTAAATCTGTGTATGCTAGGACCTCATCAACCAATGTACTAACTCGTTCAAATAGGAGTTTCACTCTAGACAGGGCAAAATAATTCAATTTTTAAAGAAAATGGCAGCTAAAAATATTAGGCTTTAAATTTTCGACTTTTTTATTTTTCATTCAATTTTAATGATTTTCTGCAAAATACAAGAACATAGTGCAGAGATTCATAATCTCAAGTTTCATCAAAATCCGTTGGAAAATGTGACCGCTAGAGGGCCACAAAAACATGAAAAAAACGCATATTTAAACGGCCGCCATTTTGAAATTTGCCAATGCATGATCACCAAAATATCAAAGACTGTAGGTCCAAGTAATGTCTATCTCGAAACCAAGTTTCTCATATGTCGGATCAAAATTGCGACTTTTAAAAGCCTTTGAAATTTTGACTTTCAACTGGCCGCCATTTTGTTTTTTGCAACTTGACCTCCAGTTTTTTTACGTAATTCTTTAGATACTTATAATTTTCATCAAATTACCGAATTTCATGAAAATCTGTTGAAAGCTTTGACCACTATTACAACAACAAAATTTTGCACGTTTTTTGACCTTTGAGCGGCCGCCATTTTGTTTCTGCCGTACCGACTTTGGATTTTTTATTGTGAGATTCATCACATACATCAATGAACCCTTGTACCAAATATCATCCAAATCGGAGCTATACTTTGGTCAGAACAGAAATCACGATTTTTCGTCTAAAATGGCCGCCATTTTGTTTTTGCATGGCCGATATAGCTGGTTCACGAACTAAACCGAGATAATTACCCAATACACCTTTCCTGAAAATTTGGTGAAAATCGAAGCAAAATTGCAACCTCTAGCGTGGTCACAAATTTCGTTGTATCCCATATATATATATATATATATATATATATATATATATATATATATATATATATATATATATATATATATATATATATATATATATATATATATATATATATATATATATATATATATATATATATATATATATATATATATATATATATATATATATATATATATATATATATATGATGCTCTCCGCAATAGGTAAATTTCTCTCGAGAAATTTACCTAAAAGGGTATTTAGTATTGTTTGGGCAGTAAATAAATTATTTATTTGTTCATATATAGGTCAGCGACTGGGGGTTTCACCTCCAAATTGTTTCGGACTGAACCGATTTACTTGAAATTTCGTGAGTTGATGGAAAAATGCTCAAAAAATAAATGTTATATAGTGCTGACATGCGTTTCCTCTCTGTGGGTAGTTGCCATCATAGGAGGGTGAAAATTCTTTTGCTCAAAATAACCACGCAAATCAATAGAAGATCAAATTCTAAGCAACTTTTGTCTCATAGAGTTTTTCCCGAAAGTCAATACTTTTTGAGTTACTCATGGATGAAAAAACGAAATTTTCATTGACAAAGTCACGTTTTCAACGGTTTTCACGAATCATTTAAAAAATATGCCTCTAATCGAAAAAAAAGTATGCGA
Organism: Odontomyia ornata; assembly: GCA_963969285.1. NCBI lineage: Eukaryota > Metazoa > Arthropoda > Insecta > Diptera > Stratiomyidae > Odontomyia > Odontomyia ornata. The sequence continues at coordinate 104,222,755 of OZ017738.1, read as the reverse complement.
AGCAAAAATGAAGCTCATTAAAAACGAAGAGATTTATTTTTTATAAGACACTCTAGGTGCAAAACAAAGCGAGATATGGTCGGTGGAAGGATACATTTTTTCGCAAATTCTTGGATCTATGTACATATTAATCGTTCAATTGCAAGAAAAGGTTGATTTTCCGAGGGTACTGATTGGAAGTTTTTTGTAATCCATAATAAGAGTTTCGACATGAGCGCTATTAAAAGTCATTTGCATGTAAACTGAATTAGTTACAGCTCGTGAAAGATGGACTCTTCGAATATTTTAAGGAAAAAAAGGAAAGTATAATTGACCTAATATCCAACAGAATCAAAATTAATCGTTTTCCCTCTATCTTATATTTTATTTTAGTGTTCTTATTAGATCCAAGAATTTACTGGTTTGAAATGCATTATTTTTGAATAGAGTTTTCATAATTTCTAAAAAAAAAAAATTTTGTATTTTTTTTATTATCTTTACAAACAACCAGATTATAAAAATTAAAGAGTTTTTTTTTATTTCAAACTCACTATATACAGTAAAAAATAAAATTGAAATTATAAAAAAGCTTTGTCAATATTATTGGGGATTAGGCGTGGTTTTTAAGGGTTAACATGCATAAATAAATGAAACTACTACTTATTTTTCAATTTAAAATCCACAATTAAAACCTTTTAATACCCGCTTATCGATATAGCGGGTAGCTCAAGGGTTGAAAAGCTGAAATTATTGAAACGATATTCCATAAGTAAGTGTTGAATTTTTTTTTTCAATTTAATTGTACAATTACAACATTTCACGCTGTAAAAAAACTATATTAATGTTATTTTTGGCATGAAGGGTAGTTTTTAAGGTTGAAAACTTTAAATTATTGAGATATCAGCTCATAGGCAAAAAATATATATATTATTTATTATCGTCATAAAGGGTGGTTTTAAAGGGTTGAAAAGTTGAAATAAAATATCAATAATATTCAAATACGTTATTATTATTATTATTTATTATTTTAGTACATGAAACACTCAAAAATATATTTTTCTATTTTTCTCATTAAGGGGTAGTTTTAATCCCTAAAACCAAAAAAAACTCAGGTTGCGCATGTATATTTTTTGAAGAGGAGAGTAAGAGGGGCTTAAAACAAAATTTTGAGAAAAATCTATTCAGTCCGAAAGAGTTCGGAGGGAAGCCCTATTTTTTCCCCCAGTCACTCGACTAATACTAAATATTTTGCTTTCATAACTGATCACGCAAATATACATCCCAATAAATCTTTACCAGTACTTTGTGTCAGCAGGATGGTCCCCTACGCAGATTACTTCGCACATTTTGATTACTGTGCGATGCGCAAAAACACCAAGAACACGAATTCTGAATTCGGTTCGAGAGCTACGCTGGATAAGGAACACTTAGGAATAGATCAGGGTACGACTATATAGTGGTACTACTGTCGCAAGTTACACATGGTTAAATGGAAGCGCATGCACTGCGATTTACGACAATTCTGGCCGGGTCGGTAGTCGCAAAAATTTGCGATTTTTTTTTTTAACCAGTTTAGTAGGAAGTTCTTGTGATACTTGCGCAGGTGCACATCATTTGGATATTTGACGCTAGCATGCATGGAAGTTTCTTGTATAGCGCACAAATGAGTTAGCGCATGTATTCTTGGCAAAGATATACCTTCAAAAGATGCATATTAGTCTTGCGCATGTCTGAAGTTCCTTTGCAAATCTTGTCGTATTGTGTTCATTTTTGCCTCTGAAAATCGCTCGATATGACAGTCAAATCGCAATCTGGCCGAACCCTAAGTCAGATTTGAAGAAGGAGGACTTATGCGTACTGAATCAGGTAAAATTACTTCCAGGAATGATCGCAGGTGAAACGCGCAAAGATTTTCACTTGAAAACAATCCTGCAGTTACTAAAAACTAGAGTAGTTTTTGCCTAGCTGTCACTTTAAACCTCCAGAATCTAAATGCATAATCAGTTTTGGTTAGTTGTTGTTTGAACATTGAGTTGTTATCTCACAATCAATTCGATCAGATATTTTGGACAACCTCGATCTTTTGATTACTGGTCAGGAACCGACACAGACATTGAGAAATTGGCCAAGTCGTTCTTGAGTCGCAAAATCTGTATTCACTAAGATTCCGTGTGGACAAAAGTCATTGAGAAACAACTATCTGACTTCACTACCATATGCAGGACCTTCAAAGTATATGAAAAAGTCTATTTTTTCTCCGATTAGTCATGCATGGAGATGTGGATCCCTGAAACTATTGAAGCTTGTTTGGGTTATCTGAACTATTAAATCGAGTACCTAGACAAAATGTGCAAGTGAGGCATTCATCAAATTGAAGCTTTGGAACGTGAAGTTCTAAAGAGCAGCAAGCTAACTTGCAATACATTACGAGCCCATTGCAAGAGAGATCCTCTCCATCGAGGCAAGTTTTCTTCTATAAAAACATCGCAGACCTGCTCCCGTACCTGTTCAGCAAGCACGGAACACTGAGCATAGAAATGGAGCTCTTCAGCCAAAAGTTCAACAAGCACCACCGCAACAGCAGTTACCTCCAACTGCGCAGTTATTCATCTTTTCGGTTCAGTAAATAGATAAGAGGAAGAAAATGTTGTACATAAAGGATTTTCCATTAAGCACACAACAATTTTATCTTTTAATAAAACACAGAAATATTTGAGATGTTGAGTTCAAATTCATTGTGAGTGTAGTGCAAACATTAGATTTTATGAATTTTGGTTATGTGACCACCATGATTTCATTTACAACGATCGATTCTCTGGGCTCGATTTTTCACAACTCTGGCACATGTTGGCTATTTTGCAAAGGATGTTTTTTTGAGCTCGTCTGAAGCTACTGGCTTGTTTGCGTAGACCAGTGACTTGAAAACCCCATACAAAGAAATCTAATGGCGTCAGAAAGCATGAAGGAGTTAGCCATCCGAACGGACCATTTCTCGAGAAAAAACGTTCACCAGATTTGCCTTTCAGTAAATCGATTGTGAGGCATTCTGCGTGGTAAGTGACACCATCTCGTTAAAACCACATACCTTTGATGTTAAGTTCATCAAATTTCTGGCCACAAACTATCTTCTAACATAACACCATAGCGCCTTCCGTTGACGATAACATGACGATTGTTTTCATCTACGAAAACCTTCAGCCCAATCGTATCACAGCATGAAAACTGAAACTGCTTCTTGCGGATGTAACGGTGTCCCAAAAAGCACATTGGGTTTGTTGCTGACGAACAGCGAATATTTTGTTTATTTACAATGCCATTGAGCCAGAAATGAGCTTGATCGCTGAAGATGATTTTTCGATGAAATTCTTCGTTTTCTTCAAATACACCACAGTGTCGTTTGAGCAATGCCCGTTTCTTGAGAACTACTGGTTTGGCTGATATTGAATCGTTGCACTTACATTTGCGATATTGCCTTCGCTTCAAGCGGAATGACATCTTTATGGATCCAAAACGTTCAATGGTGAAAATTAGGCCTCAAATTTATGCGTGCAATCACAGCCTGTCTAGTGGGACCATTATTACAGCCGAAAATCGGACTAAGTGCTCTTAAAGTTGCGACGACTGACTCAAGATTCCGGTAGTCATTTTTAACAATTTCCAAATGTTGCTAGTCCGTGGGCTTTACCAGGGTAAAAATGTTGATTTTAACTAATGTGCTGACATTGAAAGTTTAACAAAAAAGTTTAAGGGCGCGTTCATATAAAGATACGAAATTGTTATGTTCCCAATGAAAAACCCTATATAATGCTATATCTTCGGCTAATAGATATTTCACGCCATTTGCAATTTCATTGCAATCATCCTCAGTTTTCATTCTGACTCTTGGATTGTAAAACTGAAAGTGTAATAAAAAGGTAGTTGAATTTTAGCTATTATCGAAACTAGTTCTGTCTCGTGTCAAACTCTATACTATTTTACGTAGCTCAAAGGTCCCTAAACTATTTTTCAATAAAAGTTTTAATTGAGCAAATGCCTCAAAAAATTTTGAAAGATTTGATAAGACCTAAACTTTTGAGAGACCACCACTTTTGACCTTTCCACAAAGTTTGAGCTCAGTAGCTTCTATAGTTCATGGAGAAATTTCAGACAGACAGATGGATAGACGGGCAGACAGACAGGACGTGAAACTATCTGGTTTTTTAAATTTTCTTTCACAAAGCCCTAAAAATCATGCAGGTACATTCAATAACAAATAACTTAGAGCATTTTCATCAGTAAAACTGTATAAGTATCATTAAATTGGACGTTATCAGTCACTTAAGTAGTTCTTTAAAATATCATTTTATACTATAAGTTTTACTAAAATTTACAGAAGTTTGGCTATTTGAATTTCTTCCTATCACAACAATCATATACGATCATGTGCTCTTAATTTTCAAAAGAAAATTATTGCACAAAAAGTTTAAAATCTCACTAAAAGCATAGGAAATGAAAGATCATATGATCTTGTTCCCTCATTTTGTTTGGACGCTTTTGTTACCTAAGTAATCATAATCATTAGATTTGATTAAGCTTCTAATACATTATCTCCTTAAACAGGAGTTTAATTTCAGTTTTAAGATAACCCACGCTTAGCATCATTAAATTCCTTATCTGATGTTAAAGTTTTGTTCAAAGTTTTTACTAAGAGCTTCCGAGGAGATTATCTTCAAAGACTGGTTTTATACAGGAAAAGATATATCTTCAAATATTTTGTTGATTTTAAAAGAACAACATTCAGTTTTCTGAACTTTGTGAAGAGTTTCTGGTATTCTTTTGGTTATTATTAAATGCATCAAGAATACTTCTTGTTAGCCTTAACTTTTACACATTAAATTTGTTATAGAGAAGATTTTAATTATCTCTCTTTATAAATTCAACCCACTCAGAAATAATCGTTTGAAAGATTAATTAAGTTATTTCTGTTAATTTTTCCTCTTCCAAGAGTAAAGTTACGATAGTGATATTAAGCTTTAGCAATTTAACGGCATACACTCCATTCACTTTTCCTGCGTATTCGAACAGTGAAAAATTTAAATTTCACACATTAAACATACACTTTCAACTATTTTGAATATCACACCGAGCTGCGTTTTAAAACCAGCGCTATTACTAACTTTACGGAAAATTTAACTTACATAAGATTGCACAGCTTCCTTGTCAAACAGCTATTTACCGCAGGTTAACCCTTCGGAACTTTTAAACGTCACGGAAAGAACGAAAGAAAAACTGAAGCACATTTCTTACGCGCGAAATCCTCTAAACACGATATTTTCAAATTCGTGACAATCGTGACACCTTAACGATACAAACGTTGTCAGTGCACTGCACGAGGGTCATGTCCTAGCTAAAAGAAGTGGTAGCCGATGAAGATGAACTTATACACGCGTTTCAAAAAAAGTCAAAGAGGTCACACTTAACGATCCGCCAAGATCATAATCACGACTGCTTGCTGTGCTTCTATGCCCCGTCGAAGACCCTGGCACGGCAAGCCCTCAGTGTACTTGTGGTCTACTGAAATCGCTGAAAAGCGGAGGGAGTGTCACAAGTTTCGGCGTGAGGCTCAACGGGCGCGAAACCGTGACGAGGCATGCATGCAGGTGGCAGCATATAAGTCGGCCAGGAAATGCCTTCGCAAACTGATCAACAGTAGCAAGGCTCGCTGCTGGCAAGACCTAGTGGACAATGTAAACAAGGATCCGTGGGGCCTTGGCTACAAGCTGGTCATGGGGAAACTTGGTGCCCTACGGAAGCCTTGTATACATGACGCGGAAAAGATGGACGCGATAGTGCGGGGACTCTTCCCCGCCCATCCCATCCATGTTGATGCTGTCCATGGTGAAATAGCAGTAGAGTGCCCACTCTTTACCCAGCTGGAACTGGAGGAGGCAGTCCTCTCCTTGAAAGCGAGGAAGGCTCCAGATCCAGATGGTGCTCCAGCTGAGGTGTTGCGGTTCGTCTATCACCATTGTCCTGACTTGCTGCTCAGCACATTCAACGCTTGCCTACGGGACGGGGTTTTCCCGGTACGATGGAAGGTGGCGAGGCTCGTGCTGATCAGCAAGGGGAAGGGAAATCCCGAATCGCCGTCTACATACCGCCCGTTATGCATGCTAGACACGGCTGGAAAAATGCTAGAGAAACTCATCAAGGGAAGACTCACTGACGCGATTCGTGCTGCTAGGGACCTATCTCTTCGGCAGTACGGCTTTAGAGCAGGACGTTCCACCATTGATGCGATTGCAGAGGTGGTGAACGCGGTCCAAAAGACAGAGGCGTATAGTCGCACCAAACGACGAATCGTCCTCTTGGTGACACTCGACGTCAGGAATGCCTCCAACTCCGCTAGATGGGTGGATATTCTGGACACGCTGGAAAACTCTTTTCAAGTTCCAGAATATCTAATTCGGCTTTTGAGGAACTACCTTAAGGACCGAAGCCTGCTCTACGACACGACACAGGGCCAACGAAGGATGGAAATTACATCGGGTGTTGCCCAGGGATATATCCTTGGTCCGGACCTGTGAAACGTGTCTTACGACGGGCTACTGAGACTTGAGATGCCAAATGGGTCACGCTTGGTCGGCTATGCGGATGATGTTGCGGTTCTGGTCGCTGGACGCACCGTTGAACAAGCGCAACTTAGGCTAGGTATGCTAATGCGCCGAGTGAGGGACTGGATGACTGCTCGCGGGCTCAGTTTAGCACTGGAGAAAGCCGAAGTGGTCATCTTGACAAAAAAGAGAATCTCTAGAGTAAGGATGATCAGTATTGGTGACTTACGAATCGAATCGAAGCCAGCGGTGAAGTACCTGGGGCTACTGATCGACTCGAAGATGAGTTTCTCTGAGCAAATCAGGGCAACGGCTGAGAAGGCTGCTTGGGGAGTATCGGCCCTGAGTCGACTTATGGCCAACGTAGGGAGACCCAGCCCATCAAGAAGATGCCTCTTGATGAGTGCTGTAGGGTCAGTGCTTCTGTGCGGAGCAGAGGTATGGGGCGACGCTCTCAGCAAGGAGGTATACCGAAAACGTTTGGCACAGGTACAGAGAAGGGGAGCACTGCGAATTGCGTCTTCGTATCCAACAGTCTCTGACTCGGCCGTGAGAGTCATTGCAGGCGTGATACCTGTCGCCCTCCTTGTTAGAGAGCGCCACGCTATTTACCTGCGCCGAAACGAGGATGCGAGGGAGATAGTTGTCCGCGAGGAGAGACAGCGCTCGCTCAACGATTGGAAGCAGTCTTAGGTGAATTGCACGAAGGTAAGGTGGACTGCGCGCCTCATCCTGGATGTAAGACCGTCGCAAAATCGAAGGCATGGTGAGACTGACTTCTATCTGACCCAGTTTATGAGCGGGCACGGGTGTTTTCAGTCTTACCTGCACAAGATCGGTAAGTCACGGTCGCCCGATTGTCGGTTTTGCTCAGGAGAGGAGGACAATGTCTGTCACACATTTTTTGCGTGTACAAAATGGGTCAGGTTGCAAAGCGAACTCTACAGGGAGACGGAAGAGCTCACCCCGGATAATATAGTTGCGGTGATGCTCGAATCGGTTGACAAATGGAACCAGGTGGCACATTATGCTCGGGCAGTCTTAAAATATAAAAGGACTCACAGCAGCCGGGGGCGCTAGGGCTGGGGGATCGCTCTACTGGCATTTCCTCTTCTACTCTCCCCTCCCGCTAGGAAAGGGACTCCCCAGCTTGAAGGCGCCCACGGCGTAACAAAACGAGACCTGGCCCGAAGTAATGTGTCAAACGGTTCCAGGCTGGGTTCTCAGGTTGACAGGGGAGGTGTTAAGTGGGTAGTCCAGTCGCGCATGGGAGTTCCACACTCTGTGCATAAATAGCATTCACCTCCCTACCACAAAAAAAAATCACCGTGAATTTTTTTTTTCAAATGAATTATCACGAAATTTAATTTAATTTGGACAAATTTAAAAAAAAAAAAACAGTTTATGTTGAAGATCAAAGCGAAAATCACTAACACAAAATAAATTGAGTTTTAATCCAAAGTAGGGATGGTACAAAAGTGAATGCTGAGTTATCAACACTGTTTGCAATGTTGTACCATGAACCGCGTCCACTAACGAACTGAGACTAGACTAGGATGGTTTTGTGATTTTAAGTTGGATTCAAAGAAACATAATCCAGCATGGTGTGAATCGTGTGAATAGTCAATTGTGAGATGGGTTCTTGTGATTTTTGCAGATCGGCTGTTGAGCTTTTTACCACGATTTCGCTCAAGACTCACTTCTTACATTCAGAGAGTTTCATTTAAATGGTGAAGTATTGATGAAGTACGTGAAGCTTTTAGTTTCTCATGATGTTTTACCACAACTATTTTGTGTTGGGCTATGTTTGTAACGAATTTTTTTGCAGTTTGTCGTAAGAAATGTTTCGTAATTGCTTGAAATTTAATAATCATACAAAGGAAATCAATTCACCCGAAATGGATTTCAATTCTTTTAATCATCAGTTGTATGAAAACTAGAACCATAAGAGAAATGACTTCATTGATATATTGACTTCCTTGATATATATTGTATATACTTACATATCTACATAATATCTCAGATTATGACTATGGAAAAGAACAACCAAACACTCGGATTATATTTTTCAAAAATTACTCTCAAAACTAAACAATCCTTACTGTGGGGTAGAGCGTGATTATAATTGTATGTACTCGTATTTTCCTTGTGGAAAAGACCAGAGACATCGTTACCAAATGTTGAGGCAAAAAAGAAGCACAGTGCCGCTCTTCTTGTCAAGCCAGGAAACGGCAAGACATCTTTCAGCGTCCTGAATGAAATTGAGAATACTGTAAAACTAGAGAAGCCTGAATATAGATGATGTGAAGCAATGGGCTTAGAAATCGGAGCGAAATCCACAAATAGCGGCATAAGTGCAATAAAAAGTCAACTTGTGCCAGAGGTGGTTATTACAATCCTACTTTTAACTGCTCCGTTAAAAATAAAGGGCATCACAAATGTCTAAGGAACCAATCTGGTAGAAAGTGAAACCTCGTCGAGGCAAAAAGTTTCAGGGGGAAGCCAATAACATCCCAAACAAATTGGGCAGACAGAATTATGCTCATTTGAGAAGGCTTTTGTACTTAACCTATGATATGCAGGTATGTAGATTGATTTAATTCAAGAAAAACTTTAATGACATGCAAAAAAATGTATTCTTGCTTTACTAGAACTCTAATTTAACCAGGCAACATTTTGTTACAATATTGCTAAAATTATTGACTGACCTCTATCTTAAATTTGGAGAAGATTCAATCAAAGGTGTAGGGTCTGCGTCGATGGAAAACCCATGTATCTGAAAAATCGTATATGATAATTGTCATCGGAGGAAATTCAAATGGCTATAATTTCTGTATACCCTCAACAACCAGCTGGCTCCAATTTTGTCAGACGCATCGCTGAAAACATGCAACGAGCTCTGGAAAAAAGTGAGAGCGGCTATTAAGATCAGGCAGGACAAACGATCGGATATCAAGCCCGGTGCAAGAGAAATGATTGGTTCGATGACGAGTGCTAGCATGCGATAGACGAAAAGAATCAGGCATACAAAGAATACGTAGGTAGAAAAACCAGGATGAAAAGAGAACACTATGAAAATCTCAGAAAAGTAGCGAATAAGATGACTAGAATCAAGAAAAGAAAATACTACGGTGACCAATTGAGAAGAATAGACGTAAATCTAGCGAGCAACAACACAAAACAAGCAAACAAAGTAGTGAAAAGCCTGAAACGTCAACAATATAATCGCTGATGAAACCAAGATTAAGAAAATATGGGTATCATGTATCAAGAACCTCTTTAATCCGCCGCACAGCTCCACAACATTGTAGCCAACAGATGTCTGCGGAGAGCTTCCATTGACTTCATCAACTCTGGATGAAGTTTGTCCCATCATCAAGCACCAAAAGAATAATAAAGCGCCAGGCATCGATGAGATTCCAATGAGGCTCATCAAATGTGGTGGCAGAAGTGTTCATAAAGCTATTTACAAAGTCATCCAGCACATAAAGTCAAAGTCAAAGTCAAAAGCGCTTTATTAAATGCTAATCGTTATAAATTTTAAAAGAATATCAAGCAAATTCCAAACAATAAAAATAAAAAACTTAATGGCCCAAATAGCTCTCTAAATGTGTACGTTATCATTAACACATTTCATCAAAAAAAAAACTATAGCAAATTCAATTAATTTTGATTATTACATATTTTTAAGAATTTAATTGGAAAAAGGAGAAAAAACCAACCGACACTATCCTAATCATCCAGCACATTTCTCAACTAGAACATATGCCGAAAAAGTGGAGCCAATCAAAAATATTAACTACCCACAAAAAAAGTGACTAGCTACAATGCGAAAAATATGGGGAAATATCACTACTTTGTACGACATACCAAATATTTTCAAAAATCTTAGAAAATAAAGCCAGGATATTTGGCAGCGTCCTGGTGGCTTTAGAGCAGGTAGTTCAACAACAGACCAATTGTTCACGGTCAAGCAGGTACCTTAAAAATGCTGGGAGTGTAACATTGACATACACCAAATTTTTGCGGAGTTAAAGCAAGCGTACCACGGTATTGATCGCAACGTACTGTACTAAATAATGTTTTGCTTCATCAACCGGCCAAATTAGTCCATCTGTTAAGTTAAAAATGGGGGCTACGTCGCAACAAGTGATTCCGGTTGGGGGCCTTGGGTGCCCGACTAGCCCCTGGAGACGGGGCAGGTAGCGCCACTCGTCAACCCTAGAATCACCCACAGAAGCCAATTGGCGAGCTTGAGGCTCCCCTGAATGGTCCTTCCACCAGAATAATCACTGGTGGCCTTTATTTGGCTCGTCGACCCACATATGACCACTTCCACAGAATTCTCCTAACACCACTAATTTACACTGAGGAGAACTAACTGAACTGAAAAACTGAGGAAAACAAACGTGGATTGCGATCCCCGATGGGAAGGATCCTTGCGCACTAATCTAAGACTTCCGCCAACACTGCTGAAACATTTTACACGACACAAACATTTTATCTAAGAAATCAAATTCTAAGCCAATATGTTTAATGCAAATTATTATTCAAAAAGTAATCATCAATTCTTACTTGCTACGTTGGGGGCCCCGCCGACGATCGAAGTCCTCGCACCTCAACTCAATTTGCCGGTGCAGCCTGATTCGATTTTTTGCGTTGGTTGTCTCGAGCAATTTTTCTCTTCTCCTGAAAATGGTTTGATTGCAGCTTGCTGATTCACAAGATGTTCAAAATTTTCACTTTCTCCTCCTTAAAATGGGTTGATCGCTGCTTGTTGACTCCGCAAGATGTCCTTTGTCGGCCAAGTATCCGTAAAAAGAGACCGTTTCCATCGTCACTGGATCTTTTATCGACTTGGCCCTACGGCTCTTTGACTTGAGTTGAAGAACTCAAGTTCAAGGCCACAACATTAATCACAGCTGCTCAACTTTGCAGCGTTTATCTCGGGCGCAAACTCAGTTTTTTACTTGGTGTCCATCTTCCTTTCGCGCACAGTACTGCATTATCAATAACAACCTTACCGATTGTTTTGATTGAAGTGTCAGTTGTTTGATGCTTGTGACTCCGTGCGCGTATGTTTACGTTCATCGCAATCGACGATATCACATCACATCTTTTCGTAGACCTATGATTCCGATAATTTTTACATATGTATCTAATTTTCCGCCAAGTTTTTGATAAATTCTGTACAATATTTAACTTCATGTTCCTTAAAATTTAGTAAATAATTTCTTCCGGCATCCCACACAATGCCAAATATACTTCACACCCCGAAAGCTCCGATAAATGTATTAGCGCTGGAGCGATCAATTTCTCCTTCAATTCATACGAGAGTTCTTTCAGATCACAAAATCTCGCTGAAATCGATTGGGATCTGATTGAAGATAAAATGTATCTTGGATTCGTTAAACGTATACTCCGCCCACGTTCATCAGACCCCGGTGTTATTGTCAGTATCAAAAATTCACCACTTTAGATTCCTATCAGGACAATGCCAGTAATATTTTGAAGCGAATAAAATGTTAAATTAAAAACATCAGTCGTGTCACGTTATTTCCTTTCAGATCGCTGGGAATTTTCGCAAGTTGTTCAGTACTTGTCTTCTGAAAGGATGATCTCCAATAGACAGGGTCTAGCTGGACTTCCGCCAATCTATCAGTCAGAGTAGAGCTTGATTCCAGTGTTATGCAGTACGTGGGTATCATCAATTAATCGACTTCTTGCATTTTTTTGCGTATCGATGCATAGAAAAATGTATCGTCTAGCGTTGAATCTTCAAGCAGTAGCAAACGTTGTCGCAATATAAATTCTGCAGAGGAAACCATCGGAGCGGCGGTGGTGAAGGTTTGCGTTGTAGCCTTTTTAACCTTTAAATCACCGATGCTGGAATTTGCAGTAGTTACGGCCGCTGCGACATTGCCGTTCCCATTCTCCTTTTGCTTATTTGCAGCCTCGTCAGAGGCTGCCGTTACCATCCCGGGTGCATTTGATTTTGATTCCATGCTATGCACTTCCATTTTGCAAAGAAATCTCAATTATCACAAACCATACACAAATATCGACACTGATTATCAATCTAGACATTAGATTAAACTCGCGCAGTTGTTATTATTGCTACCGTTGGTACTATCAGTCGCGGTTGCTCTTTAGTTTCACGGCTGCTGCGGCTTGGGTCACTATTGTAACGATGGCTAGTGTCGCGATCTTTATTTGATTCTGAGATATGTTGTGTCGTTTCCGCTGTAGAATTAGTGACTGCGATGTCCTTCTTCTTATCCCTATTGACCAAAGAGATATAAACAAATGGGCGGGACACGAGAATCTGTGTACTCGTCCATGTGAGAAGCAAATTTGCCACATAAATAAGTTATAAATAACTTACGCTCTCGCAACTATATGATTCCCTCTGCTTCTCCTTCCCCTTTGTTTCCAGACAGGTTTTCCTTTTCTCTCTTCATAAGAATCGCTTCCCCCACTGACACCCACGCACACCAACGAAATTTCATTTCACGTGCACACGATCGCGCCTTCGTTATCATTCGGAAACCAGTTTGAGTACAAACAACCAACGACTCCCACGGAAAACTCGAACGTCAAAGCAAGAGAAAATCGAAAAGAGCGCGAAATCGCCGAGAAAACTCATGTGTCAAAGCGGATGGGAATTTCGTAAATTTTTAATTATAACAGTGAATCAAAGTTCCAATTTCGTACGCGCGATCTTCAAAATTAAAATTTTTTTTAATGTGAACGTGTTTCGCCGTGCATAGAGTGCTAAAACAAAAGCATATCACTTCGAACCTCAACTTCACATAACTTTAGCGAAGGTTGCTAATTGCTGCGGCTCTCACGACCGGTTGCGGATCCAGTACTCTCTATATCTATGCTATTGACATTGATGAGCGGTTGCTGCTATTTGTGTTGTATTTTCTCATTACTAGCGAGGGCCGATGATGAAGACTCAGATAGTTTACAGTCTTTCACCGTCACTAGATTCTCTTTATGATGTTGTGCTACCTGAGCATAACTCAACCTTGTTCCATTACCGCTAGCAGCAAACACTACTCCATCAGTAGGTTGCGGTGATACTGGGGAGTTAATAGTATTTTGCATTGGGGATTGGCTATTGACAGACAAAGATGCAGTCGTAGCAGGGCTTACGGACAACTTTCGTTTACCTGCTTGATTTCCCGACATTTTAATGATTGTGTTTCTCGATAAACCTTTCCCGAAACCACCATTTTGGCTAGCTGCTGCAGTCAGATTATAAGATTTGCAAGCACAGGTTTAACAGGTGTTGATAAAATGATACATCCTTCATTTTCTTTTTCGATGGTTCTCTGAAACCAATCGTGCTTATCTCGGCATACCTTTCTTTTGGCTTTAATTGCCGCTATGTTGAGTTTCGATTGAACCTCATAGTTGTTTTTTTCACTTAGTAATTAGTACCTAACATTACTCAATGCTAATGATTTACATCGGTTATCCTAACCTTGCTTTAATCCTTCCCACCAGAACTTCAGCGCGTGGAGTGGTATCTTGTTAATCTTCCGTATAAAATGTTGGAGGTCAAGGAATCCTTCCCTTCGAGGAATGGTTTCGGGGTTTAATTTATATTTCCTAACACCGCTTACGAAAATGACAATGATGCTGACGACCTCCCAAGTCCGCATAATTAACCAACTCACCGATGCCTTTGACACAAATATCGGAGTAAATCAATGAGAAGGCTATCCCCATTGCGATTTAGCTCGGCTCTGGAGTATGTCATAAGAAAGCTACCTGCCGATACACGAGATACAGTAGTAGACAAGTCGAGCCAAGTAGTAGCCTATGCGGATGACATCAACTTTTTGTCACGGTCATTAACAACTGCCTAAGAATTTCTGAAACTTAATAACGAAGCAAGACTAGTAGGGCTACAAATCAATGAAAATAACACAAGACACATGACGCAGCCAAGTGAAAATACCCCAAGTACGCAAAATATAACTCATGGTAACTCTAGATGAAGCTAGTTCTTTCATCAAAGCTCAAAAGAATAATAAAACGCTGGGAATCGTTGCGATTCCAGTGGAGATCATCCAATATGGTGTTCACAAAGTTATCCGTAAAGTCATCTAGCACATTTGGAAAGAGGAGCGTATGCCGAAAGTGTGGACCCAATCAATTATAGTCTCTATGCACAAAAAAAAGGTGACAGGCTACAGTGAGAGAATTATAAAGGCATATCACTATTTTGTACGGTGTTAAAATATTTTCAAAGATCTTAGAAAATAAAATTTAAAGCAGGTATATCGACAATAGACCAATAGTTCACTGTCAAGCAGTTACTTGAAAAATGCTGGGAGTTCAGCATAGACGTACATCAAATTTTCGTTGGCTTTAAGCAAGCATACGATAGTATTGATGGTAACGTACTGTACCAAATAATGCTTTGCCTTGGCATCCCAGCCAAATTAGTATGTCTTACCAGAATGACAATGACGTCGAAAGAACTTTTTCTGAAACCTGACAGCGAAGCAAAACTAGTAGAGCTACAAATCAATGAAAACAACACAAAGCTCATGACGCAGTCGAGGAAAAATACCTCAAATACACAAAATATCACACTTGGCGAATACAGTATTGAAAAAGTTTGCGAATTTGTGTATTCAGACGCCAAAATATTGAAATTGGGTAGTGAAAGGGATGAAATACCTCGATGAATACAGCTCGTAAATAAAATATTTTATTTAGTTTTGACGATCTTCCAAACCAGCTGCACACACGAAAATAAAGCTCCAAGTAGACAAATATGTGATAAGACCTGTGTTATGCTATGGGTGTGAAACATGGACCCTAACCCAAGTATTCGCAAATATATTGAACGCGGTCCTGAGGCGAATAATCGGAGCGAAGTTTGACGGGAACCAATAGTGAATTTGATACAACCATGAGTTGTATGAAATTTTTGACGAGCCTGGGGTCTCAGTGATTGTAAGATTGCGGGAGTAAATTGTCTCGAGGTTGCACATTGGGTTTACCGGTTCCCTAATGATGGGATACTATGTAAATGCCGAAATATGCTAATAGCTGCAAATACAGCTGCAGCTCTACTATTAAATCCCACTTATACATCCTTTGTGGTAACGTTATGGGGTGAAAAAGAGGTTGGGTGATGAGCTAATTTCCCGTCCTTGGAAACCTACACACTATTGGTTTTAAGGCAATGATTGAACAGTTGTGTGCAATCCGTATAATAGCGAGATTTTTTAAAATTTAACTGATAAACGCACACGCCCTGAACGTTGAAAAGGACAAAGAATCGAAGGAAAATTTCTAAAATCAGCTACGAAAACTGGTTGACTCATTGCCTTCAAATGATACAAAATAATTCTGGGTTATTTCAAAGCTAAAGTTGGCGAGGAGTTACTTCATCGGGGAATGACTGGAGGATACAGCCTCCACGATAAAATAAATAACAACGGCCAGCGTATGATTGGATTTGCATGCATGAGAAATCTGGTCATACGTTTGATTGCTTTCACATCAACACATTCATAAAATGACCTGTGTATCAATAAATGCCGATACACACAATCAACAACCTGTGTATCACCGGATGGCAATACACAAACCAAACAACTTTGGACCTCGAGCATACTTGACGTCCGTACCTATTGAGGAGCCAATTGTAACTCGGATCAAATGAGCTGGCCACCATCCTATCCATAGAGATACAAGACTGTAGAGAGGACAATAAACAACTTTTTTGTCCGAATATCCCCTTAATTTACTAATACTTATATAAATTTACAACTACCAAACAAATTTGTTCAGAGATGACGAAAAGTAGAGGCAATAATTCATGCATTTTCATTGCAGTAACACATAATAAATTTAATGTGGATTGTTTCATTAAAATCAATATTTTACAATTTATTTTGCTGAGGCTAAATAATTTAACAAGTTTTTAATGTCGTAAAATTTTAGACTAAAATAATAGCATCCAATTTCTATGCATTAGTTCTTTTGCATTACTGTAATTGATGATCAATCATTTCATAAAAAATTACTAGCAAAAAAACAAATCCAAGCGAAAAATTATTTGCTGCATCCGAAACTTAATAACGTACAGAAAAATTAAAATTAAAAATTACTTGCGGCATCCAGAACTTCGAAAATTAGCAAGCAAAATATTTCATACAATACCAAATAACAAAATTTTAAAATTTCAATTGCCCCCATTAATATTTCCATTTGACTATTTCACTGACTCTTGGGGAACAAACTAAACGGGAATGTAAGCTGAGCACAAAGAAAATAGCACGAAGAATTAAGCCACGCCGACGTAAACAAACACTGACTGATTATCAAGAAAACGCACGTAATTAACACTAACTAAAGCAAAATGTTCAAAAAATACACGCGCACTCAAAAAATAAAGCAGTAATTGCCAACTTACCTGTGGAAAGATGTTCCTGGTAACCGGCATTTTGTATCGTTTTCGCACGTAAACACTATGCACTTCATTATTAGTTTTCTATGTTTGTAACTAGTGTCACTATCACTTAATCAGTTCACTATGTTCTGTAAACCTCACCTCACGTATTACACGATATTAAAATCAAATCAACACTTTTGATTTGAAATTATTTGATCAAATTCGACGGAAATCCCGACGCGTAAAGTTTTTACTCACGTCTATCAGTCGATTTGACAGAAGTGCAACTTCGGGTTCAATTTAAGTGACACGAATTAGCTCAGTTGCTACGGATGGGGAAAACGAATTTTTAAGTAATGACTTGTTCACGCTAAGTGAGTAATCTCATACCATCAAAGATTGGTTAATGAGTTGCGTCCTAACTGGTTAAATATGAATTGAATGAATCAGAGTTAACGGTATCTATAATATGCGGCAATTTTCGTTTGCAGTTAATGTACTTTTATCAGTTTTGTCGTAAAACTATAATGAAAGTTAATTAAACTGAGCAAAAGCGTGACCATACCTTAACAACAAATACCTTCCTAACGGCAATGTAAGGCTGAGTGACAGTTTCTAGCTCGAGTGTGCCCGAAAATGTGCACAAATATAAATATTAGTTTGAATTTGATATTTATGAATTAAAAAATTGATTTTCATCCAAGAATATGTAATTGTAACTTGTCAAATATGTGTATGAAGCTGATGTAACGAATATTAATCCCTAACGATTTATTTAATTAAAACTTTATCGATGCGAATTTGAAAGTGAAATACAATAAATTTTTTAACGAATTTTTAAGTTTCCTGACGAAAATTAGAAAATTTCTTGCGCTGAAGATTTGCATTAGATTTCTAGGTAATGAGTCATTAGAATTTTGAACGCTATAAGTGCTGTCCGCACTCATAAATCTACAAAAAGTCATAAATGACCAGGCTGGTTTAGTCTATACCAATCTACAATACCCACGAAAAGAGCCGAAGGTGGCAACAGCCAATGAGGGGAAAAACTGGTCAAATCAAATTGTTGGGACGCTCACGGACAGGAATTTATACGGTTACAGCCCCTCTAATATCTTGTTCCTCTAAGTCGACGGGATACTGATAAGAAGATTAAATATCCCCCGAATTTGAGTTCACGAGGCCAACAATTCCAATGGAGAAGCTGATCGAATTGAGACGGCACAATCCAGGTATTGGTGGCTGAATGAAAATGTCTAAATTATTCGTGTTTATTTTCAGTTTTTATGTCTTTGTGTTTTCGTTTTTGTGTTTTTCGTTTTTGTGTTTTTGTGTTATTGTGTTTTTGCGTTATTGTGTTTTTAAGTTTTTGTGTTTTCGTTTATGTGTTTTTCGTTTTTTTGTTTTTCGTTTTTGTGTTTTTCGTTTTTGAGTTTTTCGTTTTTGTGTTTTTCATTTTTGTGTTTTTCGTTTTTGTGTTTTTCGTTTTTGTGTTTTTCGTTTTTGTGTTTTTAGGTTCTCGTTTTTGTGTTTTTGTGTTCTCGTTTTTGTGTTTTTCGTTTTTGTGTTTTTGCGTTTTTCGTTTTTGTGTTTATTTTTTGTGTTTTCGTTTTTGTGTTTTGCGTTTTTCGTTTTTGTGTTTTGTGTGTTGTGTTTTGTGTTCTTCGTTTTCCGCTTTTTCGTTTTTCGTTCTTTTGTTTTTGTGTTTTTCGTTTTTGTGTTTTTCATTTTTGTGTTTTTGATTTTGTGTTTCTGGTGGATTTTGGTTTTTGGTTTTTGGTTTCCCAAAAAACCGAAAACCAAAAACCAAAAACCAAAAACCAAAAACCAAAAACCAAAAACCAAAAACGAAAAAGCGGAAAACGAAGAACACAAAACACAACACACAAAACACAAAAACGAAAAACGCAAACCCCCCCCCCCCCCCCCCCCCCCCCCTTGGCCGCCACTGAAGCAAAAACTGTCAGTTTAAGAACTGTTTTGAAAAGCTCTCATAGAGAACTTTCAGTTGATATTCATATCGGCTACCTTTCATGAAATTTTTTTCTGGGCCCACTCCTCTGTACTGTAATCATCGATTCATGGCCTATTTTTTCGAATCCTAGAATGGTTACAAAGCCCTTTTACTAGGAGCTCTCTCCTGCCTCTTCGACTTGTTTCAATTGTATGTAATCATTTTCATGATACCTATCATACCTGAAATTTTCATGCAAATCCTAGCAAAGCTGTAGTGTCTAAATCGATAAAAAGCGCATATGGCTCCATAGCCATATGTTTCCATAGTAATATAGGGCATATTGTTCCATAATAATACAGGAAAATTCCAATCGCGATTACTTCATTAAATACTATTCGATCTTTATGAAACTTTCAGAAAAGATCAATCTGATAAAAAGTCATCTGTTTGCTAAATTTTATTGAATTTAAGGGTACCGTTTGGATTTAATTCAAGAAAATATAAAATCGATAAATCATACTATTACTAACAAAGTTGAGTAAATTTCGACTTCCCATGTATTTGTTGTTGTTGTACTCATTGAGGCCTACATTCTTGATTTTTTTCAGATTTTTCGGATGGAAGGTGTCCAATCGCCAGGGGGGGGGGGGGGTACGCGAAAAGTTCGTACATTTCCCCTTCCCCTGCTCCCCTCGGTACTCAGAAGGCAATTTCAAGACTTGTTTTGAAAAGATCTCATTAAGACCTTTCCAATGACACCCTACTCGACTACCAATGGTGAAATTTTTTTTTTGAGGAGTCACCTCCCTATACGCGGAGGCCCCCTTAAACCCCTTTGAAAAATTTTTCCACCCTTGAATTTTCAAGAGGTCACCACTTCTGACCTCTCCACAAAGTTTCATGGCTGTAGCCTCTATAGTTTCGGAGAAAAAGTGCTGTGACATACAGACGGACGGACGGACGTACGGACGGACGGACGGACAGACGGACACAGGTCGTGATTGCAATAGGGTTTTGTATTTTAGTACGAAACCCTAAAAACCAAAAACCAAAAACCATAAACCAAAAACCAAAAGCCAAAAACCAAAAACCGAAAAACAAAAACCAAAAACCAAAAACCAAAAACCAAAAACTAAAAACCAAAAACCAAAAACCAAAAACAAAAAACCAAAAACCAAAAACTAAAAACCAAAAAACCAAAAATCAATAACCAAAAACCAAAAACCAAAAACCAAAAACCACAAACCAAAAACCAAAAACCAAAAACCAAAAACCAAAATCCAAAAACCAAAACCAAAAACCAAAAACCAAAAACCAAAAACCAAAAACAAAAAACCAAAAACCAAAAACCAAAACCAAAAACCAAAAACCAAAAACCAAAAACCTAAAACCAAAAACCAAAATCCAAAAACCAAAACCAAAAACCAAAAACAAAAAACCAAAAACAAAAAACCAAAAACCAAAAACCGAAAACCAAAAACCAAAAACCAAAAACCAAAACCCAAAAAACCAAAAACCAAAAACCAAAAACCAAAAACCAAAAACCAAAAACCAAAACCCAAAAACCAAAAATCAAAAACCAAAAACCAAAAACCAAAAACCAAAAACCAAAAACCAAAAACCAAAAACCAAAAACCAAAAACCAAAACCCAAAAACCAAAAACCAAAAAATTAACACCAAAAACCAAAAACCAAAAACCAAAAACCAAAAACCAAAAACCGAATACCAAAAACCAAAATCCAAAAACCAAAAACCACAAACCAAAAACCAAAAACCAAAAACCAAAAACCAAAAACCAAAAACCAAAAGCCAAAAACCAAAAACGAAAAACCACAAACCAAAAACCAATAACCAAAAACCAAAAACCAAAAACCAAAAACCAAAAACCAAAAACCAAAAACAAAAAACCAAAAACCAAAAACTAAAAACCAAAAAACCAAAAACCAATAACCAAAAACCAAAAACCAAAAACCAAAAACCACAAACCAAAAACCAAAAACCAAAAACCAAAAACCAAAATCCAAAAACCAAAACCAAAAACCAAAAACCAAAAACCTAAAACCAAAAACAAAAAACCAAAAACCAAAAACCAAAACCAAAAACCAAAAACCAAAAACCAAAAACCTAAAACCAAAAACCAAAATCCAAAAACCAAAACCAAAAACCAAAAACAAAAAACCAAAAACAAAAAACCAAAAACCAAAAACCGAAAACCAAAATCCAAAAACCAAAAACCAAAAACCAAAAACAAAACACCAAAAACCAAAAACCAAAAAACCAAAAACCAAAAACCAAAAACAAAAAGCCAAAAACCAAAAACGAAAAACCAAAAACGTAAACCAGAAACCAAAATCCAAAAACCAAAAACCAAAAACCAAAAACCAAAAACCAAAAACCAAAAACCAAAAACCAAAAACCAAAAACCTAAAACCAAAAACCAAAAACCAAAAACCAAAAACCAAAAACCAAAAACCAAAAACCAAAAACCAAAAACCAAAAACCAAAAACAAAAAACCAAAAACCAAAAACTAAAAACCAAAAAACCAAAAACCAATAACCAAAAACCAAAAACCAAAAACCAAAAACCAAAAACCACAAACCAAAAACCAAAAACCAAAAACCAAAAACCAAAATCCAAAAACCAAAACCAAAAACCAAAAACCAAAAACCTAAAACCAAAAACAAAAAACCAAAAACCAAAAACCAAAACCAAAAACCAAAAACCAAAAACCAAAAACCTAAAACCAAAAACCAAAATCCAAAAACCAAAACCAAAAACCAAAAACAAAAAACCAAAAACAAAAAACCAAAAACCAAAAACCGAAAACCAAAATCCAAAAACCAAAAACCAAAAACCAAAAACCAAAAACAAAACACCAAAAACCAAAAACCAAAAAACCAAAAACCAAAAACCAAAAACCAAAAGCCAAAAACCAAAAACGAAAAACCAAAAACGTAAACCAGAAACCAAAATCCAAAAACCAAAAACCAAAAACCAAAAACCAAAAACCAAAAACCAAAAACCAAAAACCAAAAACCTAAAACCAAAAACCAAAAACCAAAAACCAAAAACCAAAAACCAAAAACCAAAAACCGAAAACCAAAAACCAAAAACCAAAAACCAAAAACCAAAAACCAAAAACCAAAAACCCAAACCCAAAAAACCTAAAACCAAAAACCATAAACCAAAAACCAAAAACCAAAAACCAAACACCAAAAACCAAAAACCAAAAACCAAAAACCAAAAACCAAAACCCAAAAACCAAATACCAAAAACCAAAATCCAAAAACCAAAAACCAAAAACCAAAAACCAAAAACCAAAACTAAAAACGAATGACCAAAACCAAAAACAAAAACCAAAAACCAAAAACCAAAAACCAAAAACCAAAAACCAAAAACCAAAAACCAAAAACCAAAAAACAAAAACCAAAAACCAAAAACCAAAAACCAAAAACCAAAATCCAAAAACCAAAAACCAAAAACCAAAAACCAAAAACCAAAAACCAAAAACCAAAAACCTAAAACCAAAAACCAAAAACCAAAAACCAAAAACCAAAAACCAAAAACCAAAAACCGAAAACCAAAAACCAAAAACCAAAAACCAAAAACCAAAAACCAAAAACCAAAAACCCAAACCCAAAAAACCTAAAACCAAAAACCATAAACCAAAAACCAAAAACCAAAAACCAAACACCAAAAACCAAAAACTAAAAACCAAAAACCAAAAACCAAAAAGCAAAAACCGAAAACCAAAAACCAAAAACCTAAAACCAAAAACCAAAAACCAAAACTAAAAACGAATGACCAAAACCAAAAACAAAAACCAAAAACCAAAAACCAAAAACCAAAAACCAAAAACCAAAAACCAAAAACCAAAAACCAAAAAACAAAAACCAAAAACCAAAAACCGAAAACCAAAAACCAAAAACCAAAAACCAAAAACCAAAAACCAAAAACCAAAAGCCAAAAACCAAAAAACAAAAACAAAAACCAAAAAAGAAAAACCAAAAACCAAAAACCAAAAACCAAAAACCAAAAACCAAAAACCAAAAACAAAAAACCAAAAACAAAAAACCAAAAACCAAAAACCAAAAATAAAAAACCAAAAACCAAAAACCATAAACCAAAAACCAAAAACCAAAAACCAAAAACCAAAAACCCATAACAAAAAACCGAAACCAAAAACCAAAAACCAAAAACCAAAAACCAAAAACCAAAAACCAAAAACCCATAACAAAAAACCAAAAACCAAAAATCCAAAAACCAAAAATCAAAAACCAAAAACCAAAAACAAAACACCAAAAACCAAAAACCAAAAAACCAAATACCAAAAAACAAAAGCCAAAAGCCAAAAACCAAAAACGAAAAACCAAAAACGTAAACCAACAACCAAAAACCAAAAACCAAAAACCAAAAACCAAAAACCAAAAACCCAAAACCAAAAACCAAAAACCAAAAACCAAAAACCAAAAACCAAAAACCAAAAACCGAAAACCAAAAACCAAAAACCAAAAACCAAAAACCAAAAACCAAAAACCAAAAACCAAAAACCAAAAACCAAAAACCCAAACCCAAAAAACCAAAAACCAAAAACCAAAAACCAAAAACCAAAAAACAAAAACCAAAAACCAAAAACCAAAAACCAAAAACCAAAACCCAAAAACCAAAAACCAAAAAATTAACACCAAAAACCAAAAACCAAAAACCAAAAACCAAAAACCAAAAACCGAATACCAAAAACCAAAATCCAAAAACCAAAAACCAAAAACCAAAAAACCAAAAACCAAAAACCAAAAACCAAAAAACGCAAAAAACAAAAACCAAAAATCAAAAACCAAAAACTAAAAACCAAAAACCAAAAACCAAAAACCAAAAACCAAAAACCAAAAACCAAAAACCAAAAACAGAAAACAGAAAACCAAAAACAGAAAACAAGAAACCAAAAACCCAAAAACCAAAAAACCCAAAAACTAAAAACCAAAAAGCAAAAACCAAAAAGCAAAAACCAAAAACCAAAAACCAAAAACCAGAAACCAAAAACCAAAAACCAAAAACCAAAAACCAAAAACCGAAAACCTAAAACCAAAAACCAAAAACCAAAAACCAAAAGCCAAAAACCAAAAAACAAAAACAAAAACCAAAAAAGAAAAACCAAAAACCAAAAACCAAAAACCAAAAACCAAAAACCGAAAACCTAAAACCAAAAACCAAAAACCAAAAACCAAAAGCCAAAAACCAAAAAACAAAAACAAAAACCAAAAAAGAAAAACCAAAAACCAAAAACCAAAAACCAAAAACCAAAAACCAAAAACCAAAAACCAAAAACAAAAAACAAAAAATAAAAAACAAAAAACCAAAAACCAAAAACAAAAAATAAATAAAACAAAAAACCAAAAACCAAAAACCAAAAACCAGAAACCAAAAACCAAAAACCAAAAACCAAAAACCAAAAACCAAAAACAAAAAACCAAAAACAAAAAACCAAAAACCAATAACAAAAAACCGAAAACCTAAAACCAAAAACCAAAAACCAAAAACCAAAAGCCAAAAACCAAAAAACAAAAACAAAAACCAAAAAAGAAAAACCAAAAACCAAAAACCAAAAACGAAAAACCAAAAACCAAAAACCAAAAACCAAAAACAAAAAATAAATAAAACAAAAAACCAAAAACCAAAAACCAAAAACCAAAAACCAAAAACCAAAAACATAAAACCAAAAACCAAAAACCAAAAACCGAAAACCAAAAACAAAAAACCAAAAACCAAAAACCAAAACCAAAAACCAAAAACCAGAAACCAAAAACCAAAAACCTAAAACCAAAAACCTAAAACCAAAAACCAAAAACCAAAAACAAAAAACCAAAAACAAAAAACCAAAAACCAATAACAAAAAACCAAAAACAAAAAACCAAAAACCAAAAACCAAAAACCAAAAGCCAAAAACCAAAAACCAAAAACCCAAAAAACCAAAAACCAAAAACTGAAAACCAAAAACCAAAAACCAAAAACCAAAAACCAAAAACCAAAAACCGAAAACCAAAAACCAAAAACCAAAAATCAAAAACCAAAAACCAACAACAAAAAACCAAAAACCAAAAACCAAAAACCAAAAACCAAAAACCACAAACCAAAACCCAAAAACCAAAAACCAAACACAAAAAATCAAAAACCAAAAACAAAAAACAAAAAACCAAAAACCAAAAACCAAAAACCAAAAACCAAAAACCAAAAACCAAAAACCAAAAACAGAAAACCAGAAACCAAAAACCAAAAACCGAAAACCAAAAACCAAAAATCAAAAACCGAAAACCAGCAACCAAAAACCAAAAAACAAAAACTAAAAACCAAAAACAAAAAACCAAAAACCAAAAACCAAAAACCAAAGCCAAAAACCAAAAACCAAAAACCAAAAACCAAAAACCAAAAACCAAAAACCAAAAACCAAAAACCAAAAACCAAAAACCAAAAAACCGAAAACCGAAAACTAAAAACCAAAAACCAACAACCAAAAACCAAAAACCAAAAACCAAAAACCAAAAACTAAAAACCAGAAACCAAAAACCAAAAGCCAAAAACCAAAAACCAAAAACCAAAAACCAAAAACCAAAAACCAAAAACCAAAAACCAAAAACCAAAAACCAAAAACCAAAAACCAAAAACCAAAAACCAAAAACCAAAAACCAAAAACCAAAAACCAAAAACCAAGAACCAAGAACCAAAAACCAAAAACCAAAAACAAAAAACCAAAAATAAAACACCAAAAACCAAAATCCAAAAACCAAAAACTAAAAACCAAAAAAACAAAAACCAAAAACCAAAAACTAAAAGCCAAAAACCAAAAACCAAAAACAAAAAACCAAAAACCAAAAACCAAAAACAAAAAACCAAAAACCAAAAACCAAAAACCAAAAACCAAAAACCAAAAACCAAAAACCAAAAACCAAAAACCAAAAACCAAAAACCAAAAACCAAAAACCAAAAACCAAAAACCAAAAACCAAAATCCAAAAACCAAAAACCAAAAACCAAAAACCAAAAACCAAAAACCCAAAACCAAAAACCAAAAACCAAAAACCAAAAACCAAAAACCAAAAACCAAAAACCAAAAACCAAAAACCAAAAACCAAAAACCAAAAACAAAACCCAAAAACCAAAAAACCAAAAACCAAAAACCAAAAACCAAAAACCAAAAACCAAAAACCAAAAACCAAAAACCAAAAACCAAAAACCAAAAACCAAAAACCAAAAACCAAAAACCAAAAACCAAAAACCAAAAACCAAAATCCAAAAACCAAAAACCAAAAACCAAAAACCAAAAACCAAAAACAAAACCCAAAAACCAAAAAACCAAAAACCAAAAACCAAAAACCAAAAACCAAAAACCAAAAACCAAAAACCAAAAACCAAAAACCAGAAACCAAAAACCAAAAACCAAAACCAAAAACCAAAAACCAAAAAACCAAAGACCAAAAACCAAAAACCAAAAACCAAAAACCAAACCTAAAAACCTAAAACCAAAAACCAAAAACCAAAAACAAAAAACCAAAAATAAAACACCAAAAACCAAAATCCAAAAACCAAAAACCAAAAACCAAAAAACCAAAAACCAAAAACCAAAAACCAAGAACCAAAAACCAAAAACCAAAAACAAAAAATCAAAAATAAAACACCAAAAACCGAAAACCAAAAACAAAAAACCAAAAACCAAAAACCAAAACCAAAAACCAGAAACCAAAAACCAAAAACCTAAAACCAAAAACCAAAAACAAAAAACAAAAAACCAAAAACCAATAACAAAAAACCAAAAACAAAAAACCAAAAACCAAAAACCAAAAAGCAAAAGCCAAAAACCAAAAACCAAAAACCCAAAAAACCAAAAACCAAAAACTGAAAACCAAAAACCAAAAACCAAAAACCAAAAGCCAAAAACCAAAAACCAAAAACCAAAAACCGAAAACCAAAAACCAAAAATCAAAAACCAAAAACCAACAACAAACAACCAAAAACCAAAAACCAAATACCAAAAACCACAAACCAAAACCCAAAAACCAAAAACCAAACACAAAAAATCAAAAACCAAAAACAAAAAACAAAAAACCAAAAACCAAAAACCAAAAACCAAAAACCAAAAACCAAAAACCAAAAACCAAAAAACAAAAACCAAAAACCAAAAACCAGAAACCAAAAACCAAAAACCAAAAACCGAATACCAAAAACCAAAAATCAAAAACCAAAAACCAGCAACCAAAAACCAAAAAACAAAAACTAAAAACCAAAAACAAAAAACCAAAAACAAAAAACCAAAAACCAAAGCCAAAAACCAAAAACCAAAAACCAAAAACCAAAAACCAAAAACCAAAAACCAAAAACCAAAAACCAAAAACCAAAAACCAAAAACCAAAAACCAAAAACCAAAAACCAAAAACCAAAAACCAAAAACCAAAAACCAAAAACCAAAAACCAAAAACCAAGAACCAAAAACCAAAAACCAAAAACCAAAAACCAAAAACCAAAAACCAAAAACCAAAAACCAAAAACCAAAAACCAAAATCCAAAAACCAAAAACCAAAAACCAAAAACCAAAAACCAAAAACAAAACCCAAAAACCAAAAAACCAAAAACCAAAAACCAAAAACTAAAAACCAAAAACCAAAAACCAAAAACCAGAAACCAAAAACCAAAAACCAAAAAACAAAACCAAAAACCAAAAACCAAAAAACCAAAGACCAAAAACCAAAAACCAAAAACCAAAAACCAAAAACCAAAAACCAAAAACCCAACCTAAAAACCTAAAACCAAAAACCAAAAACCAAAAACCAAAAACCAAAAACCAAAAACCAAAAACAAAACCCAAAAACCAAAAAACCAAAAACCAAAAACCAAAAACCAAAAACCAAAAACCAAAAACCAAAAACCAAAAACCAAAAACCAAAAACCAAAAACCAAAAACCAAAAACCAAAAACTAAAAGCCAAAAACCAAAAACCAAAAACAAAAAACCAAAAACCAAAAACCAAAAACCAAAAACAAAAAACCAAAAACCAAAAACCAAAAACTAAAAGCCAAAAACCAAAAACTTAAAACAAAAAACCAAAAACCAAAAACCAAAAACAAAAAACCAAAAACCAAAAACCAAAAACCAAAAACCAAAACCCAAAAACCAAAAACCAAAATCCAAAAACCAAAAACCAAAAACCAAAAACCAAAAACGAAAAATCCAAAAACCAAAAACCAAAAACCAAAAACCAAAAACAAAACACCAAAAACCAAAAACCAAAAAACCAAACCCAAAATCCAAAAACCAAAAACCAAAAACCAAAAACAAAAAACAAAAAACCAAAAACAAAAAACCAAAAACCAAAAACCAAAAACCGAAAACCTAAAACCAAAAACCAAAAACCAAAAACCAAAAACCAAAAACCAAAAACCAAAAACCAAATACCAAAATCCAAAACTTAAAACCAAAAACAAAAAACCAAATACAAAAAACCAAAAACCAAACCCAAAAACCAAAAACCAAAAACCAAAAACCAAAAACCAACAACCAAAAACCCAAAAACCAAAAACCAAAAACCAAAAACCAAAAACCAAAAACCAAAAACCAAAAACCAAAAACCAAAAACCAAAAACCAAAAACCAAAAACCAAAAACCAAAAACAGAAAACAAAAAACCAAAAACAAAAAACCAAAAACCAAAAACCGAAAACCAAAAACCAAAAATCAAAAACCAAAAACCATCAACCAAAAACAAAAAACCAAAAACCAAAAAACAAAAACTAAAAGCCAAAAACCAAAAACTTAAAACAAAAAACCAAAAACCAAAAACCAAAAACAAAAAACCAAAAACCAAAAACCAAAAACCAAAAACCAAAACCCAAAAACCAAAAACCAAAATCCAAAAACCAAAAACCAAAAACCAAAAACCAAAAACGAAAAATCCAAAAACCAAAAACCAAAAACCAAAAACCAAAAACCAAAAACCAAAAACCAAAAACCAAAAACCAAAAACCAAAAACCAAAAACAGAAAACAAAAAACCAAAAACAAAAAACCAAAAACCAAAAACCGAAAACCAAAAACCAAAAACCAAAAACCAAAAACCAAAAACCAAAAACAAAAAACCAAAAACCAAAAACCAAAAACTAAAAGCCAAAAACCAAAAACTTAAAACAAAAAACCAAAAACCAAAAACCAAAAACAAAAAACCAAAAACCAAAAACCAAAAACCAAAAACCAAAAACCAAAACCCAAAAACCAAAAACCAAAATCCAAAAACCAAAAACCAAAAACCAAAAACCAAAAACGAAAAATCCAAAAACCAAAAACCAAAAACCAAAAACCAAAAACAAAACACCAAAAACCAAAAACCAAAAAACCAAACCCAAAATCCAAAAACCAAAAACCAAAAACCAAAAACAAAAAACAAAAAACCAAAAACAAAAAACCAAAAACCAAAAACCAAAAACCAAAAACCAACAACCAAAAACCAAAAAACCAAAACCAAAAACCAAAAACTAAAAACCAAAATCCAAAACTAAAAACCAAAAACAAAAAACCAAAAACAAAATACCAAAAACCAAACCCAAAAACCAAAAACCAAAAACCAAAAACCAAAAACCAAAAACCGAAAACCAAAAACCAAAAAACCAAAAACCAAAAACCAAAAACCAAAAACTAAAAACCAAAAACCAAAAACCAAAAACCAAAAACCAAAAACCAAAACCAAAAACCAAAAACCGAAAACCAAAAACCAAAAACCTAAAACCAAAAACCAAAAACCAAAAACCAAAAACAAAAAACCAAAAACAAAATACCAAAAACCAAAAACAAAAAACCAAAAACAAAAACCCAAAAACCAAAAACCAAAAACCAAAAGCCAAAAACAAAAACCAAAAACCAAAAAACCAAAAACCAAAAACTAAAAACCAAAAACCAAAAACCAAAAACCAAAAACCAAAAACCAAAAACCAAAAACCAAAAACCAAAAACCAAAAACTAAAAACCAAAAACCAAAAACCAAAAACCAATAACCAAAAACCAAAAACAAAAAACAAAAAACCAAAAACCAAAAACCAAAAACCAAAAACCAAAAACCAAAAACCAAAAACCAAAAACCAAAATCCAAAAACCAAAAACAAAAACCAAAAACCAAAAACCAAAAACCAAAAACCAAAAACCAAAAACCAAAATCCAAAAACCAAAAACCAAAAAATAAAAACCAAAAACAAAAAACCAAAAACAAAAAACCAAAAACCAAAAACAAAAAACCAAAAACAAAAAACCAAAAACCAAAAACCAAAAACCAGAAACCAAAAATCAAAAACAAAAAACCAACAACAAAAAACCAAAAACCAAAAACCAAAAACCAAAAACCAAAAACCAAAAACCAAAAACCAAAAACCAAAAACCAAAAACCAAACCTAAAAACCTAAAACCAAAAACCAAAAACCAAAAACAAAAAACCAAAAATAAAACACCAAAAACCAAAATCCAAAAACCAAAAACCAAAAACCAAAAAACCAAAAACCAAAAACCAAAAACCAAAAACCAAAAACCAAAAACCAAAAACAAAAAACCAAAAACAAAAAACCAAAAACCAAAAACCAGAAACCAAAAACAAAACCCAAAAACCAAAAAACCAAAAACCAAAATCCAAAAACCAAAAACCAAAAACCAAAAACCAAAAACCAAAAACCAAAAACCAAAAACCAAAAACCAAAAACCAAAAACCCAAATCCAAAAATCAAAAACCAAAAACCAAAAACCAAAAACAAAAAACCAAAAACCGAAACCAAAAACCAAAACCAAAACCCAAAAACCAAAAAACCAAAAACCAAAAACCACAAACCAAAAACCAAAAACCAAAAACCAAAAACCAAAAACCAAAAACCAAAAACAAAAAACCAAAAACAAAAAACCAAAAACCAAAAACCAGAAACCAAAAACAAAACCCAAAAACCAAAAAACCAAAAACCAAAATCCAAAAACCAAAAACCAAAAACCAAAAACCAAAAACCAAAAACCAAAAACCAAAAACCAAAAACCAAAAACCAAAAACCAAAAACCGAAACCAAAAACCAAAACCAAAACCCAAAAACCAAAAAACCAAAAACCAAAAACCAAAAACCAAAAACCAAAAACCAAAAACCAAAAACAAAAAACCAAAAACAAAAAACCAAAAACAAAAAACCAAAAACCAAAAACAAAAAACCAAAAACAAAAAACCAAAAACCAAAAACCAAAAACCAGAAACCAAAAATCAAAAACAAAAAACCAACAACAAAAAACCAAAAACCAAAAACCAAAAACCAAAAACCAAAAACCAAAAACCAAAAACCAAAAACCAAAAACCAAAAACCAAAAACCAAACCTAAAAACCAAAAACCAAAAAACCAAAAACCAAAAACCAAAAACCAAAAACCAAAAACCAAAAACCGAAAACCAAAAACCAAAAACCAAAAACCAAAAACCAAAAACCAAAAACCAAAAACCAAAAACCAAAAACCAAAAACCAAAAACCAAAAACAAAAAACAAAAAACCAAAAACTAAAAACAAAAAACAAAAAACCAAAAACCAAAAACCAAAAACCAAAAACCAAAAACCAAAAACCGAAAACCTAAAACCAAAAACCAAAAACCAAAAACCAAAAACCAAAAACCAAAAACCGAAAACCAAAAACCAAAAAAGAAAAACCAAAAACCAAAAACCAAAAACCAAAAACCAAAAACCAAAAACTAAAAACCAAAATCCAAAAGTTAAAACCAAAAACAAAAAACCAAATACAAAAAACCAAAAACCAAACCCAAAAACCAAAAACCAAAAACCAAAAACCAAAAACCAAAAACTAAAAACCAAAAACCAAAAACCAAAAACCAAAAACCAAAAACCAAAAACCAAGAACCAAGAACCAAAAACCAAAAACAAAAAACACAAAACCAAAAACAAAAAAACTAAAAACCAAACCTAAAAACTCAAAACCAAAAACCAAAAACCAAAAACCAAAAACCAAAAACCAGAAACGAACCTAAAAACCAAAAACCAAAAACCAAAAACAAAAAACCAAAAATAAAACACCAAAAACCAAAATCCAAAAACCAAAAACCAAAAACCAAAAAACCAAAAACCAAAAACCAAAAACCAAAAACAAAAACCAAAAACCAAAAACCAAAAAACCAAAAACCAAAAACCAAAAACCAAAAACCAAAATCCAAAAACAAAACACGAAAAACCAAAATCCAAAAACCGAAAACCAAAAACCAAAAAACCAAAAACCAGAAACCAAAAACCAAAAACTAAAAACCAAAAACCAAAAACCAAAAACCAAAAAACCAAAAACCAAAACCAAAAACCAAAAGCCGAAAACCAACAACCAAAAACCTAAAACCAAAAACCAAAAACCAAAAACCAAAAACAAAAAACCAAAAACAAAAGACCAAAAACCAAAAACAAAAAACCAAAAACCAAAAACCAAAAACCAAAATCCAAAAACCAAAAACCAAAAACCAAAAACCAAAAACCAAAAACCAAAAACCAAAAACCAAAAACCCAAATCCAAAAACCAAAAACCAAAAACCAAAAACCAAAAACCAAAAACCGAAACCAAAAACCAAAACCAAAACCCAAAAACCAAAAAACCAAAAACCAAAAACCAAAAAACAAAAACCAAAAACCAAAAACCAAAAACCAAAAACAAAAACCAAAAACCAAAAACCAAAAAACCAAAAACCAAAAACCAAAAACCAAAAACCAAAAACCAAAAACCAAAATCCAAAAACAAAACACGAAAAACCAAAATCCAAAAACCGAAAACCAAAAACCAAAAAACCAAAAACCAGAAACCAAAAACCAAAAACTAAAAACCAAAAACCAAAAACCAAAAACCAAAAACCAAAAAACCAAAAACCAAAACCAAAAACCAAAAACCGAAAACCAAAAACCAAAAACCTAAAACCAAAAACCAAAAACCAAAAACCAAAAACCAAAAACAAAAAACCAAAAACAAAAGACCAAAAACCAAAAACAAAAAACCAAAAACAAAAAACCAAAAATCAAAAACCAAAAACCAAAAGCCAAAAACAAAAACCAAAAACCAAAAAACCAAAACCCAAAAACCAAAACCAAAAACCAAAAACCGAAAACCAAAAACCAAAAACCTAAAACCAAAAACCAAAAACCAAAAACCAAAAACCAAAAACAAAAAACCAAAAACAAAAGACCAAAAACCAAAAACAAAAAACCAAAAACAACAAACCAAAAACCAAAAACCAAAAACCAAAAGCCAAAAACAAAAACCAAAAACCAAAAAACCAAAAACCAAAAACTAAAAAACCAAAAACCAAAAACCAAAAACCAAAAACCAAAAACCAAAAACCAAAAACCAAAAACCAAAAACCAAAAACCAATAACCAAAAACCAAAAACAAAAAACAAAAAACCAAAAACCAAAAACCAAAAACCAAAAACCAAAAACCAAAAACCAAAAACCAAAAACCAAAAACCAAAAACCAAAAACCAAAAACCAAAAACCAAAATCCAAAAACCAAAAACCAAAAACCAAAAACCAAAAACCAAAAACCAAAAACCAAAAACCAAAAACCAAAAACCAAAAACCAAAAACCAAAAACCAAAAACCAAAAACCAAAAACCAAAAACCAAAAACAAAACCCAAAAACTAAAAAACCAAAAACCAAAAACCAAAAACCAAAAACAAAAAACAAAAAACCAAAAACCAAAAACAAAAAACCAAAAACAAAAAACCAAAAACCAAAAACCAAAAACCAAAAGCCAAAAACAAAAACCAAAAACCAAAAACCAAAAACCATAAACCAAAAACCAAAAACCAAAAACCAAAAACCAAAAACCAAAAACCAAAAACCAATAACCAAAAACCAAAAACAAAAAACAAAAAACCAAAAACCAAAAACCAAAAACCAAAAACCAAAAACCAAAAACCAAAAACCAAAATCCAAAAACCAAAAACCAAAAACCAAAAACCAAAAACCAAAAACCAAAAACAAAAATCCAAAAACCAAAAACAAAAAACCAAAAACAAAAAACCAAAAACCAAAAACAAAAAACCAAAAACCAAAAACAAAAAACCAAAAACAAAAAACCAAAAACCAAAAACCAAAAACCAGAAACCAAAAATCAAAAACCAAAAACCAACAACAAAAAACCAAAAACCAAAAACCAAAAACCAAAAACCAAAAACCAAAAACCAAAAACCAAAAACCAAAAACCAAAAACCAAAAACCAAAAACCAAAAACCAAAAACCAAAAACCAAAAACAAAAATCAAAAACCAAAAACCAAAAACCAAAAACAAAACCCAAAAACTAAAAAACCAAAAACCAAAAACCAAAAACAAAAAACCAAAAATAAAACACCAAAAACCAAAATCCAAAAACCAAAAACCAAAAACCAAAAAACCAAAAACCAAAAACCAAAAACTAAAAACCAAAAACCAAAATCCAAAAACAAAAAACCAAAAACCAAAAAACAAAAACCAAAAACCAGAAACCAAAAACCAAAAACCAAAACCAAAAGCCAAAAAGCCAAAAACCAAAAACCAAAAACCAAAAACCAAAAAACAAACCTAAAAACCTAAAACCAAAAAACAAAAACCAAAAACCAAAAACAGAAAACCAAAAATAAAACACCAAAAACCAAAATCCAAAAACCAAAAACCAAAAACCAAAAAACAACCCTAAAAACCAAAACCAACAACCAAAAACCAAAAACAAAAAACCAAAAACCAAAAACCAAAAACCAAAAACCAAAAACCAAAAACCAAAAACAAAAAAACAAAAATAAAACACCAAAAACCAAAATTCAAAAACCAAAAACCAAAAACAAAAAACAAAAAACCAAAAACCAAAAACCAAAAACCAAAAACCAAAAACCAAAAACCAAAAACCAAAAACCAAAAACCAAAAACCAAAAACCAAAAACCAAAATCCAAAAACCAAAAACCAAAAACCAAAAACCAAGAACCAAAAACCAAAAACCAAAAACCAAAAACCAGAAACCAAAAACCAAAAACCAAAACCAAAAACCAAAAACCAAAAGACCAAAGACCAAAAACCAAAAACCCAAAAACCAAAAACCAAAAACAAAACCTAAAAACCTAAAACCAAAAACCAAAAACCAAAAACAAAAAACCAAAACTAAAACACCAAAAAGCAAAATCCAAAAACCAAAAACCAAAAACCAAAAACCAAAAAACCAAAAACCAAAAACCAAAAACCAAAAACCAAAAACCAAAAACAAAACCTAAAAACCTAAAACCAAAAACCAAAAACCAAAAACCAAAAACAAAAAACCAAAACTAAAACACCAAAAAGCAAAATCCAAAAACCAAAAACCAAAACCCAAAAAACCAAAAACCAAAAACCAAAAACCAAAAACCAAAAACCAAAAACCAAAATCCAAAAACCAAAAACCAAAAACCAAAAACCAAAAACCAAAAACCAAAAACCAAAAACCAAAAACCCAAATCCAAAAACCAAAAACCAAAAACCAAAAACCAAAAACCGAAACCAAAAACCAAAACCAAAACCCAAAAACCAAAAAACCAAAAACCAAAAACCAAAAACCAAAAACCAAAAACCAAAAACCAAAAACCAAAAACCAAAACCAAAAACCAAAAACCAAAAACCAAAAACCAAAAACCAAAAACCAAAAACCAAAAACCAAAAACCAAAAATCAAAAACCAAAAACCAAAAACCAAAAACCAAAAACCAAAAACCAAAAACCAAAACCAAAAACCAAAAACCAAAAACAAAAAACCTAAAACCAAAAACCAAAAACAAAAAACAAAAAACCAAAAACCAAAAACCAAAAACCAAAAACCAAAAACCAAAAACCAAAAACCAAAAACCAAAAACCAAAAACCAAAAACCAAAAACTAAAAACCAAAACCAAAACCCAAAAACCAAAAAACCAAAAACCAAAAACCAAAAACCAAAAACCAAAAACCAAAAACCAAAAACCAAAAACCAAAAACCAAAAACCAAAAAACAAAAACCAAAAACCAAAAACCAAAAACCAAAAACCAAAAACCAAAAACCAAAAACCAAAAACCAAGAACCAAAAACCAAAAACCAAAAACCAAAAACCAGAAACCAAAAACCAAAAACCAAAACCAAAAACCAAAAACCAAAGAACCAAAGACCAAAAACCAAAAACCAAAAACCAAAAACCAAACCTAAAAACCTAAAACCAAAAACCAAAAACCAAAAACCAAAAACAAAAAACCAAAAACCAAAAACAAAAAACCAAAAATAAAACACCAAAAAGCAAAATCCAGAAACCAAAAACCAAAAACCAAAAAACCAAAAACCAAAAACCAAAAACCAAAAACCAAAAACCAAAAACCAAAAACCAAAATCCAAAAACCAAAAACCAAAAACCAAAAACCAAAAACCAAAAACCAAAAACCAAAAACCCACATCCAAAAAGCAAAAACCAAAATCCAAAAACCAAAAACCAAAAACCAAAAACCAAAAACCAAAAACCAAAAACCAAAAACCAAAAACCAAAACCAAAACCCAAAAACCAAAAAACCAAAAACCAAAAACCAAAAACCAAAAACCAAAAACCAAAAACCAAAAACCAAAAACCAAAAACCAAAAACCAAAAACCAAAAACCAAAAACCAAAAACCAAAAACCAAAAACCAAAAACCAAAAACCAAAAACCAAAAACCAAAAACCAAAAACCAAAAACCAAAAACCAAAAACCAAAAACCAAGAACCAAAAACCAAAAACCAAAAACCAAAAACCAGAAACCAAAAACCAAAAACCAAAACCAAAAACCAAAAACCAAAGAACCAAAGACCAAAAACCAAAAACCAAAAACCAAAAACCAAAAACCAAACCTAAAAACCTAAAACCAAAAACCAAAAACCAAAAACCAAAAACAAAAAACCAAAAATAAAACACCAAAAAGCAAAATCCAAAAACCAAAAACCAAAAACCAAAAAACCAAAAACCAAAAACCGAGAACCAAAAACCAAAAACCAAAAACCAAAAACCAAAAACCAAAATCCAAAAACCAAAAACCAAAAACCAAAAACAACAAACCAAAAATAAAACACCAAGAACCAAAATCCAAAAAACCAAAAACCAAAAACCAAAAAACCAAAAACCAAAAACCAAAAACTAAAAACCAAAAACCAAAAACCAAAAACCAAAAACCAAAAACCAAAAACCAAAAACCAAAAACCAAAAACCAAAAACCAAAAACCAAAAACCAAAAACCAAAATCCAAAAACCAAAAACTAAAAACCAAACACCAAAAACCAAAAACCAAAAACCAAAAACCAAAAACCAAAAACCAAAAACCAGAAACCAAAAACCAAAAACCAAAAACCAAAAACCAAAAACCAAACACCAAAAACCAAAAACCAAAAACCAAAACCAAAAACCAAAAACCAAAAACAAAAAACCTAAAACCAAATACCAAAAACAAAAAACAAAAAACCAAAAACCAAAAACCAAAAACCAAAAACCAAAAACCAAAAACCAAAAACCAAAAACCAAAACCATAAACCAAAAACCAAAAACAAAAAACCTAAAACCAAAAACCAAAAACAAAAAACAAAAAACCAAAAACCAAAAACCAAAAAGCAAAAACCAAAAACCTAAAACCGAAAACCAAAAACCAAAAACCAAAAACCAAAAACCAAAAAAGAAAAACCAAAAACCAAAAACCAAAAACCAAAAACCAAAAACC
Organism: Odontomyia ornata; assembly: GCA_963969285.1. Lineage (NCBI taxonomy): Eukaryota > Metazoa > Arthropoda > Insecta > Diptera > Stratiomyidae > Odontomyia > Odontomyia ornata. Next base: position 104,185,066 of record OZ017738.1, on the reverse strand, counting down.
TAAAACCAAAAACCAAAAACCAAAAACCAAAAACAACAAACCAAAAATAAAACACCAAAAACCAAAATCCAAAAAACCAAAAACCAAAAACCAAAAAACCTAAAACCAAAAACCAAAAACAAAAAACCAAAAATAAAACACCAAAAAGCAAAATCCAAAAACCAAAAACCAAAAACCAAAAAACCAAAAACCAAAAACCGAAAACCAAAAACCAAAAACCAAAAACCAAAAACCAAAAACCAAAATCCAAAAACCAAAAACCAAAAACCAAAAACCAAAAACCAAAAACCAAAAACCAAAAACCAAAAACCAAAAACCCAAATCCAAAAACCAAAAACCGAAAACCAAAAACCAAAAACCAAAAACCAAAAACCAAAAACCCAAAAACTAAAAACCAAAAACCAAAAACCAAAAACCAAAAACCAAAAACCAAAAACCAAAAACCAAAAACCAAAAACCCAAAAACCGAACCTAAAAACCTAAAACCAAAAACCAAAAACCAAAAACCAAAAACAACAAACCAAAAATAAAACACCAAAAACCAAAATCCAAAAAACCAAAAACCAAAAACCAAAAAACCAAAAACCAAAAACCAAAAACCAAAAACTAAAAACCAAAAACCAAAAACCAAAAACTAAAAACCAAACACCAAAAACCAAAAACCAAAAACCAAAAACCAAAAACCAAAAACCAAAAACCAGAAACCAAAAACCAAAAACCAAAAACCAAAAACCAAAAACCAAACACCAAAAACCAAAAACCAAAAACCAAAACCAAAAACCAAAAACCAAAAACCAAAAACCAAAAACCAAAAAACCAAAGACCAAAAACCAAAAACCAAAAACCAAAAACCAAACCTAAAAACCTAAAACCAAAAACCAAAAACCAAAAACCAAAAACAAAAAACCAAAAATAAAACACCAAAAACCAAAATCCAAAAACCAAAAACCAAAAACCAAAAAACCAAAAACCAAAAACCAAAAACTAAAAACCAAAAACCAAAAACCAAAAACCAAAAACCAAAAACCAAAAACCAGAAACCAAAAACCAAAAACCAAAAACCAAAAACCAAAAACCAAAAACCAAAAACCAAAAACCAAAACCAAAAACCAAAAACCAAAAAAAAAAAACCTAAAATCAAAAACAAAAAACAAAAAACCAAAAACCAAAAACCAAAAAGCAAAAAGCAAAAACCAAAAACCAAAAACCAAAAACCAAAAACCAAAACCAAAAACCAAAAACCAAAAACAAAAACCCTAAAACCAAAAACCAAAAACAAAAAACAAAAACCCAAAAACCAAAAACCAAAAAGCAAAAACCAAAAACCAAAAACCAAAAACCAAAAACCAAAAACCAAAAACCAAAAACCAAAAACCAAAAACCAGAAACCAAAAATCAAAAACCAAAAACCAACAACAAAAAACCAAAAACCAAAAACCAAAAACCAAAAACCAAAAACCAAAAACCAAAAACCAAAAACCAAAAACCAATAACCAAAAACCAAAAAACCAAAAACCAAAAACCCAAAAACCAAAAACCAAAAACCAAAAACCAAAAACCAAAAACCAAAAACCAAAAACCAAAACCAAAAACCAAAAACCAAAAACAAAAAACCTAAAACCAAAAACCAAAAACCAAAAACAAAAAACCAAAAACAAAAAACCAAAAACCAAAAACAAAAAACCAAAAACAAAAAACCAAAAACCAAAAACCAAAAACCAAAAGCCAAAAACCAAAAACCAAAAACCAAAAAACCAAAAACCAAAAACTAAAAACCAAAAACCAAAAACCAAAAAACCAAAAACCAAACCCAAAAACCAAAAACCAAAAACAAAAAACAAAAAACAAAAAACCAAAAACAAAAAACCAAAAACCAAAAACCGAAAACCGAAAACCAAAAACCAAAAATCAAAAACCAAAAACCAACAACAAAAAACCAAAAACCAAAAACCAAAAACCAAAAACCAAAAACCAAAAACCAAAAACCAAAAACCAAAAACAAAAAACCAAAAACCAAAAACAAAAAACAAAAAACCAAAAACCAAAAACCAAAAACCAAAAACCAAAAACCAAAAACCAAAAACCAAAAACCAAAACCAAAAACCAAAAACCAAAAACCAAAAACCAAAAACCAGAAACCAAAAACCAAAAACCGAAAACCAAAAACCAAAAATCAAAAACCAAAAACCAACAACCAAAAACCAAAAAACAAAAACCAAAAACCAGAAACCAAAAACCAAAAACCAAAAAACAAAAACCAAAAACCAAAAACAAAAACCACAAAACCAAAAACCAAAAACCAAACCCAAAAACCAAAAACCAAAAACCAAAAACCAAAAACCAAAAACCAAAAACCAAAAACCAAAAACAAAAAACACAAAACCAAAAACAAAAAACCAAAAACCATACCTAAAAACCTAAATCCAAAAACAAAAAACCAAAAACCAAAACAAAAAACCAAAAACCAAAAACCAAAAACCAAAAACCAGAAACCAAAAACCAAAAACCGAAAACCAAAAACCAAAAATCAAAAACAAAAAACCTAAAACCAAAAACCAAAAACCAAAAACCAAAAACAAAAAACCTAAAACCAAAAACCAAAAACCAAAAACAAAAAACCAAAAACAAAAAACCAAAAACCAAAAACAAAAAACCAAAAACAAAAAACCAAAAACCAAAAACCAAAAACCAAAAGCCAAAAACCAAAAACCAAAAACCAAAAAACCAAAAACCAAAAACTAAAAACCAAAAACCAAAAACCAAAAAACCAAAAACCAAACCCAAAAACCAAAAACCAAAAACAAAAAACAAAAAACAAAAAACCAAAAACAAAAAACCAAAAACCAAAAACCGAAAACCGAAAACCAAAAACCAAAAATCAAAAACCAAAAACCAACAACAAAAAACCAAAAACCAAAAACCAAAAACCAAAAACCAAAAACCAAAAACCAAAAACCAAAAACCAAAAACAAAAAACCAAAAACCAAAAACAAAAAACAAAAAACCAAAAACCAAAAACCAAAAACCAAAAACCAAAAACCAAAAACCAAAAACCAAAAACCAAAACCAAAAACCAAAAACCAAAAACCAAAAACCAAAAACCAGAAACCAAAAACCAAAAACCGAAAACCAAAAACCAAAAATCAAAAACCAAAAACCAACAACCAAAAACCAAAAAACAAAAACCAAAAACCAGAAACCAAAAACCAAAAACCAAAAAACAAAAACCAAAAACCAAAAACAAAAACCACAAAACCAAAAACCAAAAACCAAACCCAAAAACCAAAAACCAAAAACCAAAAACCAAAAACCAAAAACCAAAACCAAAAACCAAAAACCAAAAACCGAAAACCAAAAACCAAAAATCAAAAACCAAAAACCAACAACCAAAAACCAAAAAACAAAAACCAAAAACCAGAAACCAAAAACCAAAAACCAAAATCCAAAATCCGAAAACCAAAAACCAAAAACCAAAAAACCAAAAACCAAAAACCAAAAATTAAAAACCAAAAACCATAAACCAAAAACAAAAAACCAAAAACCAAAAACCAAAAACCAAAAACATAAAACCAAAAACCAAAAACCAAAAACCAAAACCAAAAACCAAAAACCAAAAACCAAAAACCGAAAACCAAAAACCAAAAACCAAAAACCAAAAACCAAAAACTAAAAACCAAAAACAAAAAACCAAAAACCAAAAACCAAAAACCAAAAACCAAAAACCAAAAACCAAAAACACAAAACCAAAAACAAAAAACCAAAAACATAAAACCAAAAACCAAAAACCAAAAACCAAAAACCGAAAACCAAAAACCAAAAACCAAAAACCAAAAACCGAAAACCAAAAACCAAAAACCAAAAACCAGAAACCAAAAACCAAAAACCAAAAACCAAAAACCAAAAACTAAAAACCAAAAACCAAAAACCAAAAACCAAAAACCAAAAACCAAAAACCAAAAACCAAAAACCAAAAACCAAAAACCAAAAACAAAAAACCAAAAACAAAAAACCAAAATCCAAAACTAAAAACCAAAAACAAAAAACCAAAAACCAAAAACCAAAAACCAAAAATTAAAAACCAAAAACCAACAACCAAAAACCAAAAACCAAAAACCAAAAACCAAAAACCAAAAACCAAAAACCAAAAACCAAAAACCAAAAACCAAAAACAAAAAACCAAAAACTAAAAACCAAAATCCAAAACTAAAAACCAAAAACAAAAAACCAAAAACCAAAAACCAAAAACCAAAAACCAAAAATCAAAAACCAAAAACCAACAACCAAAAACCAAAAACCAAAAACCAAACACCAAAAACCAAAAACCAAAAACCCCATAAACCAAAAACCAAAAACAAAAACCAGAAACCAAAAACCAAAAGCCAAAAACCAAAAACCAAAAACCAAAAACCAAAAACCAAAAACCAAAAACCAAAAACCAAAAACCAAAAACCAAAAACCAAAAACCAAAAACCAAAAACCATAAACCAAAAACCAAAAACCAAAAACCAAAAACCAAAAACCAAAAACCAAAAACCAAAAACCAAAAACCAAAAACCAAAAACCAAAAACCAAAAACTAAAAACCAGAAACCAAAAACGAAAAACAAAAAACCAAAAACCAGAAACCAAAAACCAAAAACCAAAAACCAAAAAACAAAAACCAAAAACCAAAAACCAAAAATCAAAAACCAAAAACCAAAACCCAAAAACCAAAAACCAAAAACCAAAAACCAAAAACCAAAAACAAAAACCAAAAACCAAAAACCAAAAACAAAAAACACAAAACCAAAAACAAAAAACCAAAAACCATACCTAAAAACCTAAATCCAAAAACCAAAAACCAAAAACCAAAAACAAAAAAACAAAAAAAAAACACCAAAAACCAAAATCCAAAATCCAAAAACCAAAAACCAAAAACCAAAAAACCAAAAACCAAAAACCAAAAATTAAAAACCAAAAACCATAAACCAAAAACAAAAAAACCAAAAACTAAAAACCAAAATCCAAAACTAAAAACCAAAAACAAAAAACCAAAAACCAAAAACCAAAAACCAAAAACCAAAAACCGAAAACCAAAAACCAAAAACCAAAAACCAGAAACCAAAAACCAAAAACCAAAAACCAAAAACCAAAAACCAAAAACTTAAAACCAAAAACCAAAAACCAAAAACCAAAAACCAAAAACCAAAAACCAAAAACCAAAAACAAAAAACCAAAAACTAAAAACCAAAATCCAAAACTAAAAACCAAAAACAAAAAACCAAAAACCAAAAACCAAAAACCAAAAATCAAAAACCAAAAACCAACAACCAAAAACCAAAAATCAAAAACCAAAAACCGAAAACCAAAAACCAAAAACCAAAAACCAGAAACAAACAAGTTGGGTAAACAGACCTACGCTCATGTCAGAAGGGTTTTGTATTCAATTTTCAAAATTCAGTCACCAGATCGAATCACATCAAGAAACGTGTCAAAGACGATTTTATTGGAGAAAATATGAAATTCGAAGATCATACTATTATTAGCAAAGTTGAACGAATTTAGACTTTTAAGGTTTTTGTTATTGTTATACTCATAAATATCTCCCTTGATAATTATTTCAGATGTCCATTCGTGAGGGAGGAAACCACATTTTTCATGTATTTCCCCCCCTGTGCCCCACTGAAGCAGAAACTGACAGTTTAAGAACTGTTTTGAAAAGCTCCCATGAAAACTTTCATTTCATACTCATATCGGCTACGTTTGATGAATTTTTTTTTTCAGGGGGACACTCTCCTGTACTGTTATCATCGATTCATGGCCATTTTTTCGAATCCTAGAGTTGTTACAAAGCCCTTTTACTAGGAGCTCTCTCCCGCCTTCTTGATTTGTTTCACTTATGAGTAATAATTGTAGGTACTCATCTTCAGTCATTCATTAAATTGAATCAAGTGTTCAAACCATGGACCTTGAACGTTGAAGTTGGGAAAAAATAACTCAAAATTATTCAATCTTCGCATTTAAAACAGCCACCATTTTGTTTTACGATTACTGATACCACTAGCTGAACCGATTCTCAAAGATATTCATGACACCTATCATTCCTGAAATTTTCATGCAAATCCTAGCAAAACTGTAGTGGCTGAGTCGGTAAAAAGCGCATATTGTTCCATAGCCACATGTTGCCATAGTAATACATGCAGCGCATATTGTTCCATAGTAATATAGGAAAATTCAAACCGCTATAACTTCGCTTGCAGGGTAAATCAATCTTATGAATAGTCATCTGTGTACTGAATTTCATTGAATTTAAGGGTACCCTTAAGATTTTATTCAAGAAAACATAAAATCGATAAATCATACTATTACTAACAAAGTTAAGTGAATTGCGACTTCTAACGTATTTGTTGTTGTTGTACTCACCAAGGCCTACATTCCTGATTTTTTTCAGATTTTTCGGATCACAGGTGTCCAATCGCGAGGGGGGGGGACACAAATTTTTCGTGTATTTCCCCTCCCTGTGCGCCCCTCGAAGCGAATTTTGCCAAATTAAGACCTGTTTTGAAAAGTTCTCATCAAGACCTTTCATTTGATACCCATATCGGCTACCTTCAATGAAATTTTTTTTTTGGGGGGTCACTCCCCGATATGGGGAGGCCCCCCTTAAATACCATATAAAATTTTTTTGTAATTGAACTTTGAAGAGAGCACCAGTTTACACCCACATACAAAATTTGATGCTTCTAGCTTAAGTAGTTTCCGAGAAAAACTGCTGTGACACACGGACGGACGGACGGACGGACGGACGGACGGACGGACGGACGGACGGACGGACGGACAGACAGACGGACAGACGGACAGACAGGACGCGATTTTAGAAGGGTTTTGTAAAATTATTTTACAAAACCCTAAAAACCAAAAACTAAAAACCAAAATCCAAAACTAAAAACCAAAAACAAACAAGTTGAGTAAGCAGGAGAGTGCTCCTACCAGAAGGTCTTTGTAAACATCTTAGGCTTAGAAGCAAGTTTTCTAATGGCGTGAATCGATAACTTGAATTATTCATCCAATACTTAGATATGAAATTGTTCAAATCTATACAAAAGATGCACAGTTTCTTTCATAAGCACAGTGCAGCTGCCATTTTAATCTAGCTTAAATGATTTTTCTGAATGCTCGGCCGATTGAACATGTTCAAGTTAAACACTATTCCTTAAATTTTCATGAAAATTGAAAGAAAATAAAAGTACCTAAGTCAATTTTAAATATATATAGGGTTTTCCAATAAGAGGTGTTATTTTGAATAGATCTTCTGATTTAACACCTTGCGACTTCTTCCTTTGGAGCCACGTGATAGAGAAGGCCTATGCCAATAGCCCAGCGTCAATTCAAGATCTCAAAGATGAAATTCGTGAGGCTATCGAGGACATAGGGCAGCCACTTTGCGATTTGGTAATGGAAAATTTAATGAAGAGGATATGGTCCTGTAAGCGTGTCGTAGTGGTTATTTGCCCAATGTTAGTTATTGCTATTAACGGCATATCTTCTTCTTTACAATGAACTAAACATCCGATCATTTATTTTAAAAAATGGCATTTTTCTTTTAATATTAAAATAACACATCTTATTGGAAAACCCTATATGAACCATAAACACGTGTTATCGTTGTTGTAATTCCATATAATTGAAATGGCTATAACTCACTTGATTATGATTCGATCTCAATTAAATTTTGTGAAAATATATATCTTATGTCAGTCTATATATTTGCAAAATTTCAAGACGTTTAAAGGTACCGTTTTGATTTTATGGGCAAAAATGTAAAATCTACAAATCATACTATTATTAACAAAGTTGAGCGAATTTCGATTTCTAAGGTATTTGTTGCCCTTGTACTCATAAAGGTCCACATTCGTGATAATTTTCAGATTTTTCGACTGAAAGGTGTCCAATCGCGAGGGGGGGGGACACAAATTTTGGGTACGTTTTGCCTTCCCGTGGACCCCCTAATTCATGAAATGATTTTTTTATTTCAGGTTCTAAAAGTTCTAATCAAGACCTTTCATTTGATACCCCACTCGACTACCTTTGAATAAAAAAAAATTTTAAGGGCCAATTCGTTATTAGGGGGGACCCCCCTTAAACATTTTTTAAATTTTTGTCAAGGCCTTAACTTTTGAGAGATAATCACTTCTGACCTTTTCACAAAGTTTGAGCATTCTAGCTTCTATAGTTTCTGAGGAAATCAGCTGTGACGCACGGACAGACGGACAGACGGACAGACGGACAGACGGACAGACGGACAGACGGACGGACGGACAGACGGACGGACAGACGGACAGACAGGTCGCGAAACTAGTAGGTCTTTGTAAAAAAAATTTTTACAAAGACCTAAAAACCAAAAACCAAAAACCAAAAACCATAAACCAAAAACCAAAAACCAAAAACCAAAAACCAAAAACCAAAAACTAAAAACCAAAAACCCAACACCAAAAACCACAAACCAAAAACCAAAAACCAAAAACCAAAAACCAAAAACCAAAAACCAAAAACCAAAAACCAAAAACCAAAAACCAAAAACTAAAAACCAAAAACCCAACACCAAAAACCACAAACCAAAAACCAAAAACCAAAAACCAAAAACCAAAAACCAAAAACCAAAAACCAAAAACCAAAAACCAAAAACCAAAAACCAAAAACCAAAAACAAACAAGTTGGGTAGACAGACCTATGCTCATGTCAGAAGGGTTTTGTACTTAACTTACAAAATGCAGTAACCAGCAACGAATAAAATCATGAAACATGTCCTGGAGAAAATGTGAAATTCAAGGTTCATACTATAATTAACGAAGTTGAACGAATTTTGACTTCTGTGGTATTTGTTCTAGTTATACCCATAAATATCTCCTTTTATAATTTTTTCAGATTTTTTAGATCACGGGTGTCCATTCGCGAGGGAGGAAACACATTTTTCATGTATTTCCCCCCTGTGCCCCCACTGAAGCAAAAACTGTCAGTTTAAGGACTGTTTTGAAAAGCTCTCATAGAGAACTTTCAATTGATACTCATATCGGCTACCTTTCATGAAATTTTTTTTCAGGGGCCACTCTTCTGTACTGTTATCATCGATTCATGGCCTATTTTTCCGAATCCTAGAATGGTTACAAAGCCCTTTTGCTAGGAGCTCTCTCCTGCCTCTTCGACTTGTTTCAATTGTATGTACTCATCTCCATGATATCTATCACTCCTGAAATTTGCATGCGAATTCTAGCAAAGCTGTAGTGTCTAAGTCGGTAAAAAGCGCATATGGCTCCATAGCCATATGTTTCCATAGTAATACAGGGCATATTGCTCCATAGTAAAACAGGAAAATTCAAATCGCTATAACTTCGGTAAATACAATTCGATCTTTACGAAACTTTCAGAAAAGATCAATTTTATAAACAGTCATGTCTTTGCTAAATTTTAATGAGTTTAAAGGTACCGTTTAGATTTTATTCAAGAAAACACAAAATTGATAAATCATACTATTACTAACAAAGTTGAGTGAATTACGACTTCTCATGTATTTGTTGTTGTTGTACTCATAAAGGTCTACATTCATGATTTTTTTCAGATTTTTCGGATGGAACGTGTCCAATCGCGAGGGGGGGGTACGCGAAAAGTTCGTATATTTCCCCTTCCCCTGCCCCCCTCGGTACCTATAAGGCAATTTTGAAGCTTGTTTGTAAAAGATCTCATTGAGACTTTTCCAACGACACCCTACTCGACTACCAATGGTGAAAAAATTTTTTTGAGGGGTCACCTCCCTATATGGGGAGACCCCCCTTAAACGCCTTTGAAAAATTTTTCCACCCTTGAACTTTCAAGAGGTCACCACTTCTGACCTTTCTACAAAGTTTCATGGCTGTAGCCTTTATAGTTTCGGAGAAAAAGTGCTGTGACATACAGACGGACGGACGGACGGACGGACGGACGGACGGACGGACGGACGGACGGACGGACGGACGGACGGACAGACGGACACAGGTCGTGATTGCAATAGGGTTTTGTATTTTAGTACAAAACCCTAAAAACCAAAAACTAAAAACCAAAATCCAAAACTAAAAACCAAAAACAAAAAACCAAAAACCAAAAACCAAAAACCAAAAACCAAAAATCAAAAACCAAAAACCAACAACCAAAAACCAAAAAACAAAAACCAAAAACCAAAAACCAAAAACCAAAAACCCCATAAACCAAAAACCAAAAACAAAAACCAGAAACCAAAAACCAAAAGCCAAAAACCAAAAACCAAAAACCAAAAACCAAAAACCAAAAACCAAAAACCAAAAACCAAAAACCAAAAACCAAAAACCAAAAACCAAAAACCAAAAACCATAAACCAAAAACCAAAAACCAAACACCAAAACCCAAAAACCAAAAACCAAAAACCAAAAACCAAAAACCAAAAACTAAAAACCAGAAACCAAAAACCAAAAACCAAAAACCAAAAACCAGAAACCAAAAACCAAAAACCAAAAAACAAAAACCAAAAACCAAAAACCAAAAATCAAAAACCAAAAACCAAAAACCAAAAACCAAAAACCAAAAACCAAAAACCAAAAACCAAAAACCAAAAACCAAAAACCAAAAACCAAAAACCAAAAACCAAAAACCAAAAACCAAAAACCAAAACCCCAACACCAAAAACCACAAACCAAAAACCAAAAACCAAAAAAAAAACACCAAAAACCCGAAACCAAAAAACAAAAACCAAAAACCAAAAACTAATAAACCAGAAACCAAAAACCAAAAACCAAAAACCAAAATACAAAAACCAAAAAACCAAAAACCAAAAACCAAAAACCAAAAACCAAAAACCAAAAACCAAAAACCAAAAACCAGAAACAAAACACCAAAAACCCGAAACCAAAATACAAAAACCAAAAACCAAAAACCAAAAACTTAAAAACCAGAAACCAAAAACCAAAAACCAAAAACCAAAAACCAAAATACAAAAATAAAAAAAACCAAAAAGCAGAAACCAAAAACCAAAAACCAAAAACCAAAAACCAGAAACCAGAAACCAAAAACCAAAAACCAAAAAACAAAAACCAAAAACCAAAAACCAAAAATCAAAAACCAAAAACCAAAAACCAAAAACCCCATAAACCAAAAACCAAAAACAAAAACCAGAAACCAAAAACCAAAAGCCAAAAACCAAAAACCAAAAACCAAAAACCAAAAACCAAAAACCAAAAACCAAAAACCAAAAACCAAAAACCAAAAACCAAAAACCAAAAACCAAAAACCAAAAACCAAAAACCAAAAACCAAAAACCAAAATACAAAAATAAAAAAAACCAAAAAGCAGAAACCAAAAACCAAAAACCAAAAACCAAAAACCAGAAACCAGAAACCAAAAACCAAAAACCAAAAAACAAAAACCAAAAACCAAAAACCAAAAATCAAAAACCATAAACCAAAAACCAAAAACCAAAAAACCAAAAACCAAAAACTAAAAAACCAGAAACCAAAAACCAAAAACCAAAAACCAAAATACAAAAACCAAAAACCAAAAATAACAAGTTGGGTAAACAGACCTACGCTCATGTCAGAAGGGTTTTGTATTCAATTTTCAAAATGCAGTCACCAGATTGAATAAAGTCAAGAAGCATGTCAATGACGATTTTATTGGAGAAACTATGAAATTCGAAGATCATACTATTATTAACAAAGTTGAAAGAATTTAGACTTCTGAGGTTTTTGTTATTGTTATACTCATAAATATCTCCCTTGATAATTATTTCAGATGTCCATTTGCGAGGGGGGAAACACATTTTTCATGTATTTCCCCCCTGTGCCCCCACTGAAGCAAAAACTGACAGTTTAAGAACTGTTTTGAAAAGCTCCCATGAAAACTGTCATTTCATACCCATATCGGCTACGTTTGATGAATTTTTTTTCAGGGGCCACTCTCCTGTACTGTTATCATCGATTAATAGCCAATTTTTTCGAATCCTAGAGTTGTTACAAAGCCCTTTTGTTAGAAGCTCCCTCCCGCCTCCTTGACTTGTTTCACTTATGAGTATTGATTGTAGGTACTCAGCTTCAGACATTCATTAAATTGAACCAAGTGTTCAAGTATGCACCTTAAACGTTGAAGTTGGGAAAAAATAACTCAAAATTATTCAATCTTCGCATTTAAAACAGCCACTATTTTGTTTTACGATTACTGATACCACTAGCTGAACTGATTCTCAAAGTTATTCATGACACCTATCATTCCTGAAATTTTCATGCAAATCCTAGCAAAACTGTAGTGTCTGAGTCGGTAAAAAGCGCATGTTGTTCCATAGCCATATGTTGCCGTAGTAATACATGCAGCGCATATTGTTCCATAGTAATACAGGAAAATTCAAACCGCTTTAACTTCGCTGAATATGATGCAATCTTTATGAAACTTGCAGTGTTGATTAATCTTATAAACAAACATCTGTGTACTGAATTTCATAGAATTTAAGGGTACCGTTAAGATTTTATTAAAGAAAACATAAAATCAATAAATCATACTATTACTAACAAAGTTGAGTGAATTGCGACTTCTCATGTATTTGTTGTTGTTGTACTCATCAAGGCCTACATTCGTGATTTTTTTCAGATTTTTCGGATCACAGGTGTCCAATCGCGAGGGGGGGGGGGGACACAAATTTTTCGTTTATTTCCCCTCCCTGTGCGCCCCTCGAAGCAAACTTTGCCAAACTAAGACCTGTTTTGAAAAGTCCTCATCAAGACCTTTCATTTGATACCCATATCGGCTACCTTCAATGAAATTTTTTTTTTCGGGGGGTCACTCCCCGATATGGGGAGGCCCCCCTTAAATACCATATAAAATTTTTTTGTAATTGAACTTTGAAGAGAGCACCAGTTTACACCCACATACAAAATTTGATGCTTCTAGCTTAAGTAGTTTCCGAGAAAAACTGCTGTGACACACGGACGGACGGACGGACGGACGGACAGACAGACAGACGGACAGACAGGACGCGATTTTAGAAGGGTTTTGTAAAATTATTTTACAAAACCCTAAAAAAACCAAAAACCAAAAACCAAAAAACCAAAAAAAAAAAACCAAAAACCAAAAACCAAAAACCAAAAACCAAAAACCAAAAACCAAAAACAAAACACCAAAAACCCGAAATCAAAAAACAAAAACCAAAAACCAAAAACCAAAAACCAAAAACCAAAAAAAACCAAAAACCAAAAACCAAAAACCAAAAACCAAAAACCAAAAACCAAAAACCAAAAACCAAAAACCAAATACCAAAAACCAAAAACCAAAAACTAAAAAACCAGAAACCAAAAACCAGAAACCAAAAACCAAAAACCAAAAAACCAAAAACAATAATCCAAAAACAAAAACCAAAAACAAATACAAAAAATAAAAAAAACCGAAAACCAAAAACCAAAAAACCAAAAACCAAAAACCAAAAACCAAAAACCAAAAACCAAAAACCAAAAACCAAAAACCAAAAACCAAAAAACCAAAACCAAAAACCAAAAACCAAAAACCAAAAACCAAAAACCAAAAACCACAAACAAAAACCAAAAACCAAAAACCGAAATCCACAAACCAAAAACTAAAAACCAAAAACCAAAAACCAAAAACCAAAAACGAAAAACCTGAAACAAAAAACCGAAAACCAAAAACCAACAACCAAAAACCAAAAACCAAAAACCAAAAACCAAAAACCAAACAGCAAAAACCAAAAACCAAAAACGAAAAACCAAAAACCAAAAACCAAAAACCTAAAACCAAAAACCAAAAACCAAAAACCAAAAACCAAATACCAAAAACCAAAAACCAAAAACCAAAAACCAAAAACCAAAAACCAAAAACAAAAACCAAAACCAAAAACCAAAAACCAGAAACCATAAACCAGAAACCAAAAACCAGAAACCAAAAACCAAAAACCAAAAACCAAAAACCAAAAAACCAAAAACCAAAAACCAAAAACAACAAACCAAAACCAAAAACCAAAAACCAAAAACCAAAAACCAAAAACCAAAAACAAAAACCAAAAACCAAAAACCAAAAACCAAAAAACCAAAAAACCAAAAACCAAAAACCAAAAACCAAAAACCAAAAACCAAAAACCATAAACCTAAAACCAAAAACCAAAAACCAAAAACCAAAAACCAAAAGCCAAAACCAAAACCAAAAACCAAAAACGAAAAACCAAAAACCAAAAACCAAAAACCAAAACCGAAAACCAAAAACCAAAAACCAAAAACCAAAAACCAAAAACCAAAAACCAAAAACCAAAAACCAAAAACCAAAAACCAAAAAACGAAAAACCAAAAACCAAAAACCGAAAACCAAAAACCAAAAACCAAAAACCAAAAACCAAAAACCAAAAAACCAAAAAACCAAAAACCAAAAACCAAAAACCAAAAACCAAAAACGAAAAACCAAAAACGAAAAACCAAAAACCAAAAACCGAAAACCAAAAACCAAAAACCAAAAACCAAAAACCAAAAACTAAAAACCAAAAACCAAAAACCAAAAACCAAAAACCAAAAACGAAAAACCTGAAACAAAAAAACCGAAAACCAAAAACCAACAACCAAAAACCAAAAACCAAAAACCAAAAACCAAAAACCAAACAGCAAAAACCAAAAACCAAAAACCAAAAACGAAAAACCAAAAACCAAAAACCAAAAACCTAAAACCAAAACCAAAACCAAAAACCAAAAACCAAAAACCAAAAACCAAAAACCAAAAACCAAAAACCAAAAACCAAAAACCAAAAACCAAAAACAAAAACCAAAAACCAGAAACCAAAAACCAGAAACCAAAAACCAGAAACCAAAAACCGAAACCAAAAACCAAAAACCAAAAACCAAAAAACCAAAAACCAAAAACCAAAAACCAAAAACCAAAAACCAAAAACCAAAAACCAAAAACCAAAAACCAAAAACCAAAAACAAAAACCAAAAACCAAAAACCAAAAACCAAAAAACCAAAAAACCAAAAACCAAAAACCAAAAACCAAAAACCAAAAACCAAAAACCATAAACCTAAAACCAAAAACCAAAAACCAAAAACCAAAAACCAAAAACCAAAAGCCAAAAACCAAAAACCAAAAACCAAAAACGAAAAACCAAAAACCAAAAACCAAAAACCAAAAACCGAAAACCAAAAACCAAAAACCAAAAACCAAAAACCAAAAACCAAAAACCAAAAACCAAAAACCAAAAACCAAAAACCAAAAACGAAAAACCAAAAACCAAAAACCGAAAACCAAAAACCAAAAACCAAAAACCAAAAACCAAAAACCAAAAACCAAAAACCAAAAACCAAAAACCAAGACCCAAAAACCAAAAACCAAAACCAAAAACCAAAAACCAAAAACCAGAAACCAAAACCAAAAACCAAAAACCAAAAACAACAAACCAAAACCAAAAACCAAAAAACCAAAAACCAAAAATCAAAACCAAAAATCAAAAACCAAAAACCAAGACCCAAAAACCAAAAATCAAAAACCAAAAAACCAAAACCCAAAAACCAAAAACCAAAAACCAAAAACCAAAAACCAAAAACCAAAAACCAAAAACCAAAAACCAAAAACCAAAAACCAAAAAACAAAAAAAAAACCAAAAACCAAAAACCAAAAACCAAAAACCAAAAACCGAAAACCAAAAACTAAAAACCAAAAACCAAAAACCAAAAACCAAAAACCAAAAACCAAAAACCAAAAACCAAGACCCAAAAACCAAAAATCAAAAACCAAAAACCAAAACCCAAAAACCAAAAACCAAAAACCAAAAACCAAAAACCAAAAACCAAAAACCAAAAACCAAAAACCAAAAACCAAAAACCAAAAAACAAAAAACCAAAAAACCAAAAACCAAAAACCAAAAACCAAAAACTAAAAACGTAAACCAAAAACCAAAAACCAAAAATCAAAAACAAAAACCAAAAACCAAAAAACAAACACCAAAAACCAAAAGCCAAAAACCAAAAACCAAAAACCAAAAAACAGAAACCAAAAACCAAAAACCAAAAACCAAAAACGAAAAACCAAAAACCAAAAACCGAAAACCAAAAACCAAAAACCAAAAACCAAAAACCAAAAACCAAAAACCAAAAACCAAAAACCAAAAACCAAGACCCAAAAACCAAAAACCAAAAACCAAAAACCAAAAACCAAAAACCAGAAACCAAAACCAAAAACCAAAAACCAAAAACAACAAACCAAAAACCAAAAACCAAAAACCAAAAACCAAAAACCCAAAAACCAAAAACCAAAAACCAAAAACCAAAAACCAAAAACCAAAAACCAAAAAACAGAAACCAAAAACCAAAAACCAAAAACCAAAAACCAAAAACCAAAAACCAAAAACCAAAAACCAAAAACCAAAAACCAAAAACCAAAAACCAAAAACCAAAAACCAAAAACCAAAAACCAAAAACCAAAAACCAAAAACCAAAAACCAAAACCAAAAACCAAAAACCAAAAAAACCAAAAACCAAAAACCAAAAACCAAAAACCAAAAACCAAAAACCAAAAACCAAAAACCAAAAACCAAAAACCAAAAACCAGAAACCAAAAACCAGAAACCAAAAACCAGAAACCAAAAACCAGAAACCAAAAACCAAAAACCAAAAACCAAAAACCAAAAACCAAAAACCAAAAACCAAAAACCAAAAACCAAAAACCCAAAAACCAAAAACCAAAAACCAAAAACCAAAAACCAAAAACCAAAAACCAAAAACCAAAAACCAAAAAAAAACCAAAAACCAAAAACCAAAAACCAAAAACCAAAACCAAAAACCAAAAACCAAAAACCAAAAACCAAAAACCAAAACCAAAAACGAAAAACCAAACACCCAAAAACCGAAAACCAAAAACCAAAAACCAAAAACCAAAAACTAAAAACCAAAAACCAAAAACCAAAAACCAAAAACCAAAAACCAAAAACCAAAAACCAAAAACCAAAACCAAAAACCAAAAACAAAAACCAAAAACCAAAAACCAAAAACCAAAACCAAAAGCCAAAAACCAAAGGCCAAAAACCAAAAACCAAAAACCAAAAACAAAAACCAAAAACGAAAACCAAAAACCAAAAACCGAAACTAAAAACCAAAAACCAAAAACCAAAAACCAAAAACCAAAAACCAAAAACCAAAAACCAAAAACCAAAAAACAAAACCAAAAACCAAAAACCAAAAACCAAAACCAAAAACCAAAAACCAAAAACCAAAAACCAAAAACCAAAAACCAAAAACCAAAAACCAAAAACCAAAAACCAAAAACCAAAAACCAAAAACCAAAAACCAAAAACCAAAAACCAAAAACCAAAAACCAAAAACCAAAAACCAAAAACCAAAAACCAAAAACCAAAAACCAAAAACCAAAAACCAAAAACCAAAAACCAAAAACCAAAAACCAAAAACCAGAAACCAAAAACCAGAAACCAAAAACCAGAAACCAAAAACCAGAAACCAAAAACCAAAAACCAAAAACCAAAAACCAAAAACCAAAAACCAAAAACCAAAAACCAAAAATCAAAAACCAAACACCAAAAACCAAAAACCAAAAACCAAAAACCAAAAAACCAAAAACCAAAAACCAAAAACCAAAAACCAAAAACCAAAAACCAAAAACCAAAAACCAAAAACCAAAAACCAAAAACCAAAAACCAAAAACCAAAAACCAAAAACCAAAAACCAAAAACCAAAAACCAAAAACCAAAACCAAAAACCAAAAACCAAAACCAAAAACGAAAAACCAAACACCCAAAAACCGAAAACCAAAAACCAAAAACCAAAAACCAAAAACTAAAAACCAAAAACCAAAAACCAAAAACCAAAAACCAAAAACCAAAAACCAAAAACCAAAAAACCAAAAACCAAAAACCAAAAACCAAAAACCAAAAACCAAAAACCAAAAACCAAAAACCAAAAACCAAAAAACCAAAAACCAAAAACCAAAAACCAAAAACCAAAAACCAAAAACCAAAAACCACAAACAAAAACCAAAAACCAAAAACCGAAATCCACAAACCAAAAACTAAAAACCAAAAACCAAAAACCAAAAACCAAAAACCAAAAACGAAAAACCTGAAACAAAAAACCGAAAACCAAAAACCAACAACCAAAAACCAAAAACCAAAAACCAAAAACCAAAAACCAAACAGCAAAAACCAAAAACCAAAAACGAAAAACCAAAAACCAAAAACCAAAAACCTAAAACCAAAAACCAAAAACCAAAAACCAAAAACCAAAAACCAAAAACCAAAAACCAAAACCAAAAACCAAAAACCAAAAACCAAAAACAAAAACCAAAAACCAAAAACCAAAAACCAGAAACCAAAAACCAGAAACCAAAAACCAGAAACCAAAAACCAAAAACCAAAAACCAAAAACCAAAAAACCAAAAACCAAAAACCAAAAACAACAAACCAAAAACCAAAAACCAAAAACCAAAAACCAAAAACCAAAAACCACAAACAAAAACCAAAAACCAAAAACCGAAATCCACAAACCAAAAACTAAAAACCAAAAACCAAAAACCAAAAACCAAAAACCAAAAACGAAAAACCTGAAACAAAAAACCGAAAACCAAAAACCAACAACCAAAAACCAAAAACCAAAAACCAAAAACCAAAAACCAAACAGCAAAAACCAAAAACCAAAAACGAAAAACCAAAAACCAAAAAACCAAAAACCTAAAACCAAAAACCAAAAACCAAAAACCAAAAACCAAAAACCAAAAACCAAAAACCAAAAACCAAAAACCAAAAACCAAAAACAAAAACCAAAAACAAAAAACCAAAAACCAGAAACCAAAAACCAGAAACCAAAAACCAGAAACCAAAAACCAAAAACCAAAAACCAAAAACCAAAAAACCAAAAACCAAAAACCAAAAACAACAAACCAAAAACCAAAAACCAAAAACCAAAAACCAAAAACCAAAAACCAAAAACAAAAACCAAAAAACCAAAAACCAAAAACCAAAAAACCAAAAAACCAAAAACCAAAAACCAAAAAACCAAAAAACCAAAAACCAAAAACCATAAACCTAAAACCAAAAACCAAAAACCAAAAACCAAAAACCAAAAGCCAAAAACCAAAAACCAAAAACCAAAAACGAAAAACCAAAAACCAAAAACCAAAAACCAAAAACCGAAAACCAAAAACCAAAAACCAAAAACCAAAAACCAAAAACCAAAAACCAAAAACCAAAAACCAAAAACCAAAAACCAAAAACGAAAAACCAAAAACCAAAAACCGAAAACCAAAAACCAAAAACCAAAAACCAAAAACCAAAAACCAAAAACCAAAAACCAAAAACCAAAAACCAAGACCCAAAAACCAAAACCAAAAACCAAAAACCAAAAACCAAAAACCAGAAACCAAAACCAAAAACCAAAAACCAAAACAACAAACCAAAAACCAAAAACCAAAAACCAAAAACCAAAAATCAAAAACCAAAAATCAAAAACCAAAAACCAAGACCCAAAAACCAAAAATCAAAAACCAAAAACCAAAACCCAAAAACCAAAAACCAAAAACCAAAAACCAAAAACCAAAAACCAAAAACCAAAAACCAAAACCAAAAACCAAAAACCAAAAACCAAAAAAACAAAAAAAAAAAACCAAAAACCAAAAACCAAAAACCAAAAACCAAAAACCGAAAACCAAAAACTAAAAACCAAAAACCAAAAACCAAAAACCAAAAACCAAAAACCAAAAACCAAGACCCAAAAACCAAAAATCAAAAACCAAAAACCAAAACCCAAAAACCAAAAACCAAAAACCAAAAACCAAAAACCAAAAACCAAAAACCAAAAACCAAAAACCAAAAACCAAAAAACAAAAAACCAAAAAACCAAAAACCAAAAACCAAAAACCGAAAACCAAAAACTTAAAACGTAGACCAAAAACCAAAAACCAAAAATCAAAAACCAAAAACCAAAAACCAAAAAACAAACACCAAAAACCAAAAGCCAAAAACCAAAAACCAAAAACCAAAAAACAGAAACCAAAAACCAAAAACCAAAAACCAAAAACGAAAAACCAAAAACCAAAAACCGAAAACCAAAAACCAAAACCAAAAACCAAAAACCAAAAACCAAAAACCAAAAACCAAAAAACCAAAAACCAAGACCCAAAAACCAAAAACCAAAAACCAAAAACCAAAAACCAAAAACCAGAAACCAAAACCAAAAACCAAAAACCAAAAACAACAAACCAAAAACCAAAAACCAAAAACCAAAAACCAAAAACCAAAAACCCAAAAACCAAAAACCAAAAACCAAAAACCAAAAACCAAAAACCAAAAACCAAAAACCAAAAAACAGAAACCAAAAACCAAAAACCAAAAACCAAAAACCAAAAACCAAAAACCAAAAACCAAAAACCAAAAACCAAAAACCAAAAACCAAAAAACCAAAAACCAAAAACCAAAAACCAAAAACCAAAAACCAAAAACCAAACACCAAAAACCAAAAACCAAAAACCAAAAACCAAAAACCAAAAACCAAAAACCAAAAACCAAAAACCAAAAACCAAAAACCAAAAACCAAAACCAAAACCAAAAACCAAAAACCAAAAACCAGAAACCAAAAACCAGAAACCAAAAACCAGAAACCAAAACCAGAAACCAAAAACCAAAAACCAAAAACCAAAAACCAAAAACCAAAAACCAAAACCAAAAACCAAAAACCAAAAACCAAACACCAAAACCAAAAACCAAAAACCAAAAACCAAAAACCAAAAACCAAAAACCAAAAACCAAAAACCAAAAACCAAAAACCAAAAACCAAAAACCAAAAACCAAAAACCAAAAACCAAAAACCAAAAACCAAAAACCAAAAACCAAAAACCAAAAACCAAAAACCAAAAACCAAAAACCAAAAACCAAAACCAAAAACGAAAAACCAAACACCCAAAAACCGAAAACCAAAAACCAAAAACCAAAAACCAAAAACTAAAAACCAAAAACCAAAAACCAAAAACCAAAAACCAAAAACCAAAACCAAAAACCAAAAACCAAAAACCAAAAACCAAAAACCAAAAACCAAAAACCAAAAACCAAAAGCCAAAAACCAAAGGCCAAAAACCAAAAACCAAAAACCAAAAAACCAAAAACGAAAACCAAAAACCAAAAACCGAAACTAAAAACCAAAAACCAAAACCAAAACCAAAAACCAAAAACCAAAAACCAAAAACCAAAAACCAAAAACCAAAACCAAAAACCAAAAACCAAAAACCAAAAACCAAAAACCAAAAACCAAAAACCAAAAACCAAAAACCAAAAACCAAAAACCAAAAACCAAAAACCAAAAACCAAAAACCAAAAACCAAAAACCAAAAACCAAAAACCAAAAACCAAAAACCAAAAACCAAAAACCAAAAACCAAAAACCAAAAACCAAAAACCAAAAACCAAAAACCAAAAACAAAAACCAAAAACCAAAACCAAAAACCAAAAACCAAAAACCAAAACCAAAAACCAAAAACCGAAAAACCGAAAACCGAAAACCAAAAACCAAAAACCAAAAACCAAAAACCAAAAACCAAAAACCGAAAACCAAAAACCAAAAACCAAAAACCAAAAACCAAAAACCAAAAACCAAAACCAAAAACCAAAAACCAAAAACCAAAAACCAAAAACCAAAAACCAAAAACCAAAAACCAAAACCAAAAAACCAAAAACCAAAAACCAAAACCCAAAACCAAAAACCAAAAACCAAAAACCAAAACCAAAAAACCAAAAACCAAAAACCAAAAACCAAAAACCAAAAACCAAAAACCAAAAACCAAAAACCAAAAACCAAAAACCAAAAACCAAAACAAAAACGAAAAACCAAAAACCAAAAACCGAAAATCAAAAACCAAAAACCAAAAACTAAAAACCAAAAACCAAAAACCAAAAACCAAAAACCAAAAACCAAAAACCAAAAACCAAAAACCAAAAACCAACAACCGAAAACCGAAAACCAAAAACCAAAAACCAAAAACCAAAAACCAAAAACCGAAAACCAAAAACCAAAAACCAAAAACCAAAAACCAAAACCAAAAACCAAAAACCAAAAACCAAAAACCAAAAACCAAAAACCAAAAACCAAAAACCGAAAACCAAAACCAAAAACCAAAAACCAAAAACCAAAAACCAAAAACCAAAAACCAAAAACCAAAAACCAAAAACCAAAAACCAAAAACCAAAAACCAAAAACCAAAAACCAAAAACCAAAAACCAAAAACCAAAAACCAAAAACCAAAAACCAAAAACCGAAAACCAAAAACCAAAACCAAAAACCAAAAACCAAAAACCAAAAACCCAAAAACCAAAAACCAAAAACCAAAAACCAAAAACCAAAAACCAAAAACCAAAAACCAAAAACCAAAAACCAAAAACCAAAAACCAAAAACCAAAAAACCAAAAACCAAAAACCAAAACCAAAAACCAAAAACCAAAAACCAAAAACCAAAAACCAAAAACCAAAAAACCAAAAACCAAAAACCAAAAACGAAAAACCAAAAACCAAAAACCGAAAACCAAAAACCAAAAACCAAAAACCAAAAACTAAAAACCAAAAACCAAAACCAAAAACCAAAAACCAAAAACCAAAAACCAAAAACCAAAAACCAAAAACCAAAAACCAAAAACCAAAAACCAAAAACCAAAAACCAAAAACCAAAAGCCAAAAACCAAAGGCCAAAAACCAAAAAACCAAAAACCAAAAACCAAAAACCAAAAACGAAAACCAAAAACCAAAAACCGAAACTAAAAACCAAAAACCAAAAACCAAAAACCAAAACCCAAAAACCAAAAACCAAAAACCAAAAACCAAAAACCAAAAACCAAAAACCAAAAACCAAAAACCAAAAACCAAAAACCAAAAACCAAAAACCAAAAACCAAAAACCAAAAACCAAAAACCAAAAACCAAAAACCAAAAACGAAAACCAAAAACCAAAAACCGAAACTAAAAACCAAAAACCAAAAACCAAAAACCAAAAACCAAAAACCAAAAACCAAAAACCAAAAACCAAAAACCAAAAAACAAAACCAAAAACCAAAAACCAAAAACCAAAAACCAAAAACCAAAAACCAAAAACCAAAAACCAAAAACCAAAAACCAAAAACCAAAAACCAAAAACCAAAAACCAAAATCCAAAAACCAAAAACCAAAAACCAAAAACCAAAAACCAAAAACCAAAAACCAAAAACTAAAAACCAAAAACCAAAAACCAAAAACCAAAAACCAAAAACCAAAAACCAAAAACAAAAAACCAAAAACCAAAAACCAAAAACCAAAAACCAAAAACCAAAACCAAAAACCAAAAACCGAAAACCGAAAAACCGAAAACCAAAAACCAAAAACCACAAACCAAAAACCAAAAACCAAAAACCGAAAACCAAAAACCAAAAACCAAAAACCAAAAAACCAAAACCAAAACCAAAAACCAAAAACCAAAAACCAAAAACCAAAAACCAAAAACCAAAAACCAAAAACCAAAAACCAAAAACCAAAAACCAAAAACCAAAAACCAAAAACCAAAAACCAAAAACCAAAAACCAAAAACCAAAAACCAAAAACCAAAAACCAAAAACCAAAAACCAAAAAACCAAAAACCAAAACCAAAAACCAAAAACCAAAAACCAAAAACCAAAAACCAAAACCAAAAACGAAAAACCAAAAACCAAAAACCGAAAACTAAAAACCAAAAACCAAAAACCAAAAACTAAAAACCAAAAACCAAAAACCAAAAACCAAAAACCAAAAACCAAAAACCAAAAACCAAAAACCAAAAACCAAAAACCAAAAACCAAAAACCAAAAACCAAAAACCAAAAGCCAAAAACCAAAGGCCAAAAACCAAAAACCAAAAACCAAAAACCAAAAACCAAAAACGAAAACCAAAAACCAAAAACCGAAACTAAAAACCAAAAACCAAAAACCAAAAACCAAAAACCAAAACCAACAACCAAAAACCAAAAACCAAAAACCAAAAACCAAAACCAAAACCAAAAACCAAAAACCAAAAACCAAAAACCAAAAACCAAAAACCAAAAACCAAAAACCAAAAACCAAAAACCAAAAACCAAAAACAAAAACCAAAACCAAAAGCCAAAAACCAAAAACCAAAACCAAAAACCAAAAACCAAAAACCAAAAACCAAAAACCAAAAACCAAAAACCAAAACCAAAAACCAAAAACCAAAAACCAAAAACCAAAAACCAAAAACCAAAAACCAAAAACCAAAAACCAAAAAAACCAAAACCAAAAACCAAAAACCAAAAAACCAAAAACCAAAAACCAAAAACCAAAAACCAAAAACCAAAACCAAAAACCAAAAACCAAAAACCAAAACCAAAAACCAAAAACCAAAAACCAAAAACCAAAAACCAAAACCAAAAGCCAAAACCCAAAAACCAAAAACCAAAAACCAAAAACAAAACCAAAACCAAAAACCAAAAACCAAAAACCAAAAACCAAAACCAAAAACCAAAAACCAAAAACCAAAACCAAAAACCAAAAACCAAAAACCAAAAACCAAAAACCAAAAACCAAAAAACAAAAACCAAAAACCAAAAACCAAAAACCAAAAACCAAAAACCAAAAACCAAAAACCAAAAAACCAAAAACCAAAAACCAAAAACCAAAAACCAAAAACCAAAAACCAAAAACCAAAAACCAAAAACCAAAAACCAAAAACCAAAAACCAAAAACCAAAAAAAAAACCAAAAACCAAAAACCAAAAACCAAAAACCAAAAACCAAAAACCAAAAACCAAAACCAAAAACCAAAAACCAAAAACCAAAAACCAAAAACCAAAAACCAAAAACCAAAAACCAAAAACCAAAAACCAAAAACCAAAAACCAAAAACCAAAAACCAAAAACCAAAAACCAAAAACCAAAAACCAAAAACCAAAAACCAAAAACCAAAAACCAAAAACCAAAAACCAAAAACCAAAAACAAAAAAAACAAAAACCAAAAACCAAAAACCAAAAACCAAAACCAAAAACCAAAAACCAAAAACCAAAAACCAAAAACCAAAAACCAAAAACCAAAAACCAAAACCAAAAACCAAAAACCAAAAACCAAAAACCAAAAACCAAAAACCAAAAAACCAACAACCAAAAACCAAAAACCAACAAACCAAAAACCAAAACCAAAAACCAAAAACCAAAAACCAAAAACCAAAAACCAAAAACCAAAAACCAAAACCAAAAACCAAAAACCAAAAACCAAAAACCAAAAACCAAAAAACCAAAAACCAAAAACCAAAACCAAAAACCAAAAACCAAAAACCAAAAACCAAAAACCAAAAACCAAAAACCAAAAACCAAAAACCAAAAACCAAAAAACCAAAAACCAAAAAACCAAAAACCAAAAACCAAAAACCAAAACCAAAAAACCAAAAGCCAAAAACCAAAAGCCAAAAGCCAAAAGCCAAAAACCAAAACCAAAAACCAAAAACCAAAAACCAAAAACCAAAAACCAAAACCAAAAACCAAAAACCAAAAACCAAAAACCAAAAACCAAAACCAAAAACCAAAAACCAAAAACCAAAAACCAAAACCAAAAACCAAAAACCAAAAACCAAAAACCAAAAACCAAAAACCAAAAACCAAAAACCAAAAACCAAAAACCAAAAACCAAAAACCAAAAACCAAAAACCAAAAACCAAAACAACAAACCAAAAACCAAAAACCAAAAACCAAAAACCAAAAACCAAAAACCAAAACCAAAAACCAAAAACCAAAAACCAAATACCAAAAACCAAATACCAAAAACCAAAAACCAAAATACCAAAAACCGAAAACCAAAAACCAAAAACCAAAAACCAAAAACCAAAAACCAAAAACCAAAAACCAAAAAACCAAAAACCAAAAACCAAAAACGAAAAACCAAAAACGAAAAACCAAAAACCAAAAACCAAAAACCAAAAACCAAAAACCAAAAACCAAAAACCAAAAACCAAAAACCAAAAAACCAAAAACCAAAAACCAAAAACCAAAAACCAAAAACCAAAAACCAAAAACCAAAAACCAAAAACCAAAAACCAAAAACCAAAAACCAAAAACCAAAAACCAAAAACCAAAAACCAAAAACCAAAAACCAAAAACCAAAAACCAAAAACCAAAAACCAAAAACCAAAAACCACCAAAAACCAAAAACCAAAAACCAAAAACCAAAAACCAAAAACCAAAAACCAAAAACCAAAAACCAAAAACCAAAAACCAAAAACCAAAAACCAAAAACCAAAAACCAAAAACCAAAAACCAAAAACCAAAAACCAAAAACCAAAAACCAAAAACCAAAAACCAAAAACCAAAAACCAAAAACCAAAAACCAAAAACCAAAAACCAAAAACCAAAAACCAAAAACCAAAAACCAAAAACCAAAAACCAAAAACCAAAAACCAAAAACCAAAAACCAAAAACCAAAAACCAAAAACCAAAAACCAAAAACCAAAAACCAAAAACCAAAAACCAAAAACCAAAAACCAAAAACCAAAAACCAAAAACCAAAAACCAAAAACCAAAAACCAAAAACCAAAAACCAAAAACCAAAAACCAAAAACCAAAAACCAAAAACCAAAAACCAAAAACCAAAAACCAAAAACCAAAAACCAAAAACCAAAAACCAAAAACCAAAAACCAAAAACCAAAAACCAAAAACCAAAAACCAAAAACCAAAAACCAAAAACCAAAAACCAAAAACCAAAAACCAAAAACCAAAAACCAAAAACCAAAAACCAAAAACCAAAAACCAAAAACCAAAACCAAAAACCAAAAACCAAAAACCAAAAACCAAAAACCAAAAACCAAAAACCAAAAACCAAAAACCAAAAAACCTAAAACCAAAAACCAAAAACCAAAAACCAAAAACCAAAAACCAAAAGCCAAAAACCAAAAACCAAAAACCAAAAACCAAAAACCAAAAACCAAAAACCAAAAACCAAAAACCAAAAACCAAAAACCAAAAACCAAAAACCAAAAACCAAAAACCAAAAACCAAAAACCAAAAACCAAAAACCAAAAACGAAAAACCAAAAACCAAAAACCAAAAACCAAAAACCAAAAACCAAAAACCAAAAACCAAAAACCAAAAACCAAAAGCCAAAAACCAAAAACCAAAAACCAAAAACCAAAGACCAAAAACCAAAAACCAAAAACCAAAAACCAAAAACCAAAAACCAAAAACCAAAAACCAAAAACCAAAAACCAAAAACCAAAAACCAAAAACCAAAAACCAAAAACCAAAAACCAAAAACCAAAAACCAAAAACCAAAACCAAAAACCAAAACCAAAAACCAAAAACCAAAAACCAAAAACCAAAAACCAAAAACCAAAAACCAAAAACCAAAAACCAAAAACCAAAAACCAAAAACCAAAAACCAAAAACCAAAAACCAAAAACCAAAAACCAAAAACCAAAAACCAAAAACCAAAAACCAAAAACCAAAAGCCAAAAACCAAAAACCAAAAACCAAAAACCAAAAACCAAAAACCAAAAACCAAAAACCAAAAACCAAAAACCAAAAACCAAAAACCAAAAACCAAAAACCAAAAACCAAAAACCAAAAACCAAAAACCAAAAACCAAAAACCAAAAACCAAAAACCAAAAACCAAAAACCAAAAACCAAAAACCAAAAACCAAAAACCAAAAACCAAAAACCAAAAACCAAAAACCAAAAACCAAAAACCAAAAACCAAAAACCAAAAACCAAAAACCAAAAACCAAAAACCAAAAACCAAAAACCAAAAACCAAAAACCAAAAACCAAAAACCAAAAACCAAAAACCAAAAACCAAAAACCAAAAACCAAAAACCAAAAACCAAAAACCAAAAACCAAAAACCAAAAACCAAAAACCAAAAACCAAAAACCAAAAAAAACCAAAAACCAAAAACTAATTTTAAACCAAAAACCAAAACCAAAAACCAAAAACCAAAAACCAAAAACCAAAAACCAAAAACCAAAAACCAAAAACCAAAAACCAAAAACCAAAAACCAAAAACCAAAAACCAAAAACCAAAAACCAAAAACCAAAAACCAAAAACCAAAAACCAAAAACCAAAAGCCAAAAACCAAAAACCAAAAACCAAAAACCAAAAACAAAAACCAGAAACCAAAAACCAGAAACCAAAAACCAAAAACCAAAAACCAAAAACCAAAAACCAAAAACCAAAAACCAAAAACCAAAAACCAAAAACCAAAAAACCAAATACCAAAAACCAAAAACCAAAAACCAAAAACCAAAAACCAAAAACCAAAAACCAAAAACCAAAAACCAAAAACCAAAAACCAAAAACCAAAAACCAAAAACCAAAAACCAAAAACCAAAAACCAAAACCAAAAACCAAAAACCAAAAACCAAAAACCAAAAACCAAAAACCAAAAACCAAAAACCAAAAACCAAAAACCAAAAACCAAAAACCAAAAACCAAAAACCAAAAACCAAAAACCAAAAACCAAAAACCAAAAACCAAAAACCAAAAACCAAAAACCAAAAACCAAAAACCAAAAACCAAAAACCAAAAACCAAAAACCAAAACCAAAAACCAAAAACCAAAAACCAAAAACCAAAAACCAAAAACCAAAAACCAAAAACCAAAAACCAAAAACCAAAACCAAAAACCAAAAACCAAAAACCAAAAACCAAAAACCAAAAACCAAAAACCAAAAACCAAAAACCAAAAACCAAAAACCAAAAACCAAAAACCAAAAACCAAAAACCAAAAACCAAAAACCAAAACCAAAAACCAAAAACCAAAACCAAAAACCAAAAACCAAAAACCAAAAACCAAAAACCAAAAACCAAAAACCAAAAAACCAAAAACCAAAAACCAAAAACCAAAAACCAAAAACCAAAAACCAAAAACCAAAAACCAAAAACCAAAAACCAAAAACCAAAAACCAAAACCAAAAACCAAAAACCAAAAACCAAAAACCAAAAACCAAAAACCAAAAACCAAAAACCAAAAACCAAAAAACCAAAAACCAAAAACCAAAAACCAAAAACCAAAAACCAAAAAACCAAAAACCAAAAACCAAAAACCAAAAACCAAAAACCAAAAACCAAAAACCAAAAACCAAAAACCAAAAACCAAAAACCAAAAACCAAAAACCAAAAACCAAAAACCAAAAACCAAAAACCAAAAACCAAAAACCAAAAACCAAAAACCAAAAACCAAAAACCAAAAACCAAAACCAAAAACCAAAAACCAAAAACCAAAAACCAAAAACCAAAAACCAAAAACCAAAAACCAAAAACCAAAAACCAAAAACCAAAAACCAAAAACCAAAAACCAAAAACCAAAAACCAAAAAACCAAAAACCAAAAGCCAAAAACCAAAAACCAAAAACCAAAAACCAAAAACCAAAAACCAAAAACCAAAAACCAAAAACCAAAAACCAAAAACCAAAAACCAAAAACCAAAAGCCAAAAACCAAAAGCCAAAAACCAAAAACCAAAAACCAAAAACCAAAAACCAAAAACCAAAAACCAAAAACCAAAAACCAAAAACCAAAAACCAAAAACCAAAAACCAAAAACCAAAAACCAAAAACCAAAAACCAAAAACCAAAAACCAAAAACCAAAACCAAAAACCAAAACCCAAAAACCAAAAACCAAAAACCAAAAACCAAAAACGAAAAACCAAAAACCAAAAACCAAAAACCAAAAACCAAAAACCAAAAACCAAAAACCAAAAACCAAAAACCAAAAACCAAAAGCCAAAAACCAAAAACCAAAAGCCAAAAACCAAAAGCCAAAAACCAAAAACCAAAAACCAAAAACCAAAAACCAAAAACCAAAAACCAAAAACCAAAAACCAAAAACCAAAAACCAAAAACCAAAAACCAAAAACCAAAAACCAAAAACCAAAAACCAAAAACCAAAAACCAAAAACCAAAAACCAAAAACCAAAAACCAAAAACCAAAAACCAAAAACCAAAAACCAAAAACCAAAAACCAAAAACCAAAAACCAAAACCAAAAACCAAAAACCAAAAAC